>JAEIFV010000096.1:0-623944 GCA_018904265.1 Lordiphosa collinella | reverse complement strand
TGTAGTATGCGCACTTATATGCGCACTTATCGAATGCACACTGTAAACATATTGAAACACATTGTAGCACTTTGCTGCAATGTTTACATAAACCAAGTGGAGTAATTTGACCACATACACATTGGACAGCCAAAGCGCCTAGTCAGCATAATGGCTAAGCGCGGTCACTGTTTCCATGCGCACATAACTCGCTCTCCCTCTCTTAGCGACGTGAGCGCCGCAACATATACATATACAAATATCAATACCGAATGCTCTGCTGCCAGCGTCTCTGACAGCGCAGTTCTTAGCCTTAGGGGTAAACCCACTCTTAAGAATTTGTAATAAACATTATGCATAAGCTTGTGAACAAGTAAAGATCGAGGCACAGAGTGCGCTCGCACCAATAAAGACAAAACCACAAACCAATTGAAGACAGATACTTATTTGGACATTATGGATTACATGGGGTCTTACATGGCGACCGTGACGTAGAGCCTGGAGGCTACCCAGAAGGAAGGAAGGAAGAAAAACACAAAAACAACCCAGAAGGAAGGAAGGAAGAAAAACACAAAAACAACCCAGAAGGAAGGAAGAAAGATATGCGGGAAACCAAAAACAAAAATTACAGAGTGAGTAGAATGCTAGGTGTTTTGTTCAAAAATTACTAAGTATGAAACCTCAAAAGAAAAAAGGAGGTCTTCGTTGCAAAATTTTCAAAAGAATTGCCGAAATAAAAAAGGCATTGAACAGTGAAAATCCCCCAAAATGGGAGGATGCCTGTGAACTCCACGAGGAGTTATCATTTTTAAAGCAACAAATACAAAATAAAACAAAACAAACTCCTACATTCGAAAACTCCCAAATTAAATCCATATCAAAAGCATATCCTAAAACAAAACCACCCACAGAGAAGCTGATCCCCCAACTTAAAAAGCAGTGCCCAGGAGACTGTAGAGGCCCACTCTACACACCAGCATGTCAGTATACATGCCACAAAACCAATAAACCTGTGCAGCCAGCACCGGAGCCGTCTGGCGCGTCAAGCCAGACCAGAAGGAAGACAACCCCCCCGCCCAACATGTCAGTATACATGCCACAAAACCAATAAACCTGTGCAGCCAGCACCGGACCCGTCTGGCGCGTCAAGCCAGACCAGAAGGAAGACAACCCCCCCCCCATGAGATCTGAAGGAAGGATGAGCAGTTTAGATTATAAAAAAAAAAAACACAAATGAAATTTTAAAAAAACATTGTACGAAACATTTTAATTTTGAGCTGTCGACTTAAACGGCCCGAAAAGATTCTATTAGGTAGGGAAAACTGTGACCCACCCCTTAATATCCCAACCATTCTCACCGTCGTAAGACGTATTAGGGACACATTATTATTATTATTAAAAAAAAAAAAAACATACAAATTTCTATTCTTCGTATAAAAAAAAAAAAAAATTTTTTCCAAATAAATACAATTTTTGACAAAAATTAAGATTTTCAGTTATAAACATTAAATAAAAAAAAAAAGGAAAGGAAAACAAAAAGCAATCGCAGGCAAGACATACAAATTTTCAAACTGTAAAGTTAAATGAATAGTAACCGTATAAGCAAAGATTTAGATTTCTCAATTAATGAGCCAGAATCCAAAATTCTTAATATATTTTCCATAAAGAATAAAACACCCAATATGGGGTTAATTGATTCAAAAACAGTGGATTCCACTGCAAACGTAATAAACAAAGTAGAATCGAACACAATTGACATGACTTTAACAAACATACTTTTGATAATAATCGTTGTTATAATGTGTGCCTATATCCTTTTTAAAGCATATAAGATGCACAATAAATGTATATCCAAAAGAGCCATAAGCCATGCTAATGACTTAGATAAGTCCTAAAAAAAAAAAATTTTTCGCTCAAACGACGATTATTACCAAGGGTATACAAAACAAAATTTTCTAAAGAAAATAAAAAAAAAAAATTCAAAAACATAATTACCAAATGAGACATGAACAATATAAAATGAGAAATGAGCTTAATTAAATATGGAATGGGAGCATTTGAAAACCCAAATCCACAAAATAAAAAATACCTTTGACAAGTCTTACAAATGTTTAAGCCAAAATAGAGCTATACAGAAAGACACAATAAATAAACATGCTCAAATACTTGTCGAATCCTTCAATGAGACAAGAATATTAGTTCATGAAAACAAAGATAATATAAACCAGGCGAACTGGTCTAAAATATCAAAGTTATTACTTAGATTACGATCGAATTTAATAACAATCAGGGATAAGTATAATTTAAATATTTCAGCCCCGACTATCTTAAACACACCTTTGACCATAGAACATAGGGAAGAATTAGAAGTAACAGATCAGGAAAACGTCTTAACAGAAGACGACGAATCAGATAATGAAGATAACGAAAACATAGATATAAAAGAAAAAGATCTACACGATCTAACAATTCCTGCAGTAATATTATTACCTGAAATAGCAGAAGAAATAACAGAAGAAATTGATACAGAATCTGACTCAAATTCAAACGAGGAAGAGACAAAATATATCAATATGGCAGAAGCAGTACCTGCCCAGAGGGCATACATCAGGGAAATTGCCCAAACAATACCTGATTTTGACGGAAAGAAAATTCATCTTGAGAAATTCTTAACCGCCCTAAGGATAGTAAACCTGACTAAGGAAAATAATGAGGCACTTGCAATTGAAGTGATTAAATCTAAAATAACTGGCACAACCCTTAACAAGATCAGAAATGAGACTACAATAGAAGGGATAATAACAAAACTACAGACCGTAGTAGTCGGTGAAACACCCGCTAACATAAAAGCAAAAATGGCTACACTTACCCAAAAAGGTAAAACAGCCACCCAGTTTACAAATGAGGTTGAAAATTTGCGACAACTTCTTGAATCAGCATACATGGACCAAGGCATACCCGCTGAAAATGCAGACACTCTCAGCACAAGCGAGGCCATTGACACAATGATTAAGAAAACCGATCATGAAAGTGTCAAAACGATTTTAGAATCTGGTTTCTGTACAACAATGGATGCAGCCGTCAGCGCCTACATCCGTACCAGTACCAGAGTTACCGGTAGTGTGAATACAGTAATGTATTCCCAAAGAGGTAACAGCTACCGTGGTAATAACTACCGTGGTAATAACTATAGAGGAAACAACTATAGAGGAAATTATCGTGGTAGAGGCAATGGCAGCTACCAAAACAGAAATAACTACAATAACAACGGTAACAACAATTACCGTGGAGGCCGAGGCAATGCCAATGGAAATAATAATAATTCCAATAGAGGCCAAAATAATAATAACAATAACGCAATGTTAGTAGTAGCCCAGAATAACTCGGGAAACTCCCAACAACCTTTAGATGCACAACAGTAAAAAACCATAAGGTTCATACCATCAATCTTAGCCAGAACATATTCGTAAATTTTACTAATGTAGAAACAAATAAAAAACTTGTCTTTTTAATAGACACAGGTGCAGACATTTCTCTTTTAAAAGAAAATTCTGATATCTTTCATGATATTCAGGAAAACAATAAAATTAGTATTCAAGGCATAGGCCAAGAACTAATTCAATCCAAAGGATTAACTCCACTCGAGATACAGACAGACAAATACATAATTCCACACGATTTTCATATAGTAGACTTACATTTTCCAATACCATGTGATGGAATAATAGGCATCGATTTCATAAAGAAATTCAATTGTCAATTAGACTTCAAGCCAACAGAAGACTGGCTTATAATGAGACCAAATAACTTAAAATTCTCAATTTATGTTCCAATAACATACAGTTCTGGTAACAACTCAATAATTCTACCAGCAAGATCTCAAGTAATCCGAAAAATACATATATCCTCAAATGAAGATAGCGTATTAATTCCCAACCAAGAAATTCAAACTGGCATTTATGTTGCAAATACTATTGCTACAACCAAAAATGCATTTGTCCGATTACTAAATACAACCAGTACAGATCAAATAGTGAATATAAAAATTTGCAATATGAATCACTTTCGAACTACGATATAGTTCAAACTAATTCCGATGAAAGAACAAAAACTGTCATATCTCAATTAACAAAAAACTTTCCACCACAATTCAAGTCACAACTAACAGATTTATGCACTGAATATAGTGATGTATTCGGACTTGAAACCGAATCAATAACAACAAACAATTTCTACAAACAAAAACTAAGATTGAATGATGATGAACCAGTATACATAAAAAATTACAGAAATCCTCATAGTCAGATAGACGAAATACAAGAACAGGTACAAAAATTAATCGACAATAAAATAGTCGAACCGTCTGTGTCACCGTATAACAGCCCACTTTTGTTAGTTCCGAAAAAATCTCTTCCCGGTTCTGAAAAGAAAAAATGGCGATTAGTAATTGACTATCGTCAGATTAATAAAAAACTGTTGTCTGATAAATTTCCATTACCTAGAATTGATGATATTTTAGATCAACTAGGAAGAGCGAAATATTTTTCATGCCTAGACTTAATGTCTGGTTTTCATCAAATTGAACTTGAAAAAAGTTCAAGAGATATAACGTCTTTTTCAACAAACAATGGTTCATATCGCTTCACGCGTCTACCATTTGGTCTAAAAATAGCACCAAATTCATTCCAGAGAATGATGACTATTGCATTCTCCGGACTAGAACCATCTCAAGCTTTTCTTTATATGGATGATTTAATAGTCATTGGTTGTTCCGAAAAACATATGCTTAAAAACTTAACCGATGTTTTTGAGAAATGTAGAGAATACAACCTAAAGTTACATCCTGAAAAATGTTCATTTTTCATGCACGAAGTCACATTTTTGGGACACAAGTGCACAGATAAAGGAATCTTGCCAGATGACAAAAAATACGACGTCATCAAAAATTACCCAGTCCCACATGATGCGGACAGCGCTAGACGATTCGTTGCATTTTGCAATTACTATAGACGTTTTATCCAAAACTTTGCCGAATATTCTCGCCACATAACAAGATTATGTAAAAAAGATGTTAAATTCGAATGGACAGCTGATTGCCAGCATGCCTTTGAACATCTCAAATCGGCACTAATAAATCCAAACTTATTACAATACCCAGATTTCACCAAAGAGTTTTGCATAATAACAGATGCAAGTAAACAAGCTTGTGGAGCAGTTTTAACTCAAAACAAAAATGGACTCCAACTCCCAGTTGCGTATGCATCAAGAGCGTTTACTAAGGGTGAAAGTAATAAAAGCACAACAGAACAAGAATTGGCAGCAATTCATTGGGCAATAACTCATTTTAGACCATACATTTATGGCAGACACTTCAGGATCAAAACAGATCACAGACCACTCACATACTTGTTCTCAATGATAAATCCAAGCTCTAAGCTCACACGAATGCGGCTTGAATTAGAGGAATATAATTTTACAGTTGAATATCTAAAGGGAAAAGACAATTTTGTAGCTGATGCGTTATCAAGAATAACCATCACAGAGCTACAAGCAATCAACAGAAATATAATGAAAGTCACTACAAGATACCAAAGTAGACAAAAATCCTGCGCAGGAGAAAGAGAAAAAGAAATAGAATTGCCTAGGCAATCTATAGAAAAAGCTTCAAAGCCCAACGTATATGAAGTCATCAACAATGACGAAGTACGAAAAGTAGTGACCTTGCAAATAAAAAATATGCTATGTTTTTTCAAACATGGAAAAAAAATTAATGCAAGATATGATGTTAGCGATTTATATACTAATGGAATTCTAGACTTAGGTCAGTTCTTCCAAAGGCTTGAAATGCAGGCCGGTATACATAAAATCAGCCAACTCAAACTGGCACCGTGGGAAAATATCTTTGAACAAGTTTCAATTGATAATTTTAAACAAATGGGCAATAAAACATTAAAATCATTGAGAGTAGCGCTACTCAACCCGGTGACCCTAATAGAAAATGAAAAAGAAAAAGAAGCTATATTGTCTACATTACATGATGATCCAATACAAGGAGGTCACACTGGCATTGCAAAAACCTTGGCCAAGGTCAAAAGACATTATTTTTGGAAAGGCATGACTCGAGATATTACTGAGTACATACGGAAATGTCAAAAATGTCAAAAATCAAAAGTGACAACAAATATAAAAACTCCTTTAACAATTACTGAAACACCAGTAAATATTTTCGACAGGGTTATAGTAGACACTATTGGTCCGCTACCCAAGTCAGATAATGGAAACGAATACGCAGTCACCTTAATATGTGACTTGACTAAATATTTAGTTGCGATTCCAATTCCAAATAAAAATGCAAGTACTGTTGCTAAGGCAATATTTGAATCATTTATTCTGAAGTACGGTCCGATGAAGACGTTCATTACGGACATGGGAACAGAATATAAAAATTCAATAATTAATGATTTGTGCAAATACCTAAAAATAAACAATATAACATCAACTGCACACCACCATCAGACAGTTGGAACAGTCGAAAGAAGCCACCGAACTTTTAACGAATACATACGTTCATATATATCGGTTGATAAAACTGATTGGGACGTATGGCTTCAATATTTCGTATACTGTTTCAACACGACACCATCTATGGCACACAATTATTGTCCATATGAACTCGTCTTTGGTAAAACAAATAATTTGCCAAAACATTTTAATAGCATAAACAATATAGAACCTATATATAATATAGATGATTATGCTAAGGAAAGCAAATACAGATTAGAAGTAGCCTATAAAAGAGCTAGAATAATGTTAGAAGAACATAAGCGAAAAAATAAAGAAATCTACGATAAATTAGTAAGGAACGTAGATATATCAGTAGGAGATAAAGTTTTGCTAAAAAACGAAACAGGTCATAAGTTAGATCCTACGTATCTAGGACCCTTTACAGTAGAAAAAGTAGAAGATAATGATAATATTTTAATTAGAGATAGCAAACAGAAAAAACAGAAAGTACATAAGGACAGGTTAAAAATGTTTAATAACTAAAAATCTGAAATATATAAAAAGTGGTCTGATCAGCCAACAAATGTAATGATATGAAACAATACAAAAAAAAAAAAACGAAGAACAGAATTTAAAAAAAAAAAAAAAAAAAAAAAAAAAATAATACATATAATAATTACACAAAAATTTTATTCCAACAATTTTATATACTACATACAAAAAAAAAAAATATACACTATATTTTATAAACACTATATAAGAATTAAATACTGAATACTAAAATAACTTCATAGAATTACGTTATTTTTCAAAAGGAGGGAGATGTAGTATGCGCACTTATCGAATGCACACTGTAAACATATTGAAACACATTGTAGCACTTTGCTGCAATGTTTACATAAACCAAGTGGAGTAATTTGACCACATACACATTGGACAGCCAAAGCGCCTAGTCAGCATAATGGCTAAGCGTGGTCACTGTTTCCATGCGCACATAACTCGCTCTCCCTCTCTTAGCGACGTGAGCGCCGCAACATATACATATACAAATATCAATACCGAATGCTCTGCTGCCAGCGTCTCTGACAGCGCAGTTCTTAGCCTTAGGGGTAAACCCACTCTTAAGAATTTGTAATAAACATTATGCATAAGCTTGTGAACAAGTAAAGATCGAGGCACAGAGTGCGCTCGCACCAATAAAGACAAAACCACAAACCAATTGAAGACAGATACTTATTTGGACATTATGGATTACATGGGGTCTTACAATATACTCTGTACCCATCACCGTTACGACATGGGCTGCCAATAATTGTTTGTATTTCTTATAACTCGATAACTGTTCATACGATCTTTACCATTCCTTTGGCGGATCGTTAAGTAATCTTGATTACTAAATATGTCAAGATTCCAATTTGCGGGGGCGGGAAGGGGCGTGGCAAAAATTGAAAATAGACTTGATCTGCCTGCAAGTATAAGAAACATATGTCCCATACATGTCAAACCTCTATCTCTTACCATCTCTGAGATCTGTTTGTTCATACGGACAGACGGACAGACAGACAGACTGACAGACTGACGGACAGACGGACATGGCTGGATCGACTCGGCTGTTGATGCTGATCAATAATATAACTTTTTTATAGGGTCGGAGATGCTTCCTTCTGCCTGTTACATACTGTTGCACAAACTTAATATACTCTGTTTACCGCTGGTACAGAGTATAAAAATCTCAAAGCTCTATCTTAAACCGTTTTCGAATTATTTAAAATTTCAAAAATTCACAATTTGACCCCTTCTTTGTTATGCTTTTCTCATATAAGCTCCTTTAGAAATTTTCATAGAATTCAGAAACATCACATCAAAAAAATTATTTTTTTGTTTGGAACGCAAAAGAGTTCACAAATAATGCTTTACTCTTGGTGTGAGTTTTAAAGTGTACAAACCTAAAAATTGAAATTAATTTAATAAAAATCATTTTAATTCAAGTGCAGCTCTATTTAATACAGAATGCCTTGAGTACTTTGAGTGTGGCCACTTCCGATTTTCTACTTTTAATAAAAAGTTTGAAACTTTCTACTCAGAACATTTTTTGGTACAGTCACTGTCTAATGTAGACTTTGTCTTGAGAAAATCAAATTTTGGTCAAAAATTTCGAAATTATTCTTTTGGAAACTGGAAATGATTTTATGCCAAATAAAGAAAATTGTTGCTAAAAGTCAGATAGCAAAAGCTGCGTGGTTTTTGAATATTAACTTTTTTCTACAAACAAGTTTGCCATACAAGGGTCTAGTGTGGCTTTCATACCCCAGCGTTTACTAAAAAAGTGGATAAAAAGGGTAATTTAGTTTATTGTACATTTGGCAACTTTGCGTTAAAAGTTCCCTGAGGAGCGCCTCGCATTTCACCTGGCACATGAACTATTATTTACTCTAAGTATTTTACTATCGCGTGAGGTACGCGCTTAGGCTTTGCTGTATTCAGAAAGTCTAGTTTGAAGTGTTACACTAATTGAAATTTTTTAAGATTTTGCAGATTTGAAGGAAAAATGTTAGTGATAGTAGAATAAGAAAATTGAAATTAAAATTAATTATAATTTGACAGCATTTCAAAACATTTTTACTTTGTCATATTCTCGTACAGCTATTGTGCGAGAGCCTGTTTATTATATCGATCATGTGTTATTCGCTTTTCACCTTTGAGTTGTCACCTAATGTCTTTTTATTGTTCCCTCTGTCAGCAAAGTCAACCCATTTCGTTTGGCAGATCAATTTAAATTATGAACAACAAAATGATTTCCCACACTGACTATTCTTTTTAGCAGTGTAAGATGAAGAAGGCAGCAGTGTACCTTGAGTGGCTGCTGGAGGGCTGTCTGTCCGTCTTGCCGTCTGTCCTGTAACGCGTTCAAGTGGCAAAAAAATCGCTGAAGTCGCAAAAATTATTGCAGTTGGCAACTTTGAGCTGATGCCTCTCACTCACACGCGCACACACACCAACTAAGTGCGCTTGCGATAAAAATACAGTGACAGCAAAAACAATTGCAAACTTGCGCAATTAATAAAGTGAAAAGTGAACAGGTAGCACGGAGTGCGGCTCCCTTCGGTGGGTGCACGCCAGCCATCATCGGGACTTAAAGCCCAATCGCATTGCCAATGTTTTCACACGTGTTGTCATTTAAATATTTAAATGTGCGCCTGGCAGCAGCGGCGATGACAAGGACAGCAGTTGGCGGCGTTTGCTGGAAGTTTTACATGTTTTGCTGTGTGTTAAGCCAAAAAGCAAACTGCTGCAAGGACATCACACACACACACACACCTCACTCAGCGATGAGTTCTGTCGTATTTTTTCTCCCTGTGTGTGTGTGTGTGTGCCATGCCAACGTCGTCTTCTTTTATCAGACAAACTAAGCGCAAAATTAGTTTTTGAACTTTTTAAATTGGTTTATTTCATGGAGTTTTGATTTTTAGCACGTTGCGTAACGAGCCTGAGAACCGCGCGCCCGTAATTGGCTGGCCGTGCTCGCGACGCCAAAGACGCGACTTGCTTAACGCCTTCATTAGCAATGTGCAGTGCACATACATTCCTGCAGAACTGTGTGTGAGTTTGTGTGTGTGTGTAACTACTCAATTTGCCAGCCAACTTAAAGCGAAATCATTTTTTCAAAATCTCTCGGCTACACAATTTCGCAATTATTGTAATACGGGGCATGGAGACCCCGCGTACTCAGATTTTATGACATTTTTTCTTCCTTGAGACGAGGATTTTTGTTTTTGTGCCGCTGCCAGCTCCACAAAGTGTCGGCTCGGAACGGGAACAGGGATGTATGCATAACGGTGGCTACGTGCTGGGGCTCTGTTCACTTAATACCTTATAATTTGCTGCTTTCATAAAAAATACTTTATGAACAATAATTCATACGTGTGAGTAGCTGCACGTGAGTGTGTGAGTGTGAGTGAAAAGTGCATAAAAATCAATTTTTGCGCATGAAACAACGGGAACACCAACAAGTTATGGCCCTAAATCTACTGGCTCGAACATGACATACCGTCGACCATGACACAAAGACCATAGCTCTAAGTCAATATACATAATTGAAATTTATTTAAAGCCCCTACACCTCATCATAAGCAGATTGTTTATGGTCAACGAAGCCTCTACAGATGGACGGAGGTTAGAGACGATCCCCCAGAACAAGGCTCCTAAAAAGATTCAGTTTAACTTTTAGTTCTATGCTCTCTGCCTTTAGTTCGCTCTGAAACTAGCATACTTCCCCAATGCCTGGAAGAAAGCTAACAGTATTTTGATTAACAGGGGCGGAAAGCATGCTTCCGGAGCTTAATACCATGAAAACAAACTCTGCAATTCCAAAACTGAATTCGGGTTCAGGCATCCTACTGCACTCGTAGTGAAATTCCTTCTTGGAGGTTTACAAAAAGCTTTTGCCAGAGTCTTGCATCCGAGACTGCCTCTGGTATCAGCTGCAGGAACCCTTGCTGCTTATACCCTTGCAGAGGGTATTATAAAATTGTCCGAATGTTTGTAACGCATTGAAGGAAGCATCTCCGACCACATGAAGTATATATATTCTTGATCAGAACGACGAGCTGAGTTGATTAAACCCTGTCCGTCTGTTTCTAAGCAATCTCCTCGCGTCAGTTTTAAAGCTATCTTGACCAAACTTTGCACGAGGTCTTTTAATACAAATACGCTGCACATTTGACGGAACCGGCCGGATCGGAAGACTATAGCATACAGCTGTAATAGGAGCGATCGGTCGAAAAACTAGTTTTAGTGAGAAAAACTTTATTGCTCTCAATGGAAACGCTTCCAAACTTCGTATTTTTTTAGTTTGCTATGCTTTTCCATGATTCCACCAAGTTTGGTCGAAATCGAACATCTTTATAATATAGCTGTTCAGGAAAGGTATATTAGTAAAAGTAGCAAAGCCTTTATTGTCTTAAATGGAAATGTCTTAAAACTTGGCAACTATTTATTTGGAATGGATTCACATAATTCTACAAATTTTGGTCAAAATCAGATGACTATAGCATAAAGCTCCCATAGGAACGATGGGTCGAAAAACTAGTTTTAGTTAGAAAAACTTTTTTGTTTTCAATGGAAACGTCCTTATCATTGGCTCATACTTATTCCATATACTTCTACTTCCCATGCAGCTTCCATTGAAAACAAAAAGTTTTTTTAGCTAAGACTACTTTTCGGACCTTACTTTTCTATGGGAGCTATACCATATAAATGTCCGACTTCGACCAAACTTAGTGGAAGCATGGAAATGCATAAGAAACAGTTAATAACGAAAGTTGGAGTTTTTCTCACTAAAACTTCTTTTTCGACCGATCATTCGTACTGCAGCAAATATGCTATAGTCATCCGATTTTCACAAAACTGTAGAATTGCGTAAAAAAATATAAGATGAGTATATGCCAATGATAAGGACGTTTTCATTGAAAACAAAAAAGTTTTTCCTACTAACTTTGCACGAAGTCTTTTTGTACAAATATGCTGCACATTTGTCGGAACCGGACGGATCGGATTACTTCAGCATATAGCTGTCATAGGAACGATATGTCAAAAAACTACCAAAAGTGACCCGATTTGCCTAGCAACTGCAAATGTTAAATGCATTTATCTGGAAACCACGTTTTTCGAGCTGGCGGGACTGATTGCTCCTGTAGTTCTGAACCGATTTTGATGAAACAAAGTGCAATCGACGCAGAATTGTCACCATTATAGTCCCTATTTCAATCATAATTTTGAAAATTTGTTTACTATTATTTTTTTCACTAAACTACAAAAAAATGGCCTAAAATCGATTTTTCATTTTTCAATGGCAGCCATTTTGTAAAAAAAAATCGCAAAATTGTGATTGAAATAGGGGCCCGAATTACATCTGTACTGAATCTAGCGCCGTTTACTTTTTCCATTTGAGATGATCCGAAGTGGAGTTATCCGTGCCGCCAGCAGCTTACCTTTTTTTCGACGTCCAACTTTGAAGGCCGGGAACTTTTTGAACAGCCCTCGTTCAAAGGAAAAAAAATTTTTTATTTAATTCAATATGTTCTTATCTAGGATCTAGAATTCTGCCAGTCAGTTTTTCTGAGTGTATTTACTGTAAATTTGAGCTTGTTTCAGCTTTCATGCTACGAGTAGAAGAAAATCTGCATATAAACAGTGTTGCATGTTGCAGTGTTTGGAACACTCGGGTGTGCGTCATTATATTTTGTGGCAATTCACTAATCAAAGCAATGAGGAAACTCGGTGTGTGTGGCGAAACTTTGTTATTTGATGCTTTAAATATGTTCACATTCTAAATTAATGACTTTAGAAACACAAATATGAAGAGCTGAGTAAAACAAAATTCCCTACTGTATCAAATTTTAAGAAGCCTGACATTGACTTTAGTGTTTACGCACTAAATTAGTTTAAAATGTTCTTAAAACAGCTTTACATAATGAATTGAGTAATTAAAAATTTAGAATTTTATCTGGATTCAAGTACATGGGAATACTAAATATTTATAAACATTCAACCGTTCGTCCAGCATTATAGTTCGATCTGGCGGATACAATTTTCAAGTGTCACTTTGGAGCTAATTGAGCAAACACAATTTCACAATTTTCCATCAATCAATCTCAAAATCAGCCTGCTATCATTTGTCATAATATGAAAAGGCTTTTTTTTTTGGTTGCTTACGAATTATGGAAGAAGGAGCAGAAAGCCTAATATCCCCTCGCAACATTCTCGTTAGGCAGCACGAAAAGCAAGCGAAGGCGGCGATATAAAACAACAGCAACAAAGTCGCGACGACAACGTTGCATACTTTTCAGATGACAAGCCGAAGAGCAAGGGAGCAGCGGAATGGCTTTCTCGCATAACCCTCCAGCTGAAACACACTTGAAACTGATTACATGCACAATTTTGCCCCGTTCATTGTTCGCACAGGGACAGAGTCAGGACCAGCACCAGCACTGTCCTGGCAATTGTAAACCGTGGTGCATGTGTGCGTGTGTGGCATTGTTGTGTGTTCCTGTGGCCAACGTTCTCGCTCGTCCTGGCTGGTTGCCTGCCTCCGATTGCCGTTTCCTCTCAATCCGATGTCCACCCACTCGGACCCCAGCGCTCAATGCAATTATTTCAACAAATTTAAACCTCAGCGAAATAATAAACAATTCGTTTTCAGATTAAAATGCAATTTTCATAACTTTTTGTGCAAAGACATTGCCAACGGCCAGCGGATGATGTCCTCCCTCCCCCTGTATCCCCTGCCTGCTACAACCTCCGCTAGCCACAATTACTACTTATTTTATTTATATGCCGGCGCATTAATATTTCACAAGGTTTTCCTACCAACCAATTTTTCTTCTCGACTCCACTCATGGCTGGTGCGGCTGCTGCTGTTGTTGCCCGGACATTTATCATGCATTTCCCAATTTACTTTATGCACAGCCATAGGTACCAGAGAGTATTTATAGTTCTGCCCGTGCTTGCTCTCATGATTGAATTAACTTTTGCTGCACTTCCATCAATTATGGCCAAGATGAAGTACATAAAATAATAAAATGCGAGCGGGGAATAAAACGAGCAGGCGCCACCTAATTAGCATGAAGATTTTTCCATTAACAGGTGATTCAATAATTAAACGCATTAAGGCGACACTTCAGAACACACACACACACTCTGCCGGAGGCATAATGCAGAGCTGAGACGCTGAGACTCTGGAATTCCCTAGACCCCGAAACATGTCACATCTGTGTGGCATATTGACAATATTTGATAAGCACTCGGGCATGACCAATTTACGGGTAAATGAAGCTAGGCACAGGCACAGGTGATGATGACACATTGCGCCTTGCATATTTGAGATCGAGCCCGGCACTGTCCATTTGAATGGCATTTGAAGGCAATTGGTTAGCTAATAAGGCTAACGATTACGAACTGACTGATAAATGCTAATTGGGGAATCGAAGATGTACAAAGCTGAAGAGATTCTGGTGTGCCAAGTGTGTGTGTGTGTGTTTTTGAATATGCATAAACCGATTAGTACGGATTACTGGGCAGTCAGTGGTTAATTGGTTCTCCATTTTGTTTGCACCGAGTGCGGGCATAATAACTTCATTCTTTATCTACACTTGGGAAAAAAAAGAGTTGAGTTCCACTACAATTTGAAAGTACTTCAAGTTTCAAGAACGATTCGTTCTTAGATATAGGAAGAAGCTTTAAAGTTACTAAATTTCACGTAGGGGCCGGATGTGGCTCAGTGGCTAGTGTGTGCGACCGCTAAGCAAGAGGTCGTGGGTTCGATCCCGCCTCGGAACATCTAATGAAAAGTTTTTTCTTTGAATAAACTTACACAGCCGGTCACCCTCACTGCTGTTTGCGCCAGCCTTGGAGTAATTAGCCATGAAGAAGCTTATCAAACTGCCGTTTGGATTCGGCGTTAAACTGTAGGTCCCTTTCTCTTGTGCGAAAATAAGAAGCACACAAGCCATAAAATTGAGAGGAGCTCGGCTCTGGCCCTTTTGGGGGGCTGTGTCAAGCCATTTTACACTTTACATATTACACGTAGAAAACAGAATTTCACCCCCCGTGTAAAACCGGCATTTCTTAACGAAACAAAGAACGCCATGCTAAATTTCACTCACTAAATGTAGAAAACAGAAAGTTAAGTGTAGAAAAACTACACGCTTCATGTAGAAATGAGAAAAGTAAACATGGCATGTAGAAAAGAAAAGGTAAATGCGGCGTGGACAAGAGCAAACTCAACTTATTTTCAAATAACTACTACATTTTTCATGCTGCATTCTGAATACCACACGAAAGTTTTTAAGTTTTCTACATTTACATACGTTTGGATATTGAAAACTTACAAGCAAGTGTGGAAATTCTAATCTTTAATTATAGCTCAAAAATAAATGAAAAGAAAATCCATTATTTTTGTATGAAATTAAAAATCTAAGTCAAATATGCGCCATTTTGTTCGATGTAGCTTATGGTTGGCTGTTACAGTATCAGGACATAAACACTATTCAAATTTTTAGCCGCCAGACTTGCACTTTCCCTTTATGAAAAGATGAAGCGAATTTTCTTTTGCATGGGTTCATTTTCGACACGTCGCAACTAAATCAATAAATGAAATACTGTTAGCTTTTTTAGTACTAAGTGTCACCTTTGCAACGACATCTGTAGTAAATCAATGAATCAAAAACTTAGCCAGATACAGAGTACTAAGCCATCTATTGAGAAAATAAAATAGTGTAGTGTAAATAGTTCTTTAAAGAATGAGAAATCTAAACTCGACTCACTAACTTACATATATTAACTTAAACAGCTTAACATTATTTGTTGGCCGAGGCCGCTAGCGCGAGAGTTACACACACAATGAAACTGTTCGAAATGACTATTTCGATAGGCTATCGATTATCGCTCGTGATGATCGTGATAAGTGTGGCTAGAGCTGCCACAGTACTCCCCTCCGGTGCCCACGTAGTGGGAGCGAACGGATGAGGCGGTTAAAAACTGCAGAATTCGTAGTACTGAGCATCTGAACCGAGTGGCCGGTGCTTCCTTCGAATGGGGTTCGTAAAGCAAGTTCGCTCGACCCGGGACGATGTTGCCTCTCGTTGAGGTGCCTCGGTTAAGGAGCCTAAGTTGATGGTGAAGTTGTCTCTCATCGAGTGCTTCGTGTTGCCTCGGTTGAGGACTTTGTGTTGCCTCACGTTGAGGGCTTTGTTGCTGTTTGACTTTGGCGAAACTCACATGAGGGCAACGAGCTCAAGCCATGGCAAATACACACGTGTATGTGTGTGTGCGCCCTGAGTATTTGGGTGTGCCACGGTTACGTGTGTGTGTGTGCATTGGTCCACGCAGCGAGTTCTTAGGTGTGTTAGGGTCTTGGTGCTTCGGAATCAGCCATTCCGAATGCTGCCATGGATGAAAATATTCATAATGTCATTGCCGGACATAAATATTGTAATGTGGTGCGTGGGGGTAAAACCAAATTGTATAAAAAGCGACCAAAAATCAAATAGAGAATTATTTAGCCCGAACAGTTGACATGATCAGCCACAAATCATTGTGTTTTTTCAAAACTAATGGATCATTATGGATAGAAGAGCAGGCCCCGAAAGTCTAAAACTTCAAAAAGTTATTAGGTTCATAAGCCGGTTCAATAGATCGAACCGGTTCTAAGGGTTTAAGTTCCAAGCTAACATAATGTATGTAACAACTTAAAGTACTACGAAATGTACGTAAAACACCCCGTAACGGTCGAAGCACTCGTACTTTGGAACTCAAAAAGTCCCGCTTAAGAATATTATTTTGCACTTCAATGAAACATATTCATACCTGCCGTTTTTCTTGATTTTTTTTCTGCGTGTACGCACCTTAAAACTGCGCACATATTTGCATTCGCATTAAAGTGCTTCTAATACCTGCCCCCACAAAACAATGCCAACATTTATTGTCATGACTTCCCTCCTGCTATGATAATGTGATATACGTCAACGTCAATTGGATTGGATTGGATGATTCCAAAGCCAATAAGCTGTCATTCGGTTTATAGGTGGAGCGGGGAGGAAGGGCGCAAGCCCACATGCAACCCAACTTGATTTATTACCGGAAAAACAAAAGCCACCCCTTGACTTGTTTTTTCTCTGGTTTACTTTTTTGTTTGTTGTCTTCTAAATATTCTGCGACTTACGAATTGTACACGTAGACTGGAAAGCTTTCGTTTTTTGAGTATATCAATGGCAGCATTTCAAACGTATTGGAAGTGCTTCAGATTTAGATTGGCGTAAGGAATGATGCTTGTATGTGACTTGGCAGTTTTCCTTTGGCATATTACATTGATACAAACAAGAAGTGTGTCTGGGTTTGAAGTGTCTTTTTTGAGGACTTCTTTACGTTATGCTTTCAATTGTAGTTGCAGGTCAACTTAATAAAAACAAAGTGTTTAATTGGGTAAGAGTAGTTTTTAGAAACATGACTAATTGTACCAGCTTTAATGGTGTACGTAAAGTTACATATACGAATGAGTGAGTAAGCTTGCCTTCATACTGCCCACAAGAGACTCAAGTGGGCACTTATGACAAAGGGAAACAGACTTGGGCGAATTGTAAGAATGCGGAAAATAGGAAAAACTCAGAGAAGATTGGACTCGACATGAGCATTAATAAAATATTGATTTGATCCCGACTTCCAGTTTGGATTTTTAAGTCAAATTGTACTTTAAACATGCACGGAAGGCTGGATACAAGCTTAGAGAGCTGAAAACATAGATTTCCAAAAAACATATTAAGATCTGTAAAAAAACTCCAAAGTTGTGCTCGTTTTCATCATCGACTTTAGCGTCGTAAGCGTCTCCAGCGACCAGCTAAAGCGTCTCAGTCGTGGGTGACACAGAAACCTTTTCCAACCACATTAAAACCGAAAACCAATTCTTAAGTGCCACAAAAAATCTCTTTCGGTTAGTTTCAAACCTCTCGTGTTTTGGGAGGAGATTTAGCTAAATTCACCACCCAAACAGTTTTGATAAGCAAAATTTATTTTTAAAATGTTAACAACATTGTTTTCCTGGATAAGTTGGATCAAAAAGGAGGCTGAGGCTCTTGCTTCACAAGAGGCTTAAACTTTACATTTTCTTTGCCAATAGATAATTCAACTCTTTCGGACCAATCTTTGGTATTATTTTGATCGGCATGTGCGCGACATATTTACATAAAAAAGAGCAAAACTTAGTGAAACCTTGCCGTAAGCCAGTCACTATGAACACTACCTGTAGATCAGCACAGATCTTCATTCGTGATCGCAGTACATAATGGGTGCCAGCAACTTTGAAATCGATTCATATGATTCCTTGACGTTCACTCCGTGGACTAACGGTACCGAAGGATTTTGTTTCCTTGATGCAATAACACCGCTTTTAAGCTTAATTTGCTGCAATGAATCATAAGCTTCCCCACAAATTCACGTCCTTACAATAGCAAAACTTTTCCTCCTTGCAATAGTACTGAGCCACAGGGTATGTTTACAAAACCTTGTATAACATCTCTAGTTTTAATTCAATCTTCATGATTGTAGGCGAAAAATTTTCGTAATTAAACAGTCCATCGTGTCAAAATAAAATAATTAGTTATTCTGTCAAGGCTAAAGGCCCCGACGGACTGACGACGTAAGTAGTTCAGCTTACGCCACCACATATTGCGTCTACGTGGAGCGTATGCCTAGTGTTACCAGAACTAACAAAAAAATGACCCCTCTGCATGTCGTTGTTTCAGGTTCATGGCATTTTTAAATTAGCTGGTGGTGGGCCACACTGCTTGCGCTTCTGCCATGATAGCAATTGCTCTCCCGCAAAGCCTTAAATCCAGTTCGGTCAGCAACCGTCACACATTGGTAGAAATATTAATCAATTTATCCAAAGCGCTAGTCTGTTCCAAACCTTCTTTTTGAACAAGCTCAGGCAACTCAATCCAAGCCTTGTTAACAAAATATGAGTCCGAATGATTGTGGTAGGATGAATCCCAAATGGCATTCCGGTCTCTCACCGCAAAAATCAGCGCAATCTTGCCTTCATGAGAAATTCCAATTCCAATCGGCTCTTTCGCTTTATTTTTTCGGCCATATTTTCACTATTAAAATTTTGTTTTATTTTATTTAAGTCTAGCTGATCGATGGCATACATGTAGAGTAACAGCGCGTAACAATATTGATCAACGCATTATAAGGCCCACTGCCTATTAACATAGATTCCACGTATGTGATGTAAAGCGCTGTTAAGCGCAAAAATACTTTTTGACTCCAGCGGGGGAAAATGTAAAGTGCAAGGAAATCGTTTCACCTGCTTCTTCTTCACTCATTTTTTGTATAAAACTTCTCGTTACGTCGTGAGCCCGTCTGGGACTTAATACTGAAATGCTAAGCCAAGAAACAAAAAAATTTAAAAATCTCTGAAATTTTCATGAAATTGAAACTTTTACCTTTTATTACTCCACCAAATTTCAATCAATTTAGAGAAACAACCTTATTTTGTAAAGTTTTTAAGATAATAGCCTCATAATGCACTTAACTTTTTTTAAAGCCGAAAAATGGGTTTTTGAGCAATATCTGGAAACCGCACTAGTTTCGGTATAAGTTGATACCATTTTCGGAATCAGCAGCCAATGGAGATCGACTGTCAATTAGGGTGGGTCAAAACTTTGAGTCGTAGTGATATTAAACGCTAAGTTGTGAATCCATTTAGCCTCAAAGATTTGGTGAGAGAGATTTTCTTGTTCTCGGTTTCTTCCGCTCTTTGGCTTTGACATAAGACATCCGTACTCACTTAAATTTTGAGTCAGGATTATTTGACTTTTAAGTACGAATTCGAGATGGCTTTTTCAGATAATACACGCTTTCATGATTCTTTTGAGCCTTTCGAGCTTGTATCAAGCCTGATCTAGTTCAACTCGTACTTAAAATTTCAATCCGAAGGGCATCATCAAATCAATCTATTTGAGCTGGATTTTAGCTCGTCTTTTTTCTGTGTATCTGAAAGACGGACCTGGCTATATCGACTCGGCGGTTGATGACTTGACTTTCAACTCGTGCTACAAAACTCCACCATCGAGACAGTTGTTGATAAAGAAGTTTGGCAGCTGTTTGACACATGCTTACGATCTGATTAGTGATATATTTGGAATAAGAAAAAAAATAATGTTTTTTTTTGGTAACTTTAGTCACAAGATTCACATATGGAACACCTTTCATAATGCTTTAAAATTGATAGACAAATACTGCAGGAGATGTGTATCTTACACTTAAAAATTTTCCTTAATTGATATCGTTGCTTTAGTTGAAACCAACAACTGAGCGCTTAACGTAGATAAGCCTTGCATAAAACATCATCCCCTCCGGCATCGCATTGTGCTGCCGTTGGGACCCATCGAATACCTATAGTTGCAACGAAATAAAGGTTATTTATTTTTCACAAATTTTCACTTCATTCACTTTAATAGCAAATTGGCATAATTTGTCCACGGATAGGGAAATTCAGAAGCCTAGACCGAAGTTTTGTTCATCGGATAATTAATTGTCGAACCACATTCTGTGAGGGTATGGCCTCCGGATTCATCCACATGCATTAATCCATTTCCCTGCACTCTGTCATAAAAAATAAACATTAAATATCGCCGGGCATGTGTAAGGCTGTCCCATAAATGGGCTCAAAAGCTCTCGTCCTTACGTTGTCTGTAATTTGCGTGCAAAAAGGTTAATTTATGCCCGTTAATGAGCTGCGTCTGCGATGGTGTCGCCTCTTATCAGATTCATTATTAAGTGCATTTATGCGCATTTTATGCAAATTTAATTTCACATTTCTTTAATTTCAATATAAAACCATTTGGCGCGCATTTGTGCAATGCATAATGGCAGTTTTAACGAGGATCACAAAATTTATACGCTTTTAATTGCATTGCAATGGCAATTTCATTATGCCATATCCCCTAAACCTAATTAAGCGACTAGGCCTCGTGTTAATATGAAAATAATTTCAAAACAAATATGATTTTTGGCCATTAGCCATGCCAACTTATGTGCACTCGACCGTGCGGAAAGCCATACTAATTAGTTGGCCCCATCCGAGTCGAAGTCATCAATCCTTAGCTAGTTGGCCACATTCTCGGATCCGATCACAAATTGGCACAATTGATAATTTCATTGAAACACTCAATCAGCAAACCGGCAAATGGTTATAAATCTGAATGCCAGCCTGTTTGCCAGTTGTCTGCCGCTCGGGTTGTTGTTGTGCCTTCTCGATTTGCCAATGTCTATATTTAAGTTTAAATGGCACTTTTCTCAAAAGGCTTAGGCACACACACACACACGCAGGCTGACTGACAACCAAAGAGACAAGCTGCCAATTCATGCAGTCGACGTGCATAAAACTAAAAGAGTGAGCACAACAAGCAACGGGGCAAACGACTCACACACACACACACACATATGGGCAAAAAACATTGAAAAATCAAAAAACGAGCAAATTTTTGTTATTGCATTTGAAAATGACAGCCGTGTTGGTGCGGGGCGTGCACATGAGGGCGGAGACAGGGGCGGCGTATTGCTGAGCCCATGCATGCGATTGCAGTCTTCCTGGACTTTTTTTGTTGTTTGTTCTCTTAGTTTTTATTTTGTTTGGGTTTTTTTTTGTTGTTCATTCTGGCTATGGCAATTGAATGCCAAAATTTGGTAAAATGCAGTTTGAGCGCACGTTTGAGTAGAGAGATGAGCCAACGGCAAAAGGAGTACGAGTAGACCTGCCTGGAAGTGGCCCCATGTTTGGTCTGGCTATAGAGATGGACAGATTATTCTGTTTTTGCGAGTCCGGCAAAAAGATTAGCAATTTCTTTGATATGAATTTTCGTATTTAGTTACAGTCCCTGGCGGATAAGTACCTAAATCGATTTTCTCCAACTTTAATGGATTAACTGTCACAAAGCAATTGCATTTACAAAGATCAGTTAAGTGAAAATCTGCATGCCGAAGAGATTACCAAATTATCCAGATATATCGAGGAACGATTTACTCAAAGAATCCCGGCTAATGCAACAGCTTTGATGTCTTCTCCAAAACATGCTGGAACAAAAATAGTTAACCGAAAAGATGAATGAGAAGCAAGTAACGAGGACAAACCGTAGGAACAAAATTTGGCTAGTAAGTCCCAAAAACAGCAGAACCTTGAAGAGAATCAGCTCTTCGAAAATTTTAATTGTACCTGGGATCGGTGATTGAGGGGTAAGTAAGGTAAGAAACTTAAATTGAAAATTATATAAAATGTATCTTTATCACAATGGGAAAAATTTTGTGTTTGTTAACCGAGTTTACAGCTGATCCATAAAAAACGAGTGACAAGCCTGCAGTCTTAGCCGGCTCGAGATATCGAATAGCTCTTAAGAACACCACAAAGGAGGCTGGTAGATCGTACAGCTGTCTCAAGACGAGACACGGTCTATTATCAGCTATCTTTTTGATTGTCGACTGTCAGTCCAGCAGCCGTCTCCCATGCCTGCGATGCCATAACTGTTTGGGAGTACCGAAGCAAAATGTTTGCTTGCATAATTGCATCTACTAAGTATGGTCGAGATCGGACATCTGTACAGTATAGAAAAGAAAGATCTTAAAAGTAGTCTTAGTGAGAAAAACTTTTTTGTTTTCTATGGAAACGTCGTACAATTTGACAATAAATATTAATAGTGATTTAAGCACAACCTTAATCGCTATATTGGTGACCTCGACATTTGAGCATCAGCTCGCAATTTTCTCGAACAATTCACAGTCACCGAAAATTGCGAAATACTAACAAGCACTCGCTCGCGTAGCGCGCCCTCACACAAACACGCACACGCTTGCATAGCGCGTGTCAATGATAGGGAGCGTTAATTTTAAATGGGTGGAATTAATTCCGAGATTTTTGTATGCTTTTAATGTGTGTAACGTTCTAAATAAGTTGTCCGAATAAATGTACAAATCAAATATTGGGTACGGCTTTCTCAAAGGTTGCTTTTCACATCATTTTCTTCTCGAAGCTCTCCACGAGAGGTAACTTCCGCCTCAGCTAAGGCACCTCGAAGCTCTCCACGAGTGGAGGTAACTTCCGCCTCAGCTAAGGCACCTCGACGCTCTCCACGAGAGGTAACTTCCGCCTCCACTGAAGCAACACAAAGTCCTCTACCAGAGGCGACTTTAACCTCAACTTAGGCTCCTCAATCGAGGCACCTCAACGAGAGGCGACATCATTCCGGCTCAAACGATCTTGCTTATCGACCCCCACTCAAAGCAACCATCGGCCATCGACGCAACTCCGCAAGTCTGTACTCGGCGCATATGCTCAGTACTACGGACTCTGCAGCTTTTACCCATTTTATCCATTCGCTCCCACACGGTCACTGGAGGGGAGTACTGTGGCGACTCTGCCACCACTAGACACCAGCGACTAACGATTACTAGTCACGAGCGACTATCGATTACTACTCAGCTCATCTTCTCTCATCTTCAGGAGTTTGAGTGTGTGTCGAACTTGGCGCTGGCTGGCGGCTTTGGGCCAGCTCACAACCAACAACTTATGTTAAACTAGTTAAGTTAATAAACAATAAATATTAATAGTGATTTAAGCACAACCTTAATCGCTATACTAGTCACACAAGAGGCGCCATCTATTGGTCAGCTTTGGAAATCACTCAACTAGCATTGCTCAACACGAAAATAGAGTTTTTAAAATAGAAAATGGAATGCTGCGGAGTATGCAGTATGACCTAAAGTTTTCCCTACCATAAAAGAGCGCTCTTCAAAGTCTACACTTTCGTTAAAGCAGAGCATGTTACAGACAGACTTGATCGACGTTCAACTTGTTTTTGTCAAGAAATTCGGCAGAATTTTTTAGTTTCCACTGTGCTGGATATCCAACTTCAATTCAAGAACATCAGTAAAGTTCTGTTAGAACTTGAATAATCGAATTATTTATATCCATGCAAGGAATATGAGCTTTGATGGGACAGAGTAAAGGTAGATGTATCATATTTAACTGCCGAAATACTATTTAACTTTTTAGCGATAGAAGTTTATCCATAATGGTTGATCCTAACATTGAAAATGACAAAGTACCTAAGCTCGAGTTAACTCAAGCAACAAATTTGTTCTTAGTTCAACTAGCCGGAAGTTTAAACAGACTTTGAGAGCTTTACAGCTACAGCAGCCATAAAAGAACTTCTTAAACTTCGCCGTTTGGTTTCCTTGTTGAATCCCGGGGCCCACTCTCTGAACGCTTATCTAATTTTTAAATACAAATTCTATATTTCCATATTTTTTCCTGCAACTGAGTGCCATCTCTAAGGGCATTGTCATGCTCAGGTATTTCTGTCTCCTGCAAATTCCCTGGCCTGTGTGCTTGTTTGGGGTTCGTATGCGTGTTTGAAGTTTTTGGCTTTGGTATTGTCTGAGTTTACTTTCGGTGTTTTTTTTTCTGACTGCCTAAGTTGGGCGTTGCGCCGCACTGAGTGTGTGAGTGTGTAGGATGGCGGGGCTTGGGGGCGTGTCATAGTTGGTCAGGTTGCTGCAGTGCCAAACTGATTGTTAGAGCACAAAACGTGCAGCAAGCAAAATGAACAGCCGGAGCAGAAGCACTAGAAGCAACAGTGTGCAACTACAAATGCACACATTGCCCATACGCAGCGTTGGCCAACGCAAAGGTGAGTTGGAGTTGTTGTGGCGAATTCTTGAACCAGAAACGTACAGCGTACTACAAGCCAGACAAGCAATTCACATGGCACTTCGGGCGACCTCCGTGGGAACCCCCCGCTTTGCAATTTGCTGCATATCATACCAGCAGCTGGCCGACGGACAGGCGCTTCTCGCAAATTGGAAATAATGGACGCCCACGATTGGCAGGCGGGGGTGAAGCCCTAAAAAACCTGAAGATAGCAGTTGCTAATTAAAAATGCTGCGTCGAATTCTCCAATTTTTTTCTGCTGCCAGACGTGTGTCAGGTGCAGACTGTGGCCGCAAAGCTAAACAAGTTGTTTCTGCCAGTCAGACCTAGGCCGGCGCTGGGCCAGTCAGTTAAAGGCTCGTCATTCCGTTTGTTTATTGTGCACCATGATTGCCGGAGCCTTAAAAACTGCTGTGATTGCGCACAGGGTTTGGCTTGACTTGACTCGAATCTGAATCCGAGTTCGCCCCTGGCCCATGTGCAAATCGTTGGCAACAAAAATCACATATGGTGCACACGTACGCCAGCTTAGAGACCCCTCCGATCCCCCTGCCGATTCTCCCGCGCTGCATTCAGTTGGTAAGCCATGCTGTGTGCCATGCCATGCCATGCAATTTCTCCCAGGTAACAAAATGAATTGCCTGCTGGCTAGTAACGTCTGCTCCTGCTGCGGCTGACAGTGTCGCATGCTCAAAGCGGACTATTTGCTGTTATTCCACTGATATTTTGAGAGTGCCACTGGGCAACCCCGAGCTGTACGAGCTGTGCATCCAATAGTACATATAGATGAGTGCAATTTACCGCTAACAATGCCATGCACTGGTAGTTACAACAAATGTTAGGCGCAGCCAACAACCGCAGCCCAATGGGTGAACGGGCCCAACTAACTACTTGGTAGCTACCTAACGATTCGCACACACACACACTGGCACTGGGACTTTACTACATATGTTGACCATGGAAATGCATAAATAATGCGCCACAGTATGGGGGCACAGGCAGAGCCAACATGGCCTACAACTAGGAGCAGGACCAGTACCGAGTGCTTGGACTGCAGTTATTGCAGTTGCTGCTGTTGCTGTTGTTGTTGCTGGTGCGCCCCATGGCTTCTGTTTGCCATATTCGAACATTCACATCAGGATTTCCCGCCATTGTACTTTTTGGCTTTTGTTTATTTACAGTCAGCGCAAAAATGTTTGTTATGCCTCGTGTGTGTTTGTCTATCTGTCTCTCTCTCTCTCTCTATCTATGTGCCTCACTTTGGCTGGATTTAGGCTAAGTAAGCCGCATACACCTGGCCACACACACAAACAACCGTCGAGAGGTAGACCAATTTAATACATGATGCCAGAACAGGGCTTTCAATATTCGACTGGAATTGTTGCTGCACCCAAAGGGTACAAAGAGTATGCCAAGTTTGTGCAAATGTAGGTAGCAGATCTCAGAGATGGCCAAGTATAGAGTTACCAAATTTGGTAAATAGACTGCCCATATTAAATCTAAAGTCGAGAAAGTAGTTAAAACATTCAAGACTATATTTGCTTAGTAAGAAACTTTTTTGTTGTATTTTCTACTAGATGATCCGGCGAACTTCGTACCGCCTAACAGTCAATGAATGTAGTGATACCTTTTAGCAAAACTTAATTTATTATTAGTAATTCGTTTTCCTTTGAGTCAAAATTGCAAAAAAATCGGCAGAAAGAAAACCAATCCGCTTGATTCGGCCATTACCGATGGTCAGCAATTGCCTGAAGAAATCTTGTGCAGATGGATCGTTCAGCAATGTAACTCTCATGTTTGCTGCCAACTGAAGTTTCTTCGGTTAGCGCCACAGATTGGATGATTTGAGGCAAGGGTTTATATTATCGGCAGCAGTTGATCTGGAAATGACAGACAGTGTTTGGCGGTAATCGCCAGACAGTAAAATCACAGCGCCTCCAAATCAAGTCTTTTAATGTTCGGTCAAGAGCTTCAAATGCTCGTTTGTGCGCTATTGTGCATTCGTCCCAAATAAAGATATTAGACGCTACTAAAGCTTTGGCCATAGCTGAGTGTTTCGGAATGTTTCATGTCGTTTGTTCATTAGATTGAAGGTTTAACGGCAATTTTAACGCGGAATGAGCTGACTTTCTTTTGCTGTGGTGTTTTTTTAAACTGATTGGTGTAATTAATGTCGATTATATTCAAGCTTACGCTCCAATTCATTTTTAAATGTGTCATTCATTCCACGATCTGGAGCTGGCGTTCCAAATTTTATAAACAAACTGCTACAACTAACGCAATACATGATTTCGATCCAGAGCATAGCCTGGTTGTGCATCTCCACATTCGATTCAACATCGAGATTTCTTGAACTGACACGAATCCGTTGTAAAATGTCTTCTGACATGTTATCCTTGTACTTATATTTGTTCCACAAGTCACGTGTATTTAGAATTGATGATGGAGAATTGCTTCAGCGATGGTCCCAATGAGCTTCTTTTTAAAACTGAGTTTTTGACAAGCAGGGCGAAATGTTGGGCACACTGTATCATTAACAGTTCGTTTTGATTAAAATGATGTTGGGCCCTGAATATTCACCAGCATCAATCGCAAATGGTAGCATTCATCATTCTCCGGTTGAACTTTTAACGAATCAAAATGAAACAGTTCAATGCTGTCGCTGGAGGTGTTTCAGCACGTTGCGAAACATTAGAAGCGGAAGCACCTGTGAACCTATGAAGTATATATATTCTTGATCAGCATCAACAGCCGAGGCAACTCTTTTGAACTACACGTCCTATTTACCCGTTGATCCATTTTATAAAATACCACAGGCTACGCTAAATATCATCATACACAAAACATCCTTGGGTAGCATAGCTCGTAATTGCTTTAGCTGTAGCCTGGTATTTTGGTATTTTGTGCGTTTCAGAAAGGAATTCCAAATACTCAATGTTCATACTGACGACCACTGGAGATGAGAGATGATGAGCTTCGTGATAATGTGGTAATCGATAGTCGCTGGTGACAAGTGTGGGCAGGGCCGCCACAATTTCTTTTATTTCATTAAATTCAGCTCAACGTAAGTTGAAATCATAATGACTAACTAATCCTATCGAAAATATGTTACGTTGCAGCGTAAGGCAAAGATCAATTTGAGTGAATTACATCTGTCAAATATGACAGCTCTCAAACTCAATTTTTGGCTCGCTAAAGCTTTGATCGACTTCCTATTTTCTAGAGCGTTCTTTTCCGCTTGAACCATCCACCAAGCTTGACGTGATCATCCATCGATTGGGAACAAATTAAGTCTAACTTTGAAATCTGGAGAAAAGTTTATTTTCTAAGCATCCTGCTTTCAGTGGAATTTATCTTTGTCTTATTTAAATAAGATCAAAGCTAATCCTCTCGTGAGTTTATATTTTCTATCGAGTCTATAAGATTTCGTGTTTCTTAATGGATTTTCTTCCATTAGACGGGTTTTTCTCGGATATACTCTGGACATTCCTGCCAAATAATCAATTAATATTTGTGGAGCAGCAGCTCAGGTAAATAGAAACACCACCAGCTCTTTTTTATGCGAGCTAAGCTATATCGATGTCCGACATAGATCAAACTTAGTGCAATCATTTCCATGGAAAGCAAAAAAGTTTTCCCAACGAAGACTACGTTTCGGACTATACTTTTCTATGACTGCAATACTTTATAGATGTCCGATTTCGACCAAATTTTGTGGAATCGTGGGAAAGCATAGTAAACTAAGAAAAACGAAGTTTGGAGGCGTTTTAATTGAAAACCAAAAAGTTCTCACTAAAACTAGTTTTTCGACCGATCGTTTCTATGAGAGCTAGATGCTATAGTCATCCGATCCCGCCGGTTCCGACAAATATGCAGCGTATATGTACCAAAGACTTCGTGCAAAGTTTGGTGAAGATAGCTTTAAAACTGCCGGAGAAGATAGCATAGAAAGAGACGGACAGACGGACGGACAGATAGACAGACAGACGCCCCCTCCCGCCCCCGCAAATTGGAAAAAACGTCATATCTCCCACAGTTTTATAGATAGAAGGTTCGTTCCTTCTGGACATATTTAGTAAAGATCGGATGAACGATATTCAAGTTATAAGGAAAACAAACAGTTATGGGCAGCACCGGTCGCAACGGTGATGGGCAGCACTTCACAGGTACAGAGTATGTTATCGTATCACAAAAGGGCTTTGGCCCTTTGGGGCTGTAAGCTGTAAACTTTCAAAGATGGGTGTGCATGCAAATATAACGGTTAAGTCAAAGACAGAGCCTGCCAAGAGCTTTCAGTCGTTGTCCAAATTGAAATGCAAGCTTACAGGTCATTTCACAGTCGGGCTTGTCCAACTTTCTTGCTTGTTTTGTTGTTGCATCTGCCTAAACAAATGTCACGCGTGGACTTGCCTCCAATTATTCATGAGGCAAACGTTATTAATTTGAAAGCAAATTTATCACAAACGAAATCTACGCCACATGCCATAATAAATCAACAAACGTTTTTCGGTCCCACATTAAAATCTCACCCACAAACACACGCACAGTAAAAGTCACCCGACTTAAGTGTGGTTGCTCTAGGAGGAGCGCTTGGTCTATGTCATATCCATATTTAAGCACGCCACCTCACCTTGCCCCAGTCAGTCAAAGTCTCAAGATACAGCAGAACACTCAAGGTGATATGAACCTTTTAGCCAAGCTTAGCGTCCTTTTGGTGTCCTTGGCGCTCTCGCTGCTGCGCCAATTGTGCTAAGCAAAAGGTTGACAATACGTCATTGTATGTCAGACATTTTGGCTTCGACTTCTCCAAAAAAAAATAAAGCTTTTTGTGGGAGTTGAGTGAGTTTCAAGCCGAACGCATGAAATTCCAATTGTTTGACGCTGCTCTGCTCTTTTCATTCATTTTTCGTGTTTGTTGTTTTGCGGTTGGATTTTTGGGGTTTTGCAATATTAAAAGCCTGGTCGCTGCAGAAAAGTTTCCCGGCCAAAGCCAGGCGACAGCGAGTGGCAGCCAAACCGTGACGATGTCGACGCTTGCGACGCCTGACGCTTTGCGGCTCTACTGCGGGCGCTAAGCTGGCTGCCAAACCCAGAGCCAGAGACCAACCAGGCCAGCACACCAGCGCCAAGTCACGACGACACGTTCAAGGACACCGCAGCCAGAGAATTTTACAATGTGTGACGCTTATTTTGCTAACGCGCTGCGAATTTTTTTTCCATTCGAAAATGTCAATTTACCGCACGAAATGTATATGTCTACCATGTATGCTGCAAAACATGTATGTTTGGCTGTGTAACCTCTAAATAAGGATTATTTATATACGAGGAAAAATCAAGTATCTTACGAATTTAACCTCTTCAAGAGAGAAAACTTGTTCCCAAAATAGACATCTGTGTTGTCTGCTTCCCTATCGTTGGTCTGCCTTTTGGTGGGGACCATTTCTTTATGCAGTTCGTGCAATTCATTGACTTTGCCAATGTCTTTGGTGTTACCAAAGTGTTTATAAATAGAATTAACTTTGTGTCCCAAAAAGTTCTGCTGATATTATGTCTTTGCCTACTCTGCCTATTTCGGTATTTGTGAGACGTGGTGCAGAATAATGCCTAATAAATCCTTTTGAAACCTGTGCGTTCTTAGGCGTAGAGCTTCACCTCAGTACACAGTCTCAGAACTGATTTAAGCGGTTATAATTGGGGCTTAGTCAATATAAATAGCCTCAGTTGATGAGCGATTTAAGTACTATTTCAATATTTCCCAAGAAATTCTGTACTCAGATTTATGACTAAAAAAGAGAAAGTCACAAAGGAAGGACTCATACCGAAAATCATGTAAAGAAAGACATGTAATGCTCATGTAATATGCATTATTTTTTAGCTAAAAACAAATAATAGCTTTGCCCAACTAAACCAATAGCATCAGTTGGATGTTTTTGTTTCAATAATTATTTTATTCGACTTCAAGCAAAAGATAAAATTAATGGCATCATCATATTAAATTTATAGGAATTTCTGTAAATTTTATACTTATAGAAATAATTTTATTAAAAATTGGTCGAGGAATAGTTGGCAGCATTGGTTCTCTGTTAAACCAGCTGTGTGTCGCTTTGATAAGTGCGGATGACATCTGTCACTCTAGAAAAATCGTACAAATCAAAATTAGCACTTTCTTTCCCAGTATGGTCGTCAAGGGAAACCGTCGAGCTCTTAAGCCTTACCTCTAGGCTAATGAAAAATACAAAAAAATACTAAATTTTTGGATCTTGAGACACCAACCAAAGTCTCTGGTTTTTAAGTTAACCATTCGAAACTGACATTGAGTCCCAGAAAAATAGTCTGGTTAAGATTTATTCTCGTCTGAACACATTTTCTGGGTCAAGTCGAGCTGAATAAGGCCATATCTGAAGGCAGTCTGTTTCTGTCCCAAGCCTTATTTCGAAATCAATCGAAATCAATCAATCGAATTCGAAATCAATCGATCTTACTTTCGAGGTGCCGCTCCAAGGGTAAGTATTACAAGTAAGAAAGTCAGTCAAGCCCGACTATAACATACTCTGTACCTGTGAAGTGCTGCCCATCACCCTTGCGACCGGTGCTGCCCATAATTGATTGTTTTCCTTATAACTCGATCATCGTTCATCCAATCCTTACCATTCTTTTGGCGGACCGATAAATAATCCTGATAACTAAATATGTCCAGAAGGAAAGAACCTTCTATCTATAAAACTGTGGGAGATATGATGTTTTTTCCAATTTGCGGGGCGCACAAAAGAAAAATAGTGTCAATATCAATTTGATATGGACTGGTCAATTTGATATTTTGTCAAACAATATTGTTTTCATAACTTTTCTAAACTATAACATGCCATTTTGCCCATAAGTAGAAAGGGACATGTAGAAATTGTAAAGAAGTAAAGAGACAAATAGTGTAACATTTCGAAAGTTCAAGTAAACCTAACGAAATATTTAAGTAGCTCTGTGGCGCGTGAGCACATACGTGCCAGATGGTGGTGTACGATAAGACGCCATGCAATTCGTGTTATATGCAAAGGGTCCTCAGTTCGATCAAGGCGGTAAGGTAATCAAATATAATAAAAATAATAAATTAGTTGTTAAATTAGTTGTTAGTTTAAAGTGAACTTTTACTACTTTTGTTTTTTTACATCTATTATAAAGCAAAGCGCATTAGATAGGGAGGTGAGACCATGAACCTAAAAATTTCATTCTCAGGAGGCAAGCTCTAATGTAGATATGTGTTGGTTCACGATGTTTGCCTATCAAGATTTTTGTTAGCTTATGTAGCAAAGAGTAGTCCAATAAAAACTATAATTTTCCATTAATTTCAGGGTGTAGCTTAATCCAAAAGTAAGCGAGAGTTGGGATAGTGTCAGCTGCGAAACGAAATAACGAAAAGGTGAGTGCGTGCGAAGATGGGACCAAAATGTCCGCTAGTTTGGCTGATCGACCGACCGTCATCAGAAACGTCCAATTAGCAGCTTATTAATGCGTTTGCTTCGAGGTAATAGCCTTCGTTCCCAAGCAAGTGCAGTAAATTGTGGTGGCCGGGTGGCTCAGCGGCTAGTGTGCGCGACCGCTGTGCAAGAGGTCGTGAGTTCGATCCCGCCTTGGAGCATCTAATGAAAACTTTTTTCTTTGAATAAACCTTACACTAGGCCACCCCTCTCTGCTGTTGGCGCCAGCTTTGTAGTAATTAGCCATGAAAAGCTTCTCAAACGCGTTCGGATGGCGTTACCCCTCCTTGTGCGAAATTAGAAGCGCCTAGAAGAGTTGGGCGCCGGCGGCCGTTGGGGCGTGTCAAGCAGAAAATAGGCGTCCGTTACGCAAAGCTGATAAGAATTTGCGAAAAGTAATTTGCGTTATTTAAGTATACACACTTTGCTCAACAAACCATCGATGACAGAGCAGCGGCAGCGAAAACCGTTTTTTGTAATTTGCTTTTTTTGTAACCGACTTCATTAGTTTTGCTCAAAATATACTACTTTTGGAAGCTTTTGGTGAGTCATAAAACGGGTGTACTCGCTTGGGTACAATGGCTATTAAGGTAATCTATTTTTACAGATCTTACTTTGCATAAAAATGGAAAAGTTGGGGAGAAGTGAAAGCAATAGCCAACAACAGATATCGCTGGAGGAGAGGAGTGGTTGATGTCCTATGCCCCACAAGGGATCGGAACTAGAAGAAGATGCTTTTCCATGATTCAACTAAGTTTGTTCGAAATCGGACATCTATATTGTATAGCTACTTTAGAAAAGTAAGGTCAGAAAAGTAGTCTTTGTTTTGTTTTCAATGGAGGCTGCAAGGGTATAAAAACTTCGGCCGAGCCAAAGTTAACTTTCCCCTATTTTTTATTTTAGTTATGTTATTTTTGTTAGGAAAACACGAATGGAATAAACAAATTTTTTGTTAAATGGTCTTTGCTCTTAGTGGGTTAAATTGGTGCTAATACGCCTTGAAGCACCCGTGTCCCGTCAACATTTGGAACTGATAAAATTCTATCTGACCGTGTCTTCTTCTAATCCGCAGATCCAGGTTCGGTACCAGCGGGTAAGTCCACCTACCGCGTACTTCGCGGTTCCGCCTACTTTGTCGTGTTGCACTCAGCGTGGCACAGTTGGGCTTTTGCGACACCGGTACATCCAACAAGGACAAAAAAAAATCAGACTTACAAAAACCAATTCAAAAATGTTCACAACAAATATTCCTCCAAATTCAGCAACAAGTGAGGGCGATTTTTCTGCCGCTAGCAGATTGTTGGAACTACGTTGTATTTTCTAAAATCAATTTTTGTAAACATAAATTTTTATCTTGCGTTCATAGGCAGCCCAAACCATATAAACACTCATGAAAAGGCAACCCGCGAAATTAAGGAGGGTGTAGTCAAATTGCTGGGACATCTAAATTATTGATCAGGTATCAAGTTAGTCAGCCAAATGCAGCCAAAACCCAATGCAAAGCGTTAAGATCTTGCAAGGGCAGTATGTGATTTGCCACACCTATTACGGAGCTGTAATAACTCGTTTTATTAAGTGGTGGCCAATTTATACATTTCCTTTTCTCAACCATGGAGCGGCGGCATGTTGGTGCCTCAGTTCAGCCCTCTTGCTGATTTCGCATTGAATTTTTGAGTAGCAATGGCAAAGTAAAATTTGTATCATCGTGAGGGGCTGACTGACTGACTGACTGAGTATCTGTCTGTCCGTCTGCCTGTCTGTCTCCGTCTCTCTGTATGATTGTCGACTCGACATGCCTATTGCCTCGACGACACTTGGCGATGACACTTCCGTGCAATTGTACGCCGCTTTTGAGTTCCGGCCTTGGCTTCGTGGTCCGGATTTGGTTCGGTGGTGGGGGGCAGGGCGAGTGAGTGTACATATCTGCCATGTCGTTTATTGGCTGTGTGCGTGTTGCCAGTCCGTATGTGAATATTTGTGGCAATTCTTATGAATTTTCTGGCACGTTTATATGTACAATATGAATATGACAGGCCGCACGACACGCCGGCACAGGAAGCGTGAACGGGAACGAGACCGAGTGCAGAGCAGTCGCTCCGTAGTCATTGTATGTGCCGTTATTATGGCCATTTCGCCGCGCAATGATGCGCTCGGTTATTTGGTTATTTGGGCAAATCAAGCAATTTATTCGCAATTGTCGACGACGCTGCAATTGTGTGGAAATCGATATGTGTTGTAATTTTAACCGATCATTTCCTTTATAGCCGTTACACGGAGTCGGTGGTTGGTGGTTGGGGGAGCAACCGAAATTTGATTTATGCATATTTCCATATGATTTATTTCATTAGCATTATGGCGAACCGTTGCCTTGCCTTCGCTTTGACTCCGTTCCACTTACCTTTCCGCTTTTTTCCCTCTTTTTTTTTTAATATTTATTTAAACATTTGTTGCAGCATCCGTTTTCATTTCTCGTCCGTTACGTTTGAGTGATTCAAACTTGACGTTTGCCTTTGTATAAATTTTTCTACCTCATTTGATGCAGAGAATGAAAAGTTTCCATGCATCTCCCCTACAGAAAAAAGGCAAAAATATTCCATAAAACGCAAAACTTTTGTTAAGAAAATATGAATTCGAAATGAAAATATGCTAGAAATGAATTGAAACTGTAACGTTTCAGAGGGAGAAGTGTGCACGAGCGAGCACCGAAAAAATGCCAACCCCCTGCTCCTGTCCCCCCTCGACCACACCCCCGCGCACAAAGTTGCAAATAAAACAGCGCATAAGAAACAATATACAATAAAAAGCAGAGGAGAAGCTGAAGCAGGAGTTGGAGCTAGGACGCTGGCAGATGGAAATGAAAGGCAAACACGATTCAGTTAACGAGTGACGAACGCTATTGCTAACTGGGGACTGCTTATATGTATGTATGTGTGTGTGTGTGTGCAGCGTCTATTGAAAATACTGACTGACTGACTGACTGAAGGATAGGGCCGGTCCTGGTCCTGGTCCCAGACGCGAACGTGCCATTGGCGGCGGGAGACGCTTTGGCTGAATGATTGCCCTGCTAGCCATTCAGACTGACTAACCAATGAACGGTTCGAAATGAATGACTGAATGAATGAATAAGTGAACGGATGAGCGCTCCTCCACAGTTGGTTGCATTCGCAAACAGAGCAAAGATTCTCTATTGAACTTGGACGGGGGCCGGGGCAATACAATGGAAGTTAGTTCTCCAAGTTGGCTACTTTATTGGGCGTAAGTTTCGGCCACCAAGCCATATTATTTGATGTGGTCGGTGCTTGGTTATGAAGTCAGTAGGAAAGGGAGAGGGAAGGCCGATAAAATTAACTACTCGTATTTTGCCAGCGTGCACGTAATGGGCGCATCATTTGCTCTGGGCCCAGTCTGTTTGCCCGGCCGTCTGGCCATGGTCTCGGTGTTCATTTCCTGTTTCAAGTGCTTTAAATTGCCATAAAAATGCGCTATCGACTGCCATCTTTGGCTCGACGCTGTTGTGTGCGTTTGGCTGCCACATTTCTACACTCAATTTGTACAAATTTAATTGTCTGCCGCCTGCGGCCCCCACCCACCGCCACTGCCACTTCCACTCCCTGTCTCTGTTTGTTTGTTTGTTGCTGTGGTTGTTGTTGTTATTATTTGTTGCTTCGTTTTTTCGGTCAACGCCTGGCAATGCCAAAATGTCCAATGTCCATTTTGGGGGAAGCTTTTATGCTATTTTATTTATTTACGAAGCGCCCTTTAAATCAATGAAGCATATTGCTAGGCGCCAGACGTTTAAATTTACCCACACACAAGTTAAGTTTGGTAGGCCGACCCTGCAATGGAAGTGGGCAGCAAGGGGTTTATTGGGTCCATCAACAAACTTCGTCGGCAATCAAATATATTACTCTTAGTTTTGAAATTTGTGCAAGTTTTTAGTGTGAATCATCTTTATTTATGTTACTGAAAGAGCCCCTGTATGTGGGGTAAACTTAGTGTAACTTAGTTTGAAGGGAAGCGACAAATTCCAGCCACAAAGTTTCAAACGGTGCTTTCACCCAGCACACACTTAGGCCAGAAGATTCCATCTAGGACCATTCGAAGGTTTCAACGTAGCCTGATAAACAGATGTCTAGTCGAAGTCTCAGCAAGATCACAGACGTCGATTAGAAAGTGAGAGAGGCTTTTTTCCTTGCATCATCGAAACGTGGGAAAGGACGGCCTAGTCCGAAGGGTTGCCTTGCGCTGGTTTGGGTGCTGTTAGCGGTTGTGCCCGAGATGGGCTTCGACCTGGATCCGCAGGTCTCAGGTTTCTTTTGAGATAGAAGTATTCTAAAAAGTGCCGTGAATACCTATTCACGTTTGGGCGGAGTCAGCTTATCGTAACCTGTGACATCGTCTTTTAAAATCACTTCTGACTTCGATTGATTGAAATAGGTAAGACCTAGGGTGTAAAGAGCCAGCTTACGGCGGCTAAGACAACAGTTCATATGAAGAAAATAACTAGTATCAATACACCGTTTGCTTTTAAGAGCAAAGTTCTTTAATGGACGTTTGACTGGGGACCAAAACGAAAAACAAATTTGTCTTAGCGACAAAATTCTTTGGCTACGCCTTTGACTTTGCAAAATCAGACGCTTTGGTCTTTGCAAGACAGCCGCTTTTGGAATTTGACTTATATTTGTAGGGAAAAAGATGACCAAAACAGCAACCAAAACTGTAAGCAAAACTAAAAGTGACCAAAACAGTGTCGAAAATAGTGACCAAAACAGTGACAAAACAGTGACCAAGCAGTGACGAAAACAGTGACTATGCAAGGAAGCGTTTTCTAAGGCTGGGGTCGGTCTCAGTCTAGCCAGGATCACTTGCCAAACTTAATTTTTTGAAGTGCTGGGACATAGGGGCATAGAGATGGGGATCAAGCAAAAGGTGGTTTAAACTGACCCGAAAGGTTACTCCAGATATAGAAAGGAAGCTCCATAAGGATTTTGGGGGAAGAATATGAGCATGGAAGACGAAAGCCTAGCCCGGGGGGATTCATGGGCATGTCTTGAGGCACGTAAAAGTGGTCAGAATCACCGGAAAGGGTATCCGGGACCATGCGCTCCGCGAGTATCTGCCGAGGCAAGTGAAACTATGCCACACCTACTGCAGGAGACTACCTGACCAGTATCTTGGCAGACGAAGTCGCAATACTTGGCTTAAAAGCTATGAGAGCCACACGCTTGGCGAAATCCTGGAACATGTGCTCCCGAAGTGTCTACCAAGGCAACTGAAAATATGCCGAATATACTTTAGGTGACGACCTGGCAAGCATACTGGGAGATGAAGACTGAGGGCTATGCTTTGGGCTAGTGACGCCACATGAAAGGTGAAAACCTGGACCATGTGCACCAAAAATGTCTGCCAAGGCAAGTGAAGCTGTGCCGAATATGCTTCAGGTGACGACCTGGCAAGCATACTGGGAAACGAGACTGCCTACTCTGCTCTGAACACCGGTTGGCCACATCGTGGGAGGGGATCGACGAAAACACCACAAGGTTCATGCTAGCGCTATGAGGTACAGGCCCGCGTGTGTGCCCCTGTTCGGAGAAGGGAGGGAGGGAAAACGGTGGCACACACACACTACGCACTTTGCACACGCGGTCATGGAGTGAAAGACGGTTCATTGGTGTTTCGCTGATTTGAAATGATTTTTATTTGCAGCACTTCATGTTTTCTTTTCTGTACTTAGCCGCACCGAGAGTTCTTCAGCGGATTCTCCTAACCTCAAGCCCTGTGTCTTGCTTACCACGTTTATTCCCTGCGGGCGGGGGTGATACCTGCAGCCGCCTTCTGTTGGTTGTGTGGGCGTGGGCACTTGTCCAGTTCACCGCGTGTCTTCAGTTTGTCTTCGCCTTGAGATGCGCGCCGCGTGGTTGGCATCGTTGACTCCCTTTACCACCGACTTTTCCGCGCACACAACCTTCCTTCTCCTTGGTCAAAATCCAACTCCTCGAGCGCCAAAAACGTAGCGTCGATCGCGGCTTCCCGCCGCCTCAGAACTGTGTGACCAGCGCGGGTGACACTGTGGTGAACTGGAACTGGTTCGTGCTAGTGGCTCCGTTGATCTTAATAATGCTAATTAGGGATGTGTTTCTTTTGACTTAATAATAATCTCGTGTGCTTATTCTAGGGTCTTGTGGCGTACTAAGTTTAGTGCGTCGCAACTAAACAGTGTTAGAATTATTCAATGGCCGCTATTTTGTAAAAAAACAAATCGCAAAATTATGATTGATATAGGGGCCCGAATTACATCTGTACTGAGTCTAGCGCCGTTAACTTTTTCCATTTCAGATGATCCGAAGTGGAGTTATCCGTGCCGCCAGCAGCATACCTTTTTTATTGACGTCCAACTTTGAAGGCCGACAACTTTTTGAACACCCCCTTATCAAAGCACAAAATTTGTTTGCTTACTTTAATCTGTTTGTAACACAATAAAAAAAAAACAGAATTGGAAAAACCTTTTTGCGTTTTCAAATTATATTTTTTTTAAAAGAGGTCCAAAAACAGCCTCGATATGTAGAATCCCCCTTAAAGTCAAAATTAACTGCTGGATATCACATGGGTCGATTCTCTAGCCAAATGCTTTTCACTTATTTGTTTTTGTTCTTTCTGTACGCTAACAGCAATCAGCTAGGAAATCGAATTTCTTGCCTAAAACAACAACAACAACAGCAACAACACTTGACCGGTGGAAAGAGCCAACAAAGCATAGCCTCAGCAGCAATAGCAATGGTAAAAACAACAAATAAATACAAATACAACAAAAAATGGAAAACATGAGGCAAAGTGAAGCGCAGGACGCGTCGGACAAACTAAACACTGCGTTTGTTTTAGCAGCTTCCGTTTCCTGTTGGCGCACTCATCCTTTCATCCATCCGTCCATCCATCCATCCATCTATCCATCTATTGGGTCAACTAGCCATAAGAGTAGCGCATACGCATGGCCATCCATCTATACAGTCATCCATTCAACCAACCGCCCATCGGTTCATCCCATCCATCCACTGAAGCAAACGTCCAGTCACCGCTCCTTTGACAAGCACCAGTGCTTCCCGTTCCACGTTTCCCGTGTCCGGGCAAAGCTAAACGCATTTGTTCGAAGCTTGTTTAGTTTAACTTTAATTGAATTTTGTGAATTTTGCTTTTCTCCTTTGCCAATGCTTTTTTTTATTCTAGTCGAGTAGGTTTTGTTCTTCTTGTTGCGTTTTCTTACAGCTTTTTTATTTGTTGGGCTGTTGGCAGCTGGTGCCACTTTTATATGGCCTGAATTTATTATGGACCAGAACAAAAACTGGGCAGAACTGTTGCCAGCACACTCCGAGCAGTCCACAGAGAAATGTGGCGCTCACCTTCACCATATGGTCAATGGCACGAGTTTGGCTCGTAAAAAGGCTTATGTAAGTCGGCCGCCATTGGGCTTACCTTTTTGCCAAGCAACTGTAAAATTGTCTTGTTGGGCTGGCAACCCTTTTTTTTGTATTGTTGGTTCTCTTAACTAAGGCAAAGGGCAACGAAGTCTGAAATGTGAATTCAATTTTATTGCCTGGCACTTTGAAATAATTTGTATGATTTAATTTTTAACTTTATTCCAAATGAGCCAATAAAACGCCCCCAAAAATGGCGCACAGTCGTGCTTGTGCGGTCGATCGACTGCTGTACGACGGGGCGAATACACAATGGCCGGGCGTTCATCACATGAGCCAAAGTAGAGCAACGCCACCCAACGACGACAACTTAAGCCGACCGGGACCGATGCCTTTGTGGATGTGAAAGTCGAGAATGGAATTAGCTATTTGGAACAGCGTGGAATGTAATAAGCAGGGAGAACAGTTGAAAAACTCGACCGTCTTAAGGCTTGAACAAAGGAGACAGTCGGGTAAAGCCCGACTGTAATATACTTTGTATCTAGGAAAATGAAGGCTCAGTCTGAATTTTGCTGAAGAAGAGAAGCGGCAGCGAACTTTCTTTTGCTCATAGCTTGACTATCGTTCATCCGAGATGAATATCAGCAAGGACAGCAAGTCGCGCAGCATAAAACGTGACTTGGGATTTAGTGGATACAAGAGACACACCAGCCACTTGCTCACATCAGCATTAAGACAGAAACGCAGGACAAAATCAACTGCATTGCGTCGCCAGTGCGCGTACAATGCCCACATACAATTTCTGTTTACTGAGGAGAAAAAGTTCACCATGAAGGAATCGTTCAACAAACAGAACCATAGATTGAACTCATTCCGAAAGGGAGAATGGAGAAGCTCTATTTTTGTAAAAAAAAGGAATCAAAACTTCGGCGAAAGTGTACCAATCCTACGTTTTGGAAGAGGTTGTGAAGCAACATTCCACTCCAGCTCTCAAGGCAAAAGCGACTCAAACATGGCAAAAAACCATGTACCAAACTTCATTTCTACGAATGATTGGCCCAGACCTGAATCCATTGGACTACAAACTGTGGCTTGCTTTACTTGTCAACTAAATATTGAGCCTTTGAAGCGCGGCTATGTCTGAGCAATAGACCATTTCCCAATGCATGGGTACGCACTGCAATCGATGAGTAGCCAGAGAGACTTCGGCGTTGCAAGAAGGCACAAGGCAGACATCTCTAAGAAGTTGTTCTAAGATTTGTAGCCATTGAGTAGCCGAATAAAAAGTAGAAAAAAGTTTTGAAAAATATTCATTCGTTTTCATTTTATGACCAAAAAACTGTATACGAAAACGTTTTACGGACATTCCCATACAAAATTCGTTAGGCAAATACTAGGCCTAACGACCTGATGTATCACTGAGCGTCAGTTGCTTCGTTAACGACAAATTATGCATGACAGCGCTAGTCTACCACACTAACGACTGGTAATACATGGATTTTTCACATCCAGGCTACAAGTGAGTGTTAGCCACACTCGCACCGTTTTTATACCCTTGCTGACGGTATTATAAAATTGTCTGGATGTTTGTAAAGCGTTGAAGGAAGCAACTCCGACCCCTTAAACTATATATATTCTTGATCAGCACGACGAGCTGAGTTGATTTAGCCATGTCTGTCTGTACGTCCGTCTGTACTTCCGTCTGTCCGTCCGTCTGTCCGTCCGTCTGTCCGTCCGTCTGACCGTCCGTGTGTCCGTCCGTCTGTCCGTCCGTCTGTCTGTTTCTCTGCTGTCTCCTCCGTCAGTTTAAAAGCTATCTTCACCAAACTTTGCACGATGTCTTTTGGTACATATACGCAGCACATTTGTCGGAACCGGCCGGATCGAATAACTATAGCATATAGCTGTCATAGGAACGATCGGTCGAAAAACTAGTTTTCGTGAGAAAAGCTATTTTGTTTTCGATGGAATCGCCTCCAAACTTCGTATTTCTTAGCTTGCTATGCTTACCCATGATTTCACTAAGTTTGGTCAAAATCGGACATCTATATAGTATAGCTGTCATGGAAAAGTAGATTCTGAAAAAAAAGCTTAGTTAGAAAACCTTTTTTGTTTTCAATGGAAATGTCTACAAATTTGGTCAAAATCGGATGACTATAGCATATAGCAACCATAGGAACGATCCGTCGAAAAACTTGTTCTAGTAAGAAAAACTTTTTTGTTTTCATTAGAAACGTCCTTATCATTGCAAATACTTATTTTATATATTTTTACACAATTCTACAAAGTTTTGTCAAAATCGGACGACTATAGCATATAGCTGCAGTACGAATGATCGGTCGAAAAAGAAGTTCAAGTGAGAAAAACTTTTTTGTTTTTATTGGGATCGCCTCCAAATTTCGTAATTAACAGTTTGTTATGCTTTTCCATGATTCCACTAAGTTTGGTCGAAATCGGACATCTATATAGTATAGCTCCCATGGAAAAGTAAGGTCCGAAAAGAAGTCTTAGAAAAACTTGTTGCTTTTCAATGGAGGCTGCAAGGGTATACAAAACTTCGACCGATCCGAAGTTAACTTTCCCCTATTTTTTCAATTTGTAAAATGTCTTGACACAGCCCCAAAGGGCCAAAGCCCAGCTCCTCTCAATCTCTTGGCTTGTGCCCTTTTAATTTTTCGCACAAGAGAAAGGGACCTACAGTTTACCGCCGAATCCGAACGGCAGTTTACGAAGCTTTTGCATGGCTAATTACTATAAAGCTGGCGCCAACAGCAGACGGGGGTGACCGGGTGTAAAGTTTATTCAAAGAAAAAACTTTTCATTTGATGTTCCGAGGCGGGATCAAACACCTAACCTCTTGCACAGCGGTCGCGCACACTAGCCGCTGAGCCTAAATAAACATATGGGCCATAGCTTCAGACTCAGAGGACAAAACTAATTATGGGGAAATGCTATTCTCGACCTACCAACGACGTTGTGGCCAGTGCTGCCCAGCATAATTAATAGTTTTCCTTATAACTCGACTGTTGTTTCATCGATCTTTAACATTCATTTAAGGGATCGATAAGTATAAAAATACATTAACGACTATTCGTACAATTTCACCAGACCCAGTTGTGCAGGCGAATTGTCTAATTTAACAATTTTTGTCAGGTTGATAACAACATTCACTAGCCTGCAGTTTCACAACTAAGCACCCTTTGCTGGTAGTTATAAGTGTTTAAGATCTTTAGTGTTGGCAAACACTACAAAGACGACATTGTGTGCTTCAACTAATGAAAAAACGGAAGTTACAAAGATTTGGAAAACAAAACCACTGCTTACTACTTTCAGGAACCGCCAACCGGACCTCAAGTTCAAAAGAACTTCTGAGTTTTGCGGTTATGGCTTTAGGTTTAAAATTGCATGAATCAAATATATATAGTAGAATAATTGATTTCTTAAGCCAAACACTAAACTTTGCTCGCGAAAATCCAAAAAACTCAAATAATTACTAGTCAGTTCTAATCCGGTCAACAATAAAAGGCCATATCTGTAATGCTCTTTGTTATGTGGCATAAATTATGCACAAAGCCCCAGCCATTCGCAGAAATGGTTTCTAAGCCTAAATAAATTTAATCAACCGCAATCGGAAGTGTTGGAATAATGACACAATAAACAATAGCAATTAAAATATCAAACATAAATCATTGTGTAAATTTACAACAATTGTCGGGAAAGCCAAATAGCAGAACAACAAATCTGCATGCATTGCAATGCCGGGAATTGTGTGTTATTTGTGTGCACATTTCTCATAAAAAGTGATAAAAAGCACTGCAAATACAAAACAAGCAGCCATGCAGAATTGCGTCTGTGCGTGCGGGTAAACAAACGCACGACCAATCAACAGACGCACTGTCCGCCCTCCCCCGCATCGGACACCCGCACCACAGACAGACATAAACGCATGCATAAATTTGCACGCATAAAATCAAATCAAAATTCAACGACATGTGACAATTTTATGTCCACAAAATTATGTATTTGCTGAAAACACACAAGCAAAAGCCGAACATGACAAAACAACAATAATGCAAAGCAATGAAAATAACCACAATGAGAAGAGCAAACAACAACAGCGACGGCGGACAGCCAACAAGGACATAAGCAATAACAACAAACAGCTAAAATAGCAACATGAGCAGATTATAATGAACAACATATTCGCACGGCCGCACCCACACAGAGCCCTCAATCCACCTTCCTGCCATCATAATCGCACACGCACCCGCACACGCTGGGAGGAGGGTATGGAGGGAGGGCTTACAACAAAGCGCCACGCAACAATTTACGTGTTTGGACACTAATACAAAAGCCATTACAATACAAGCACACACAAGCACACACACAGACACACAGTCGCATGCACACACAGTAAAAACTTTATATGTTTCCTCGATGCGTTCTCCGAGTTGCTTTATTCACTTTTGAGGCCAGCGCCTGGGTGTGAGTTCAGGCGAAGCAGGAGCAAAAAGTTTGGAAACCGCCGTAGGGGCATATTTAACTAGCTTTACAGCCGATTTCTTAACCTCAACGGAAAACAGAAAAAAAAACATGAGAAAAGAGGGGCAAGGTTAACAATAACCCGGCTGTGTGTGACGTGACTTAAGCAGCAAAGGACCGCACCTTAGCTTTAAGACAATTTCTAAATTTTCTTATCATTGACCAATGTCGGAGGAGGCTCGATTGACGACTACTGGGGGAAGGTATGTTTGCCCTGGGGAATGGTCGAGATTTTAATGATGAATTGTTTTTGGGCCACAGTGCGTATACTTTACATTTGACATTGACATATTTTGTGTAAGCCAAAAAGTATGCTATATATTTCCTATCTCATTTTTATGAGTTTGTGATGGTAAAAGAAGCATCTTCCTTGCCAACCATATGCGAAGCGCTCCGAAGAAGGAGTGAAAAGAGACTCCCAAAGCAGCACCTCGAAGGAGAGTTTCCGGAGCGCTCTTAAGCAGGAGTGAAAATGTACTCACAAAGCAGCACCTCGAAGGAGCGTTTCCGGAGCGCTCCGAATCAGGAGTGAAAATGGAGTCTGAACGAGCATTCTGGGACGCCGAATTCACTCATTTAAGGAGTCCTTTAGGAACACTTTTTTTTTTATATTGTAAAGGCCTTTTTCTCCGGCGGACATGCTCCTTTGGGACACTTTTCGGAGCCTCCCTTGGAGGCTTAGCGCACCGTTTAGCCCCGCTTCCGCCTCCTTAATCAGAAGAACAGCTATAAGCAAATCAAATAGTTCCGCTGGGCAGTACTGGCCGCAATAGGCAGTTAGTTCGTGAGGCGTCACACTTAAAAGTTATCTGTTATATACGAACCATGGCAGGTAAAGAGTATATTACAGTCGGGCTTCACCGACTCTGACTGACTTTCTGGTTTTCTTTGTTGCGCCAAATGCTTTGACATGAAGAAATTGCAAAGCTGATGAAATATTTCAAAAATTTGAAAGGTATTTCAAGCATAGTAAATGAATAGCTTACATAAATGTGAGCCGGGGCATAACTGGCCGGACAGGCAGGAGTCGTTATTACTTTTTCTTCCGTAGTTTCTTTCGTAGTTTTTTGGACGACATTTTCAAGAAACAAAAAAAATCTAAATAGTTTGCTTATGTTGGAGAGATGTAAAGATAACTATCTAAATTTTCTGAACAGAATTTATCAATGGCAGGTCTGCCAGCTGCCAAAAGTGCAAAAATACTATACGAAGTGTGTTCAAAGGAAAAGGTGAATTTTGAATTTTTTCGATAAATACTTATATATCTCTTCAGTTTTGGGAATAGAAAAAAATTTACAGGGAGGCAAATCTGGTGAATACGGTTGTTGAGGCATGATTACGGAGTTGTTTTTTGCCCAAAAATCTCGAAAAAGCATTGATGTGTGAGTGGTGCATTATCGTGATGCAACTCCACGTTATTTGTTTTACGTGCATAACTTCCTTGTAGTATTCCTTATAACTGTACGACCTCTTGACAGGAACTCATGTTGCACCACATCATTGTTATCAAAGAAAACAGTGAGCAAAACCTTCACATTTGATCGAACTTGGCGTGCTTTTTTTGGTCTTGGCTCATCTGGCCGCTTCCATTGGGATGATTGGGCCTTGGTTTCGATGTCATAACCATATACCCATGTTTCGTCACCTGTTATGACTCGTTTGAGCAAACCCGGATCGTCGTTGACGTCATTCAACAACTCCTGAGCGATACTAATGCGACGTTGCTCTTGATCAAAATTTATTTAAAATTAGTCAAAAATCGAAGACCACACAAAAACGTGACTAACCTTGCCAAAAATAAACTAATAATCGAAATTGGCTGCTAGTGCAAACATAAACATATGTATCCGAATATACCCAAAACAAAATATCGATAATCGAAATAAAAAATTACCTTTGCTCACCGTACATGCCATCTAATGAAAGATAGGAAATCGTAGTGCAGGACGTCTGAGAAATCAGGCAGCCTGACCGACCTTGACACTGAGATGATTGGTAATGACTAAGATGCGTTATCTGTTTTCCCGCGTGCTATTAGTAAGGCACTGGCAGATCTTGCTCACTCGTATTTAAATGTTTATAATTATGGAAGAAATTGTGGAGGTACTACCTAAAAAAGAGCTGGGTTTTGAAGATTAGAAATTGTTCTAAAGGTACTTACTAAAGCTGGACTTAAAGTAAATGTGGGAACAAAATTCTTGCTTTTGAGCTACTTGCTAGACAGTTTGTTACCCTAGCTTCATATTTCCTTAAATTTGTCCCTGGTTATTCCCAAGTAATGACACCATTATATTCGCTCACTTCAAAAAGCAGTATTTACTTTGATCGCGCAGCATGAGAAAGTTTGAAAAAGATTTACTTAGTGATCTTTGTCACAGTAAAGACCTCGAAAATTATTAAATAGTATTGATGAATTATCTTGAAATCGAGAAATGTTTTTAATAGTTTGTGTTAAAGCTAAAAGAATACTCAAGATATACAAAGGGCTCTATTTGTTGTTAGGTGTTGGCATAAATGATTTGCTATCAAATTTTTTTGTATTGCTTCATTTTTACGCGCAATGGTTGTTATTTTTTTGAGGTAGTTTAGATATTTTTGTGTGTGTTAACAATACTGTTTAGAAGGTCTCCCGGAGCATCTTATCAGTAAGCTTCAATGCTGTCACACCATCCAGCCATTTGCAAATTCCTATTTTTATCACTGACTCGGAGAATAAAGACTTGAGAACTGCAAGAATGCAAAATTCCTTAGTGCTTAGTGCTTCATTTTTAGATTTTTAGATAAGAATGTAAATAGTCCCATTTTTATATCAAAAGTAAGAATCAGCGTTAGACTCTGATGGTAATGAATGTGAGTTATGCTTAACGTTGCACTGGGATATTTCTCCATCTGTTCGTTTTATTAATCAAATGCAGTTGGCTCAGTCATTTAAGCCATTATTTTCGATTTTGTGCGAAATTGAAAAATATCAAATTTCCCAGAAACTTAATTGAAGTAAACACTACCGGGTAAAGCAACCCAAAGACTCGAGCGTCAAACAATTGCCAGGCTCAAAGGGCTCGGTGTTGGATGATGAGCATATAATTATGAAACTGGCGTTGTCTGCCCAAGGATACATACTTAATTTCAGATTTTCAGACACAGAATCACTGACAATTTCATGTGTGTTCGCTGCCTTGATTTCCGAATGGAATACTTCCTCACACTATGCATCCTTACAACTCAATTCTCGTCCTTCCACTCCTCATTTAACTTGATCCCTTTGAATTCCAAAGTGAAAATGTGCACGTTTTAGACAATTACACAAAACGCAAAGTTTTACCATGGCAAATATTTGCCCAAATTTCTCAAATTCCAACAACAAACTTAAAAGCCGTGGAAGGTATACGTTGAGAGGCCCTCAAGAAGCCATGTGTGTGCGTGTGTGAGGAAAGCAAAGCGGTGGAAACTGGTAAATTTTATTTGCAGTGCAGTGCAAATAATGCTTGCATATTACAATTTAAATTAGGCGTTGCATCTAAGAACAAAGCCAAATACACATGGGGCTGCCAGGCGGGTGTGGAGGAAGATGGAGCAGGTCAAGCGAAGAAGAGGACTTGCTGATTTTGCTGTCGTTGCATTTTGCTGGCATTGTCTTGGCTGCCTGTGTATGTGTGTGTGTGTAGAAAATGCATTTATTGACAGATTGAAGGATTATGGAATGCCTTTATAATATGCTGCGGCTGCAGTGAGCTTTAAGCTCCCAAGCACACACACGCACGCAATGAGTTTTGGGGTTAAGCTTTGGCCACACAATCCAAATATATTTGCAGTTTATTTTGTGGATTTCCGGTTGCAGACAAATCAAAATTTCTGCTCAAATACACAAAACGTCAGTTGGCAAATGAATGGAAATGAAACCACAGGCAACATCAATGGTCCTGACGTCCTGCATCTGTCCGTGGCGCATGTGACAATGTGACAATGAGCGATGAACCGAAGCCACAAAAGACAACACAGCATGTGAAATTAGTTTCAGCTGCTCCTGATGACGATGATGATGCATCGACACACACGCGCCATTGTCGCAAATTATTGGTTTCCATTTCGATTAGCCCACCCTACGACATCCTCCACCCCTCTCCAACCATCGGCCGACCACTCTTTTACACTTTGAAACTTTTATTTAAAATAACAACCAGAGCAAATATTACCATTACATTTCTGTTCAAAATATTTGACTATTTTTTCAATTAAAGTGTCAGCAAACAAAGCCCAAAATAAAAAACCACAATATCAGAAAAAAACACTCGAAAATTGTCAAAACTTTTGCCGCTTGCTGTTAGCCATTTGATGTTTTTTTTTATTACTTTGCTTTTAACTTGGAACAAGATTTTGCAAGTTCATCTCGTTGCTAGCGGAGAGTTATCTAACACAGTTTGTTCATCAGCTTTCGGACGTGGCAACCAGACCAGAGTACATTGTTTCGGCTAATAAAAATAAAAAAGTTGTCCAAACACATTCTACTGCCACTTGCCTCGTGTTTGTTGGTAAATCGAATGCCACAATTTGAAATATTAATGTTTGAAGCAGCATGGACAGACCAGAGAAAGACCAATAACTTTTTCTCAAATGTGCATTAAACGGAACAAGCGAGAAAACGAATCAAAAGGAAAGCCCGGTCAATATGGCTTGTATCGTTTATTAGCTTCACCAGACACTCTATTGTACTATGGACCGAAGGCGCCGACTTTTTGACAAAATAAATAATGCTTGCCTCCGATTAAGTATTTACAGAGTTAACTTTGCTCTGTGATTACTAAATGCGTTTATCTTTTGTTTTCTTTGTTTTCTAACTTGGCCCTGATTAACTCATAGAGATGATATATAAAACTCTTAGCCCGACTGAATAACTTACAGCCTAAGTCGTTGAGCCCAGAAATCTAAGATTTTACATAGACCTTGCATCCAATAGGTGTCAAGTTTTCCTCACTTTCGCACTAAAGTTCAAGCAATCGTACGCCTTAGTCATAAGAACAGAATTTTTAGAGCGAAGCTCTTTTACGGACGTTCGACTGGGGGCAATTCCAGAAAACGATTGTCTTTGCGAGAGATTTCTTTGGCTACGCTTTTGACTTTGCAAAGTCAGCAGCTTTGGTCTTTGCAAGACAGCCATAGCAGCAGGTGGGATGTGAGTGTATTGGTGGTGACCGAACAGTGACTGAACAGTGACCAAAACAGTTACCGAACAGTGACCGAATAGTGACCAAAACAGTGACCAAAACAGTGAACGAAACATTGACCGAAATAGTGAACAAAACTGTCACCAAAACAGTGACCAAAACAGTTACCGAACAGTGACCGAAACACTGACCAAAACACTGACTAGAAAAGTGACTAAAACAGTGACCAAAACGGTGACCGATTCGGTGACCGAAGCAGTGACATAAACAGTGACCAAAACAGTGACTAAAACAGTGACCAAAAAAGTGACCGAAACTGTGACCAAAACAGTGACCGAAACTATGACCGAAACTGAGACCGGAACATTGACCTATACGGTGACTAAACCAGTGAATAAAACAGGGACCAAATCTGTGACCAAAAGAGTGACCAAAACAGCGACCAAAACAGCGACTTTATTATGCCCGAGTTTTTGAAGGGACGAATTCCGCTCAAATTATATCGGTCAGAACACAATGAAAATTAGCAGGCCTCCCTAAAAGATCCTAGGATCGGGAGTAGTCCAGAACAATTTCCAACACCTTCAAGTTCTTCAGAAGAATGCGATGACTTTGCCACCAATAATTTTCTTAATTTTGTAATATCTGCGCTTAAAAAAATCGTAGAACTATTTGGGAACCCTTATTTTAAAGCTAAGAAATATTTTGATAATTTAATAGTAATGAAATTGGGAAATTTAGCTACAACTTCTTTGGTTAAAATGGAAAATTGAAGAAAATATATAACACTATCGTCAACATCAATTTTCGAAGGGGCAAAACAAAACAAATTAATTTTATATTCTTTTGCAAGTATTGTAATTTCATGTCATCCCTCGTAAAGAGCTTCGCTCCTGCCGGATGTTCCACGAAGATTACTCTTTTTTCTATTTTTATAGCTTGCAGACCGGTATTATAAAATTGTGCGGATGTTTGTAACGCATTGAAGGAAGCATCTCCGACCACATAAAGTATATATATTCTTGATCAGCATGACGAGCTGAGTTGATTTAGCCCTGTCCGTCTGTCTGTCCGTCCGTCTGTCCGTCTGTCAGTTTCTATGCTATCTCCTCCGTCAGTTTTAAAGCTATCCTCATAAACGCTGCACATTTGTCGGAACCGGCCAGATCGGATGACTATAGCATATAGCTGTCATAGGAACGATCGGTCGAAAAACTAGTTCTAGTGAGAAAAACTTTTTTGTTTTTAGAGGAAACGCCTCCAAAGTGCGTATTTCTTAGTTTACTGTCTTTTCCCATGATTTCACTAAGTTTTCCAATGGGAGCTATATGCTACAGTCATCCTATTTCGACCAAAGTTTGTAGAATTGTGGAAAAGTATATAAAATAAGTGTATGCCAATGTTAAAGACGTTTTCATTACAAACAAAAAAGTTTTTCTCACTAAGACTAGTTTTTCGACCGATCGTTCCTATGGCAGCTATATGCTATAGTCATCCGATCTGGCCGGTTCCGACAAATGTGCAGCGTATATGTACCAAAAGACTTCGTGCAAAGTTTGGTGAGGATAGCTTTAAAACTGACGAAGGAGATAGCATAGAAACAGACAGACGGACGGACGGACAGACGGACAAGGCTAAATGAACTCAGATCGTCATGCTGATCAAGAATATATATGCTTTATGTGGTCGGAGACGCTTCCTTCAATGCGTTACAAACATCCGCACAATTTTATAATACCCTCTGCAAGGGTATAAAAATGCACATAATTTTTATGGTAGGAGCAAATATACGGCATACTCAACAGATTTAAAGCCCCTTTAAAGCTCCCTTTAAGTAAGCTTGTGTACTCCCTCTTCACGTCTGCTTTGTATTGCTTGGGTAACTCGGGAGTCTAGTTTAACTCCTGCTTCAGAGCGCTCCGTTATCGCGCCTTAGAAGGATTGCCGTAAAGGCAAGATTCACTTCTTTTTGGCTGGCTGGCATAATTTCATTTAATAGATCATCAACTGATCTCAGCTAATCTGAGCGTTCCTGCATTACTCAATTTGACCGAAAACAGACAATAATGGCCCATAATGCACTGGCGCCAATGCGATACAACTTTGATGATTGGCTGCTTGGATTAGCGGACGAGCATTAAGCTGACAAAAAGTGTAACGAACGAAAGTGATAGAGAATGCTGGAGCGACCAACGAATGCGCAAGTCCTTTAACACGAAATTAAGACACATAATCCTTGACAAGCAGTAATGGCAATCTAATATGCCAACGCTTGCATTTTCGATGAGGCTAAGCCCAACGCCGATTGACAAGGCCAGCCAAAGCAAAACATTTGGCGTCTGGGGCAACTAACCCCGTTCGGGCCTGGGTCGGGGATGCTGGCGCACAACAAAAACACAAATTATGTCATTTTATTGAAAGGAGGACAGCTCTCCGACTGCTGCTGTTAAGCCTTTGGCATTTGCCCGGATTTAAGGCCAAAACTAAAGCAGATGAGGAATGACTTTCAACTGACATTATCAAAATTAAATGATATAAAACTACGCGTACGCTTTGGCAACTTTGATACTTTAATTAGAATGGAACAGTGGCTGCCGAAGTTGAATGATAATAATAGTTATTCGCGTAACCTGAATAGAAAATTTTAATAACATTTTGTGCATCCTGCGAATGGTGGTTTTTCTATGAAATAAATTTAATTTTACCAACTCGGACTCCCGGCGTTTTGTGTGTTTGTTATTGGCGGGCGCAGCACTGTGCTCAGCTGGGTTTGCATGCGCATCGACGCCATTAAACAGCAGTTTCCGGCTTACGCGCTTTGAGTTTCCGCCTCAAACAACAACTACAACAGGAGCGGCAACGCGGCAGAGCACCGCAGCAGCAGCAGAGAGTCTGATTGTTGTTGGTCGAGCTGCTGCTGCTGCAGCTGTTGCCTTGGTTATTGTGCGCGCTTTTGTTAGAATCGCTGTTATTATTTCGACACACACAACAATACCGGCATCATCCTTAATATAAGATTCAATTCGGAGCACAGCAGCAGAATTTTTGCTTTCTCCGGAGGCGTGCAAAATCAGTGTGCCACATGGACGAGTACGAATACGCACTCCGAACAACGCGAAAGCAATAAGCAACATTTCTATTGCATGGCCCTGGACTGCCAAGCCAAGGCAGAAACGAAAGCCAGCACAACATACTCGTGCATTCTATATTTTTAATTAAACGCTAGAACCCTTCTGGCAACACGCAAAGAGCAGCTGAAGCGGCTGAAGCAGCCCCTGGGACTGCGATGTTGGCACTACCAGCTGTACTTAAAGTAACGACATTTTCAAGGTTAAGTCATCGGACTTGTTGTTGTCGCAAAAGAATTTGTCGCACTGCGTTTACAGAATGGGGGAATGGGGGAAATCGACTTGCCTTGAAATCTCCAGGCTGCAGTAGTGAGTGCATTTAAGTTAAGGGGAATTCCACACAGAAAAGGGTTCGAACTCTCATTTAACAATGGCTTAGTTTCAAAGGATTCTGGCTGAAATTTCTCCGTACTTGATTAGATCTTGAAAACGGCTTGGTGCCAGTTTACTCGAGATTTAATTGAGCTCGATATTCGAACTACACTCAATCCGAAAAAGGATTGCTTCAAAAGGGACCGAGATTGACTTAACCTTGATATTCAAACTTGATGTTGCACCCAAGAAACAACTTCTAAAAACTTCCCATGTGACTTATTTAATGACCTTTTTGATTTTCAAAGCAGCAAGCTCTTGCCGGCTCGAGGTCATTACACGGAGAAAAAAAAGGATATTAAAACATATACATTTGATGATTTAGCCGGCTCGGCTGCACGGACTTCGAGGCTGCGGATGACGTGCTAGTGAACCTAAATTTACTTAACTGCTATGAGACAATTCAACAATTGCGTAATAAAAGAAAAAAAGGGAATGGGTCAAGCCTTGGAGGCAACAGCGATCAACTTGAGGATCTTTTTACTTTCTAATTAAGGAACTTAAAGTCGACACTACGAATGGATGAAGATACATTCAAATACATCTTAACTGCTTTACACTTTTCATTTAATGGCATCACTAGGGAAGTTTGGGTCCACTTGTTTTAAGTTTTCGTTATCGATCGTAAAAACTCAAAACTAGCGAACTTGGCATGAGGCTTGACCCTATCGACTTTGTAGCCACTGCATGAACTTTGCGTGCAACAATCAAAAATTCGTGCGAATTAATTCCTGTAGATGCACATTTTAAAATTTTTTTAATTGCACTCCTCACTTTAAACGGTAAGGAAATGCGTAAAGTCCACCTAGGTTTGCAAAACAGGAACATGAGAAACGGGCCTTAGATACTTCAGCCTCAGAGCTAAAAGCACGCACTCCCCAGCTGACTATGCTGAAGCCCTCCCGCTACACTAAGCAAAATTGCTTCGTCTACGACATTCAGTGTATTAACTGATCTTATTGGGCTTTTTAGAATAGAAACATATTAAGCCTAAGTTAATTTATATCAAGCCTCGAGGTTCTAGTTAAAAAATTGAGGCTCTGACAGTTTTTGCGGTTAATGGGGGAGGGAGGAATTTCTCAAATCTTAAGCCAACTTGATCTGGGTATAGTAAACGCCAACCTACATGAAATTGTGGCCATATCTCTAATAGTATCTGCGATCAACGAGCCAAGAGGTACACAGAGTATATTAAGTTTGTGCAAAAGTATGTAACAGGCAGAAGGAAGCATCTCCGACCCTATAAAGTATATATATTCCTGATCAGCATCAACAGCCGAGTCGATCTAGCCATGTCTGTCCGTCTGTCTATCTGTCCGTATGATCAAACAGATCTCAGAGATGGTAAGAGATAGAGGTTCGACGTGTATGGGAGAAAAACTTCTTATACTTGCAGGCAGATCAAGTTTTTGGGGGGGGTTTTTGTGGTGGTCCTCTTCGGCGCGGGGGTCGTTGGGCGTCTTCTCCTTCTTGTTGGAGGGGCCTCGGGGAGGGGGCAGACCCCTCGGGGTGGGGGGGCGGGCGCCTTGGGGCGCTCGTCGGGCTGGGGGTCCGGTCGTCGTGTCGGCGCGGGGGGTCCGGGCCTGCTCTGCTTCGTGGCTCTTCTCCTTTTGCTTTTTTTTCTGTCTTTTTGTTTTGCTCTTTGTTTCTCCGACTCGCGGCCCCGTCGTCGCGGGTTCGGGCTCGTTGGGGGCAGGGGGTGCAGGCGGCGGGGGGGCGCGGGGGTGCCTGGGGCTCGGGTGGGTTGGTCTGCCCCCCTCCTCGGGGGCTTGGGGGGGGGCGGGGGGGGGGGGGGGGGGGAGGGGCCGGTCAAGTGCATTTGCAAAGTGGTGCTCAGGATAGCTTTCGCACAAAACAAGTTTTCTTTGCATCAATGAAAATTATTGCAATACGATTTTTAGCTTGATTTTGTGAATTATTCAATACAGTTTAGAATCAGGAATCTATAAACTAACTGAAAACTAAACTTCTTTGTTTCTAGTTTAGAAATTTCATTTCAGGCATCGCATACACAAAGGTAATATTCAATTTAAAGGTCTGTCTAACTGTCCTCACACGTCTTTAATAAGCCTCGGCAGTGGGCATTGCCATTGCCCTTCGGTTGCACTGACATTGAGCAGGTTCTGGGGCACGTTTGGGAGAACCTGTATGGTAGTAAAGCCCAATTAATATTTCATAAAGGCGCACGTATCCGAGACAACACACACACAGACACGCGCACACACAAGACAAAGAGAGCACACAAAAATCCCTCAATCACTGCCAATTAATGTCAGACACAGGCACTCATATTTGGCATCCAGCCAGCCAGCCAACGAGGCAGTCAGGCAGCGCGCAACGTCGTTCATAAAAACAATAAATGATTTATACATAAAAACAAAAAGCAATGCGCGCAAAAGCCACAAAAATAAAAATCACACACACACAGACACAATCTCATGGACAGGCAGACGGACAACGACCGCAGCAGGATATGGCGAAACATGAATTTTGTGAATTTGGTGAATTTCACTGACATATTTCTACTACAATTGTATATTTTATTATTCGCCCGAAATCAAAGCAAAAGGAAGAAACCAGAAGCATAGGGAAACAATGAGAGCGGCAAGCGCAAAATCGTCTGTCTGCACAATAAAAGGCGACACTCACACACGCACTCGCACACACACACACACGCACACACGCTTGGTTAGCCAATCGAGCAGAGCAGAGAGGCAGTCCGGGCCTTATCCACAGGATAAAGCCATAGACAATAGACAAATGAAGTCTTTTATGTTATGTGTAGCATACATTTTGGGGCAACTAATTGGCGCTTTAAATTATTGCCAAAGCCAATTTTCCTTAAGCTTTTTGCATGGCAGCCCCAACTCAACTAATTGCTAGTTCTATCAATGGTCAATTGCTCTGCTGAATTAATTTGCATATCTATTATTTTCATAAATAACACCGAACCATTGCGTTTGGTTTTTGCTATTTTTAGTTGCACTTCCTGCTGTCCAAAAATCACGCCAAAAATAACAATGGCATTTGGACGGCGTCCAAAAAAATAAACAATTTAAGTCAATTTAAATTTGGGATGATTTGCAACTGTCGGAGCTGGCCCAGCGGTGCCGCGAGGCTTATAAAAAAGAATCAACTAACTCACCACACTATCAGTCACACTTAGTGCACGTTGCACGTTGCACAGTTTCCATTTTGATGAGCACAGCTTGCTGGCAAACGGAAATGACAGAGATGCAACGCGCAAGAACACTTCTACGGGCCAAAAAAAAATATATATAGAAAAATATATATAGCTTATATGTGTGCACCAAAAAAGGGCCTGGCCGGAGGGCCCGTAAGTGGTGGTTTGTTCCATGCAAAAGAAAAAACCATCGCGTAGAAAAACAAACGCTCAGAGTGCAAACATTTGCACGCACGCACAAATCAAAACATCAACAAAACAAAACCAAACAAAAAATACACAAAAAAACAACACCAACTAAATTGTTGGCAAAAAACCAACGGCACGTATACCCCACCAAAAGCGCTTCCAGCCCGCCGCCTGCCCCATCACCATCGCCTGGTTTGCATAAAAAGTCTCCGCAACATTGTTCGTATTTGACATTTTAAGCGGGGCAGTCGCCACTTGTCAATCTTTGTAAAAGTTCGCATTTCACATATTTTCCCTTTTTGTTATTTTCTTTTATTTTTTTTTTTTGAACTCGTGCCTCTTTGTTTTGCTTGCCGTTTGTTAAGCGCTGCTCCATGTGTGTGTGTGTGTGTGTGCAATTTTTTTGTCATCCTTCTGGCATTTTTGCTGGCAAATGGCTTTCCAAACGCAGCCGCTGCTGCTCGCAAAGTCAGCCTAAAAGTATGCAAATAAAATACTCGCTCTTATCTGCTTGGCATTGGCTTTGTGTGTGCCGGCCAGCTGATGCCATGTGGCAAGCAACAACAAGCTGAAAAAAAATGAAGAAAATAGCGTTGCCAAAACAATGTTTTAAAATGCATTTGGGCATACTTTGCACGCCAGCACATTCGCATTCACATAAGCCGAACGACACATCCATGAAAAAAAAGAAAGCTCCATTCACACCATCGGCACTCATGCACCACATTGGCCCGTGCCGGACTAGCGGCTGCAATCAACAAAATTAAAGCCATTGGCTATGACATGCAGTCAGTTGCGACTCGTATGTGTCATGCAAAAAGTTAAAAAAAAGGAACTTCTACTAATCAAACTATGGCTATATTACGAATTTCAATTAGCATTGAAAGCATATTTCGGTTCTGTGAAGGATTTAAACAAAGTTTAATAAGTCTGAAATAAATACTAAAACTAAAACTAAAATGCAGCAACTCTCCTATGGTTGAGGCTTTTGGCCGGTTCAACGTGGCGAACCAAGAGTTATCCTAGCCTACTGCATTCCAAGTCGACTCACACCTTCACGTTGGTAGCCCCCAGTAGCAGAGCGATGCATCCGCAAAGCTGCTGGCTAACGTGAGCGGCGATTCCTTCCTAGGGATGGTACCAGAGAACTGCAATGAGTAGTCATTAATGCGTACTACGTAGGGGAAAGTTAATTTCGCGCTCCGCCGAAGTTTTATATACGCTTGCAGTTTGCTTTTCTAAATAAGACTACTTTTCGGACCTAACTTTTCCAAGGGAGCTGTACTATACAGATGTCCGATCTCGACAAAATTTAGTGGAATCATGGAAAAGCATAAAAAACTATCATGTACATATTTTGAAGGCGATTCCATTTAAAACAAAAAAGTTTTTCTCACTAGAACTTCTTTTTCGACCAAAAAAAAAAAAAAAAAAATTTTTTCGACCAATCATTCATACTGCAGCTATATGCTATAGTTATCCGATTTTGATAAAACTTTGTAGAATGGTGTAAAAGAATATAAAATAAATATATGCAAGCGTAAGCGACGTTTCCGTTGAAAACAAAAAAGTTTTTCTCACAAGAACTAGTTTTCCGTCCGATTGTTCCTATAGCAGCTATGTGCTATAGTCAGCCGGTTTTGACCAAGCTTTTGTAGAATTGTATGGGAGCATGTATGGGAACAAATACAAGCCTATTTGGAGGACATATTCATTGAAAACAAAATAGTTTTTTCTAACAAAGAATACTTTTCAGACTATACTCTTCTATGACTGCTATACTATATAGATCTCCGGTTCCGACAAGAGCAAGAGAAGGATTTCAATAAACGCTTCACACTGGAGATGCTTTGCATCATCAACACTCCTACACATATAAGGCTAAACTTTTAGACAGACACCGACAACTGCGCACACATATATAGAAGTTTGCTGAGCCAAAGGAAAAAACAAAATCAGTTTGGAACTCCACAGCTGATGAAGCGGACGCTGTGCACTGTATGATAAAATTAATGTGTTTAATGTTTTGACCCAGAAGCTAAGAAAATTTTATGTTTTTTGTTATATGTATGTTACAGCCCTGAAGACGAATCCCGACGGGTTTCGAAATATATCGGAGTAAGGAAGAAAGAGGAGAATGTGTTTTATTTTTAAATAAAAGAGAAGCACAAAAAATACCCCCTGACCTCGAGCCGGCAAAAACAACATTGTTACAACACAAAGGTCATCAACCGTAATTATCAGAAATAAAAACATAAATAAGAACAAAATCCAAATAAAAATCGGAAGTAAACGTCTGCTGTTGAACGAAAGCGAAGCACAAATGAATTCCGTTGAGAGTAAATGTTTGGGGCTAACAAAACGATGATTCCAAGGCCTACTACGGTCAAAACTAAAACAATTAAAACTTAAGAACTGTTGCACAGCCTGCTACAACAAGAAAGAAAAATGGGGCAAGCCCATAATATACTTTGTACCAACGTAAGTATACGCTCAGGATGTATTATATTTTGCAGCGCTGCTGCTGCGTTGTAGCAGCGAACACTCCTTTGCTCATAAATTGACAAGGATCCGATCTTCACCATCGATAAATTATCCTGATTACATAATATGTCCGGAGTTTAGAAGTTTTTTTAAAACTTGATGGGGCGGCCGGGGTCGTGCCAAAAATTTAAGGTAATCTTTATCTGCCAGCAATTAGAAGAAGTTTTTGTCTCATACATGTCGAACCTATATCTCTTACCATCTCTGAGAACTGTTTGTTCATAAGGACAGACAAGAGGACATGGCTAAATCCACTCGGTGATGCTGATCAAGAAAATATGGGGTATTCCAAGCGAAACAAGTGAGAAAGTCGGTCAAGCCCGACTATAGCATACTCCGTACCTGTGAAGTGCTGCCCATCACAGTTGCGACCGGTGCAGCCCATAATTTTTTGTTTTCCTTATAACTCGACTATTGTTCATCCAATCTTTACCATTCCTTGGCGGATCGATAAATAATCGATAAACGAACCTTCTATCTTTGTATAAAACTGTGGGAGGATAAATTGTTAGTTCTAGGATCAAGAAGTTCGCTCTTGTATTAAGAATTTTCATTCTTTCAGTACATTTGACATTGAACATACTTGATTCAGGCATGGAATTCTCTATTTATCTATCGATCTTTATAAAATAATGCTTACCCAAAAGGTTTAGCTCACTGTTTATTTTTTATTACAATGGTGAGGTGCATCATGAGTTCCTGCCAAGAGGTCGAACAGTTAATAAGGAATACTACAAGGAAGTTATGCAACGTTTGCGTCAAGCAATACGGCTCAAACGATCAGGGTTGTGGAAAAACCAATCGTGGATTCCGCATCACGATAATGCTCCAGCTCACACATCAATGCTTGTTCGTGATTTTTTTGGCTAAAAACTTCACCGTAATCAACCACCGTATGGACCAGATTTAGCTCCCTGCGACTTTTTCCTGTTTCCAAAACTGAAGAGATGAGATCAAGTCAGAATCGAAGAACGAGCTGATGGCCATATCGAAAAGCGCATTTCAGAAATGCTTCGAGGATTGGAAGAAGCGTTGGCACAAGTGTATTATATCCGAGGGCGATTACTTTGAAGGGGACAAAATGGATATTGATGAATGAATAAGTACTTTTCAAAAAAAATTCACCGTTCCCTTTGAACTCACCTCGTATAAGGGCATAAAACAACAACGGCTGCGTTGGATTGAACATGTTACTTGTATGAATGAAGAAGCTCTAGCAAAATAAGTGGGCAATCGGAAGGTGAACGAATTAGGGACAGTAAATGGATGGGACGCCCGAAACTTAGATGGAAAGATCAGGTGCTGAAAGACATTGAGAAGCTTGAACTGACCAATTGGTGGCAGCTCGCACAAGACAAAGGCTAGTGGGGAGCATTTATTCAAACGGTTGTGATTGAAATATTTGGGCAAAATAAGAATAAGATCTTGTTTTGAATCCAGCTATGAAAAAATAAGTTTAGATATATAACAAACAGTTCTGGATAAGGCAACAGGCTTGTCATACAGAAAATTATAACAGATTCATTTTGATATTCATCTAGCCAAAATGAATTTTCATATATATCAATTTTTTCATTCCATTTGGAAAGAAAAAGAATATCTCTCTGATCTAAATTAAAATCATTTACTTAAATTGCTATTAAATTCCAATTAGAGAGGAGCTGTACCACTTGACTGACTTTTATTTTCTTCTCACCAAATTTAATAACTCTTTTACATTTGACATTTAAACTTTGACAAAAATAAAACAATTTTTTGAGGTGAAGTCTCGTCTTGGTAGGCTTTAATTTTTGTGTATTGTTAATTTTGGTTGGCAATGGCTATGACTATTATTGCCTTCAAGCTTTATTTAATAACAAGTTTTAATTTTCAATTGAAACTAACTAACAATTCACTTTATTTTGATCAAATTCTCTTTAAATTGTTTGTGGGCTATATGCATGACAGAAAACTTTTACTTATTACTTCCATAGTTAGAGAGAAAAAGTGTTTAATGGGAAAATGCAATGAGTGCCAAAAATTTTTGTAAATTATTTTACCACTTTCTCATTTCAACAGGATGTTCATTAAATGTGTTTTGTGTTACTAACTTCCCAGCGTTTAATGAATTTTTTTGGTTTTCACTTTGCTTTGAGCAAATTTTTGGTTGTTTTGAGAGCATCTAGTTGAGTTGCCTTCAAAGTTTTGCAAAAAAAAAAAGTTTATTGAAACTATTACCATGCGCAGGGAAAATTAAGCCATACTTAAATCATAACCAAATTGCCATGATTTTAGTCTTAATATTCCGTTCATAAACCATGAACGGTGGTCATGAAAAATGATTTTAATATTTTATGATTTTCTTGGTTATAAAGACTTTAACATCCCTGAAAGCAAAGAGTACACACCAGAGGGGAAGGATAAGGGCTGCCAAATTGATGACAATTCTATTTTGAGGATTTTTCGTAGTGATTCTTCAATAAGTTTGATTTTATGTGTAAACCCCCATCATCGAAGTCAGCAAATGGCATGATTAATACTCTGCAAACTCCTATGGTGGAAAGAGTTCGTCCCGCCAAGTACTTTTGTTAAATTTTTTAAAGCCGATAGGCTCAAAAAAACCAAAACATAATGGCACTGTGTTCGCCGAAAGCTTACCAGTAAATCGTTTAAAAAACTAATATTTAATTAAATTGTGGTCTGTTATGTTTAATTTTCCCATAAATACAACAATTTCTAGAAAGTAGGAACCATCTTTCTACAAACTGCCCGGGGGGGGGGGGGTGGGAAAATTTCACTTAATTTGATCTGACTGCAAGTATTTGTAGTTTATGTCCCATTCATGTTTGACCTCAAGCAGTATAAGATAACTTTCTGTTTCCAAACCTGAAGTCATGTATATATCTACTAGTTGGAACCCGCCACCGCTACTTCGTCCGCTCGTAAGTTTACTAAATAATGTTATACAGGTTATAAAAAATACATTAAATTCAGAAACATGTATCAAATCTTTATTTGAGTAGAACAATCTAATGTTTATTATACCCTTGCAGAGGGTATTATAAAATTGTGAGGATGTTTGTAACGCATTGAAGGAAGCATCTTCGACCACATAAAGTATATATATTCTTGATCAGCATGACGAGCTGAGTTCATTTAGCCTTGTCCGTCTGTCCGTCTGTCTGTTTCTATGCTATCTCCTCCGTCAGTTTTAAAGCTATCCTCACCAAACTTTACACGAAGTCTATTAGTACAAATACGCTGTACATTTGTCGGAACCGGCCGGATCGGATGACTATTGCATATAGCTGTCATAGGAACGATCGGTCGAAAAACTAGTTTCAGAGAGAAAGACTTTTTTTGTTTTTAATGAAAACGTCCTTTTTATTGGCATATTCTTATTTTATATACTTAAATTTCTACAAAGTTTTATTAAAATCGGATGACTATAGCATATAGCTGCATTATGAAGGATCGGTCGAAAAAGAAGTTCTAGTGAGAAAAACTTTTTTGTTTTAAATGGGATCGCCTCCAAATTTCGTAATTGACAGTATATTATGCTTTTCCATGACTTTACCAAGTTTGGTCGAAATCAGACATCTATATAGAATAGATCCCATAGAAAAGTAAGGTCCAAAAATTAGTCTTAGTTAGAAAAACTTTTTTGTTTTCAATGGAAGCTGCAAGGGTATACAAAACTTCGGCCGAGCCGAAGTTAACTTTCCCCTATTTTAGATGATTTCAGGTAAATGTTTACCGCGGCTGCGCCTCAAATGGTTCATACGCTGGATCCAATTTTGGCATACTCTCTCCAACATAAAGGCCGGTAAGTTACGAATAAATTCTTTAATATTGGCTTCCAGTGCGTCAACTGATGCGGGCTTGTCGCTTTAGTCATGAGCCTTACCACAGCCCCACAAAAAATAGTCTAAGGGCGTTATATCGCACGATCTAGGCGACCAATTGACCGGCCCCAAACGTAAAATAAAAAAACGGTTCTTTAACATTATTTTTGAAAAAAAAAATGGTTCTTTTACATTATTTGTAGTTAAGCTGTTTTGGCTTTGTCCTTATTCACCAGTTGCTTTGACTTTGTTGGCTCTCGATTACATTTAGAAAACTGTCCAAATAGTTCTTGTCATTGTTGCTGAAACTGAATGTTGTCTTGAAACAAAGTTCCTAATGGGAACAATTAATGATTGTTGACGCACGCTTTGCCCTGTTGGATTAATTTTCACAGTTGTGGGCCATTGCAGTGCTATCCTTCCGAAACTCAATGAACATCTTAAGCGGTTTTCATCTCAGTAGTGCTTCCTTCCAGGCACCACCAGGCTCTTTGCTGCACACAATACCTATTTCAATGGACACAAAGCGGACGCCCAAGGTAAGCTGCATACTGCAACCCAACACAACGAGCCTAAAACTGGACAAGCCGATTACCAGTCGAGCGGATGGGTAAAGCTCAAGCAGCAAGCATCTCAATTTCACTCTTCCCTTTGTTTTTGCCATCCTCTTTGGTTTGCTCAGCCCTTGACCAATTTTAAATCTCTACATCTCAATTTCTCATTCCCAGCAACTTGCGTTGTCTTTGGACTCATCTGTCGTCGTTGCATTATTTCCAATTGCTCTACCCGAAAAATGGTGTTAAAAAAAGGAAAATCTGCCTAATTCATGGGGGATAGGTTAGATGGCGGGGGTTGCAGGGCGAGTGCTTACAACGCAAATCTGGAAACGAACGGAAATAAAGTGGAAAGTGTAATGACAAAAACCCGGATTAAGAATGTGGCGCATACAAGTTGCACATTTGTGCCTTTCTGCACAGAATTTTGCACAGAGCTCAGAGCTGTACATATATACGGGTGGGTAGCTATATAGACGAAGATATATTTTAAGCAAAGCTTATCTTATCAAGTGACATAAAGACGCCTTTCAGCGAGCGTCCAGCGGCCAACGACTATTGTAGTGGGTCCGTTTCGGACTCAACTTCTACTTCTCGGTCTGCTCCTGCCTCGTTGTCCGCAGGGCAATGCACACAGCTGGACATTCATTACAAAAACGGAAACACTCACACAATGACAGAAGATAAATGGACCTGCACTTGTACGTGAGTCCCCTCCCTTACTTATGCTGTGCCTGTGTGCCTGTGTGTGTGTGTGGTTTTTATTTAGTCGCTTGTTTTATATCAACATCTAAAATATCTTTGATGCTGCAAAATGGAAACAGTACGTATTTATTTTTTGCTTCTCTTAGTTTAGATTTTTAATCTGTGCATCGCTTTTTGTTGGCTTTGTTTTATCAGCAAGCCGGAGCTGCCATAGCGCTTCATATTCATTTCGGTTTTGTTCCATTTGGCTCAGTCATATTTGTATGCAGCTGCAGCTGCTGCTGCTGCTGCCGCTGCTTTCTGCATTCTGCTCTGTTGTCTTTTTTGATTGAGATATTTATTATGGACATTTTTTAGCTACTCCCAGCGTCCTTTGTCATATCGCTGATGTGACTGCTCCCCCAGCTCCCCGAACACTGCACGTTGCCTTTTGGCCCAATTTCAATTTAAAACTTTCGCCATTTGTTTCTGGCGCACAAATTTATCAGCTATTTTTAAGCCATTTTTTGGCTAGCTCGTTGCGAGCGTTGCATTCATCAAAAAATGTTATTCCGGCGCGCTCCTAACTTGGTGGTATTTTTTATAAGCGCACTTTATGTCAAAACCACAGCGACACCAGCGCACAGTCGCACAGACACACGAATGGGGGGAATGCTGGCAAATGCGAATTTTTTCACTGTCCAGCGCTTAAAAGACAACAGCAAAGCAAACCGAAAATGCAACCACGCCAAGCAACAAATAAAACAAAACTGAAAACAAACTGTCAAGCAAGTGATATAAATTAACAAAATGGCGCCATAAAGCTAACATATGAGCGAACACTTGATTTTTGTAGCACCAGTGCACTTTTTTGCTTGAAAACCCCAAACACTATTTGTTGTTGCTGTAGATGCTCACAAATTTAGCTCAAAGCTTCTATTACTATCCTTTGAAAATGACCCATCAATTATTGAAAGTTGCAGTGGACAGCTGGAAGAGGATGCAACTTGAAAACTAAGTAACAGCCTTCAGCTGCAACGATACCAACCGTCTGGACTATTTTGTTGCACAATGCATAATATGAGAGAAAAAAGGTAAAGTAAAAATCATGTTAACAGTTGGCAATCACACTGTCCACACTACCGATCCGACTCTTATGTCAAAGCGAAACTCTTCATTTTACATCATTTCATTTCAGGTGTTTTTTGTTTGAGATATTTAAATCCGGGAAAATGTGTAACTTCATAGAACCAGCTCAAACACCAAATTAATGGATGTCCATTCCATATTAACCATTTTTCAAGTTCATCGCTTAAGTTATTCTGAAATATGGATCTTAATCACTTTTGAACCAGTTCGAATGCGGTTCTGAAGCAGTAAACTATCCAACTTCATATTACCAACATACCATAACATGTTCTTAACCCTTTCTGAACCACTTTTGAACCGTGTTTAGCTACTTTCGAACCTGTTCACAGACTTAAGACATAGCCTATGATTCTTTCCGATCGACATTAGGGCGGATAAGGTCCCATTAGAAAACTTAACAACATGCATCATAAATGATTGCTTGTAGGATGTACATAAGAGACCTGCCCGAGTGATTATACGATGCCGGAATCATGAGTAATAAGTAAGAAAGTCGTTCGAGCCAGACTCTAATATACTCTGAACCAACGAAATTGAATGCTCAGTATGTATTTTGATGCTCACTAAAAACTAAATACTTCCTTCTCCATCCTCTACCAGAATGTTCGTGGTCTTCGGAGCAAGCTATCCTCGCTTTATACTAAGAGTATGTCGATCGATGTTGACGTTATTGCATTTTGCGAGACCTGGCTTAGTCCCGATATCTGCGATGCTGAAATTTTTACTGACAGTTTTACGACTTATAGAAATGATCGTATCGGCCGTCGTGGAGGGGGTGTATTAAATGCTGTTAAAACTGATTGGCCCTCTGAAATAATAGACTGTGGAGATGCCGGTGTAATCGAGGCTTTTAAAAAAATATAAGCACTCGGGATCTCATGCCGACTTCGTTAAATATGTTGGTGCGCGCTCTGAATTTGAACAGCTTAACACGGAGTGTTATAATGATTATATTCTTAGATGCAAGCAAGACTTTCAAAGCGACCCTAAAAAATTCTATGATTTTGTCCGCTCTAATCGAAAATCCACACAATTTCCCCCTTTAATGCATTTTAATAATGCAAATGCTGACAATGATGGTGATATAGCCAGCCTATTTGCCTCTTTTTTCCAACTATGCTCCACCAGATACAAAATATGATGTTTTTCCAAGGTATCCTTACCATATTAATCGCTCTAACTGCATCTACCCTCCAATAATTGATCATAGTGAGCTATTATCATATTTAAAGGCACTTAAGCCATCATTTTCACCTGGACCGGACAATGTCCCCAGTAGTGTACTCAAATATTGTGCTGATTCCCTCTGCTCCCCCTTCTAAAGCTGTTTAACCTATCCCTAGAGCTTGGTGACTTTCCCCTATTGTGGAAGGAATCTTTTATTATTCCGATTCATAAAAAGGGGTCCAGGTCGGACATAGCAAATTATAGAGGAATCTGTAAACTTTCTGCCATACCTAAACTTTTTGAGCACATAATTACTTCACAATTACAGCAATTTTTGTTAACCCATTCTATGTCCATCCCAGCACGGTTTTATTCGTTTGCGTTCTGTCTCCACTAATCTACTTGAATTATCATCAATAGTACATCAGGGATTTCTTAATCGAAAACAAACAGATGTCATCTATACTGATTTCAGCAAAGCCTTTGATTCTGTTAATCATAACTTACTTCTACAAAAAATATGCCTAATAGGTCTCCCAATCAACTTTCTCGGCTGGGCTAGATCTTACCTCACCAATCGGTCCCAGAGGGTGCGTTTTCAGTCTGCTGTATCCGAAGCTGTTCACGTTACCTCGGGTGTCCCACAGGGCAGTCATCTTGGTCCCTTGTTATTTAACCTGTTCATCAATGATATTCCTCAAGTGCTTTCGTTTTCAACTGCCCTTAAGTACGCTGACGATCTCAAGCTATATGCCTCATTCAACGATCCAGCTTCTCCACTTCTATTACAAAGTGATCTAAATTCTCTGAGTGCCTGGTGCCTACTGAATCGCCTCCCCCTTAATATTACCAAGTGTAATATTATGACTTTTCATAGAACCAAGCCGTATCTATACGAATACGCCATTAATAGGGATTCGTTAAACCGTATTTATAAAGTCGATGATTTGGGTATACTGTTTGAACCCAATTTTAGCTTTAACAGCCACATTTCAGTGATGTGCAATAAGGCTAAAAGTGTACTTGGATTTATCAAGAGATGGTCCAAAGAATTTAATGATCCCTACACTACCAAACATCTTTACACCTCGCTGGTCCGCCCAAATCTCTGAAGCAGTTTCTGATTTTTGCCCTTCGTGAACTAAACTGAACACCAACAGGCATTTACCTCCATACGAGCAAAGACTTCGTTTGATAGACCTTCCTTCACTCAAATCCCGGAGAATTTGTCATGCAGTCATTTTCGTCCACAAGCTCTTGGCGGGTGAGATTGATTCCATGGCTTTTTTAAGCCTTGTTAAATTGACTGTACCACTCAGATTAACTCGCCACTATACTCCAATCTACCTCTCACCTCACCTAACCAACTATGCTCATCGAGACCCCCTCCGTTTCCTATGTCTTGCTTATAATGAGTACTATCACCTGTTTTCTATCGATTACTCTACTTTAAATGTAAAAAACGACATAATGTCATTTCTTAACTGAAAATCTCCAGATAACGTACTCTCTGACCACCTTTGCTGTGAGTTGGACCATAGCTGGCTTCTGCCAATAAATTTGTCCCACCGGGTCGGAGATAGTTATTACTGGATTCTCATTGTACATTTTGTAATTTTATATTCTGTTTGACTGAACATTGTTAAACCTTCACTTCAATAAATAAATAAAAAAAAAAGCTGAACTTATAAAGGCAAAAATTATAGACATGAACAAATTTTAGCTACTGCCTGGCGACTTCTTCTGTTATCTGATCGTTTTTGGGCGACTGTCTTACAATCGAGAGGAAAGTTCAATGAAACATCTAGAAAAACGTTTAGAATTACTTACTATATCCATTGCGACTAAACTTTTTTGATGCCCAAATGTTTGTGGCTTGGGCGTGAGGTGGTCTGCTTTTTGGCCTGGGGTTTGCGCATAACAGTCTGCCAATTCGTATAACAGTCTGCCAAACCTTGAACAATATCTCAAAAATTTCGATTTTTAGAACAGTTCAATCTAGTTACTAGTTCTATCGATGGTGCCAGCATAAATTCCCACCCACCTCACTTGCACAAAAAGTTTACTTTATTCTCTCATGTAAGTCAAATTTCACAAACTTTTTATACTCATACCAACTCATATATTTGTTTCCCATTGTCCCCATAGTCCCAACATTAATTCGATTTGAGAGCACGCAACTCTCGGTCTCCGTGCGACTCCCCCCGACCCCATTTGACAGTCCCGTTGGCATAAGCGAGTTCATCCATTAAAGCTGCCACCAAACGTATAGCAAACAATTCCCCTAACTACCCAAATTGATCAATTTCAATTCCCTGCAAATAGCCTGGGCGTGATTTGGCTGGGTGGCTGGCTGGCGGTAATGTCACTCCGTAATGCTGGTAATATAAACTTTTTTATACTTTTACGATGCTCGCACACTACAAAATTTGTCAGAGCTGAGGTGGCGGGGCGAGAAAATTCGAGAATAAGAAGCAAAGTTTGCATTTTAAATTCGAACTTTCTGGCGATTCAACTTTTGTTTATCTCAGAAAGAGCTTGCCGTTACACACACACATACTCGTACTCAGGGAGTTGCCCCGGCACACGCATGGGGATCGACTATATGTTTTATTTGCGCTGGCTGCGCCTGCCCTTGCGGTTTGCGGACTTCTTTGCTCACGTTTACCTGGCGAATGTAGTGGCCCTGCTGCAAATGATACACTGTGCACTGAGGATAATGATGTTTCTGCTGGTCTTCTGCGGTCGCTGTGTAAATCAGCGGCAACAACGGATTGGCGACCGGCTACCAATTCGCTTGATCTTCTGGAGTTTGGCCCTTCTAAGATTGACTTTGAAGATACTGATGGTATTTTTGGTCACTCTAATGTTAATGCTGGCACGGCTGAGTGGTATATTTCGTTTGCGGGCCAACATACGACGCTGGCCGATCATGCTGCAACCACGCCGAGGTCCATTTATTATCCGAGGAGAGCAATAAACGTTAGCACAGCCGCAAGTGCATGAAATTTAATGCTCGTTCTGTGAACTCGGAAGGGGGGTCTCGGCCATTCGCATTCGCTTTTAGCGTGCGCAATTACACTTGAAGAAATCCTGGGGATTTCATGCGAAAATCCATTTGTCACAATGCCGAGTACGTGAGCAGAGCTGACTGCCGCAGTCACCAGGGCCAGCAGTGCGTATAAATGTGTCGCCTGGGTCCTGCGCGTCCTGCTGCTGCACACAGAGAGCTGCATTGCCGAGGCTCTATCACAATGACACTTCATTTCAGTTGGCCTCTGCGGCAAGAACTCGATGCTTTGCCAAAATATGTACATAAGTATGTAGGTACTGCATTAATACATATGAACCTACTTCCACATGGATCAACTGAAGGCATTGCCTGTAGCTGTTAATTTGAGCAAATGCTTTGCTGCACTGACTCCACTTCGGTTGCCGCTTATCTTTGGCTTATTTCAGCAGACCAAATGCGTTTACCTAATGGAGTTGCAGCTAGCTGGAGGGCAGCTTGTTAAGTTGTTTCATGTCCCAAAACTTTGGGCAAATGGAAATTTAATAATGAAGAATTTTACTATTGAGCTAACTGGTAGAGGAAAAGTAAGAATTTGTATACTTTGCACCAAAGGTACTCAGAGTATTTTGGGTTGACATCAACCCTGAACTCGCTGCATGAACTAGAAGCCAAATAGTTTCGCGGTCTCAAACCCCTTTGGTAAGTCTAGGATTCCGACTCCGAATCACCCGAAACAAAGGTATAATCAATGCCTATGAGAAGAATTGCCCTCTTAGCCTATCGAGAAAAGAAAATGATGCTCCCTGTTGGAGCATCACCTTGGAGGCACTCGGTAAGAAGACCCGAAATCTTTTTAATAAAGCCAAAAGACTGGCACTGGGGACTGGAGCAAATACAAGCAGACCCTGATACTATACAATTGTGAGATTAGGAAAGCCAAAAGAAAGAATTAGTACGTCTCACATCCTGTACCCGTAGAGGAACTTGACGAACCAGAGAACTTCTAGCACCCTCGTGGACACGGCAGAAGCCAAGAAAATTGTTTCCACATGGATACTTGAGTGGGCAATTGGAACATTATAGCCCTTCAGATCCCCCGGACCGATTGCATTTATCCAGCATTCCTGCAGAAAGGGAAGGATACTCTCCTACCATTCATTAGAAAGATAATGACAATCAATCTTACAACTGGATATGTCCCAGGTGCCTGGCGCAAAGCAAAAGTAGTCATCATCCCCAAGGCATGGAAGAAGGATATAACTAACCCCATGTCTTTCAGACCCATCAGCTTGACCTCGCTTTTATTGTAAACGATAGACAAGATGGTGGACAACGGTATACGGAATACGCTGCTTAAGGTGGCATCCCTCCAGCCAACACAGCCCCCCTACAAAGCAGGCCGTTCAACACACGGCACTGTATCACAGCTCGCGAAGATGCTCGTGAAAACAATAGAAGAATAGAAGGAAGTGGCTCTATGCGGAGCATTCGACAGCACATTCCATACGTATGTCAAAAATGCCCTAATTAGAAGAGGAATAAGACCCACAATAGGCAGATGGATGGATTCACTTCTACGACGCAGGGAAACTTCTGTAGTAGAAGTTGGAATAACCACAACTAGAGGATGTCTTCTGGGAGGAATACTCTCCCCCACTGTTTTGGAACCTACTTTGGGATGAACTCTTAGAAAGGCACGCGTCCCAGGGCATAGGTTAGGTTAGGGTGAATAGGCTGCTCGGCAGAGGCCGAGATCACCCAGAGGCGTTTTGGCCCATTGTAATGCCTAAAAGGTTTGAGGATGGAAGGGAGGTAGTGGAAATTTACGGTCAGTTTCTGCGCAGTCTCTCTATTTAAACCATTTTAAGGCATCCACAAAAATAGACAGGTCTTCTAGGGGCACACTTGCCAGAATTCCCAGGACTTCAAAGAATGGTCTACCCAGATGCTAGGTGCGATTCCTAAGAAGTGCAGGGCAGTCGCAATGAAGGAGCTTTCTATTTCCTCCTCATTCCCACAGCTACGTCAGAAGTCATGGTGGGGCACGCGCATTCTGATGGCCATATGACAAGCGGTGTAGTATACCCACGTTTCGTCACCAGTTATGACCCGTTTGACCAAACCCGGATCGTCGTTGACGTCATTCAAGAACTCCTGAGCGATACTAATGCGACGTTGCTTTTGCTCAAAATTTAGTGAAAAATCGAAGAGCACACAAAAACGTGAGTATTCAAAAAACAACTACTAATCGAAATTGGCTGCTAATGCAAACATATGATAAACATATGTGTCCGAATATAACAAAAGCAAACTACCTATAATCGAATGTGCACAGACCGCGAAAATTTAAAATTCACCTTTTTCTTTGAACACACCTCGTACCTATGTATATATATTTTAACATCTGGCCCTGCTGAACTGAAATACTGCTTCAGCAGAGTACCTACATACGTGCATGGCTTAGCGTACAAAAAAAAAGCTCTTCAATTAGCCGCTAAAATGTTATAATTTGCCTTTTTCAAGCTTACAACACATTTACAAATAGAATTACAAAAATGTTGAGCGCATTAACTTTAATTGAAAAGTATTCTTAATTAATAAAATTTCAACATGATGGCGCGTAGCGCGGCACGTAAGCTTACCAACAACAAAATCAACAACGACCACAACTTAAATACAATAACAATATTATGTCCAGTACAAACAGCACACATGACGAGTAGTCGGGGGGAAAGAAATGCTATACGTTTACACATGCTTATATCGCATTGAAATGTTACGACAACAAAAAAAGGTTAATTGACCAACAAATAACTTAATTAAATCAAATGAAAATTAAACAATTTAATTATTAATGAGGTTCGCTGGCTTTGACCTCGTTTCAATTATGAATAAAAACAATCTGAGCGACAACAATGGGGACAAGTGGTAAGCAATTTGCGAGTGACCGATTGGGTGGAGGTCGATCCGTTCATTTGGAAAAGTGGCGCTACTATCAGCCGCATGGAAATTTCGGAATACCTTTTTTCCTGTTGAAAGGGGTTGACTCGATAGGCCCGAAAATCGATAGTGGATAGGTATTAATTAAGTATGTACATTTTTTTATGAGAGAGGGTGAAAATTGGTTCATTTTTAGACCACTTAATTGTCATTAGAGTAATTAGTTTAAATCAAGATTTACCACTATATATTTTTAATCAATACTTTAGTCAATTCAAGGAAGTTTGACGCTTATCTTAGCCATACACAAGTCATGGTCGTAGTCAGTTTTCAATTAAGGAGGATATAAACATATCCCACTGTGTGGTAGTTCGATAGCCTTGTCCCCCTGTACAGATTCATTCATAAACGGGGGTGACACAGAAACCTCTTCCAACTACATTCTAACCGAAAACAAATTCTTAGGTGCCACAGAAACCTCTTGTATTTTGTTAGGAGATTTTGGCAAACCAACCAATACACAAAATAACCAAATCGACTTCGTGAGAAACTACGCGATTTAGCACTGACTTTGTACACACCTTTTAACTCGACTTTCGAAAAAGAAAACGAAATCACTCGAAGTTCTGTGGCACCGACGGATTTTTTGAGAGACTAGTAAACCAACCGACGCAAAATTTTTAGAGATTTCTGTGTCATCCCCGTTAAATAAAAGCTACATTACTTATCACTTAACACGTAGACAAGCCAAAACTACTCTACTTATCACTTAGCACGGACACAAACCAAAGCTACTTAGTATGGACATGAACCAAAGCTCCTACATTACAACTTTACCATGTACTAGATAAGATACAACATTGATCAAACCACCGTTACTTAAGCCCAGCATAAGATTATAGTCAGTCACTACCTTAACACATATAATTAAACCTAACCATAAGAATCAATGTAAGCAGATTGGTATAAATATGAGGCCTAGCCCCTTGAATAAAACGCTCAAGGTCTAACCTTCCAACTTGATCGGAAAACTAGTTTTAGTGAGAAAAACTTTTTGTTTTCAATTTGAAACCCCAAACTTTGTAATTATTTTGTAATCAAAAAGTGCAGAAACAAAAAAGTTATGAGAGTTTAAGTGAAGGAAACTTTTGAAAAAAACGGAAAAAAAGCTTATCGATAATATCTCGATAACGATTCGACAGATTTTTTTCATGTCGATTTTCGTGTTCAGCAGGCCAAAATGCTGTCGAGCAGTGTAATATTCTCTGTACCTGTGAAGTGCTGCCCATCACCGTTGCGAGCGGTGCTGCCCATGATTGCTTGTTTCCGTATAACTCGACTATCGCTCATCCGATCTTTACCATTCCTTTGGCGGATCGATAAATAATCCTGATCTGCCTTCAAGTTTAAGAATTATAAGAAGTTCCCATACATGTCAAACCGCAATCTCTTACCATCTCTGAGTTCTCTCTCTGCGTTCATACAGACAGACGGAAGGATAGAAGGACAGACAGACAGACGAACTTGGCTAAGTCGATTCGGCTGTTGATTAAGAATATATACACTTTATAGGTTCGGAGACGCTTCCTTCTGCATGTTATATACTTTTGCACAAACTTAATATTCTGTGTACCTCTGATACAGAGTATAAAAAGAAGGTCACAGGCGTAGCTTAAGGTTTATATCTGTTTTTAAAGACATTGAACCAAAGTAGGGAGTTCCAGCTTCGGTCTTAACTAATTTGATCGTAGAAAAATTATCTCTACTGTTTTCCATTCCAATATTTTAGCATTGACAAACTAGGGATTCCAAAAGCAATTGATCATCAAACAAAGATTTACTTAGAAAGTCAATGTAAGATCAAAGGAGCCCAAATAGCCGAAGCAGCATCTATCATTTATTTAGCTTTAAAAAAGTAACCAATAAAACTTCAACTATAAAAATTGCCTGCCAGTCGACATACCTCAGCTATTAAATGATTAAGCACTCGAAATAATAATTATATCAAAACGGCAGCCCATAGAACAACAATTAACAACTGAAAAGAGCAATTGAAACTAAAATAATGTTAATGTTGTTGTTGCTGCTGCTGCTGCTGTCGCTACACAATTTATTGATTGTACCTGCGCAATAACAACAGAGTGCAAATGGAAACCATTTACAGCTTAAAAATATTTAATTACCATCGTCAGCCTCACCGAAACGTGGGGGGAGGGGGCAGAGATTCGGGTCCGGCCAGCCACCAAATTGCAATTAATCTTCTTTTAACAGCAAACTTTTGATCCGCTTTATTTGCATTTCACTGCGGCACACAAACAAAAACAAAAAATGCTTGTCATAAAAAAATTATCAAGGGTTAAAAATTATGTTACGCGTTTCATTTTGGTGGCAGTGAAATGATTTATGCAAAATCTGTGCCCCCGAGCCCCGAAGAACCAACAGCAAAATGAATATAAATTGTGCCATTTCATGTCCTTCTTCTGTTCTCGGTTCTTCTCCCAAAACTTAGCTCAACTTTTTATGTCCAGTAAATTAATTTAAAAGTACAACAATAACCACTGCAAAGGGTCGGGCTCGGGCCGCACTGCACATTATTTATAATCTCACATTGAACGGATCTGTTGGCTGGGCATTAACCCAAGATTATTTTCCGATAACCCAAGTAGCCCGGATAATAGGCAGCGCCATAACTGTAGTAGGGCGCCGTGCTGTAGTAGCCATAGCCGGGATATGACCAGGAGTAGGCGCTGCCCCACCCGGCAAGGGGATAAGCAGAGATGCCAGCACCAAACCAGAGCCCTCGAGCCCTACGCTCTCCCCGATCCGCCTCATCATGCGTCAAAGAGCCGCCAATTTCCTGCTCCAATGACAGCAAATCCGTTTTTACAGCGCCAACTGGTGCCACTTCCTTGTCAACAGCTGCGGCGACGACGCCAACAACCGCCGCTTCAGTCAAGTGAGTGCCCACCGCCACCAGCACCGCCATCAGCAGCAGCAGCAGCGGCGCCATATTTAAATATTTCATTAGCATTGAAAATATATTTTATATTTATATTTAATTCAATACAATTTTCCAACGCGCCGATAAGTCTCGGCTTCCATGTTTCACTCACAACTGTCAGTCGGACAGTCGACGATTATTGCTATTTATATTCCAATTGGATTTAATGCCTGTGCTCTGGAGTTTGGTTTAAAGCCTGCTAATTGTAGCGAGTGCAAATTGCTATAATGACCAAATCACAAAAACCAAAATGAAACAAAAAACATTTAGGCGGCGCCAATGTGACCAATGAGTGCCAATTTGAATAGCATTGTCCGAACACATCCATAAATGCCCTTTGTTTGGCCTGAGTGCTAAACTAATTCCACATTGCGTTGGACATTAAACCAATTGGTCAAAATGTAATTTATCTGTATTTTAGATCCATAGAAATCGAAATATATTTCGATATTATTAAGAATTCTTGTGCTAAGGAGGACGCATCTTAAAGAACAAGCTATTTTATTTTTGAAGCTAAGTCCGTTAGACCAAGATAATTATGGCTTTCATGTCTTTGAAGTTGGAAGATAGCAACCTCTGAAGTTTTAAAACATGTTTATTGCTTTATTTTTTCATTTTAAACTCATAATATGAGTGTACAGAATTCAGAATTGTATTTGAGCCCTATATAGTTCTAATAGTTTTTGTTTTTTTGAAACGAACCCTTCGTCTAAACAGTTCAGGTCTGGCTCGGGTTCAGGTTCGGAATGTCATTAGCCTCAAAGGTTCGGTTTATAGTCCGGTTTAAGGGCTCAGGACACAGGGTCTAATTAATTTCCAAAGTATTGTCCATCGCAATCCTCTGCTTTTTTGTATATTTCTAGCAACTTACGGATATTAACTCGTAAAAACGCTACGTCTTTTGATGGGATGCACGAATCGATCCAATTTTGGAATACTTTAAAAGAGGGTAAGTGCTGATCCTCAAGGGCATACGTCATTGAAAAACAAATAGCAGTCGGGAGAGGCAATGACTGTGCTATACGGCGGATGGGGCAGGACTTCACATCTTAGTGCTTATACTAGTGGTATGCTTTGACCGGTAGCGCAATATGTGGTCGAGCGTTGTCATGTTGCAACTTCACCAAATACAGAGCTTGACCTTGCCACAGTGAATAATCGGCCTTGGACGGCCATTCACATTCTAGTGATTGTGTGTTTCTATACGAGTTGTGTTCAAAGGAAAAGGTGAATTCTGAATTTTCGCGGGCTGTGTACATTCGATTATCGATATTTTGATTTTGTTATATTCGGACACATAAGTTTATCATATCTTTGCATTTCTATTAGTAGTTTGTTTCAGACAACTGAAAAGGATAGTCACGTTTTTGTGTGCTCTTCGATTTTTCACTAAACGTTCCTACATTTTGAGCAAAAGCAACATCGCATTAGTATCGCTCAGGAGTTGTTGAATGACGTCAACGACGATCCGGGTTTGCTCAAACGGGTCATAACTGGTGACGAAACGTGGGCATATGGTTATGACATCGAAACCAAGTCCCAAACAAATCGTGGATTCTGCATCACGTTAATGCACCAGCTCACACATCAATGCTTGTTCATGATTTTTTGGCCAAAAACAACACCGTAATCATGCCTCAACCAACGTATTCACCAGATTTGGCTCCCTGCTACTTTTTCCTATTCCCAAAACTGAACAGATCAATGGAAGGAAAGCGTTTTGCCACAACTGATGAGGTCAAGTCAGAATCGAAGAACGAGCTGATGGCCAGACCGAAAAGCGCATTTCACAAGTGCTTCGAGGATTGGAAAAATCGCGGGCACAAGAGTATTATATCCGAGGGCGATAAGTACTTTTCAAAAAAATTCACCTTTTCCCTTGAGCACACCTCGTATACTCGATTCTCAAAGCTCGAGTCTCAGTAATCGATAAAAGTATTTCATACTAAGTAGACTGGTCGGTCTGAAAGCAACCCAATAACACGGCAAATATATTGTCGTGTTACTTATCTCTCTCGTCAAAGGGAGAGTTTGGCGATAGTTTGAGAAGAGAATTTGGGGATAGCCTGGCGATTTAAACAAACAAATTTCATTAGGTATCACATTTTTATCATCCAGTCGGTAAATTGGCCATACATCAATAAGCAGACTTGAATTTCAGCTACCTGTTAAATATTGAGTGACGACGGAATAAAAACTTGAGAATTACAAGTGATGTAATCTATACGATATGCCAGAAATAAATTGGTGAAAACTTTTAGGAAACTTTATATAAATAGCAAGTCTGCAAACCCAACAAGTTTTTCGGAATTCCGGTTCGCGGATTTGAATCAAAATTTACCAATGATTAAGGTTCGGAAATTTGAGGTTCAAGGTTTTTGGACGAAGGTTTTGGTTCGAACCTTGGTTCAGCCCATATTTTACACAATATTTCTTTATCCAAAAACTACACAAATCGTATGAGAATTGGGTCGTTTTTGGATCAGAAGCGATTTGTAGAACACATGAAAATATTCAAAATCGAAATCACTGTGAAGTAAAATTCCATTTCGTGGTCTACATATTTATAATTTTAATATATAAAAAAATTTATATAATTCGTAGTTTTTCAGAACTTTCTCTTATATTCCGAAAGAATCGTCTTTTATTACTTAGAACTTTTTTTTTATTTTTTATAGCTCAGAAGAAACTTTTTCCTATCTCCCAGAAGTAACGCTTTCTTATCGCCCAGAAGTTATCGCATAGTGGCACATTTCTTCCCGTAGGGAGATGAGAATGCGATATTGTTAAAGCTAGGCGAATCGCATTCTTATCTCCCGCGATCAAAAAGGTTTGCTGGGAACAGGCCCATTTAAGTCAAGCGGTCCGAAAGTGTGTTGTACGAAGCCAAAATGTCAACATGTTATTTAAAAAAGGTTGCTGTGAGCATAGTCATAGTGCGAGGGAGAATTAGAGAGTGCACATAGTTTCTCGCATACAAGCAAACACGAGCTGCCACGAGTACACTCGCTCAGCGCTCAAGGCTTGTCAAACTCGAGTGTTGCCAGAACTTATAATAAAGTTGACTCAGATCTTCGGCCGCGAGTCGTCGCAAGCCCCTTGTAGCTAAAATGAAGTTCTGCTGCGAGCCGTCATGAGTAAAGCTCGTTCAGTACAAATACTCGCGTTGACTCGTAGCTTCAGCCGCGAGTCACCGCGAGTACTTGTTGCCGAAGTCAAACAACAATTGCAAAAGAGGCTTGTCGAAGCATGCCGTCAAAAAGCAGAGTACGTGCGAGTAAATTTTGAGGCGAGTGCGAGCAAGCACTAGTGTAGAACGAAAGGCTTGGCCATTGTTTTCATATTATTACTCGTGCGAAGCAAAGAGCTTGCTCGTTCGGACTCAATGTGCTTCCGATCATTTCGAGTGTGTCGAACCAAGGCGGCGAGCCCAACTAAGCCAAGTAAACGCGCGAGTGTGATCGAACATCAAAGGTTTGTTGCAGGTCTCTGATCGGTAGCCTAAGCTTAGCCATGGTAAGAGAGAATGAATAATGAATCGAACCGTTGCGACGGTTCAAAAACGGCCCTTAGTTTCGAACAATTTGCAATGCATTTACTTGAGTTGAAATTTGATATTCTGAGCTTTTACAACATGTCAATTAATATGCTCAAATTGAAAAATAAAATCAGATGCTAAATGAATCGGTATCTAGCATCTATAACCTATATATATATATAACCATACGGTAAGTTCAAACTGGAGCAAGCTTTTATGCATGAGTATTAAATCTTCTCGGTTTGAATTTATTTCTTCGCTTGTTCAACATAAAATTGTGCCATGATGAAACATAAACTTTATGAAGCTTAAGCAGCAAATTTTTGAAGGCTGATGGACAACAAAATTTGAATTTTCGTTTTTGTTTTTAGGCCAAAGATAACCCATGTATTTTAGAAAGTCGAAACTTAAATTTCTTTCTCTCGAAATACCTTGGGCATGCTTGTTGTAGGTAAAAGCTTTAAACAAAGCATGATTGATAATCGTATTAAGTTAAATTCTCGACAGTAATTACGACTGCTTTCTCACAATTTAATGGCAGCTTTAAGCCGGTGGTTCTCTTGAACAAACTAAAGGGATACGATTAGATGCTCAACATTCCATTCAATTGATTCCTTGACCCTTTCTTATCACTAGTTTTTGTTTGAGTTAAACACCCCAGCCCCAGTGGCAATGCATTTAATTAACTCAGCCCAAACTTTGAATTCGGCTCTCCGTAAATTAATACATTTGCTGTGTTTGCCTTGGCTTATTGGCCTCTTTGTTGAACTTGAGAGACCACAAGTATGTCTTGGCTCGGCCGTATCTCTTGGTGGGCATCGCTGGAGCACTTCATGCAACCAAAGTTGGTGAGCACTACTTACTTAGTTGCTGCGAACCCTTATCAACTTGCGCCACTGCGTTCTACTAAACTTTGCTTATAAATTTCGTTCGAGTCATTTGTTTACAGACACACATACATACATACCAAAGTCGCAAGTCGCGATTCTCTGGCGAAAGTTGTTGAAGTTATCCGGCGGCCTTTGTTTATCGTCTACTTGGGTTTGTGTGCAAATTGAATTAAGATGCGTTGCGTTTGGCCCAATTCCTATGGCTTCGATCCTGCTGAGTATCAATTAGTCGAGCCGGGTAATTGGTTTATGCTTGTGTTTATGTCACATAAGTATTATAGAGAGGAAACGGCAACTCGACGACAACGACAAAAGGCGTCATGACTTTCCTTTATGACAAATATATTCATTTCATGCTTGTTCAAGCCAACAAATCGCGTGACACGCTGACAGGGGTACTTGTTGTTGCTACCAGCATTTATTTTTGTTTTTTTGCTTTAGATGTTGACAAGGAGTCGAGTGGAAAGTGTAAAACTCAACTATTGTCTTCATTTTTCTTGCAAAATCATGCAAGGCAATCTAAAATGTTGGCACATTGGCAAACACACACACACGTCAACACCAAAAATCAAGAAAAAAGGAAAAAGCGTGCAGACGCCGCGCACTCCCCTGTGCCCCTGTCAGTCAAGTTCAAGGTTCACACTGGCGGTTAAGGTTACGCTCTGGTGTTGTCGCCAGATTGTCACAAGTCTGCGCTTTGTCTCGCATCCACTGACAGAGAGAAAAATTACAATAATTGTTATTTACGCATATTTGAACATGAAATGTGTCAATTGGCAACCAACGAGCACACCACCCAGCCAACATACTTATTGGAGAGCGTGGGCAAAAAGGGGCTCAAGGTTTGTCGAATATGCCAGGCGTACACACCACAACAAAGTGTCATTCATGCTTTAAAAAATTGGCTAGAACAAAAAACTCTCGGAGGTGGATGGGAAAATTGGAAATACAATCTGCTAATAATTTTTAAGGGTTGCTTAACAATACCTATGGTATCAAAGAATTTTGATGATATAATCAAAATCGGGGGTTAACCTCGATATAGTTGCACATTTAGTTTGAAATTATTGTGTGATTTATCTGTCATAAGCCAGAATTCAAAAATGGATACCCTTAAGTGCATCTCAGCTGTTGGATTTGGACTATACTGGTGTAATCCAGCTTTTATCAGTCTAGCTAATCGTCTAGGCATCAGAGTAGAAACAATTAAATTTCCGCAAATTGGGATTGAAGCTCAAGTTTCGCTTTTCATTTTCCGGAATATTAAACGTGACTGTTGATACCTGATACCATAACCATTGATTGCGAAAGTAGACTTTGTCATGCTTTATGTCTGCATCTCGAACTGCGAACTGGATCGACCGTTTACAATGGCAGAAGTGCGCCTCGCCATTAGTCAAAACAATGTACTGTTAACAGAGGCTTTTAATGAAATCTTTAGCACCAGACGGGTCCCCAATCTTTAAAAAGTGTGACCCTGAAGAAGTAAGCAATTTCAGAGGCATTTCCTTTTTGAACACTCTAGTCAAAACATTTACATCAGTTATCATAGCCCACATTAACTCGTATCTAGAGGAACACCAAATACTACACGAAAATCAAAGTGGATTTAGGAAAGGGTATTCTACAATAGACAGCATCTTTGTGTTGACGTCAATATGTAGGGAATTCCTGGGGACATTTGATTCAGTTGATAGAAAACTCCTGATTTATGTGCTAGCGGATATGGGCATCTGTACAAAAATTGATACAAATAACAAAAAGTCTCTATGAAGAAAATGAAACAGCAGTGTGAGAGGGATCTAACCTTTCGCCCTGTCTTGAAACAAATCGTGGAGTCAAGCAGGGGTGTATTATTAGCCCCCTTTTCTCCTTATTTGTAAATGATATCTCCACTGAACTCCGTGGCGGTGCAAATTTGGGCAAACCTCTTCAAAGTCATCCTCGCCGAATCACCAAAGATGCTACAGTAGATGATCACTGAAGTGTAGCGATACTGCCAAAAATGGGGACTGGAAATCAACTCGGACAAGTCCAAGGCAATGGTAGTCCGAAATGAAGAAGGGAGTCTGGCGCGAAATGAGAAATGAACACTTGGGAATGTAGGACTGGAAACGGTAAAACTATTCAAATAGCTTGGAGCTTGGAACATGTCGTTCAAAAAGCTCATAAACTAAAAATTAATCGAGTCCAAAAGACCCCTGAACAGTACATGGAAAACTTTAATGAAGAAGAAAAACGTATGACCGCGAAAGCTACTCTCGAGAGACGGACAAGCGCCTAAGTTACAAGCTCGGAGAGAAAAACTACTTTAGGGATGAGCTTGACACATAAACCATTTCTGATATTTGCAGGGCAAGAACAGAGGTATAGCTTAACTATATACCACAAAGACGCGTTGAAAATGAGCTATGCAGCCCATGCAATATGAGAGAACATGAAGATGCTATCCATTTCATAGCAGTATGTCCAGTTCTGAAAGAACTGAGGATCCGCTCATGGGGTAGGGCAATTCTAACATTTGAAGAGCTTATCACAATTTTAAATGGGCAATCTTGGAGTGTGTTGGCAAAATACCAGCTGGATGCTCACAAATACAAGGCAAGAATCCTGCATGAAGAGTTTAAAAATAGATATGTGATTATTTTTAGTTTAATTTTGGAGCCCGGGACTCCAACCTGAGGAGTGAAAGATATACTATCTTGGTGGTGTAACTCCAATGGAAGGGCCTTCCGGTAGCTCGAGGGTTTTTAAAAATATGCAAATTGTATTATTTAGTTTAAGGCTGACGGCAAAAGCGCCAAGCCTATATATTTTTAATGTTCTTTGAATAAAGAACTACTACTACTACTAACATTTTCAGTTGACGAATTCTTCTTGGTTTCAGTATTTTTTCTTCTTGGTTTTTTAAGAAGAAATCTACGTAGAGCCAAAAAACGATGAGCGCGAGCAACAAATGAGAAGAATTCTCTCTCTCGCTCTCTGCATTGGCTGGCACTGGCACCGACAATTTATAATACAGGCTTTCAAGGTCCCGAGTTCGAGTCCCAGTAAGGGTAAGTACAAAATTTATTAAAATAAAAAAAATGTTAAATTTATGACAACAAAAGGTGTGGGTTGGGGTAGTTGGTATTGTGCTAACACCCCTACACTTGCCCCCACCCCACCGTCAGATCACGAATCCCCTCCCCCAAATTCTTTACAAATTTTAGATGCTTCTTTTCCAGGTTCGGGCATTGATTTGTCCATTCCCAAAAATTTATACATATTCAATTGCAACAGGCATTCAAAGTTTCAAACTGTTGCTGATTTGCTGCCTTTTGGCTCTTAGGTAATGATTTCTTAGGCAGTTCTTGTGGAAACTTTAAATGAAACTAAGCTGCAAGGGAATTCACAGCAAACTAGTTTGAATTAATTACTATATAAATGCAGTCTTTGCTCTGCAACCAATTTGTTTAAGCAATTAATTTAATTTATTTATAAGTCTCACACTCCTAATAGAAATTGCAAGGCCGTCTCAACGACAACAGCTGTGGCAGAGAAATGGAAATGAAGGAAAATAAAAGCAGGACCAGTGAAAAAACCTGCACACTTGCCATTCGCATGTCAGGCATAAGAAAAAGTTTGTGTTTTGACATTTTATGAGAAATTTTTGTTTTATTGGTTTCATTGGGCCTGTCAGTTGAGTCAATTACTTTAGTTATTTATGCAGACAGCCCCCCCTTGCCACGCTGGTTACCCCCCTAGCAGCGATGGCAGTTTTTTATTTAATTAACGTTAATTTACGTTGCCAGATCTCTCGCTGATCTGGCTATAATGCTCATATCAAAACACATTTTGCTTAATCATCATTTGGTCTGGCCCCAAACTCCCCCTCTTCTTGGGGCAATGACAGGTTGTGACAGAAAAAAAGTAACTTTTTCAATTTGATATCGCTTAATTGTTATTGCTGTTGTTGTTGTTGCTTTTGTTGTTCCCATTATGACAAGACACTTTGCGATGCCATTGACGCTGTCTCACCGTCAGCGTCAAAGACGCGACTAATGTGTGTGGCTGCTGTTGTTGCGGGGGTTTCCCCAAAAAAAGTTCATTTTTTTATGATTTTTATGACATCGTAGAGAAACCAATAAATAAAGCATGACGCGCAGCCACCTAGACATCTATGGATTTTGGATCCCTTCCAGCGCCGCAATGTGCCCAAACAAATGCCAAAGTAATCAGCTGGCTGCCTGGTTGCCGCTCCTTGTAAAAAGTCAAAACCCAGTTTGGCAGAGTGTGTGGCAGCTTTAAATTCGTGCAGTCAGCACACAAAGACCACCGCAGCACAACGCCCCGCCCCACCCCACATCCCGCCCGCCCTTGCCGGGCATTCTCGACACAACTTAACTCTTGAACACATGCCGCCAGCAGGCGCATGGAGGAGAAACTTTTGTGAGAAGGACGACAGCAACAATGAAGACGACGACCAAAACTTGCACTCGACACAAACACACGCACACACACCAAAGTCCGGAGAAAATGGCACAATGGGCGACAATCCATAACTTTAGCTGCAAGTAGAACAATTCCCCTAAAGATGTACATATATATAAAACGATTTACAAATTGTAATTTGAATATGAGACTCGATATATGATTCTCTATAGCTATTTTCTTAAACTCAATGAAAGCTACGACCTCATTTGACCATTTTAGACCAAGTTGGCATAAGCCTCAATATTAATTTAATGTTATCCCTCCCTAAATTGAAACCGAAAATGAACAAAATTTATCGAGGTGAAACATCTTTGAATTTGGTACAAAAGAACCAATGCTCGCTTGTTCACCACCGACGTAACATTTCATTGACTAGACCAAAACGTAATGATTCGTACTAGAAATTCTATACATCTATACTTACAGTGATCAAATTGAAAGGTGTATCGAGTCAAAACAGTGTCCCCGGAACGGTCTTTAGAGTTTGCTGAATAGCAAGAAGTTACACAGAGCAAAATCAGGCAAATAAGAATGATGCGGAACGATATTTGTTGATTTTTGGCGAAATGCTTACGAATTACCAGTGCCGTGAGAGATACCGCGTTATTGGGATGCAAAATCAGGGCTGTACGGCGAATGACCCATTACTTTGACGTTTTGGCCGATCACAAAGTCGCTTGTCATGTCACGTGATTTGTGTTCTCATGTTGGAGAATGATTCGTCTTCAGCGGTTGGTTTTGCGAATTTTCGTTTTCCGAAGACTTCAGACAAACGATTCGAGCAAACGATTGTGTAACACTCAGAATTGACCGCCCAACGTTGCTCAAGCGGCCGAAAAAACAGGCGACAATTTGCCCGTCTTGGTACGGTCGATTGCTATTTGGAATTCGGCTCATACGCTTATATCCTTGATACGTCATCTGTGACGATCTTTATAAACTTCTTTTGAAGCACCGCTAACGTATTTGTTCAGCATTTCCTTGCACCAATCCACACGATCCATTTTTTGTGCGATTGTAAAATTAGGCGGAGTCCAATGCGACCAACCCTTTGTTACGGCCAGGTGTTCATGCAAAATCTTACATATGCTAGTGAAACTAATGTTTAGGGATGTCTTTCACGGTATGTCATATGACGATCTTGCATTCTCAGTTCACGCAAGGCATCGATGTTTTCTGACACAACGTCCAATTTTGGACCACCTTTAAGGAATTCGTCGCTGAGCGAACTACGACCACGATTGAATTCACAAACCAGCCAATTCACTAACTAACCAATAGCGACTTCACGGACCCACGCAATATATCACTGTTTTTGTAGTAGGTCCATAATCTTATACACACACTCGAACTCGACTTTCGAACTAGATTTTCGAAGAAAATGAAATCTTCGAAGTTCTGGGACACCGACGGATTTCTCATTAAACCCATAATGTGTTAATGCTCTGTTAATGAACATAGGGAAAGGCTATTGAATGCTAATTGCCCTGAGTAACGGGTATATCGAAGTCGGGCAGGACCAACTTTAACTTTCGCTCTTGTTTTGACTATATTTGTGCTTCTTACTTACAATTCCGTGCGAAATATCGATTCGATTCGTTCTCTTATAATTTCGCGCGAAATGAGTAGTTATCAGCACTTTACTCACTACGTAATTGGTAACAGAACGTAGTGGCAATACGTAATCATTTTTCATGTCGAGTGGAAACTGGATACGAAATCGCGACACGGAAAATTTACGCAGCTGGTTCTTTTACATTAAGTTTTTCATTTCGCGTCGCGTGGACACTGCGCTTTAAAGCTAAGTTCATTTTTTTAATTCACTGTAGACAACACAAATAGCGCTAATATATCAAAACGTTGTGAGACCGTTTATGCTACAAAATGTCAATCTTTATTCTAGTATTACCAGGTTTTCACTATTGAAATTGGTGTTACCAGTTGCCGACATATTAATTGTACCTCACGATTGTATTTGTATATACGAGTTTGTAGGCAACACTCTCTATCTACAAAACAATGGGAGCTATGACTTTTTTCCAAATTTTCCAAATCTAACCATCTCTGAAATCAATGCGTTCATACGAAACCGACGGACATGGCTAAATCGTCCCACGCAGATTAATTTCATATTTCGCTCAAAAACAAGTGTTTTCCCATACTTTTCCAATAAATGAAACAGCTTATAAAACACTAAAAGGCAAAATATTTAATTTTAATTGCTGGTGTCGCATTTCCCTTTAGATTGCTGCATATAATTAGCCAGCAATTGGTTTTATTGATTCCCAACCACTGTGCGATTGGTATCTACGTTGTTTGGGTAATTAGCCGTATTGAATTTTTGCCATAGAAATATACAAAGAATACCAAAACTTTGTTTTGTGCGCTCTGTGGCTGTCAGAGAATTTCACAACTTGTCAAATTTTACGTTGCACCCCACAAACTACTTTTGGTGTGTGCTGTCCGTACGTCCGATTAGTCAGTTTGTTGGTCGGTCAGTTGGGCGGTTGGTTGGTTGCTTCGTGTTGGTCTTGGTCTTCTGGTCAGTAGTTTACTGCCGATTCCAACCCACTCGATACATTTGTGATACGTGACTGGTCACAAGTTGCTCGGGGGAGAAGGTAAGAGACGCTTAGGGATTTTGCGTGCTTTGGCCAACAGCAAATAGCAACAGCAACAACAGAAAATGTACCGAGTGTTGGTCGAAATTGATTTGGCTTAATTCGTGCACATTTAAAATTTTCGCCCAACTTATTTATGGCAAACACAATGCATTTACATGGTAAATATTCATATGTTTTTTCCCAGGGGTGCATTTAGGTCTGAAGCGGCATTTAAAATATTTACACAAGCACCACAAAACTATGCGCACACACACCTAATACATACAGACATAACGCTCATTATGTGGGCAAACATACATAGTTTGGCAACCGAAACCCTACAGCAAATATGCATAGTTAAGTTTGCTATTTGTATTAATGATGGCAAAAAGCGCAAAAACCAATAGAAAACTTCGTTAATATGAAACGACAAAACTACTTAACAAGTTTCGTATGCCATAAGTCGACTGAGTGGCTGAGGCTCGAAACTCTGACGCTGACGCTGACGCTGAGGTGAGCAGCTACCTCTACAAACTCCTCGCAAATAGTAGCAAAACGAGAACGCAAACTAAAGTAAATACCTAACAGCTAGCAAATCCCTTGATGAGTTATTAAATCATTTTAAGCCACTTACAACTAAAAACAAATTGAAATATCACGCAATACCTTTGGGAGCTGAGCGCGCGAACCCACGCGACGGGTTGTAGTTGTTGCTTGTAGGAGGCCAAACGTAACAACTTAATAACGCACTAAGCCTCAAACACAAATGTGTATGAATAGCAAGCAACGTGGCCTTGCCCCCCGCTCCCCATTTTTGGGGCTCACCTCCAGCCTCAGAGCGGTAGAGGGAATGGGACTCGCACACTGGGGGTGAAGCGAAAGCTTTTCATCTCCCCTACTCCATCTCCACCTCCCACAGCAAACGCTAATAACTTTTAAGCTACGCCCAAAAGTTTTTTGCTAGCATTCCGCCTAGTCACATCGCCCCCTTCCCCACCGTACCCTTCGTGCCTGACGATGCTACTTCCGCTTTTACCCCAGTCAGCTCAATTTTGGTTAGGCTGCACACTGGTTAAACCGAAAAGAAAATAATTCAATTACGGATTCTTTGGAAAGGTAACATTGATGGGTTAGGAATTCACAAATATATAATCGATTCCGGTGAATGAGGTGTTTGAGTGGTGTCAGTATGGACGCCGGCCCTTTTGAGCATTATATTGGATGGTACCAGGTTACTCAGGAACAGAAGCATTTTCAGAGAGCAATAATAGTGCTGCAGTTTTTGGACTGATTAGCCTGTCAGGCATGTTCTCAATTCAACTCCCACTGTTTCTTTTCGGAAACGGAATTAATTCATGTTCTAGCAACACAAAAATAAAAACTTTTTCGTTTTACGTTATGCTTCTTGGCCGGTGAAATGAAAAGTAATTGGCAAATTACGCGATCGTACAGTTGCAGGGTTAGCGAAAACGAAAAGTAAATCGTAGAGTTCAACCTTTCTCATTTCCGAATGTTCCATTTTTGATCGTTTCGCATGTGGCTCTCGTGCCGATTTCGATTGGCCCGCTGTTTGCCGTGTTTGCCAAAAGTGTTTACGCTTATTCGAAATTGAGAGAAGAGGGGCGTTTTGATCTGGTTAAAAGGTAATGCACAGATCGGTTCAAGAAAATTTACATGGTCTAAATCAATTCTAGCTCCGCTAGAGCCTAGATTTCAGGTTGAGTTACTTGAATAACATAATAAAAGTAGGCAGGACATGAGATTATTAACAGTTCTGTTATCCCTAAAACTTCAAGGAAAATTTCAACAACAAAATAAAAGAGGCGTGGCAGGGGGGAATGCTTCCTTCTGGCTGTTACATGTTGGAATTTAATTTTGTTATACAAAAAATGTTCGATATTTTTAATTTTTTAGAGGTATTGACTTGTGCATCCCCGAAATTTTTAATCAGCATAGCTGAATCTCGGTCTTCAACTCATAATTGTTTCAGGACGTTGCAAACATTTGTCTTGACCCTTAAAGATAATAGTTAACGGTGTCAGATCACAGCTTCTTGGCAGCCAATTCACATTCCATATTGCTGATTTTCGATTTTCGAAGATAGGGCGCAGAAGATCGACTGTGGCGTGCGCTGTGTGGCCGTAGCGCCGCCTTGTTCAACCAAATATCGTCAAGTCTGCTTCGATTTCCTCGAAGAACCAATCACTTAACATTCGGTGCGCTCACCATCACGTCACGGTGTCTTCTATTCAAAGAAAAATGATCATGTGCCCGAGGCCAAAATCCTCACCAAACAGTGACACGTGGTGGGTGCATTGGCTTCTCAACGACGATATGCGGATTTTCTGTGCCCCAGATGCGACAATTTTGTTAATTAACATTACCACCGAGGTGGAAATGTGCTCATCCGAAAAGATGATTTTTCGGTCAAAATCACCATCTTCGGCCAAAAGATCTTCCGCCCAATTTGCGAACTGTATTCGAAGGTCTTTATAGCAAAATTCGCATCAAAGAAGTGCGCGAAATGTCCAATTGTTGAGATCGATGGCGAGTTGACGTTGATGGTTGTTCACGCACATTTTCAGCAACCGCAGCAATGTTTTCGGTCGAGCGCACCGGACGAGTATGTACACGGGTTTGTTTATCCACCAACATTCCAGTTTCACGAATTCGCTTCACGAATTGATCCACAAACTGAGTTTTCGGAACATTTTTTTGTTAAATGTTTTTTTCAAATTTCCCACAATTTGAGTAGAGGACTCACCACTTTGGAAATATGGTTTTAATATTTCGCAACTTTCTTCAGCATACGCCCATTTCGTAAATAATTAGTCGCTTTCCGAATGTCATTTGACGTATTTAAAGTCAAATTATGAATGGTTCAAATTCCAAACACTAGATGGACCACCCTGTAGATACGGCAAAATCATCCCGAGGATCATCAAAAACTATCCTTTAATTTTTCTGTGTAGTCTTTTAACAACAACCATTGCATACTTATGGGCAGATAAAATTTTGTCATTTCGGCCTTACAGCCGTTTTACGGTCTCGGCCGCAGCAATCAATGTCCGCCACTCGCCTATGTCGTGAGCGAGCTGCCACCAGTAGCTCACACCAAGCTCAGAGATATCTTTCAAGTGAATGGCAAGGGACCATTTGGATGTGGGCCTACGATTTAACTTTAGTTTTTTGGCTGACTTCGCACACACATGTAAAATCGTAGGTCCACATAGCAAATTTCCTTCAAGTTTTCCTGTTCAGTTACTTACTATGGCCTCTACTCATCTTTGTAAGTTCAAGAGTATTTGCTTACACTGCTGGTTCTGATTCTCTTTGGCCATGGGAGGAAAGAAACAGTTTTTATTGTGAAACATTTTTAATTTCGGTACAGAACATTTTGCTAGTGGCAAAATTCTATTTCAAATTAACGCTCACATGGACACAACAAACGCATTCAAAGCGTTTCTCAAAATATTCGCATGGCCAAACTAGAATTTTCTTTGCTGCATGAGATTGTTGTTGTTTCAATGCTTAATGCTGATCATGACAAAACAAATGTCGTCAGAACAATTGGGAGCTTAAGTTGTATTCTGTTATTTTTCATTTATCTATTGAGCAGCACACCACCAGACCAAAGTCACAGAAAAATGAGAGAGCGCATAACTGCTTTAGTTCGTGCAAATGTATTAGGTTGTTGGTGTTTCTACTCCCTGTTAGTTTTCCTAGCCATGGCTGAATTATGCATTTGCTTGAGTTGTTCAATTTAAACGATTGGTTTCTTAATAACATTTCTTTATTATAAGAAGAGATGAAATTAGTTCAATGCAGCATACTAGGACTGAAAAATGGACTTTAAAGCTTTTTTTTAAAGCAAAGAAAAGAACTCGCTCAAGTTGATGATGGTAAATTTAAGCAGGGAAGGTAGAATGGTGTGTGTGAAAAAGAACAATTTGTAATTAATTTGTTACCTTTTGTTGGTGGGATCAATGAACCTAAAGAAATATTAAAATATTACCTCATCCATAATCAAATGAAGACAGTTAATTACCTTAAGGCAGAGAATAAGCTAAAATTTCACGCTGAATGAAGAAATTATGGCTTAAGCAGACTCAGGTCACAATTAGAAAGCTGCAAAGAATCTGGAAAATGTTCAACTCTATTTGACATCGCAACTTACTCTTCAAAAAATTTGGTGGCAAGAACAAAATACAAAAGTTTCTGGCCACTTCTAGATCAGCTATGGCATATGCGGCGCTAGACTGGGGGATGTACAAACTATGATGCAGTCGATAAGCTTTTGCGGGTTTTTAATAAACGCATATGTATTTCACTTGCCAAAAGACGTGTATCAATCAGAAAAGGATAATTTAATCGCGGATCCGTACTTGAAGATCAAATACTCCTGAATCGAGATTGAAAGGAGTTCGAATATCCTATGTCAGTGTTCCCCAGCCATGTCCCGAGAGGCCGAAGACAATGCTTGCCGAAGTGATGTTTCGGTGAGGGTAAGCGAACGACAGAGAGCCTCTCTTCTTGAGGAGCCCTGCCCTTTGTCAAAGCGAAACAGCGAAAAATACCGAGAGCAAGAAAATCTCTCTCAGCAATACAGTGAGGCTAAATGGGTACACACCAGCGACCTGCAGCAAGCCTCTAATGTTCAATCATACTCGTGCGTTTACTTGGCTTGGTTGGGCTCTTCGCCTTGGTTCGACACACTTGAAATGATCGCAAGCACATTGACACAGAATGAGCAAGCTAACTGAAAATATGTACTGCTGCTTATGCTGCCTGCTCACTTTATGCCAAATCCAGTGCCACTATGCACAGTGGGGGAGTTTTGGTTAGACCTAGAGGCCCTTGCAGCCTGTTGAAAACTTGCTCAATAGTTGTGAAGGACATACATACAAACATATGTATGTATGTACATACGTAAATACCCGCCTGCCGTGCAGCAACTTGACTCGCAGCCTAAAAGTCAGTCAGCAAAATCAACGACGCATAGCAAATGCGGCAGCGGAGGCGGCATCGGCGGCGGCGACGGCGGTAGCAGACGACAGGAAGCGACGTGTTTGCAGCGCAAGCAAAACTTTTCATTTAACTTTTTTTTTTCCTTTGAAAGGGCCCCCAGGCCACCCATGTGCCGTCTCCTGGATTGCCCATTCCACGCAACTACCAGCATTAATATTGTTTTGTGTGCGAAAAAGCAGCCAAAATTACGACACTTGAGTGTGTTAAAAGTTGCGCGCGCTGCTCGCAGAGCCCCCCACACCCACTGCCACCCCACAAATCGAAAAGTAAAAGAAAAGAAAAAGTGAAAAGTGGCAGAAACTTTGCCAGAAGGAGTCGCAGCGCAGAGCACGCAAAACGGCAAAAGACAGCAGAAAACTTGTTGGCAAGCCCAACGTTTGGCGACGGTGTCGAAAGGAGCCACGACAGCAGAGACGCTGCTGTCTCTCAAAGCCGACAGACAAGCAGGAGCAGCAGCAGACGTCTTGGAGGCCCGAGGTAGTTTGCTTTTGCTACTTTTTGCCAGTTTACACGCACCGCTGGGATTTCACAGTGGGCAAAAAGGCGAAAAAGTTACCATGATCCATTAACGTTAATTGTTTGGCGGCAGTGTAACAACTTGCCTGGGATTTTCACGACACGCAGCTGCAGCAGCAGCTACAACTACAACTAAACAAAGCGGCACGCTTCAAGCCAAGGTGTGTATTACAATGACTGTGTGAAAGTTTTTCGGCAGGGCTGCCACCCCTCACCCGGCTGCCTAACAGCAAAAAAAAAACACACACAGACTCGGAGACAGACACCGAGCCTTAGAACTTACCAAATTCAATTAGAGCTTCCCAAATTGGCATGCGCACACCTGTCATTGGGCTTGATAATGATGCATTTGGTGTGGCCAACAATTTGCGGTGGCAACTTTGTCCTGCCCGCTCAACTTGCGCTAATTTTTAGCGCAAACCCCACGACAGTTTGACATGCCGGTTTTTAAGTAATTGAGAGCAAGCTCCGCTCACTCACCGACGACCCCACACACACACAGAAACACAAACTAAATCAATTAAAGTTATTCAAACAAAATTAAACTTCCGCACGAGAGGGAAACAACAAGAAGACATACAGAAAACACAACAGCAAAATATAAAAAAAAAGTATGGGGGAAAATGAAGCAAACGGCTTTTCACACTTGTTAATCACATTTTCGCGTCTTAAGTAAATAGCAGGCAACTCCTCGCTGGCAGACCCAACTTATTGTAATTAAGCGGCTTAGGCGCTGGAAAGCCTGGCAAGCACAAAAGCATTGCCTGCTTTTAGGCGTTTATGTTGCCACAAACCAAGGTCGTCGTCGTCATTGCTGGGTCTTTAGGGGCCAGTTTATCGAATTAAAAAAAAGCAATACTCAAGTGGGGGCTACACACTTCATTGTTCCCGCTTGGAGAGTGGAGGAAACAATAAAACTGTAGTGGCTGCAAGGATGCCGTTGCACTATAGTAATATAGACCATTTTTCTGGCAAAAATTAACATTTCTTTGCAATTTTTCAAAAAGTTTGAAAAGGTAAGTTTGGTACTTTTTCACCAAACTTTGTTTCTACCGAAAGCTTAGAATGCGATTCTTCAAGACTAGCCTCAGCCCTTTTCTCTTAGCGAGCACACAACACTTGTTTGGCAAGGCAAATCCACCGAAACTACCCTAAACTTACTAGTTTCAAGAATAGCAAATTAATAATCTATCTTTCAATAAAAGCATTCGCCTTGGAGCACCCACTCAATGCTTTCAGAAAGAATTCAAACTGTTAAGACCCTCTAGATATGTCCTTATATTAGATCGCTCGATATCCATAACCACTAGTGTTGAGAAAAATCGATAATTGGCACAGTTGATAGTGTTGATCAACGATAGTAAAAACTATCGATAGAACCGATTGGAAATACAAGGGTAGTCGATATTCTTGAAAATATCATATCATGATCGATAATATCAAAAATCAAAACTTTCAATATCGAAATTTTATATATCGAGTCAAAAAACATCGATAAGTCGATAATATCGTTTTTCTGAAGCATATTAAAAAACTGAAAAGCTGTTTTGGAACGCCTACACCATAAGACTACTAATAAACAGTGCAAGTGGCAATTCTACATCAGTAAAACTGATATGTGTGCAAAATATTTTTTTTTCCATCCACTTTCATTCTGTTTATCTTTATAACTAAGTTTATGCTATGCTCATTTTGCAAAATCATTTCATGAATTGGGCCCGTAAGTGTGTGCATTAGAGTGGACGCCGATAAGGTCCTACGAGATTCGCATCATAAATGATTATTTGACAGGTCTACATAATAAATTAAAAATTGATAAATCAAAAAACTTTAGTTCGAGTTTTTACCTCTGGGCTTCAAAGTTTCCAAAAATATTACGTATACGACACGTTTTTATGCTGGGCACCAAAGGTACCAAGAGTACAATGAGGTTGTGCAAATGTATGCAACAGGGAGAAGGAAGCATTTCTAACCCTTAAAGTGTATGTTCTAGATCAGCATCAACAACCAAGGTTATTGATCCACGTCGGTCAGTCCGCATGAACGCACGGACTGTCGAGACACGTCGTTATAATAGTCCGAATTATTTAAATTATTCTCAAAGTTTAGGAATGATCAGATGAACGATAGTCTATCAACAAACAGCACCGTATAAGCTACGGAAGCAACCGTGATGCGCAGTATTTCGCATAAATACATATTTTAATATTGCCTTGGTTATATTCAAAATCATTTCTTCAACGTTCATGATACCTTTTTGCCAAATGTGACTTCAAACCAAGTCTACGCCAACTACGTTAAAGTTGAAATTGAAAGCAAGGGCAACAATACGTATAGCGATTAGTTTGTCCGCTCTTGTGTGCAAAAACACCATTTCATGGATTCGACTTACTCACAAAAGTTAACTATGAATTCGCTGACAGTGCCGAGGCGCACTTATCGTTGCGCTGGTGTTGCCAGATCTTTTGTTTTCTCATATGAGCGCTGGTCATTTTGTGAATTAAAAAAAGCTGCATAAACAAGAACAACTTTGATTTGGCAAATGAAAAAATCCTGAATTTCATAATATAAACGTAGTATTTGTCGCTTTGCCAAGTGTTCATTTCTTATCACCACCAAGTTTGTGGTACCTATGATATGAAAGATGCGAGCCAGTCATTTAGTAATTGATTAGTAGAGCCACCCCATCTCAAAAATTCTAAAAAAGGTCCTCGACGGATCGCGAATTTACAAGAATTATGATGTTATGATCCGCGGTTCAAAGGTAAAAAAGGTTTAAAATTGGGTTTTTTTGTTTAAAAAATCATATTACATGAACATCTAAGGCTTATTATTTAAAATTTCTTATTGAATTCTTAGTATCGAGCTCTTAGAATAGAGCGGTGTTTAACCTATATATTATGAGCCCCCCTCCCCCGCCCTGTATATATATTTTTCACAAAATACAAGAATAAGGAAGAAGTGACTTAAGGAACATTTTTTTTCAGCCAGATCATTTGTGGTTCGACTGAGTGTTGTCCTATGCATTCATCTCAGACTATTTTTTTTTCTAAATGTCGATTTTTTAGTGCCTTGAAGATGTCTCGCATAGTTAAAGTATCGCATGTTGGGCCTTCTAGAGTCGTACATTCATTGCAATCTTATTTACTTCGTCAGTCAATTCGGTTCTGAAGTATCATTAACCTTCGCCGAAGTTTAAATACACTTGAAACTTTTGTGACCACTGACTTCATTTTGTGATCAATGACTTAAATTATAAGCTTAATGTCATGTGTCATTGGAATATTAAATAAAAAACTAAAAAAAAATTTCTTTGACAGCTACAAGACCATCAGATCGGCATATGTATGTGCAGTGTGCAGCTAAAAGATGCCTCTGTGCAAAATTTCAGCTCAATAGCTTTAAAGCTGGGGGACTAGTTTGCGTAAAAACAGACAGACGGACGGACAAAGCTCAATCGACTCAGCTCGTCATGCTGATCAAGGATATATATACTTCATGTGGTCGGAGAGGATTCCTTTAATGCGTTTCAAACTTCTAGGCAAAATTATAATACACTTTTCAAGAGTATAAAAAAGTATTTAAAAATGAATTTTCTTCATAATATTTTTATGCTTGAAATTTTTTTTATTTAAAAAGCTACTCTAATCGTGGACTAAAGAATCGGTCCCCACTTTCTTAAGTTAATGGTGTAACTAACCTTTGTTTTATTCACATGTCCAAATGTGTTTTGAAATCAGACTTTTTTCCAAAAAAATGGTAAACACTAACTATAGTGTTATGGTCCAGGCTCCACTAACTGCTATGTGTATCTAAGGGTGGCCCAGCCAAAGTTGGCATAATTATTTCATTAACACTTAACAAGTGGCCAAGTCGAGCCGAGCCGTGCACGATGATGATGCTGGGTCCCGGCCCGCAGTCCGAGGTCGCTGCCCGCTGACGGAGCGCAAAAACTTTCGCATTACGCATTTCTGTGCAATTTTCAAATTAACAATTGTTAATTTTGTTCTTTTCTTGTTGCCAGTTTCTTTTCTTTCATGCGGGTGTGGAACTAAACAGAACGCGGAGGGAGCAACAAAAAAAACACAAGTACATACACATACATATACTTACATAATTTGACCGTTTGCCTTTTAAGAATACATTTCGTTCTTTTCATTGCTCTGTCTGTCGCTGGGTTTCTTCGTTAATTTTTTCTTACCAACTTTTTATTGCGTGTTTAGCATAATTTTTTAATAATTACATTTTTGTGTGCTTGACCAAAACGCAAAAGGAATGAAATAACAAAACAAACCAGAGAGCTGAATGAAAATAATAAGCAACAAGCGGCTGGCAAAAGGAAACGTCATCGCCGGCGTTGGCCGTTGGCAAAAGTTTAACAAAGTTTATTTGCATTACTGACAAACTGTTTAATTAGGGATTTTTCAAGCATTTTTTTTAAGCCAAACTTTTTGTATGCGCTGCGTGAGTCTGTGTGTGTGAGAGTGTGGTGTGCTTTGTTTGTTTGTCATTACCGCAAATGAAATTAGGTATGGCAGGCCCGAAGGTTCACAACAAATAAGCGAAAATACAATTTGAATTAATCTTAAATACACGCTGCATATTTAAGGTTTGAACTTTTTTATAGCTTGATTTGAAGTAGGTAAATGTTTCGATTGCGAGTTTCCATTTGGATGGGTACATTTCAATCGCGGTGTCAATTTGTCAAACCTATTGTTCTCAAGCGTTAAAGACAAGGCACCAAACCGGTCTTTGGTTCTGACATACTTTATAAAAACAGGTTTTAATCATCTTTGTTTTGAAAGTAAATATTATAATTGTAAAATATGAAATCAATGCATCAGTTAGTATTTATGAGTTCAAATTTAAGTTCTATATATTGTTTGTATGCTTTGCATACAAAGAAAATAGCGATGAAAATGTGAACCATGGTTCGATTCGAAAAACCCTGATTTCGATGAATTTTAAAAAAGGCTTAATAAGTCGAACAGCAGGCTCGAAACTCTGGATCAAACTTTCTTTGTAATGTCAGAGGCTTGCAACCTTGATTATATTATTAAAGTTTTTGTGGACTGAGGCGCACACATTCAAAATAGCACTTAAAAGACAAACGAAGAAGCAAGTCAATATATATTAGATACAAGATTACTTTTAAAAGCTGATTTAAGGTTATTTCCATCGCTAAGTTATAGTAATCTCGACTATTGTTCATCTGATAGTTCTCAAATGTTGATTTCTGTAGGTGTATATGTCCAAAATCCGAACAATCTATCAACAAAAATGTGCTTAATAATATTCTCGTGCTTTTTCGAGCTGGGCTTAAAATTAAGGCTTAAAAATATGAAATTGTATCTATTGATTGGGATATTCAAGCAAGCTATCTACCCAGAACTTATTATACTGCCAAACGTCTGCAATGTGTAGAATATTTCCACATCAACTCTCGCATTTATTCGGGCATAAGCATAAAAATGCCCAAGAAGAAATACGAGTTCGTATTGTATACTCCCACAGACTGATCGAAGCGACCAACGAGGCGTGTGTTTGTATGTCAGCGTCATGAAGTTATATTACAACCACCACAGGCGGACAGATAGGAATCCACATTCTGATAGCAGCTGTCACTCACTCAAGTAGTCAAGCGGCAGGACTCCAGCGCACAGTGAGCCAGCCGGATTCGTTCGCATCATTGTAATTGTTAATTACTGGCAAATTTCTGTAACGCACGCGAGGAGCAACAATTTGGCCAGCTGCTGCCATTTAGCTCCTGCATATTTTTATGCTTGTGGCCAACATCTTTTGCTTAAGCCACGACTGGAGCGCTGATTTGGCCGCCACACGCAGCTAGCTACGACGCAAATGACGTCGTCATGCCGCACAGACAGAGGGACCGGGAGCCGGAGCGGGAACATGATGTGGGCCAACTCAACCAGAATGAGCCACGTCAAGTGAGTTCACAATTTTTGCGTGCTACCATTTTTCTTTAGCCTCGTCCAGCTCTACCCACTCACTGCAGGGATAATCCTTGGCATGCAACGCCTTTATCCTGTTTTATTTGTGTTGTGCTCCTGCTCAGTTCCTCTTTTTTTCGCCCGCTGATTTCGCTACTTAATTTTTTGTTGTCCGCCATGCCGTCTGTGTCTGTCTTCGTGCAACGCCTCGTTTCCGCTCTTACTGAGCTGATTGGGCGTATTTTGTTATTTTCATGTTGCTGCTGCTCCTGTCTGTCTGTCTGTCTGTCAGTCAAGCCAAGCCATGCCAGAGCAACTCCTGGCCCCTGGTCCTAGGACCATTTTGCGGAATACCCGCTCGTTTGTTCATTCGCTTTTTTCCCACGTAATTAAAACTTGAAACGCATATGAATTAGAAAAAATACGAGTACGCGACCCGGAACGTAACCATTTTATGGTACAGAATGACATCCTGCCTCCAGTCTGGGCATCGTTAACATCGCTGATTAAGTTTCTTGTGATGTGCTCTGTCTGCATGTCACTCTCCACGTGATTTGAAATAAAAATTTTAAATTTCTGCTTCAGCTTTGACCCAATCCCTTAACCCTTAACTTTGTCTTTTACTTTTTACACAGAAAAGAAAATCTAAGATTCTCGGACTTAAATCAATTCCAATTCCATCCGGAACTATCTTCTATCTTTGAAAGATTTTGCCCATTGACTGCATATCATCAGCTGCTTTCTTTTTTGGTTACGAAAATTCTTGAAAAAAATCTATTCGTTCTTGAAATTACAAGAATTTCGTTCTTGAAATCTAGCTAAATTCGTTTTCAGTTTGGAGTTTTTAGGCGAGGAAAGTGTAATAAAGAAACTAAGAGATGAGAGCGAGCACACTTGAGGGAAGAGCATTAAGTCCGCATTTATAGTTTCGTTTTTTATGGGAGGGGGGTGGATGGAGAAACTACCAAGCGGAGAGCCTCATCGATTTTTGCACTCTTGTTGCTTAGGAATCCGCATGCAGTTATGGCATTGCTGGCATGGAGAGACGACTGCAGACAGGTAAAGACTGCTGCTGCTGCTAGGTGGTGTTGTATGTTCCCGGAGTCGGCTAAGACTTGCTACATAGCAATTGAATACAAAAATTGATTGATACAAAAAGCAATTGATTTAAAATTGTTGTTTGAATCTTTGAATCTTTGGAGCACTCGACTCAAATTGTTGAACCTGATGAGCTCTGGATATTACAAGAACGAAAATTCTTGGATTTTGACAATGCACCATGCCAAATTTTCAAGCATGATCAATCTTTGATTTGAGTACCTTTAGCACGTGATTCAAGAATTTATCTACTTGATTTGAGAATGTTTCTTACTTGGTTCAAGTTTTGAAGCTCTTCTTGATTCGAATAACGGGATCTAAAGTTCACACTTGGATCAAGAAATTCGTTCTTGGATGAATAATTTTTATTCCTTTCGAAACACTGACATTAAATATTCAAAAGTTCATACTTAGATCAAGCCTATCGATCTCGGATCAAGAATTTTCATTGCAATCGAATTTCTAACATTTAACTTTCTTGATCCAAGTATAAAATTCTCTATATTTTCTCTGAGTGTAAAACTGGTAGGGAATTCCAAGGCAGCAAAAGTGCGCAAACAGACTTAACCTAATCTTACCTACTTAAGGTAGCTGAAGAAATAGACTGAACAGATTTTTTTGCTGTTTTTGATTCAAACTGGCACCTTAAATTTCAATGGTTATTAAGTTTCTTACTTAGTTCCTTTGTGTTCAAAGGATCGGCAGTCAAGCCGTAGTTCACTTGAAACAGATATCCTCTAGAATCAACCATGACCTCAACCATTTGAACACAAAAGTCAAAAAAAGACCAAGGTGTGCAACTTCTGTGTGGGGTGTGGTATTCCCTACAAAAAAAAATCTCAGCAAACTACAACTTTTATTGCTTCGAAGCTTCATTTAATAAAAATATGACAATTCCATTTTAAACTAACTAATGCAACACATCCTTTTCATAAAATTCTTTTCACTTTGATTGTGTGTGTCATGCATTTAGCATGTCTGAAAACATTTATTATTTATGTATTTTTAGAGAGACACACAGTGTGATGAGAAAAGTGACAAAAGACAAAAATACACAGAATTTCAATTTGTTGGTTTGGTTATTGAAATTATTGTTGAAAATATGCAAAATTTCTCTACAAATTGGTTCAAAACCTCACAACACCTAGTACTCGCAATTGTTTTGGTACACGGTTTTTTGGTCATAAAATGAAAACAAATGAATATTTTCCAAACCTTTTTCAATTCACAATTGCAAACAGATAAAGCCAAGTCTTTTGATGCAGTAAAATAGTTTAAATGTCACATGATTCGCGAGAACGAGTGTTTTCAATACGTGTACCTAAACAATGGCGACTACTCAGTATTAGTTGCAAACAAAATATGATGGCAGCACCTTCATTAGCTCCGCAACTCTCATCGCCTTATGTTTTCCCTGACGAAACCCATGTAACCCCTTAAACAACCCAGACGGCGAGTAAAGACACAAAATTTCTACTTGGCCGGATCGGAAGACTATAGCATATAGCTGTCATAGGAACAATCGGTTGAAAAACTTGTTCTAGCGTTAAAAACCTTTTTTGTTTTCAATGGAAACGCCTACAAAATTCGTGTTTCTTAGTTTACTATGCTTTTCCATGATTCCTACAAATTTTGTCGAAATCGGACATCTATATAGTATAGCTGTCGTAGAAAAGTACCGTCAGAAAAGTAGTCTTAGTTTGAAAAACTTTTTTGTTTTCAATGGAAATGTCCTTAAAACTGGCTTGTATTTGTTTTATATGCTCCCACACAATTCTACAAAGTTTTCATGATTCCACTAAGTTTGGTCAAAATCGGACATCTATATAGTATAGCTCCCATAGAAAAGTAAGGTCCGAAAGTAAGGGTCGAGCCGAAGCTAACTTTCCCCTATTTTTTTTATTGTGTTCTAACCGATACTATATATTTGACCGGAATTGGTCCCTTCTAAAACCGGACACAATATTGTCGCTGTTTTGGTCACTGTATTGGAAACTGTTGTAGTCACTGTTTATGTCACTGTTTTGATCACTGTTTTGGCCATTGTTTTGGTTGCCGGTAATCCTCCACCACCACCACGCACCCACTCACAGCGCAGCTGCTGCTAAGGGCAGCTACCAAAAATTGGCGTGTCTTAATTTCATTTTTAATCGAAATGCATCGAGGAAAGCTGTGGAGAACTTAACGCGATGGCCAACAACAGTTTTCGCTGGAACAGAGGAGTGGTTAATGCCCTATGTCTCACACGGGATTGGAACTAGAAGAGAGAAGACAACATAACACAGATCAAGTAGCTACGAAAACAGGAGGCTTCTCAGGGTAAACATTATTCGAAAAAATACTTTAACAAACACATTTTTTGGAGGTAAAGATAAACTTGGTAGTCGGATTCAATGTAGAGAATTAAAATTCATTTTTGCTATTTTATAAATTACTGACTTAACAAACTGTTCTCGTATTGGTCTGTCGGTGGCTTAACCTCTGAAATATCCAAAAGGTCCACGGAATGGACCATGATGATGATGTCCATAGAAGGGTCCACCGAAAGGTCCTCCGAAAGGACCACCAAAAGGTCCTCCGATAGGTCCTCCGAAAGGTCCACCGTAAGGTCCGCCATAAGGTCCACGATGAAAGGGTGCAAAGGGTCCATAATTAAACTGCCGCCTCACACGTTGAGCAGCCTCTTGTTCCCCTAGTTCAATTGCCTTATTCTCGTAGAACTCCGTCAGCGTCTCCTGCTGGCCAGTTCCCTGCCGCTGCAGTTTCCAGCACAAGCAAGGCGAGCAAAACACTCACAGCGAATAGCAGGCAAGTATGCATCTTGTAACTGGAAATGATTGTCATACCAGGTGCCATCTAGCTTGTCATATTTATATGACTTTTAAAGATTCACAGAACAAGTTTAACACTTAACCAAGTTAATTGGAGCAGTAGCTCATTTTGATTTATTCGCATTTTAGTACTTGAGATCTTATCACTGATAACGCTTAGCCGTAAAATGGTCCGCCAAAGAAGGGAGATCGGCCAAAGCCTCTGCCGAAGCCGCCTCCAAAGCCTCGTCCAAAACCGCCTCTGCCGAAGCCGCCTCTGCCGAAACCGCCTCTGCCAAAACCACCGCCAAAGCCTCGTCCAAAACCGCCTCCAAAGCCTCGTCTGCCAAAGCCGAACTGCCTAGCCTCGCGTACTGACGGCGTCTCTTGCTGCTCCTGTTCCTGATTCACATCCGCCAATGTCAGCTGCTGTTCATCCGCTTGTGTTCCTTCAGCCAACAGTGCCAGCACCACGGCACTTAGCACTAATAGGTTCAAATAAAAAACGCGCATTGCTTTCTGGTTGGGGCAATCAACTGTATTCCAGACGAACCCATCTACGCTTCTTATATAGACCTTCTCCCAAATGCCCAGAATGACTATGAAAGTTCTAAACAAGTTGCTGACGCTCTCCCAAATAATTAAATTTCCAAAACATAATCAAATGGCCGGTAAAAATCCCCGCAAACAAAGTGCCGCAGGCTATGCGAAAACAATATTAACGAAAACCAGAACAACCAAATCATTGCCCCATAACACAATCAACCTGTTCTTGGTCGCACAGTCACACCTGCTGCTAATTATGTATGCCAATGCTTAAAAAATATATAAAATGAATATATTCATAGAGTATCGACTACAGTAATACCCAGTAGTGAACGATTATGGAAAATGAAGCGAAAATGTGCTACTTGGTCAATTTTAAAGTTTGATTTTGTTTACCTTTGTTGAGGGAATTTCCAATTTGTCCAGATTCTTACAATGCTTAGAAGGAAGTGCCTACGACATCATAAAGTATTTTTCGGAAATGGTTTAAAATGGTAAAAAAACCGTCTGAAGCAGTTAATTGAGCAACCCTGAACCACGTTTGTTTGGATTCCATCGGGTTTGCAAACGTTTTCGAAACGAAAAGTATAAAAAATATAAAATTAATAAAAAAAATTGTTCTTTTAAATCTTTAACACAACTGTTCGACTTCAACAGCTACGAAATTTTATGTTACGCAATATAAACTTGGCTCCAAACTATAACATAATGTCGTCAATTCTCTTAAGCCTTTTCTATCGCGGATTTGACCACTTATTTTTCACTCTTAGGCTATGAGCTATTTCATTTTGCATTTTTGAGCTGTTTGAGTTGAGAATGCTTGATCTAGGTTCTTTTCTTTCAATAAGCTAATAATTTTGTGAACTATGAGTAGAAGTTCATAGATAAGTAACACATTCAAGAGGAACTATGATTTTACTCATGCAATGCTCTAGTACTGAGTATATTATAGTCGGTCTTGACCGACTTTCTTTCTTGCTTTGGTAAGAAGCGATGCTGTGTGGGGAATCCCTTTATATTTTATGGTGTATATTGGTAACATAATTAAAAATTTCGCTAGATATTCAAAGCTCTCATTCTTTACAACATCTTTAAAAATGAAGGTGATATAGCAAGTAAATGATAATAGATTTGGAATCAGGTGGACCCTGTTTTTATGGAAGTGCGGATGGGTTGGATGGATGATTCTTATTGTTGCCTTGCCTTAAGGGGTTCTTCTATCTTTTCTACTTCAATTCTTTATATTTTTTTCCAAAAATCTGCCTTAAACAATTTTCATAATTTCGGAATAGCTTATGAGATATGCCCGATTTAGGGGAGTTATTTATAAAACTTTCAAATCGAATTTTCATTTTTTCATAGCCGCCAATTTGTCATTAACTACACGATTTCCTTTTTGATTTTCAATAACTTAGAGTCCCGGATTCTTGGTGACCAGCAATACAGCAACATAAACAGGCCTGTTCCCGTTTCCGATTATGATCAGATCATGCGGAATCGGAATTGATAGCTGTTCCCGTTTCCGAAAAACGATGAAGTTACTCGGTTTCAAAAGTAAATGACAATTTTCCGAAGGAAAATCTATGAAGATTACACCAAGCATAACTCTACGGTTAAATAACAGACTTATTAATGGCGAAATCGACTCATCGGAGTTGGTTAGCCTAATTAATCTCAATGTTCCTTGTAGTCTGTCCTGTAAATTTCGTGTCCTCTGTGCTGATTTCAACAAGCTCTACCGCTTAATCAATTCGGAACTTTCTCTTCCTGCTTTAAAAACCTCTTTTATTACGCATTTGAACTGTAGTTAACATTGTTTTGTACTTTTTCATCCGGTTTTCGTGTCGCACGCTGGCGACTGCGCCTCTCGGTCGGTTGGGCGGGATGTGGGCTGCTATTTTGCCTGGGCTGACGAGCAGAGAGCTATGGCTCACGAGGCAAAAACTGTGGCTCACGAGCCGAAAACTGTGACTCACGGCTCCCGAGCTGTGGCTCTCGACGTAGGGCTCTCAGCTCAGAGCCAAGAGCCGAGTGCTATGATCTAAGAGCAAGAGCTGGCTCTCGAGAGCTGCAAGCAAAGAGTAATTCCGAGTACTGGCATAATGTTTCACCTGACTGCTATTCTATGAAATATGTTTCGCACTGGATATACCTTACCAAAGGGTATAGGGAATAAATGTATGTATCTATAAAAGTAAATTAACCGTAATCCAATTATACGCGTATGCGTATACTTAATTTCATTGCCAGCTTTTCGCCATCTCGGTTGCTCATTAAGAGATTTCGTGAGCTCAGGCCACATGTGAGTTGTTTACAATTTACAAAGCCGCCTCGGGCGCTCTCCTCTACCAAATGATACGTATTTATAAGCCATAAATAACGTGTAAACAAAACAACCATACCATGGACCCGCCTCAGCCACAGCCTCACAACAACAACAGCAATGGTAACAACATCGCGGCCAAATTATAAGGCTATAAAAGGCAATAAAAAAACTTTGCGATATCAAATTACACCGCCCTCATAAAGTTATAAAAGTTTCAAGCGTATCCCAGAGAACACGTTTCGCTTTCCTTCTTAGAGTTTCGCTTTTTTTACGGGTGGACGGGGGGGTGGCAGGCCTATAATATTTTCAATAACAAATCAATCAGCTGCGGCTGCTGCCGAAACGGTCAACAAGGATAATCAGTTAGAACAGTTTTTGGCCGCTGGGGGTGAAACTGCCAGCTGCCGGCTAAATGGGCGTGCGAATGTAACGGGAGGCGTCGTAGATTTATTGAGACACGATTTCGATAAGGGACAATCGAAAGAAAACTACATGGAAGTTGAAATACACTGAAATACACAATAACAATAATGTCAGTTTGCTTAAACTTTACCTTAGAAGGCTTCTTTATTGAATCTTGCATATTTCTAGAATTGGCTACTTCTGGTGGGAGCAACTCTTCTTAAGAAGTCTGACCATCTTACTCAGAACATTTGGTTCTAATCTAACACTTTGGCCTATTTTTCAGCCTTTATATTAGGAGCTTAGACTTTGAATAGCTTCTTAGCTAAGCGACTTTATTATACACTGCACTGCAAGTGGATACTCGTAGCCGCTTATTAAAGTCTTTGCTTCGATAGAAAGGCATTTTTCTTTTTAAACGTGCCGCGGCACAGAAAAAAGAAAAGGAACGAAAACTTTTATCAATGTGGGCTTACGCCTTTGCTGTGTGTGTGAGGGTGTGTGTACGTTTTCTCCCTGCTAAGGTCAAGGGATAACAAAAGGCGTAAATTTAAAGCCGAGTTAATTTTTTAACAATAAAGGCCGCTTGTCAAAAGCGAAATTTTACAGCTAACGTTTAATCTTAAACGACTTGGGAACGAGGAAGAGCGAGAGAAATGTGGGGAGGGCGGTTAAGGCACGCCAACCGTTGGGGTTCTATACGTGATTTCTTTGTTATAAATAGCCCCCCAAAAAAAAAGCATAAAAATTGCTGTCCAGACACTTGAAGATTGTGAACAAAAGAAACTTAATGCATGTGCCAATCACTCCAGCAATTCATATGAAATGATGGAACTGACAGGTTAATTAAGTAAGCCAAATGCTTCGACCTGTGCTATGCAGATATTATGAACTTTGATACTCAAATCTTTGTGAAACAAATTGTGGTATTGAACATTTTCCATAATCTAATATAAAGCCAGCTGCCACATTTGCGTAAGGCAAACAAATGTGCTTATCAAAGTCTCAAACAGGTCAGCTTATTAATATAACACAAAGTCAATTGGCATTCGCTTTAAGCGGAGGCACATACTTAACTTTCAAGTGGCTCCCCACAGCCAAAATATTAGCTATCCAAACCGATTGAAGTACCACAAAAGCTAATCAAAACCAGAGATGTCTAAGGGCAACTGGCCAAGTGGACGCTCGACTATCGAAATGCGCAAAATATTCTAGTTTCTTGACCAACTGAACAAGACAAATTTAAACAAGTCTCTGGTTTTATGTGAAATACTCAAGTGATGCTTCTCAGTTTTCGTAATGATATTGTTTTTTTTTTCTTATTTTATTTTAAATAAATCCAATCAATTTATCTCTACGTAGATGTAGCCGCCCCATTAAGAAGTTTGGTTTTTTTCCATTTTTTTAAGCTTCTATTTACATTCCAAACAACACTGACTCATAGGACTTTGAGTATTGGTTTGATGACGTTAAGAAAGTGTTATTGAAAACAAATGAGTTTGCTGCGTATAAACATTATTGTTAAGGAAATGGGATTCCCGCATGAAACGACTTAAAGTCCTAGAATTGGGGGCTAATTTAGGCATCGCACTACAACTACACAAATTTGAAGAATCAATTAGCTAAGTCATAAGTGAGTTCAATGTAATACGTCAGTTTTATGTCAGCCAGTCCTGTAATGTGGTGGTAGTTATTTATTAACTTTTAAATTTTTATATGCAAATTTTCATACTACATTAGAATATAAATGACTTAAGTTTAACTAAAAACATATTAGCATTATCTAGTTAACATTGTAAACTATTCAAATCTTAAGGTAAACCAATTAATTCTTCACATTCAATTTGGGAGATGCTTCCATCAATGCGTTACAAACATCAGGACAATTTAATAATTCCCTCTGCAAGGGTATAAAAATTGTGCTGCAAGGGTATACAAACTTCGGCCCTAGCCGAAGATAACTATCCTCTATTTTTAAAATTGGCATTCATTTATGAATACCGACTAATACCGAAACGAATTTCGGTTCCGGTTCTTCCCGAATTTCAAATATGTTCCTTAAGATGACCAGCGGTTAGGTTATTTTGCATTCTTAACAACAGTTTCAACCGTTATCGATAAATTCGAATCGCTGCATAGGGTGACCAGACACTCTGAACATAAGGAATAAGGAAGGTACCTCTTGCATAAGAACGCAGTGCCACCAAATGCTGTTAACAATCCTAGTTACAACAAATTGATTCGCAACTAAAGTTATGGCGTTAACTTTTCTTTGGGAATCCACTTGATTTCTAATCCTAGCAAGAAATTTTTTAGATATTCACCTGAATCGTTGAACAAATGTGGCATCATCCAGATCAGTAAAGAAAATAAGCATCTTACTGTACTCTGTTGCATTCCTTATTCGTTGCTCAGCCGAACCCCATATCCATTGCGTGCAGTTGAAAAATTCGTTTGATCATAAACATTTTGTTGCAGCAAATAAAAAATATAACCAAAGCAATAGTTGGAGCCAGCTGATTGTATATCGATAAAAATATCGATAGTTCCATCGGGACTCAGCTCGTGGTTAGCTTTAAACAGTGCTTGAGCTAAGGTTAAGTTTGTTCCTCCGGTTACGCCACACACAAAATTCTACTAACCTGCCGGTCAAGTTGGCTAACCGGACATTGAGAATTCGGGCCTTAGAATGCTAAAACTAGTTTCTGAAAATAAACGAATTATATAAATTTTTATATTTAACTTTACCCTGTAGTTCTGCTTGTGTCAAGACACTGCATCACTGAGCGTTTATCCATCATTAACGACAGGTAATGCATCACAACGCTAGGCTAATACATGACCCTGTAGTTCAGCTGCACCGGTGCAGCATTACCGAATCCCCTAACTCTTCGTAGTGAGCACTTGCTATCAGACCAATCACCAGTCAAGAATTTGCCTAACGAATTTTGTATAGGAATGTCAGTAAAACGTACTGATCGGGACGACCCTGTACAATAGACAATGCCGAATTTTCTCCTCTCACACTAAGAATGCATCCTTTTCTATGTGCAAATAAACCCACTTGTTTATGTTTGGTTGAATAAATTATTCCCCTGGCTAAAAAATAACTGATCATCCAACCACTAAATGTTTGTCTACCCTTTCCCAACTTTTCTCCCCCACAGCCGATTATGACAATCATAGTCCAAACAATTATACAACGTTTTACGTCAGAGAAAAAAGCCAAACTCTTCACTGTCGAGATTTTTAATTTATGCGAAATTTTTTTTTTTCTTGTCAAATTTATGCAAAGAGTTCGCACGTTTTCAAGTGGCCTTGGTTGGATTGGGATTGTAGAAATGTGCTGCACTTTGGAGCTGAGAACGCCAACTGACCCAGATTTCAACTGACAAAAACGTTTAAATTTGAATAAGCAAATTTACCAGCGAAATTTTTGCACAAACGAATTAAAATGCCGCAGCTTAGGATTAGGCAAAGGATTAGCAATTTGCGAACACACATGCTAACCCCGCAACCACAATATGGATATATAGAGCCATCGAGCATTGTTAATGGCCTGGCCGCGGTATAGCACAAACAATAACAAACAAACAAACAGACTGGCAAACAAGCAAACTGGCAAACAACAACAAACAAACAGCAATTCACACTTACGCACCCAAAAGTTGACGGCGCTTATGACGTGTGCGTGCTGTGGTGGGGCGCCTGGTCAACAGCATAACTAACCTTCAAATGAAATTAGCACATTTGCACAATCGCAAGCAGAAGCTGGAGTTTCCCTCAAAATGCACCATAGGACATTTTGCCGTTTTTCTTTTTAATATATTTTAATAGATTTAAAGTAGAAGCCACAGTCCGAATCTAACAGAGATTTTAGGCAACACTGAGCAGACTTCAGCCATGTGCTCAATTAAATTAAGTTTGTAAGTGATCCAGGCTAGTATTAAGCACAAAATAGTCCGATGAAAACAACAATTTCAATCAATTTTAATGCGTGTTTTAATACGAAATAAGCAAGATTTGGGACAGGGTCTGTGGCGAAACGAAATGACGAATAGGTGATTACGTATGGAGATGTGGCGCAAAAAGTCCGCTAGTTAACTAAACTACCGAGTGTATTCAGCAACTTCCAATTAGCAATGTGTTTGCTCCAAGTTCTAGTTAGTAACAATTATATTTATGCAACTAAACAATGCGTGTGAGTAGATTAGCGACTGATCGCTTCGAGATCCAATTAACTACTAATTTTGCATAGGGCGGGCCAGGCGAAATTGCCAATCGCTGCCAAATGCAAGCGACATAGAATAGAAGTAGAAAGAAGCAGGGGAGAGCGCGCTTACAGTTATGTGCTAGAGAATGCAAATTCACCATATGTTTTTGTGATTGTGTCTAAAAATCACCGTGGGCAAGAAGCAAATCAAAACAATAAAATTTTAGCAAAGTTAAGTTGCACCACTGGGCTAACTACGACTGAATGTTTCGGTTCTATTGCCTGCGTGACCCGACAGTTTCCTTACAAACCAAGTTTCCAGTTAATCGGATGAGAAATAGTTTTTATCTCACAAAATTTCCATACATTCTTCATCGTCGGAAAATCATGTCTCATATTATTTCGCATACTATCCTTAAATCCTTAGATCCTTCGATTTTTGAATGTAGAATTTTCCTACAAAACTTTTCCAGTGATTTTCATCCACTTCGGAAAAGTACTTATAATTCATATATTTCCATAATTTAAAAGGATATAAAGAATAATGAACAAGTATCAATAAGTCCTAAGTTTCATTTTACCCCATTTTCACTTAACAAAGTGCAAGAAATTTGAAGTCTTTTTGCCAGATAAGTGGAAAAATGTCCTACAGTGCAATGTTCGCCGCAAAGTGAAATGTTTTGCTTTTTAAAGTTCCACTTGGCCATTCGATTTCATGAACGCCACTTAACGTGCGAAGTTGGCAGCCCAAGCGCAGGCCAGGCATATGAATTGGCTTTTTGTTCCATTTTAATAGTTTGTTTTATGACGTTTACATTAGCGTCTAATTTTGCTAACAAGCCAAAAAAAATATGAAAAAACAAACAGAAAAAGAAAACCGTTTCTAAACAAAAGTTTCTATTTTATGCCCAAAGTTCTAGGCTATAAATGGGCTAAGCAAAGCGTAGCCAGGTCACAGTTGGCTTCGCCGCGCTATCAGATACCACACATACTCAAGGAACCTGTTTGAAGGAGGGTAATAGCAAAATGCGTACCTGCTTTTTATTTGGATTATACGCACTGCTAATCGTCGCAACAGTTGGCCAACCAGTGGATCAGAATGATGCACAAGTGGGGCGAGGAACGCGTGTAACTAGACAGCTTGGATTTCCCTATGCTGGCTATGGTGGCTATGGAGGCTATGGAGGCCTTGGAGGCTATGGAGGCTATGGAGGCTATGGAGGCTACGGAGGCTACGGAGGCTACGGGGGCTACGGTGGAGCTGGTTATGGATTTGGCATACGCAATTCCTATTACAATCCCTATGGCAGTTACTATGGACTATCAGGCATCGGATATGGTCGTCCCTACGGTTACGGCAACAGTTATGGTTATGGATATCCGTCAATGGGTGGTTTTGGCGCAACTGGCGGCGGTATCTATGGCGCTGCTCCATTTGGCCCATTTGTTTAGAATATCAAAATGACAGAATATAACGAATTCATAAAATACAGTAAAGAAAAACTACAGATACAGATGTTTCACTTTGATAGCACCATCTCCTGTCCAACTCTACGCTCCTTTGACTCGCTTAATTGCTATGCAATTCAAAACGATTATCGCTTTCATTCATTGAATGTCTGTGTGTGGGCCACCTCATTATTTGCTTAGCTCAACGTTAACAAGTGCTCACTTGTACAGAGTCGCAGCTTAAGCAAATAGCACCAACCATGCGAACCAGAGGACGTTAGGGACAAAGTGTAGACAGAAAGAGTTGCCTCCCTTAAAAGATTTTAATTACAGATAGAATACGCAACTACAGTTCCGACTACACTCCACTCATCGCCCAGCTGGCTACCACAGGAGTCCAAGTGTCATTCGATTAGTGCGATTTTCAAGCAACTTACATTGCTCATACGCATCGTTGCACTCTGCAAGTTGATATCCGCTCGTTTTGCTCAGTGTAGGTAAACACGAACTAGTCAAAGAACGGGCAAGAAATAGACAAACATGGGCAGCAATGAGGATAGTTGTAATCACCTAACTAGAAGGTATTTAATATGTTTAAAAAAGTTAATACAATTAGAAGATGGGATTGATTTATTGAAACATTAACAGTCTAAGCTACTCGTTCATTCCAATGATTATAAACTGAATTTGCTATTGCGATTTGATCAATTTTATAAAATAAACTTGCGTTGTAGAAATATTATTTCTATATAAACGCTAATAATCAAGTTTAAACTTGCTCCAAATCGATATTAATAGTTTTAAATTGGGAAAACTACAAATTTTCAGCCCAAACATCAAATTCCAGTTCACATTATTAACCTAAAGACAAATTTTCCTATCTGGACCACTTTTGTAGTAGATCAGAAGGATGGTTCGGAGTCGGGAAAATGTCTACACAGAGAAAACAAAATTAGCTACTCGCCACGTGTAGAAAAGACAATCCTAAAGGAAACGCAGTTCCCCTTGCAAAATCTCACACGAAAATGTAGAAAACAGAAATCTACACGTGGCGTTTAGAAAAACACCACGAACGTGTGGAAATAAAAAAAGTAAACGAGGCATGCAGAAAAGTTATAGGCTGTATGACAAAGAGCCAGAAAAATCAGCGTTTTTCAAAGTATTTCATCATTTTTCTTTAAGCTTTCTGTAGATTCTGTATGTAGGTTTTCTACATTAACGTTTAGATATTGAAAACCTACACCCGCGTGTAGAAATTCTAAACGAAAATAGTAGCTCAAAATCAGTACAAAAAAGTTTCATTTTTCGTCTAGAAAACTGTTTTCCACACGTGCCGTGTAGGTTTATTTAAACGAAACGTAAAGGATTTCAAATGCTAAATGCTACATTTAGAAAATCTACACGAAACGTGTAGCTCATCATCGCTTGTCGCTTCCCTTTATAGCTGTGATTTGCGGCATTGCCGCGCGAATGGTTGATAGTCGTATGGGCTAAGCTGCCGGCAATTGTGTGTAAGTTCCCGAGACAAGGTAAGTAAGTTGTGAGTTTAAATCCCAGACAAGGAAAGTAAAAAATAAAAAAAAACTAACTTTAAGTTTTTCGGAGGGAAGACCCCAGCCTCTTTGTGTCGCTTCCTCCCATTCCTCCCCACACTTACCCTCCTCCACACATTCTCTTGTGTAAATAGTATAGTTGAACGTTTTTTTTTATATGTGAAAACGGGCGTTTAGAAAAGCGAATGCCGCATTTAGAAATGAAATTCCTAAGCGTTCATGAACAAAAGCTACACGCCGCATTATGAAATGTGAAAGCTAAACGTGGTGTTTAGAAAAACTACACGCCGCATGTAGAAATGAGAAAGCTTAACATGGCATGCAGAAAAGCTACACAAGCGTTGTGGGCTGAAACCCTGGAGACTAAATTTTCGTGTAGGTTTTTTTTTTTCTCATAGTACCAGCCCAAGCACCAAATTTAAAGATCTTAGCTTAAATAACTTCTGAACCAGTATAATGTCCACCCCATATTACCAATATATAACCCATTTTTCAAGTTCATCGCTTAAGTTACTTTAAAATATGGAGCTTAATCAATTTTGAACCAGTTTGAAACCGGTTGTGAACCAGTAAACTATCCAGCTTCATATTACCATCCCACATACCAAACTTTAAGTTCGTAGCTTAAAAAACATCTTAGATATAGGTCTGAACCACTTTTGAACCTTTTTTAGCCGCTCTCGAACCGGTTCACTGACTTCAGACACAGCCTATGATTCTTTCCTGATCGACATGAGCATGCTGTTAAAATTTCGTAAAGATTGGTTGATCGGCTTAGACGGCCATCATACCCTTCTCACACTGGGCTCAGCTTCGAAAAAACTGTCAAAGTCGAAGCTGCAAGAATTTTACCTGTGAGAAATACTTAGTCTGGGTGACGTTTTTTTTTTAAGTTTTTATTTAATCATGCTTCGCATTCATTTGACGCTTTCATGCTGAAAGAACTCAATAGTAAATCAAATTAAATAAGGCGACCTTGAGGTGCTATTGAGGCGCGTTTAAAATTCGTCGAAGAGCCTTTCTTACACAAACCTCATCTCTCTTAATGTTGGTGGTGCAGGACGTTCCCCAACATGTAATACCCCAGATAAGAGTTGGGAGTACTATGGTCTTAAAAAGCCTGACTTTAGTCTTAAGGGAATGGCCACTCTCTGGCCGAAGTAGCCAGTCCATCTTCCGGAGTGTTCAGCGTGCAGAGCCACACATCCGATTAACATGGGGTCTCCAGGTGAGTCTCCTGTCCAGTGTGACGCCTAGATATGTAATGGCGTCCTTGTGGGCAATTCGAGCTTCGTCCAAAGTGAGTCGAGAAGTAGCATGCTGTGTCTTCTCCACATTAACACCTATGTTCCATCATGAGGCCCAACATTCAAATTCGTCAAGAAATTCCTGTGCTTTTCTAGAGGCAAATCTGCGGCTGTTTGTTTGAGAATTGTCAAAAACACGTGTCATCGGCATAGGTGGCAAACGAACCTGAGGGGGTATCAAGACTCATGCTAACAGAAATCAGACAGAATACACTATGTAAAAACAAGCCAAGAATACTTCCTTGGCGGGTTCACTACATTTTGCTCGAATAAAAAAATAACAAGGATTGTGTTCACTCACTTCAGAAGAGAAAACTCTGTCCGTCAAAAAATAGTCAATCCAGGTCTCTCACAGACACTACCGGATTTTTTTCTTCAATTTATAAAGTATATAATTCTTGATCCAGACTATCAACAGCCGAGTCGGTTTGGCATGTCCGTCTGACTGTGTGTACGGGCCGTATGAACAAACAGATCGTTAGAGATGGTAAAGGTGAGAGATTCGACATGCAAGGGCCCAATAAATTGTTGGGGAATTTGCCGTCATCAAGTTTATTTTAAATCTTCGCCATTAGGAAAATATTGTTTCGCTCTGCGCACCGGAAGACCCGTAAGCTCTGGCGAGAACCTTCGTTTTTTATGTAAAGCAAGTTTAATTACAGGATGCAAGAAGCATCACACCTAAACGACACAGAAATAAACGAAGCATTTTCTTGGCCGAACGCTGATTTGCTTGGTTTCTTATAAAAAAAGCCAACTGGGCCTGCGCTCTGGCCCTGGGCCTGCGTTTATTATGTCCCACTTTACTTAAGGCAGTCACCAAAGTTGACTCATTCTATTAGTATACCCTACAGTAACTCCTTTTTCCGCTAGTGATTCGCCTAATGTCTCTCCGGGCGTCATGCCGCGGGGAGTGGACCACAGTATACTTATAGAACCACATTCATAGAATTGTATAATGGTTGCTATGGGTTTGCATGCTCGTATTTGTTTTAGCATGCCTTTCAGCAGCTTTGCTGTGCTTAAAATGGCAATCAGATAACACCTCTTTTTTGCTATTAAAAAGCAGCAGGCCGCAGTGGATGCATTGAAAATGTATTTGCTGTTTTTATGCGTACTTGGGCATCGTGATGATGGCTCTGAAAAGGTAAAACTGAACTAAAACAACTTGCCTCACTGGCTGCCTGACTGAATGGCGGCAGCATCAGCTTTATACATTTTTCCGCTTTGTGGCGTTCGAAGCTGTGACTGTGTGTTTGCATGTGAATCAGCACAAAGTAGCGTAAAAATAAAATATGTCGACACATGAAGCCGAGCCTTTGAGTAGCTGGCCATTCGAGAAACACGTTCGCCAATGAATGCACGTCAACAACATCAACCAGCTAAATCTCATGCCAGCTTTAAGATATGCTCGTCAAAGGGGGAGCATTAGGAAAAAAGAAAAAGATTGGTTCTTAACTGATCTAAGGGCAGGTGCGGTGCGGTCAGGCCGCAACCAAAATGCCCAGCACTAGCACCCTTTCATCAGCAAAGTGCCCGAGCAACAGTTGGGTCTTTTTTTTCAAAGGAGACCTGAACTGACCAAGGAACCGCATCCACCTCGCCTCCCACAGGCCCTTGCCAAACAGTTTAAAGCGCATTAAACTAATCTGATGGTGCTTTGGAGACGATGAAAAACGCTACGATGTGTTGAGAATCTAACGGTCCACTTGGCTTATCAATGCATTTGAAACGAGCGACTTGTAAGCTGACTGAATTAATGACAAATTAATATTAACAAAGCAATCAGCTGCCACCCGGAAGCCAAACAATACACCCGATTGTCCTCCACACAGACAAATTGCCATGGAGGCCAACTGATTTGCTTTCAATGCTACCTAATTGGAACTTAATGTGACTAGAATTGTTTACAGAAAAGAGATTCGGCCAGACCGAAGGGTCTTTAGATAAAACCGACAGCTTTGAATAACACTTCAAAATACCAAAGCCAAAACGGAAGGGAATGGAAGAAGAAAAATGCGTTTTAAAGTGACGCTTGGCTTAGGTAACACGACAGCGTAACAAGCCAAGGAAAGAAGTTCAATTTAATAAAAATTAAATGAAAACAATTGGCACAAGAAATTACTAACCACATGTGTGGCTTGTACGGAGGGTCCTCTACCACTAAATTGAAAATTAGAAATCGAAACGGCACTTTAAATTTTCTGCGTTTAAGCGAAAATTATTCTGGCGATATAAGTTTTCACGCATCAATTACTTCAGTAATTCCGAACTAGTCGATATCAAAATCTAATGGCACAGCAAAACATCTCATTTGTATATTTACAATATTATTTCTTCATTTGTGAAGTTTAAATTTATAAGGCCGATATTGTGGGTATTGTTTGATTATGTCAGCTTTCATATAAATTTGTTACACAAAAGCCGACGCTGAATTTGAAACAGGTTCCGAATATCTATAATTTCTAAGTTTAAAGGCCCAGACGGACTCACGACGTAACCAGAAGTATCATATAAAAATTGAGTGAAGAAGAACCAGGCGTAACGAATTTTTTGCACTTTACATTTTTTTCGCTGGAGTGAAAAGTATTTTTGCGTTATTGCCGGGTACAAAGAAAATGTGTTTGAAAAATTGTGCAATTTTCTGTTACGTTGTTTTTTTAGCAATTAACACACATTGATAGCGGCGAGTAGCGGCGTATCGTGGACTCTATGTGAAACCTAAAACAGCTATGCATGTCGGATAATTTGTTATTTTGATGTGATGGCGTTGATGGAGGCAAATGGAGGTGCAGAACAAAGAAACAGATGTTATATAAATATAAAGCGGTTTCTGTTTGTAATAGTTTCATTCTCCGCTTAACATGCAGCTGATGAACATTGTGGGCACTTTAAGTTATTTTTTTAATTTAATTAAATTAAACTATTTATTAAAACCAAAAAAGCAAATTGGTTTTAATGTGGGAAGATGTTATGCGCATTTATTCTACATTCAAGCCATCGACATGACTTAACTAAAAAAAAATGTAATTTTGAAATAAGTAGAAAACACAAAGCGAATGAGCCGTTTGGAAATGTTTTAGTATCAATGACAAGTTTGCACTGATTTTGGCGGTGAGAGACCGGGATGCCATTTGGTATTTATCCAACCACAAGCATGCGGACTTAAATTTTGTTAACAAGGCTTGGATTAAGTTAGGGTCAGAGGTGCTACCTTCAGCCTGTTACATACTTTTGTTTTACTTAATATACTATGTGAACCTTTGGTACAGTGTATAAAAATTTGTGGAGTGTAAATAAATCAATTCAAAAATTATGCATTTGAGCGATTCCCCTTATTCCATGCCTCAGAGATTTAAAAGCTTAATAGAGATGTTTGTACACTTATGCTGCTTCATCCTTTTTATACTCAACCAGTTTTTCTGTGTGTACTTCCACTGATTCCGTTTACAATGCCACTTGTAATTAACAATAAAGGAAGTACATTTTAAAGATGCAAACAAGTAGGCACGTCGGTTAAGCCCGACTGTAATATACCCCGTTCCATTCAAAGTTTACATAGCCTTGAAATATTCTGATGCGAGATATATATGCAAATAATCATCTGTTGTAGTTCGTTGCTACAAATGACCAAGTTTTATCCAAATTTTACCCACCACTTCTGAGATCTGTGCGTTCATACAAATAACTGATGGTGCTGATAAAGAATATATACATTCGCATTTATGTATGTATATTCTTAAAAAATTTTTAAGTCTCTTACTGGAAATTTTTAAATGTGAAGCTTTGAGCTAGTCGCTTGGGAACTTAAATTTCGACCAACAAAACAAAACAGAAACAAAACAGAAAATTACAACAAAATGGCACTACTATTTCATATAGATTTCATCGGAACGATCGGTCAAAAACTAGTTTAAGGGAGAAAAACTTATTTGTCTTCTATGGAAACATCTCCAAGCTTGGTATTTATTATTTTTCTATGTTTTTTTATGATTCCACGAAGTTTTATCAAAAAATTGTAGTGTAGCTGTAATAGAAAAGTTAGGTCTGAAAAATTCTCTTGGTATCAACAACTTTTTTGTTTTCAATAGAAACGTCCTTAAATTTGGCAATTCTACAGAGTTTCGTGTAGGCTAGCATGTAATAGCAGTTTATATTGGATATTACACGATCACAAGGACTTACATTAACAGGAGAAAAACAAACTAGCTTGAATACTAGTGAGTCAAGCTACTTTCATTCCACATAAAACTACCATAGATAACTAAATAAGCGTTATTAGAAAGCGTTCATTAGACAAGTTCTTGCCGTTAAAACTTAGAATGAGGGACGTGACATTGTTTATAGTCTTGGCAGATAATCGCATCCAGGGAAACGGAGAAGAGAAATTTCAATGCTCGCACTAAACCGTACGTGATCTTTGGAAAGCCAAAGCTGATGAAATAATAAGTACCGCAATGGTCACAAATAACAGTCGATAAACTAGTTGGAGTATTATCTATTTTAAATTATTTACCGCTAGCCTGGACAATTCGCCCATATCATTCAGTGGTCCGAATTTTGCGCTCTGAAAGTTGAAAAACTTTTGCAAAAATGAGAATGGGAGCATAACTCATACAGTTTCTTGAAAATGAGTTTGAACCTGATCGGCAGAAAATAATAAAGTTTTCTAAGACAGAATCCACATTACTGAATTTTCCAAAATCGAATCTTAATGCACTTTCAGCATAAAATAAAACTACTGAGAAATTTTCAGCTTCCCCTCATGGCTTGGGCTGTGCGGGAGTCACCAGTCAGTCAGTCAATTAGTCAAGTTGATCTCCTTTATATGTGTAGATATGGTTGGCATGTTTTATTCTGCCTGTTTCAGACATATTCTACCCTTTGCCCCTTTGCTACAGGGTAAAAACTGTTGCCAATTAATCAGAATTTTTCATCCGGACACACGAGAAGCGTCTTAATTATTATGCATGTCACATGCGAATCAAGCGACAAAAGATTGCATTTTTATGTATCAGACGTTGGTGTCTGAAATTGAATTAAACCGACCATTGTGTACTTATTTTTCTCGGTTCGCTTATTTTTTTTGCAAGGACTTGTGGACAGAAAAAAGCAAAAGTAAATAATCATTGCTCCCACGGGTTGCACTGTTATACACGAGGCGACTCCTGTCCGAACCAACTAGGTTGTGCAAATATTTACCACTGATATGCCCACCACAGTACTGGACAACGCGTTGCTGTAAGCGCCGTATTCTGCCCCCGCTTAAAATGCAGACCAGAGCTTCAATTTCCTCGCTCCACTAGCGCACTCATCAGTGGGGCAATGGCGGTGGCAACATTATCTTAAGAGGCGCCCGACTTTCCCATTCCCTATAACAATAAGTCCTGTGCCCGCTACTCAGTTGAGGACGCGTCGTCGTCGTCGACATCGTCCAGCGTTGACAGCTGTTACAGCTGCAGAAATATGCAAATTGGAGGCGTTTTACTAGATAAAGAGCAGCGTGCCGCCACGGCAGCGCCATCAAAACATAAGACGAAAAAAGGAGACCCAACGCACAATGGAGGAAAATGTGGTAAAATGTTGGAAAAAAAAAGAAAAGGAAAATGAAAGCAGCCATAATAAAGGCATTGTTGCACATTGTGAAGTGGTATGCTGAAAGCTTATAATCGCATTTATCATAAAAGAATTAATGTATTTAAGAATTACGTAATAAAAGGAAAAAAAAATGCGCTAACCCAAGTCGTTATGTAAAAGAATGCTTCAAATGTATCATGTTTATTAAAATGTAGGAAAAATATAATTGCTCTTAATATAAACAAAAACTTCTTGATTTTAGGCTTTGGTACAATTTCTCGATCAAATCTTGCTTTGTTCTTATGAGAGTTTAACATTTATGTCTGTTAATTTTAGTAACATAATCATAACAGTTCTTGAAAAAGTAAATAATCAGGGACTGTCCCCGAAATCGCTTTCGCTCAAATTTCAAAATCGCCCACTACTGAGTCGGCGAATTGCTTAAATAAGCCCCTAAAATGCGTTTACATAAAAATAAACTTTAAATCGCTTGTTCAATTTGGCATTTGCTTCAACACTCAAAATCACTAGTATTTCAGTGATGCCACCCTTTTAACTTTTGAATTTCGAACTAAATTGAATTTGGTGTTAAGACGTTTGCAATAGTGATTTTTCGCCGAATCCGAACGGCAGTTTGAGAAGCTTTTGCATGGCTAATTACTACAAAGCTGGCGCCAACAGCAGAGAGGGGTGATCGTTTCCGCATGTTCAATTTTCCATCGTTTTGCTTGATTCTCCCGTGCCGATTTCGTTTGGCCCGTGGTTTTCATTCGTAATGTAGAACAGCAAATCCAAACCGAAACGAAATTGCGTTCGGCTTACTTTTCAAAACATAGCGGAATTGAGAACATGCTTTAATTTATTGCTCTGAGACCAATTCCAATAGAAACGACAGGAGGAAAAGTCGTAACCGGATTAAATATTAAGTCAAGTCAAGTTTTGAGCGACATTAAAAACACCAAATCAACTCTGACATCTGCCATCTGCAACAGGAAGCAAAAAGACTTTCAGGAGTTCGAGACATCAGAAACGGATGAACATAATTATGAATACGGAATTTCTCTATTGCATGCGAGGATCAGATTTGTGGAATTCATGTTCAAATTGGCCTTTACTCCTCCACGACAAGGATACGACTCTGATGATGGCACTGTCACAAAAAATAGGGGAAAGCTAACTTTGGCTCGGCCGAAGTTTTGTATACTCTTGCAGCCTCCATTTAAAGCCCAGTACGGAGACGCTGACAATTTTCTCTGAGCCCATCCTATTACATGGCTCAGACAATACGCTCAAGAAAATTCTCAGAGCACATTCCCATAGCAAGTACGGAGATGCTGCTAATGCGCTCTGGGAATGAGCATGGCCTGCCAACTCGTTTTCTTGCCAAACAGCTGATATATTCTCACAAGGCGTCTTAGAAATTATGAAGAGTGTTTGATAATTGTCAGAGGTAGCAACAAAGACAAACAAACAATACAAAAATCATGTGGAGAACTTCACGGAAGACGAACAAGTGTCCCTGACCAAAATTGAATCTGGCCATTAACAAAAATGCAATTCGTTGCTTACCGGAGCAACGCCCCCATTTGTGGCGGAGAATCCTTTTCGGATTGCTACTCCGGTGGTTGTGACTGGTTGCCATTTCTTTAAAATTCTGGACCACCCATGTACCACCTGAGCCGTACCCCCACAGCCCATTATAGTGGCGCCTCCAAAAAAAGTTTTTCTCACTAAAACTAGTTTTTCGACCGATTGTTCCTATGACAGCTATATGCTATAGACATCCGGTCCGGCCGGCTCCGACAAATGTGCAGCGAATATGTACTTAAAGACTTTGTGCAAAGATAGCTTTCAAATTGACGGAGGAGATAGCATAGAAACAGGCAGCGGACAGACGAACAGGGCTAAATCAACTCAGTTCGTCGTCCTAATCAAGAATATATATAGTTTGTGTGGTCGGAGATGCTTCCTTCTATGCGTTACAAACATCTGGACCATTTTAAAATACCCTTTGCAAGGGTATAAAATCTATGGGACAATTTCACATCTACTTGCTAGCTGATATGTGTCAGATGTGCTCACAATTTACTCTGTCATGTTAGTTTATGAAAGATAGTGAATTGTAGAAGATGTGAAATCGGCCCTAAGTGAACGTCAAAACCATCTGAAGCAAAGCCAATACCTGAGACATAGTTCAAGGCCAAAGACAAGTTAAAATTTTTGAATTAGTGCACAAAAAATCAGCAACTTTTAGTGTCTACTCTTACTATGTATATTCATTGGAGCTGTAGAATTTTATAAACAAGCGTTCCTATCTGTCGATAAAACTAAAATTTAAATGAAAGTCTTAAATAACACCCAGCCCATGGTGCTTACGGTTCGTTTTTCCATCCATACACCAATGTGTGAACGTTTGGAGTCTCTGGCTGGGCAAATCAACTTAAAATGCAAAACAAAAATGGCTAACTTTCGGTCATTCGTTATTTACGCCGGGCACCCAAACCGTAGTTAGTTGCTGTGTCACGGCCGGCCCTTGTCCACTTTGGGTTAGCAATGCGTCGCTCCCTGTTACTGGCACACTGAATCCTGTTGCGCGCGCTTTACGCTCTACGGCTCTTTTCTGCGTTTCCTTTTCTTTCCTTTTTTATACGTTGTACACTTTTTTTCGCTCCTCCCCCCGCGGCCTTAACACTAAATTGACTTTTAATGCAAAATAAACCAAAATAATGTATTGCGTAATTTTCTTTAAAGAATTTTAACATTAGCATTTCAAAAGAGATTTTCCTTTGTTGCTGCTCATTTTGTCCCGTTGCCTTTTTACGCCCTTGATTTGGCCACACCGGGTGAGCAGCACCTTGTCTGGGCTAAGTGCGACATTTAATGTTGCGTGAGGATAATCCAATCTGCTTGACATGAATTTTAATTTGCATTGAGTAATTAGGCGAAGTTCATTTTGCTGGCCAGCGCCAGGACGACGACGACGACGGTCGCTAAATAGAATTAGCCCTAAGTCAGTTGGCCATTTTTCCATTCTCTCTATCTGCGTTTCTGTTGTCTCCGGCCGTTGCTTTCGCCTCCCATACGTTTGCTTGATTTCGTACAAATTAAACTAATTTTTGTTTTTGGGGCCAACCCGCTTCTTGGCACATTTGCTGATTACGCCTGTCCGGAGCATCCCGAGCATCCTGAGCATCCTGCTCGTCAGCAGGCAATTGAAACAAACAATAAAACGTGCGCTTTCCGTAATTTAAATCAGACAGAGACGGAAAAAAGGACTGCCAGCGCATTTAAGGCAACAAAAAATCAAACGAGAGATTGAATTTCTGCTTGCCTGCACTTTAATTTGCCAGCTGCTAACGTGGAAAGCTAAAAGCAAATTGAAAATGGCGCCGAGCAGGGAAAGCGGCCAACGCAATCAACAGCACGGCGAGCAGTCGCCGACAAAATAATAAATAAATTCATAATGGCCTCACAAATGACAAAATATTGCTGCGCCAATCGACAAAATATTAACTCGCCACAAGCCTGACGGACAATCCATCTGGGTGGATGACATAAGCCACGACAAATTATTGCATTGCGCACCACAAAATTTCATAAACCGGAAACGCAATCAAGCATCGCTTATGTCCGCACCCCCGCCTCCACCACTTCAGCCAGCTGCCAGTCAGTGACAAAATGCGTTTAAATTTTGCGTTAGACAAAATGCAAAACCGCATTGCTATGCGTATGTATGCGTATGTGCATTGTCGGCGATGAACTGCGATGCCGGCGAATTAACTCAATTTTGGTATGATTTGATGATGATTTGATTGGACCAGCCACGCTGTATGTTTCCAACATCCTACAGCACGCTTTCCATGGCGCCTGGCAATTTGGTCGCCGCCAATCTCGAAATACCCGAAGTGAAGAATGTGTTGCATTCATTTGTGGGCCGCTGTCAATACAAAAGCCCATGCCTCATGAAGTCCCACATGTCGACACGACCGCAAAAGCGAAAATTCAATTTGAATTCAAGCTAATAACAAAGGCTAACGAAAATTTACAAACAGAGATTCGTGCCGAAACGTATTTTAGTTCCGGCAGTTTCCCCAAACGAGTGCTTCGGCAAATGGTACCAGTCGAAAAATTCAATTGTGTAATCAAGCAAAATGCCAATTTAACTGCAAAATCGTGCATTTTTATAGAAGATACAGCAGTCATTTATACCGTATTAAATTACCATTCATTACAATTGTTATCGTGTTGATTAATCAAGATAATGATAAATACATTCCTGATTACAATATTATTTACATTCAACAACATTTAATTGTACAATTATTTTAATAGTTTTATGCGTAAAGTATGATTGTTCAGAAAACGATATGCGAAATTCAGTACTCACCAGAGAACTGCAACGAGCCGTCACGAGTACACTCGCTCAGCGCTCAAGGCTTGTCAAGCTCGAGTGTTGCCCGTACATATACTCGTGTTGATTTAGAGCTTTGGCCGCGAGTCGTCGCAAGCCCCTTGTTGCTAACATGTAAGTTCTGCTGCGAGCCATCAAGAATAAAGTTCGTTCAGTACAAATACTTGCGATTACTCCTAGCTTCGGCCGCGAGTCACCGCGAGTACACTCAAAAACAAAATCAATCCAAACGGGATTACATCAATCAAAAAAGATTGATTTGGCATGTTGTTGTTTGAAGTTTTCAAAACACAACAACAATTGCATAAGAGGCTTGTCGTAGCACACCGTCAAGAAGCCGAGTTACTACGAGTAAATTTGGTTGCGAGTGCGAGTAAGCACGGGTGTCGCTCGAAAAGGCTTGCCCATTGTTATGACTCGTATTGTGAAAAGCTGTTGAATGCTTCAGATCAAGTCTAATTTGGATAGCACTGTTAGATTTATTGGAGGTCCACTACGGACATATTTTAATGAAATTTTCCATTTTCTTGCTGTCAATGAAGAATTTTACTTAAGAGGTTAATTGCATAATTTTGGTGAAGCTGCTAGTACCCTAAATGGTCAATGTTGTTCTAATACAGTTGCTTGTACAAAAATGCCCATAATCCGTGAACCAAGGCTTCGTTGGTGAAATTGAAAACGCTGTTCGGTCTATTTTTCCGTGTACTTTATGACCTATATGGAGTAGTTCGTGGGTGAATCTTAAAATGGTACCCCATCTCGCGGTTTTTTGGCTGACGAGTACCATCTCTTAGGGACATGCAATGGCCTATTATGCCATCATAAATTTAGTTTTTAATAAAACTCTACAGTTCGGTTTTAAAGATATTCAAGGATTTAGGTTTGACCCCTTCTGGAGGTACCTTAACCATCTATACGATAAACGCGATCTCTTGATATTATGTTCCCAATGACCCTGTCCGTGTTTTCTGAATTTTGTAGATTTTTATCTTTAAGCATTAACAATTAAGTTGAAATTGTTGTCGCTTTGTGTTGCTAGTACAACAGTACCCAAAGAACGCGAACCTAGGCTATAATTGAAAAACTGGGTATGAGGTGATGCTTACAGAAGTCCCTTCTATCAGAATTTATGGGTCTCATCCCGGGTTTTTTTTTTATTTTCGTGGCGTTCTGTGTTATTAATCGTGCGAAGCAAAGAGCTTACTCGATAGACTCAATGTGCTTGCGATCACTTCCAATGTGTCGAACCGAGGCGGCAAGCCCAACCAAGCCTAGTAAACGCACGAGTGTGATCGAACATTAGAGGCTTTTTGCAGGACTCTGGTACTCACATATTCAAGGAAATTGTCAATAAAAATGAGGTAAAAGGTATTTCAGTAGCAAAGTTAAAGTAAATTTATCCTTTAAAACGATAAGTACATACAAAAAATGGAGATGCATTTTATTATTATAAATTTTGCATGTTTTGTAGAGGAAGAAAATAAAAAACGCAAAGTATGGACACATACAGCCGAGGCCATACTAATAGAGATGTGATCAGAGCGAGTCTGAGAGCTAAGGGGTCACCGCAAGAACATGGAAGTGAAGAAAAAAAGATTCATTGCGCCGAAAATATTGGTAAGTTCCCTACCATCAAAGTTGGCCTCAATATGATTTCTGTAATTATGTGAACTCCTATCTTAGCCAAAAGAAAGCTACAGTTGGGCCATCCGGCGGTGCTCCATCCCAATGGGTGCATTTTGAAAGAGTCGCCCAAGTTATGAGCAGTTCGAAAGCCATACATTTTGAGCTTTATACCGAGGAGAGCTTGCAATCTGGTTAGTATGTCATTGTCCTTTTGTATTGAAACCATAAGCATTTTCAATTCAATATGTGTTTTTTTCAGAACCATATACAAGAGACGAGCAGTTAGCATGGAGGACTCATCGAGTAGTTCGAGGACCAAAAGGTGTAGTTTGGACCGCTACGAGGTCTTCAACTCCCATCTAGCTGAGGCAAATCGTATTGCAAGCGAGACAGCCGAACGGATGCTTGAGTCCTCAGAAGAGCGAAAACGTACCCTAGAGCGAATCGCCACAAACCAGGAGAAGATGCTGGAAATATCAGACAAGCAGTCGGTATTGGCGTTGCTCCTTTTCAACATTTTTAGCTGCAGATGCCCAATTGTCTAACAAAATTCTGTTGTGCGCATTCAAGAAATTGTGCAAGACGCAGCGGCACTTAATTATTGCATTTGTGCAGAGCTAGCAAATAACAATTGACCGTTTTTCGTTGTCCAAAAATAACAGTTATTTACGGACCCTTTGAGCAAAAAGTCAGAGATGAACCGTTCACATCGGCTCATGAACGAATCGCTCAGTGCTCAACGAACAACCAATGGATTTGTTTACATTTTGCTCTGCTCATTCACTGAGCAGATCGTCGCAAGAAGATAAAAGTCATTTGCGTTTGTGTGTGTGTATGTGTGAGTGAGGTGTCTGTTTGGGCTTGCGACTCACACATGCCACACACACACACAAAACAAATAAATGAAAAAAAGACCCTTTGAGGTGAGTCGTTCGGCTTTTTGCTCATCTACTGACTCTTGATGTGCGAGCGCTCAGTCGGATCGCTGTCTATAAATTGTTATTGAAAGAGCAAAACAAGCAACGCTCAACTGAGAACAGTCAATTGAAAACAAAAAAGAGAAACGAAGTGTTCTGCTCAGAGCGAGAGCAAACGTGCATGAATTTTTGTTCAATTGTTATTTACGAGCTCTGCATTTGTGTGCTTCATTGAATTGTCCATGCCCTTCCCAAGGCGTCGAAATCTTCCTTTAAGGTGCCCAAAAGCATTCTCTACTACGAGTCTAGCTTTTGAGAGATGGTAGTTGAATACCTTTTGCTCCTCCGGTGCCTCTGTGGAAAATGGATATGGCTTCATTAAAGTTTGCAATAACCTAATTGTCAGAATCGCCAAAGAGCATTACGGGAACTTGCTTGCCACTTATGCATATTGACTTGGATCGAAATTTATGCGTTTTATCAATCGTCCGCTTCAACTGAGACCGCTTATAACACATAAATTCCAATTTAATGTAAAGTTATCGTCAAACGATTGATTTGATGTTACCGACGATGTGACTGTATGCTCAATGTACAAACACCCAGAAAAAGTCGTACGACCGCAGTGTAAATTGAGTATTACGGCCCAGTTGATGGAGAAACATCGATCCTAAGAGCTATTTTTCATTGACGTTTCATTGGCCTTTTATGTTGCAACTATGTTGCCCTCGTGTAAGTAATTAAGTTTTCCATGCGTGTATTTGCATTGGAGCCGCGCGCTCTGCTGCACTCAACATTTGCCTGCCTTGGTAAACTTGATTAAGCGCACCACGGACATAAATCTCATTTCATAAAATACATTCGCCGAACAAAATCCTTTGCCTGTGCATTGATCCTTGATGCGTGCTTTTGCTGCCACTATTAAAACCTGAAAACATTGTTCGTATCTAGGTAATTGAGTTAAGTTACAACAGAAACCAATATTAAAAATATTGGCAAACAATTTAAAAGCAATTAAAAACCAATACATGCTTATTAATTAAATTCAAACGGAGGTTTTGCTAAAATTTGTAATTTTATTAGCAAACTTTCTACCTGCCGGCATGTAAGCGTGTGGTTTATGTTGATTCCAGCGGCAAGTGGCTCTCGAGGGATGTGCTTTATGGGGGAAACTGTTTGCTCAGCTCATCAACCGAACATGTACTACATGTGTGAGCGAGTGTGTGTGTGTGTGTGCTAATGTATACAAATTTCGTAATTAAATTTTGAGTAAATACCCATTCGAAAGGCAGATGACATCTTATGGGATTGGAACCAAAAATTGAGCAACGACAGACGACGGCAACAAGAGGAACGTTGATGATGACACTAAATAAAAGATTTTACACTGTTGATTTTTGCGCTTTTTGCAACTTTGCACGTTGCATTGCACTTGATCTGTGTGCCAAACGTTACAACGACACTTCAACAGGAGCAGGAAGCAGGCGAGGAAGATGCTGGCTGGCTGCTCCGGCACCAGCTGCAACTGCATTTGTTTGTAGCATACAATCAGCTCGTTTCGTTTTATTGCCAGCGTCGTCATAGAGCCAGGGCAGAGTCAACAGAGTCGCCTCATCGTCAGCCTTGTCGACTAGACACAAGACTTGACAGCCAAGCAAAATTGTATTTACATTCAATTAGTGCCAACAAAATTGTCTTTGGCTGCTTGCCGTAGACGGGGCCTAGTTGCCAGAACTCTGGCCCCGGCAACTTCCTTTGCTAGTTGGCTGAGCGTAAATTACTTTTAGCAGGGGGGAGGTTCTTAGTAATGTAAAATTTATTTTAAATAAACTGAAAATATGTTTTGAGCCCCTCGTTTGGCTGCTTATTCCTTGACAAGCGTTTTATTTATGCATAACAAAGCACCACTTAAATCTGCTCAGCATTTCAGTTTGCTCGCTCTTTTTTCTGGTTTGGAGCCGTTCGAAAGTTTGCAATCTGCATGCCAAGTTGTCGACATTTTCACACAAACAGACAGGAAAATGGCCAAGTGGGGCGAAGTGTGCCAAAGGAGAGAGAGCCGTGTGCCGAGTGCAAGTGCCTGCGCGTTTATAACTTTTCAACTGTTGTATGAAATTTTACAAATTAGATTCATTTCTATGCATTGAAATACATTTGCAAACTTTGCTGCAGAAAGTTGCCAGGATATTTGTTCGCACACACACACACACACACGCTGCACGCACACGTTCGTTGTAAACTGCAGTCCAGGTCTGACAGACTCAACCCGACCCAGTGACACAACATGCCAAAACTCAGTCTATTAGTTTGTGAGTTTATAAAGAAACATGTATAAAAGTTTTACATATTTGCAATTTCATTAATATAAAGTTTACTTGCCTAGGCACCCCACCGCCCCACACCCATCTTTGGCACCATTTTTGTTAATTTTAACTTCAACACACACAAAAGTTGTTGGGGAAATTTCCGGGTATTGAAATGTGAAAACTCAAGCATTCCAATGATAAGGCAAAAAAAATAAACCAAAAGAACTCAACTCGAACATCATTTGCAGCATCAAAAAGAAGTCAAAAACTTAGCAGCAGCAGCAGCAGCAATGCGTCAAATGGATTGGCCCGGAGGCGGGCTTTGGCTTTTGCCTTGGCATCCTCCACATTCTGCACCGACCGACATTATCATAATTAATTAAAAAAGTTTTTTTTTAAATCAATTTCCAAATGCCAAGTTGACTGAGTGTTTGATGAACCATGGGGCAATGGGAGCAGCTGCTTGAAATTGACATGCTCTGGCGTTTGACATGGTCAACATTGGAGTCAAGTTTGCGCTTCTAATACCCTATTCAAAAATCTACCAGCATTTTGTAATATTTAACACAATAAATGAAACTTATAATTGAATTAAGTACAACAAGAGGCAATATTTTTACCACAAATGAAACTTGGTTATTCAAGTAAATTTTAATTAAATTTGCAATGAAAAGCCCACTCTGGCATAAATTTGTTTACCTAATTTTTGGGCAAGTTTAAGTGCGGGCAAGTGTTGACATTTAAGCCCATGTTAGAGCTTGGTCGTTGCCGTTTGCCACTGCCCAAGCGACACCCAGCCGAAACTTATTACTCGAGAATCCCGCCCAATCGATCGAGAAGCAATACGAAAGAATCTAGAAAGACTTTCAGAATTAGCATATGTTTCTAGATCCCTGATTCCAAAAATTTAAACAAAAGTACGACTTCGTTTTAAAGTAACGGCCACTATCTTAGAAGTATAAAGATTTTGGTATGCCTAATATAAATACTCAAATTAATTTGATTAACAGGATTGGGTTTTGAATGATTCTTGGAAAATAGTTTTGTTAACAGTCCAATACATACTTCTTTATGCGCAACAGAATGTACCACATAAAACCGTATATTTTCAAATAGATTACCTTGGCTTTTTTATACCCTTGCAGAGGGTATTATAAAATTGTGCGGATGTTTTGTAACGCATTGAAGGAAGCATCTCCGACCACATAAAGTATATATATTCTTGATCAGCATGACGAGCTGAGTTCATTTAGCCTTGTCCATCTGTCCGTCCATCCGTCCGTCCGTCTGTCTGTTTCTAAGCTTTCTCCTCCGTCAGTTTTAAGGCTATCCTCATTAAAATAGTGCACATTTGTCGGAACCGTCGGTCGGATGACTAACATATAGCTGCCATAGGAACGATCGGTTGAAAAACTAGTCTTAAAGAGAAAAACTTTTTTGTTTTTAATGGAAACACCTCCAAAGTACGTATTTCTTAGTTTACTATTCCTTCCCACGATTTCACTAAGTTTGGTCGAAATCGGATGACTATAGCATATAGCTCCCATAGGAACGATCGGTGGTCGAAAAACTAGTTCTAGTGGGAAAAATCCGAAAAGAAGTTTGTGAAAACTTTTTGTTTTTAATGGAAATCGTAATTATACTGTTTATTATGCTTTTCCATGATTTCACCAAGTTTGGTCGAAAGTGACATCTATAAAGTTCGCCATAGAAAAGTCAGGTCCAAAAAGTAGTCTTAGTTAGAAAAACTTTTTTGTTTTCAATGGAAGCTGCAAGAATATACAAAACTTCGTCCGAGCCGAAGTTAACTTTCCCCTATTTTTTTACCTTGAAAAGCAAAGAAGGAATCATAACTAAGACTTGCTTCACAGGATGTCAGATTTTCCTGATACTTATGTGAAATAAACCGAACCGGATTCACTTGCCGCTTTCGTGTCGGTTCAGCATTTGAATACAGATGCTGGTTGGGTTTTGATTAAGCTTTTCGGGTTGGTTTGTTCCGGTTCAGAACCGGTTTGCATCCCTGGTATATATATTTTCTAGTGCCACAACCCGCTGAACCAATAGGCATCGCTGGTTCGAACCTCGGAGTAAACCCTTTGAAAAATGCCAGCATACTTGTAGCCTTGCATATCGCCATTTTTAATTATCTAAGAACAAAGTTAATAAAAATTGTTTTGCTTCCGTTTAGCTCTAACAAACTAAAAGAATCTGTCAAGAATTTCCTACCCAGGCACTGTGAAGGCAAATGCCAATCAAATGATGAAACTTTTGCAAAAATGCGTCAACGCTTTTTATGGCAGCTTGAGTACTAAAAAAAAACTCAAGAGCAGGCTCCCTGCCAGTGGGAGAACATCCTAGATGGCAAACGTGCATGGCGGATGCACCAAATCAAAATAGCAGCCGTGGTGGCAATGCATTTTAATTTAACCCGCAAACAAGAGCCAAAGCAGGAAAAAACAGCCGCACAGTGAGCAAACACACACACACACACACAAACACACCGGGAGTCAGTCCATAAATAAATACTTGAACAAATATTTACAACTCTAGCGTGGAATTATAAGCAGCGCCCGAAAGTATGCACTACAAAAATGCACCAAGGCGACTGCGAGTGTGAGCTCGCACCTGTTTGCTTGCATGTGCAAGTGCGCATAAAACGCGCCGCAGCAGAAGTGAGCAGCATTTTTATTTATTTGCCGCGGTGGAGTTTTTATTTTTCTTTGCTTTTTGCCACCGAAAAATGTATGGCTTAAATTCCTAGACGACGTCGACGATGTACTGCAGCAACGAGGTGGGCGTGGCAGGGCAGACATACAGATAAGGTTGTGGCTCCCTGGGCCGCGTGCGAGTTTGTTTGGCAAAGCGCCTGTTTAACACTTAAGATATCGTATTTCTTCTCTACATATGTATGTATGCAGGCATGCAGGCCGCAAAGGAGCCAGAGCTGGCAAAAGATAAATATGCATGCGGTTGGTTTTATAAGGCATAGCAAAGGTGCACGCTCAGACACTCACACACATGTCAGCCGTTTCAACAGACGCGCCTCCTTTTGTGCCGCCTTTCGCACATTTGCATGCAATAAAGATGGCGGGGCGATAACTAGGTTGCCTGCCATTGTTTGCCTTTTTCCCATATTTCTGTGCAAATGGCTGAGTGTGTGCATGTGTGCGTATGAAACTAGCAGCCCCCAAAATGCAGACAGCCACTAAAATAAAAGGCAATGTACGCCAACCAGTGCCGTCTTCTAGTGCTGCTGCTGCCATGCATTATGCAGATGTACACCAGGTTCATGAATATATATGCCAGCACTTTGTCTACCCATCTATGTAGGCTTGTACACTCAACAAAATAAAGTCAAGTACAACTATTTAAATTGAATGAGTTCATTGAGAACTGTATTCAAAAAACGATGCGGTTGCTGGTATGAAAATTGCTTCAAACACACTGACTTAATCTTAGGAAACTTTGGTGGATGAATTCTGAGATAAGTTTGGTCGATAGAATGAGACACTTTCCACATCTTCCACATCTCTGGAGCTTCTGCAGAGTCGTTATAGAGGGCACCTAGACGTCATGGTTTTCCACCAGCTAGTGAACTGTCAACGCCTAAAGAGCGCTTTCCGCTGCGAGTTGGTTAGGTCAGTCGCGCAATTCTTCCTCGTTGTCATTGGAATAATTGATATTGTGCAATATCAGTTGGCTGGCCAGGTACACCAACCCACCCACACACACACACAGAAAACAAAACAAACACAGAAAACAAACACAAAAACAAACACAAAAAAAAAAAAGACAAAAACAAACACAAAAACAGAGACAAAGTCAATAACAAAGACAAAATACAGTCAAAAACAAACACAATAACAAAGACAAAGTTAATAACAAACAAAAAAACAAAGACAAAAACAAACACATTAGCAAACACAAAGACAAAAACATAGACAAAAACAAACACTAAATCAATCACAAATACAAACACAAAAAAACACAAAGGCAAACATAAAAAAAAAGAAAAACAAACACAATTACAAACACAAAAGCAAAAACAAACATAAAAACAATCACATTAACAAACATAAAAACAAAGACTACAACAAAGACAAAACACAAACAAACACTCAGAATACTGAGTATCTAAAACTTATCATCGAGTACTTAGACCCTAATATTTAGAATAGAGTACTTAATACCGAATACTTAGTCTCTAATACTTAATATCGAGTACGGAGTATCGAATACTTGGTATTGAATAATAAGTATCGAGTACTTAGTATCGAGTACTTAGTATCGAATACTTAGAATCTGGTCCTGAGTATCGATTGCTTGGTATTGAGTAAAAAGAATCGAATACTGAGTATCAAATACTGAGTATCGAGTACTAAATTTCGAGTATTTAGTATGGAATACATAGAATCGTGTACTGAGTATCGTCAACTTGGCATAGAGTACTTAATACTGAGTATCAAATACTGAGTATCGAGTACCTAATATCGAGAACTTAGTATCAAATACTTAGAATCGAGTACTATTATCGCCGCAAGATGTTGTACAACCGCATATCGTTTACAACATTTTTCACATCAAGGCCCTGTGAGTGTTAGCCACACTCACACCTTTTTATACTCTGTACCAGAGGTACACAGAGTATATTAAGTTTGTGCAAAAGTATGTAACAGGCAGAAGGAAGCATCTGCGACCCTATAAAGTATATATATTCTTGATCAGCATCAACAGCCGAGTCGATCTAGCCATGTCCGTCTGTCCGTCCGCCTGTCCGACTGTCCGTATGAACAAACAGATCTCCGAGATGATAAGAGATAGAGGTTTGACATGTATGGGACATATGCTACTTATACCTGCAAGCAGATCAAGTTTATTTTCAATTTTTGCCACGCCCCCTCCCGCCCCCGCAAATTGGAAAAAACGTCATATCTCCCGCAGTTTTATAAATTGAAGGTTCGTTTCTTTTGGACACATTTAGTAATCAAGATTATTTATCGATCCGAAAAAAGAATGGTAAAGATCGGATGAACGGTTGTCAAACAATTATGGGCAGCACCGGTCGCAACGGTGATGGGCAGCACTTCACAGGTACAGAGTATGTTATAGTCGGGCTTGACCGACTTTCTTTCTTGTTTTTTCTCTGGGTTTGGACTCCGAGAGTCTCCTCTTTCCTTCCTTCTGTCTTGGGCCTGACAATGTTCTAAGCAAATGTCAGGATTTTTATGGATTCTTCGTTCTGAATTCCCCGAATTTGTTGCCGGATCTGCGCCTTTCTAGAGCTTCGCAGAGGACTCCTCCTTCTCTTCACTGTGTTTGCTATTTCCCACTTGTACTGGTCAACCCGTAGCCTGCAGTGGCCCTTCTAAAGCCCTGTCCGTTTCCTAAGGACATTCTTTCCATGTTGGATTAATTTTTGTGGTTCACTATTAATAGTTTTGCTTGTTTCATGCCCCAGGTGTTAACCCAGGAGGCCGTTCTGAGCGTACTCTCCTTTCTAAGAGCTCCCTAATGGTGTGTTGACCTATGCCACAACAGGGTTCTGGTCCTATCAGTTGGTTCGTCATTTCGTTTCCGAGGACATTGCTGTGTCCCGGTATCCAGCGTACGGTCAGGTGGTTCCTGCTGCCTAGTTGGTCCAATTTGTTTTTTGTCTCTAAGACGAGCCTAGAGGTGAACTTATTGCTGCTAAGTGCATTAAGAGCTGCTTGGCTATCTGAGAGGATATCTATTTCTCTGTCATGGTAGTTCCTACCCATATTAAGATCTGCGCAATACGGGAAAGCACATACTTCTGCATGAAATATGCTTGCAAATTCTCCCAATTGACTCAAACCTAATCGTTATAGGTCCTGCTACCACAAGTCGAGCTCCTTGGGGTGTCAGAGACCCGTCTGTGTACCACTGAATTGTGTGTGGTGGCATTTTAGAAGTTTCTTCTAGTAAGATGCATTCTCTTTTGTTACTTTTATATTCAGTGAAATACCAATCAAAGTGGAACTCTGCCACCATTTTGTCTCTCTGTTGGAGGATTGAATTTCCTTTTCCAGCTTCTCAGAGTCCCGTAGGTTCCTACCTATTCCTTCTGCTGTCAGTCTAACCAGATCTACTTTTTTCCTCAGGTAGATGGTATGGTGGAGTGGAGTTAGTTCTAGGGAAAGATTCAACGGAAAGAGTCAACGGAGAGTCAACAGTGCAGGGGTTAAATGATTTTAGGAAAAACAAAGCAATCAAATGTGATATCAAACACATTTAAATTGCATTTGCGTTATATAAATAATAATGACAGCATCTGATTAAATATGTCAACTTTTAAATTAATTTGTTCACACTTTGCTTTTAACAAATTTCACATTCATTAGATTATGCTAAAAAGTTTTCAGTTTAAATGAACTAAATTAAACACTTGATTCTAATGTGAAAGTTTTAAATTGAATATAACCACCATTTTTAACAGTGTATATGTGTACGCGTGAGTTTATGTCTGGGGGGGAAATAAACCAAGTAAAACTAACTGACAAAATGCCATATGTCTGTGCGCGATAAGCTTACGCCTTCCTTCTGAACTATTTCAACACCTTTAAACTATATATAATTATATATAATTGAAGTCCTATAAATACAGCAGGAAATCGATGACGTTTGAGCCAATGCGTCAAAGCCAATACCAAGACAAAGCGTTGTAAATCAAAAATGTATAAATCAGAAATTGCAATCTAATACGAGTCAAAGGTGACCTGAGTGGCATGAGGGGGAAGGTAGAGTGTGCGCCCTGGCTCCCTGCTGAAACCTTCTGCTAAGCAACGATAATGATTGCAATTCGTTTTTATGACCACTCACTAAACGTTTCCGGGCATTATGATTTTCTAATGCAATTCGCCAACACGCATAAAGAGGAGATTAGCGCGAGAACCGAGCATGACGGGATGGTGGTGTTGGGTTGGGAATAGGCAAATATGGAAATATTTAGAGTCCAAAGGACTTGAGTTTAAATCAGATAAAGTGTTGAATAAAATTAATTCAAATGGATTTTGGTGTGCAAAAATCCAGCTGGCGATTTTCAAACATTTTACTACATAAATTAGGTGAAAAGAGTGCAGGGCCCACTTATTTTTCAAATTGAATTCTTAGAAAAACTAATAGAGTCTATTGCTTTGACAAATAGAGCTACAATAATACCTTGGTTGAATTTGATTTAGCCCAGCGTGTTCGAGCTTAAACGGCCTTCTTCTCTACATACTGCAGGTGGTTTTTGAAGGTGAGTCTGTAATCAGGGTAAGCGTGATTTTCTGTCTTTACACCTGTGGGTCCAGCTCCGTTAGTCTGATTTCAAACTGCGTTCTTCGCGTTGTCCAGTGCTGGGCTAGAAGAGACAGCCTCGGTTTTTTTGGGCGTGATTGGTGCTCTCTGGGCCTTGTGTCGAGCTATTCAGTGAACAGTACCACAGTCTCAGTGATCTTAGCCTCTACATTTGACAGAATTTTTAGCCACTACCGTGATGGCGATGTCGTCTGCGAACCATACGATTTGCACTCCTGCCGGCGTGTTAAGTCAAAGGACTCCGTCGTATTTTATGTCCCACAACATCCGCCCTATAACTGAGCCTTATGGGACGCCGCCAGTGACTTGGCGATTCTCAGAATAACTGGCCACCAACTGCACAAGGTATTTGGGTATACCATGCCTTATAAGTGCTTTAAAAATCTTGGTCCAATTAACATCTCTGACGTCTAGTATTGTAACTAGGCAGTACTTGTTTGTGCCTCGTTGTCATCTTTTCCCAGCGGATGTATCACGGGCTATCTTCACTACCCTCGAAATGGCATCAATCGTGATTTGCCCATTTCTAAAAAAGTAAGGACCCCCGTAGCAATAAAGTCCCAAGCTTAACTTCAAAAGTCATATTGAGCATACTATACAAAGGATAATCATTAAACCCGTTACTCGTAGAGTAAAAAGGGTATCCCAGCAAACCAGCATGCGAGCATTTTGCGAGACTATCGCAGAATGCTCACAAACGAGCTCGCAAGGAATGAGAGTTCATTTTTATTATCGCAGAGCACTCGCAAGAGAGCTCACAAGCGAGCCAGCATGAGAGCATTTTGCGTAATTACGAATAAATATCGAGTTTGGGACCAAAGCTCATTGTAAAAATATTTAAAAAAATATAGACAATGTTAAAAAACTCAAAAATAAAAAAACAAAATAAAAAAAGGTTTTAATTTAATGCCTTGAGTGGGATTCGAACCCATGACCTCGCCGTTGCAAGGCAAATGTCTTGCCATTCGACTACCCGGGCGTGTTGATTTCATTGTTCACTGTCATTTCGCCAGTGTCACAGATCCAAGAATTTTGTACTTGGTTCAAGTATTTTCGTACTTACCGTACTATCAACACCGTTTGTACATAACTCAAGTACAAAATTATCGGTTTTTTTCTGAGTGTACGAGGTGTGTTCAAAGGAAAAGGTGAATTTTTAATTTTTTTTGAAAAGTACTTATTAATTCATCAATATCCATTTTGTCCCCTTCAAAGTAATCGAACTTGGATATAATACACTTGTGCCAACGCTTCTTCCAATCCTCGAAGCACTTCTGAAATGCGCTTTTCGATATGGGCATCAGCTCGTTCTTCGATTCTGACTTGATCTCGTAATTGTGGCAAAACGCTTTCCTTTCATTGGTCTCTTCAGTTTTGGGAATAGGAAAAAGTCGCCGGGAGCCAAATCTGGTGAATACGGTGGTTGAGGCATGAGGCAAAAATCACGAACAAGCATTGATGTGTGAGCTGGTGCATTACACAATTACGATCGTTTGAGCCGTATTGCTTCACGCAAACGTTGCATAACTTCCTGGTAGTATTCCTTATTAACTGTACGACCTCTTGGCAGGAACTCATGATGCACCACACCATTGTAATCAAAGAAAACAGTGAGCAAACCCTTCACATTTGATCGAACTTGGCGTGCTTTTTTCGGACTTGGCTCATCTGGCCGCTTCTATTGGGATGATTGGGCCTTGGTTTCGATGTCATAACCATATACCCACGTTTCGTCACCAGCTATGACCCGTTTGAGCAAACCCGGATCGTCGTTAACGTCATGCAACAACTTCTGAGCGATACTAATGCAACGTTGCTTTTGCTTAAAATTTAGTCAAAAATCGAAGAGCACACAACACCGTGACTAACATTTTCAGTTGCCAAAAACAAACTACTAATCGAAATTGGCTGCTAATGCCAATATATAATAAACTTATGTTTCCGAATATAACAAAAACAAAATATCGATAATCGAATATATACAGCCCGCGAAAATTCAAAATTCACCTTTTCCTTTAAACACACCTCGTATGTTATTATTCAAAGTCTTTTCTATAATCTAAGTTAAGCTTAAATGATCTTTTTTTACTTACTACCAAGCAACTTTTTGAAATTTAACGCTTTCTTACTATTCAAACAAATGTTTCAAGCTTCAAATTTTTGATTAACGAAAACTCTTTCAGTCAACTTATGCTACCTTTTGCAGCATGCAATATCTGATACGGTGACACTCATGGCAAAAGGGCATCAAAGCAAACTCTTGAAATGCCAGGGCAAACTGCCCTTTTAGTTATTTTTAACGCTGACCAGAAGCCGCGTAAGTGGCCAGCATGAGGTGACGAGGTGGGCAGTGAACAGTGCTGCTGTCGTCGCCAATCAACCCTGACTCCGCAGCTCCACAGGCGGTTGTTGCTGCTCTTTCTCCATGTTGGGTTGCTTTGGATGCGGTTTGCTTGGTTGGTTGGCCAGCGATTTACCAATAAAATGAAAATGAAATTGCATTTGATGATGCCAGGATATGTTTTTTTTTACCAATCACTCCTGATGGCTTTTTTGTTTTTCTCTTTGCCATTTATAGAAAGTTGAATGAAATTGTTGGTGGCATTGCGACAAACTACTCTGAGAGGCGATGAATGAGCTCGTGATTGGAAGCGATTTGTAGAACGGTGAACGGCTGGCTACCCCTGTGGCCAGGCGTCTTTTGACTCTGACTTTGGAGGTTTGAGAAGGAAATGATTAGTGCACCCCACGTGGCTGGCTTGCGTGCAGCTCAAAGCAAACATAGAAAATCCAATTTGTAATGTTGTCCGGGCAAGGTTGCCTTGATTTCATTGCTTTTAGTGTATTACATATAGCAGATTCTTTTGTTTGCATTTACTTTATAAATTTTATATAACAAAAAAAAAAAGAGTTACTGAAATACTAGCCAAGATGCACTCAACCAAGCTGAAGGAGGGCGATGACAGGGTAAGTCCTGGGAGTCACCTGGACGGCCCATTAACCATAGGTCAACTGCTGTTGTCTCATTGCAGGAGGACATTGAGTTAAATCAAATCTGGCGCGCCTGTCGTAAAATCCAAAGCGCCATTTTTCGCTATAATTTTGACATCTGCGCCGACTTGAAGCAACATGATCCCGATTGCAGCGGATTCGTATCGGGTAAGTGTGGGGCAGCAGCTGCTTGGAACATTTCGATTTTGATTTCATTTGCATTTTATGGCCAAACCAGAGCCCATATTCACGGCTGTGCTGGGTAAATATCGCAAGGTGGCCGGCATGTCCGAGTTCGAGCTGAGGGATGTGACCGATTATTTTCAAATTCGTGATGGTCGTGTGGCCTATCGACAATTCTGCAAAGTGGTTTGCAGTGAAAGTGAGTTGGGGGATTGTTTAATATAAATAAATTTTTAATATAAAATTTACCTACCACCAAAGCTTTACATAAGAGTGCCAAGTCGGATTTGGCCACTGGTCTAGAATGGAATGATCCTTGGCATTTGAATGTGATTCAACAACCGGAGGATCGAAGAAGGCTTTGTCTCGTACTACTGAAGATTGCCCAAGAAACACATTTGCCATTGATGCCCTACTTTCAGGATTATGAGCTTGTGAGTAAAGCGAGAAATGATTTTTTCAAATTTTAGTCGATGTAGACATGTCCGTCTGTCCTTAAACTCTGAAAAAAATTCGCTCTAAATCTATGCATTCGTTGACAAATGTAGAGTAATGCGCTTAACGATGGCGTCATGTCTTATGGAAATTTTGTGGTCGATGTATGAACCCGGAAAAAATTATCACAGGTGAAGGCCGTCTTTCCTATAAAGGTTTATAATATTTCAAATTTTTCTCGGGCATCTTAGCGCACACGGCTATCACACACGCGACGGGCGCAAATCCATTAAAATGCACAAAGATAAGCTTCAGCTAAAAGCCCGGTGGTCAGTGGTAATTCCGTACCTTAGAACGTTTAGTCCCTTTCAAGCTAGCATTTTTCCTTTTTTTCGTTTTTGTTTTTTTTTTTAAATTGTATTTTTTTTAATATGCACTAGGGTCCGTCGTTGTTTTTCATCAAAAACCTTAAAAGAAAGGTAATTCAAAAGTTGTTTTCTTAAAGTCGGGCATGTTTTGTTAACGAAAATTCACGAAATCGTTCAAAAAGGAGACCGCTTGGGCTGAGCTTAGAGAGGTCGTTTGTTCTAGTGTATGAACCCCAATTTGCAAACTTCAAAGTAAAAGTCTAATCCAAAACCTTACGAAAAAATTGTCCTCGATGGACCGCGAATTTAAAAGAATTTTTGCTTCCGATTAAAGCCATTTCGGATGAGGCAGTATTCTTATTATGTTGAACGACTACACCAGCTCTTTGGGTGCGTTTTGTTTATGTAATTGCACCGAAGAAAGGAAATTAAAGATCGTGTACATGCAGGGCGCGAGGCATACAAATCGGCTCACATGCAAACGATATCGTGTGTGTGCGTCGCGCAGAACAAAACCCGGTTTTATTCTCTTATTTAATTGGCGTTTGCGCGTGCAAGCAAACTGACCAATAACGATGCATTGGTGCTTTTCTTTGTGAGTATTTGTGCGTGCTCTGCCCTAGCTACTTTTGGGCATGTCTGGACTACACTATACAACAAATGTTTAATCTCGGCTTCTAAATAGTTTAGTCTCAGTTATGTGGAAAGTAGAACGGTTTTTGACATATCAAATTTTCTTTTTGTGTATTGAAAAAAGGTAGGTCTAAAAGATTAAAGATAATAAAATTATCTTTACATAAAACGCAGTTGGTTTAAAATCCAATCATAAATGAAGAAGTTATGGCCCTTCAAAGTTGAATTTTTGTAAAAATATTGATGATTTTTCAAGTTTTTGCTGCCTTTTATTAAGTTTTATTAAGTTTCGTCTTTCCATACAAATTTTTGTATAAACATTAAAAATCATCAAACTTGAAAAATCTCAAAAACCGTTCTACTTTCCACATATCTGAAAGCAGACTTGAATTCAGCGTGAAATTTTACATAAAAATCAATTGTTAAATGCCCCGGGTATAAAAATTATTGAAATTTTGTTGCATCGTGTTAACGATGTTCTGCAAGTGGGTCATTTAACGGGTCCTCCAGACTTCTGGCTATTAACTCTTTTCAGCTGGCACCACCCGGATCACCAGTTTGGATTCCTCGATGCATTAGAAAATGTTAAATTCTGTTCGGCAGAGTTGTTGGATGTTTTCCAAACCCTTCAAAGAGTCAGTACTATAGATTCGGGAGGCTTTATTACACTCAAAAAAAATTCGAAATATTGGGAAAAAAAACTTTTTAAGTTCAAGTACCAAATGTCTTAAACTACGGAACTGTCTGCCAAAACAAAAAAAATGTCACGAACAGCCGAGTCGATTTAGCCACAGATCTCAGAGATGGTAAGAGATAGATGTTCGACTTGTATGGGACAAAACCTTCTATTACTTGCAGGCAGATCAAGTTTACTTTAAATTTTGTCAACATCAACGGTCTGGTCGATAGCGAATCGTTCCAGAAACTTGAAAAATATTGCCACTGATCAAAAACTATACAATAAGATTGTCTAAAATAATCCTTGGGTGTCAGAAACTTGAAATTTTCTGACGGCGAATTGTGAGGTTCTCTGAGTTCAAAATCAATTACAGCCTTAACACTTTTTCCTAAATTTCTTCAAATTTAACTCGACTATCGTTCATCCGATCTTTACCGTTCCTTTGGCGAATAAATAATCCTGATTACTTAATATGTCCAGACTAACCTTCTATCTATAAAACTGTGGGAGATATGACGTTTTTTCCAGTTTGCGGGGCCTGGAGGGGCCGTGCAAAAACTTAAAATAAACTTGATCTGCCTGCAAGTATAAGAAGCATATGTCCCATACATGTCATACCTTTATCTCTTACCGTCTCTGAGATCTGTTTGTTAATACAGAGTCCGTATTATGGACAGACGGACTAAATCGACTCGGCTGTTGATGCTGATCAAGAATATAAATACTTTATAGGGTCGGAGATGCTACCTTCTGCCTGTTACATACTTTCGCACAAACTTAATATACTCTATGTTACTTAATATACTCTTGTACCTTTGGTACAGAGTATAAAAACTCTTCATTCTAAGTTAATGAAATAACAAAATTGGTTTTCCCTTACAGATAGCTCAAAATGTTGGCGTGGTCACAGTAGCCCACTTTTCGCGTGTGTTGCACTTTATGAAAATACCTTTATCCGAGGCAGATTTCCTTTTGTTATTGAGACGTTACATGAAAGATAGCTATACGGTAAACTATGTGGCCTTTCTCAAGCATATTGACAACATTATGGCCTACCTGAAGAAACATGAATTGCTCGATATCTCTCGTGTAAGAGAAGTTTACTTACAATTTTTTCGTTTCTTAAGTGTTTCCTTTCCACTTTTAAGGACATTATCAATGATTTTCCGGGACGCCTGGTGGATTTGGAGCTCTCCCAGTTGCCAGCAATTAATGGCTGTCATATAGTGCAACCCATCTTTCCAGATGCCTGCAATCATCTGATCAAGAATCGCAACCAGTGTGACATTATCTTTTGCATACAGAATTATATCTACAAAAATCAAGTACGCACTTCCGAATTCCTGGAGAATTTTGACTCGCTCCGCATTGGCAGCATAACGAAAAACCAATTCGAACGCGGCTTATCCAACATGGGAGTGGGTAAATATTTGTCGCAGCGCGAGTTTGCCCTGCTAGCGGAGCGTTATCTAGATCCAGTGGACACAAATCGTATACGTTGGCGGAATTTTGTGGATGAGATCGACACGGGTAAGAAGAGGAAAGGGGAAATGTGGATACTTCACACAAATATCTTGCTTTGTTTGCAGTATTTACCATTAAGAATTTGGACAAGATGCCGCAGTGTGTTGTGGAATCGCCATTGCGACACATTCAGGAGCTACCCAGGCCAGGCACAACGGATTGGCAAGCAGCACCGCAAAATCTTCGCGATTTGTGTGAGGATGCCATGGCCAAGATACGCATACGTATACGCAATCGTCGACTCTATTTGCATCCCTTCTTTCGTAACTACGACAAGTGAGTGGAATATGGCATCTTTGGTTGTCGGTTTATTTTTGAACCATAGAAACCTATTCTTGAAACCGTTTCAGTTCAGGTTTATGAGGTCTCTTAAACCTAACCACTAAACTGATATCAAACATCTTTATCATCTTCTTTACTTAAAAGTTTTACTTGAAGTTTTACTTCTGTACTTGAATCTAGTATTTTCGAACTAACCGTACTACTGACACCATTTGTACTTCTTCTTGTTATATTTGTAAGTGTAAGATAATGAGTTTATTTGTTTTACTTTGGCACTAAAGAGTTCCTAAACTGTTGCTTAAAATTGCATTTAATTTGTATGACTTCTGATCTAAATCTATATTTACTTAAGATATGATACTTTCCGCTATCCTCGCGCCTCAAAGAAACCATAGATTTGGCTTGTTCCTATTTGATTGCTTTTCATTATACTTTTCCAGACTCAACAGCGGTCATGTGCGCTGCAACCAAACTAATCAAATCTTTCGCACCAATGGCATACTGCTCTCTGATCAGGAGCTTGCTGCTGTACTACAGCGCTATGGCAATGAGCTGGGATTCTACTATACTAAATTTCTGGATGATGTTGATCCAGCTGAATATGCCATGCCTAGTATGGTTACCAAGCAACAGCTACAAGAGTGTCCACCTTTCGCACGCGACAATACTGAAAGGGAAGAAGACAGTGAGGAGTCCATCATACGCATACTGACCAGTGCCAAGCGACAGGCTCTGATCAAAGGAGTGGCCGTCATTGACTTTATGTCCGACTATGATCGTCATCATGAGGGCGAAATTCTGGAATCCGATTTTAAACGTGCTCTGGACAATTCCAGTGTGATACTCAAAGAGGAAGAGGCCAATGTGCTTTGTAATATGTGAGTTAGACCAGACATCCATGGTATATTCGCTGCTTAAATCATCTTCCCCTAATCTCACAGCTTTCGTTCACCTCGACGCATCGCCTGTGTGCGCTATCGTGACTTCTGCAAGGCTCTGGACGAGATCTTTATACAGATCGAAACGAATATGGGCGACCAAGTGGTCACAGCCGTGCCCTTGCTGCATCTTCCAAATCTTGATTGTGTAGATTGTTTCCTTAGCTTTGATGAGCGTACCATTTGCTCGCAGGCACTGATGAAGCTTGCCCGCAAACCCGATGAAATATCCAACTTAAGGCAGGTGTTCAGGGACTTTGATCGCGAACAATGCGGTTCGGTTACCCAGAATCAATTCCTGCGCGCCATAACCGTACGCGAAATGCACCAAATGATCAGTAGTCGCGAATTCGATGCCGTTTGCAAATGTTTCGGTGTGAAGCGTGGACTCTGCCTGGAGTTCAACTATCGTGAATTCCTCAAGATACTCGATGTGCTCTTTACCACGGGCCAGATGAAGCGTAACTATTAGTAACCAGGCGTTGTGTCGTCCATCGTACTCTAAATCATGTGTGTCTCTATATAGAAAATTGTAAATCAGTTGTAGTAATCGTTAGAAGAAAAAATACAAATTTCCAAAATTTTGAATTCACATAATTTTGTATTTAAAACGATTTTCGTTCGACAATTTCTTCTTGGGGTTTAAATTCTTCTTTGGTTTAAATGTAAAGTTTCAATTGTATTAAGGGGGAGAAGAAAGTACAACTATACCGCCGCTTTCTCATTATCGAAAGTCTACCTACTTACGGGTAAGTATAATCGCTAGCCCTGCCATTCTAATTATGCAACTCTCTCTTTCTCGGACGTTCATCTTGCTTATTCAGGTGTATATGCTAGGTATAGTAAAGGATTTATATAGTAATTTTTTTCAACAGTTGCTTGATCTAATTGAAATCCTTTACAGTTTGTGTGTTATCTTAATTTGCCGTTTAGTGTTGACGATATCATTTCCCAAGTTTTTCTTATACCTTTGCAGAATGAACATATGTACATTTTTATACCAGCGGAAAACAAACCACTAAACAATAGTTAAAAAGTTGAGGTTTCTAATATCTCTTACATTATCGTCAAAGATATCAAAGCAAAGTTCTATATATTTTACAAGATATGGAATTATACAATCTAATCAGAAGATGTAAACTTCAAAATGCAATAGAATGAAAACTGCAGCTAACTAGAGTAAACCCAGCAAAACCTTGGCCTTCCATCATTCCTTTTCAAAATTGTTTGTTCTTGACGCGATCAACCAACAAGATAAAGGCACCGAAATCAAGCACTATTGCCGGCTGGGTCATACTGTTCTCTACTAAGGTAACTAAGGGTCACCTTAGATCAGCGATGGGCACAAAGCACAGTTACACAGCATTACAGGATTACTGCCTTGTATGAAAAGCAATACTGCCTTTTATGAACGTTTGACCGTTTTTTGTTGTCCAAAAATAACTGTTATTTACGGACCCTTTGAGCAAAGAGTCAGAGATGAGCCGTTGATCAACGAACAACCAATGGTTTGGTTTCCCTTTTGCTCTGCTCATTCGCTGACCCAATGGACAGTGAAGAAGAAAATAAAAGTCGTTTGCGTTTGTGTAAGTGAAGTGTCTGTTTGGGCTTGTGACTCACACAAGCCACACACACACACAAAAAACAAATATAGAAAAAAAGGCCCTTTGAGGAGAGCCGTTAATTTTTTTTGCTGATTTGTTGACTCTTAATGTGAGAGCCAGCAATACTTCTCACACATCCTCACTACAGATACCATTCAACACGCCATACTTCCATTCTTCAAACCAGCCTTTACATCCTGCCTACAGATCTATACATACAGTTCCAGGAGATTTTTGAATATTTTGAACCATGGTATCGCGCTCTAAAAATTGTTATTGAATGAGCAAAGCAAGAACAGCTCAACTGAGAACAGTCAACTGAAAACCAAAACAAGAGAAATGAAATGTTCTGCTCAAAACGAGAGCAAGCTTGCATGGTTTTTTCGGTTATGTTATTAAACAGACCACAAAGGGAAAAACGGTCAATTGTTATTTACGAGCTCTGGTTGAGAGGCATCACAACCTTTTCAAAAACGTCGGCTTTATACAATTTCGCGAAAGTTTTGACTCCCTTTTTACAAAAATGGAGCTAGGGAGCTTGGTGACCCCATCATAGGCGAATCCCCACCAAATCATCACATAAGCCTCTCTGCACTCTATTGTTCTGTTTGTTAAACGATTCCTCTAGGGTGAAAATTTTCTCGTCAGTCAAGAGAATTCGTCTGTGGTCATTGTTCGCGCCCTGGCGACGCAAGGATTCAGATTTAGTCTTGCGTTTTTGTTTCAATGCTGTTGCAAGTGGCCGGTGGGTTTCTTGTATGCACTGAGACCCAAGTCGCGTTTTATGACGCGCGACTTGCCGTCCTTGCTGATACTCATCTCACGAGACATGATTTCTGTCAAAAACTTTTGATGCAGTAATATAGCATAAATGTCACTTGTCAAAGAGCCGTTAAGTTGGAATGGATGCGTTCAAAGGTTCTCGAGAACAAGTGAGTTCAATTCGTGTACCAAAACAATTGCGATTACTAGGAATAGAGAAATTAATGAAAATCACGCGTCCCCTAAGGTTACAGCAAATACATTGCTGGATTAATTCCAGAAGATGGAGGAGAATATTTCCATTGTCCCCTTCCAGGGATTACAGCCACTAATACCATTTTAAGTAGAATGTTTAGCCATCACATTTTTTAATTAATATTACACATATAAAAAAGAATTTGAGTTGACTGCCTTGGCAGTCAGACAGATTGTGTTCAGATCTTGTATCGAACAGAACAGAAAGATATTTCTAGTATTCAAGGCTCTACGGAGGCTTCAAGGTTCTCAATTTCCAATTTTTGCCAATCACTCAGCCTACATACAATATGTTAAGTAAGACTAAAAACTGTAAAGGATTCAGAATGCAAAATGCATTGGTGTTTCTCTTGTTATTTCTTCTTCAATGTCATCGTTGAGTAGATCAAAAATATCTAGAAACCCAACGATTTCAAAATTGATTCATGTAGTACTGACAAGTCTTCCAGCTTTTTGAAAAGATTTGAACTCCTGAAAATTTCAATGGGTAAGTACATATTCATTCTAACAAATGGCCTGCAGGCAAAATCATTATATCAACCCGGTGTATTTGTATTATTTGGTTATATTCGGGGTGTCCTGGAAATCTCTATAGATGTTGGCTTCGGTTGGTTTGCAAATCGCTCGAAAAATCCGTCGGTGCCCCAAAATTTCGAGAGATTTCATTTTCATATTAGAAAGTCTAGTAAGAAGGGGTGTTTATAAGATAATGGTCCAAATACAAAAACAGGGCTGCGTAGCTCGCAAATGGTTTCAGACTTGCCAGCCCTGTTTGTGTCTTTGCTAAGTTCGCTAAGATTGCAGAGGTTTAAAACCAACCGAAAGAGATTTCTAGGACACCGAGAATTGGTTTTAAGTTGGAATTTGGTTGGAAGAGATTTCTGGGACTCCTCCGATAATACCTACAACGTTTTACCAGTCTTCAGGTCTATAAATTATGTTTGTTGATAACATTTTAAATTTACCAAATACCCAAAGACTTCTGTCAATTTGCCATTGCTGCCGTAGATTTTGCCCTTGTGCCACCTTGTAATTCCAAAACAGTCATAGCATTGCATGGAATCGCCTCTACCGACTTGAGGAAGATGGGCAAAGACTGCTGATTAGGGACCTGTGGTGAGACTTGAAACAACTGTACGGTCGACCAGCTTCTTTTGTGTGTGCGCCTTGTTTTAAAATTGACATGGAGCCTGCTAAAGCGTTCTAGGTATAATCGGGGGTGACCCAGAAATCTCTAGATAAACGGTTTCATTTCGAACTGCAACTGCTTGTCTTTAAATGTAAAGTTTCTCCAAAATGCAAGGTTGCTAGATTGGTTGACTAAAGTTGAGAGATTTGAAACCTACTGCACAGCACCAAGTAGATTTCAAGCGTGCGGTTTTCGTGTCCCATAATCTAGTTTAGTTCAAAATCCAGGGATTTCTGGGTCACCCCCAATATAATTTTTCCATTTTGTATACCTGTGTGAATATTGAAGCAACCCATTATATAACGTGCGGAGAGACTCTCGCATTTCATATTGTGCTATAATTAGTTGTGCTCTTCAAATACTTCAGAATGGACTATGATCGCTTGCCCAGATTCAACCAAATAAACTGGGTCAGTGGTTCGTCCTTTTTGCATATTGCTTAAGGAAACTATAAAATGTATTAATTTAGCGCCCTCATATTGTTTTGTTTTGGTTTCATGTGTATTTATTCGACATCTTTTCAAAAATTCTCTTCCCATATTGATAGTTTAAAGGTTTATTAAAAAGGAAATTGGAAACTTTGAAGCCACCCAGCGGAGCAATGAAAACTTTAAATATCTGACTTTTGTTTTTCATTAAACTCTGAAAAAATATATTGCATCTTTGAGTCATGTACCGCAAAGAACTAAAAATTTGTATAATCTAGTATGCAAGCAATTGCATGACGGCACTCAAAAACCACAGTGTTGGTAATTTTGTGGCCAGGGTACTCGAATGCAGTGTTCCTACTTGTTTATATAAAATCAATGTGAGCAGCTTAAGCGAGACAGACTCTTGAAAGAATTGATGACCTTTTGCTGTTGGCGTGTACAAAAAATTAAGCCCCACCGCAACTTAGTGATTCCTCGTTCAGTTGTCCCTTAGTATGATTCCAATCTCTCTGTGCATTTGCAAAGGTATAAAAAAAACATCGGGCCACAGCCGAAGTTAGTCTTGGCTTCTGGTTTCTACCATCGCATTGCTCTTTAGAATTTTATTAAAATATAATTTTACGTTTTCTATGTGTGTATATAAGTAGATAAGGACAAAAAAACGTCACCATAATTGCTTTTACTTTGTTTACTCAGAAATTCATTTGTTGGTTTTTGGTTTTTTTTTTTTTAATTTTTTCTGTATTTTGGTGGATTTGTTTGTTGTATAGTTTCAACTGGACGCGGACCGCTTGTCTCGCTGTAATGCCAGCTAGCTAGCGTTGATTTGATAATTATTATTACAAATTACAGTTATTAATAATTAAATTTAAACAAATACTTAAGGTCTATTGTATTGTATAATGTATTAAACATTTTAGCTGTATGTGTTTTGTTTTGTTTGCTTGTTTGTTTGTTTGTGTTGTTTTCCCTGTGCTTACACGTTAAACAATTACCTCGCATAATGTATGAGACTACATTAGAAAAACAAATTAGTTTCGACACAGACAACGGTAAATGGGCGTGGCATGGGTGGTGTGGTGTGTGTGGGGTATATGGTATGGTGAGGTTGTGGATTTTGGGGATTGGTGGGTGGGTTGCTGGCTTAATGAGCGTGTGGCTATGAAAAATTAGCCACTTGCTGAAAAATTACAATGTCTCTAAGCCTAACTATATATGTATATATATATAAATGATGCGTTACTCCTGTTGTTCAATCTAGATGTTTTCCTTGTTGCTCTTGAAGTTGTTGTTGTAGTAGTAGTTGTTGTTGCGGTTGTAGTTTTAGTTGGAATGGTGCTACACACAACAAGTGTGTTAGGTTTTTTTTTCAACTGCTGCCAACGCCAGTCTGCGTAATGCCATGAGAATATATGAGGTCTGTCTGCAATCGCTTTATATATAGATAGATGTATGTAAATATATATGTTTATGTGTGTGTGTGTGTTGTATTGTAGTACGATGCTGAAATTAAATAGAAATGGGTTAAATTGTGGCAATCGAAATTGTAGTGAGTATATTTTAGTTGCCACTTTGATTTTGAATTTTGTTTTGTGCAGCTTTTGCTCTGCTCTAGACGATGGTTTTTTAATGTCACACGTTGCTCAATTAATCGATTTTACTTCAGAAACACTAAAATTTATGATGAAGTATAAGCTTATGCTTATAAAAGCAAAAAAGATATATCGAAATAGAAGAAAAACACAGCCTGCCTGTGACCTGTCCCCATGGCTTAAATCCGGCTTTTAAAGCCTATACCCTCCCAAAGCTCAACTGGTGCGTTACGTGTTACTAAAGGGTGATTTTTTTAGCTATTATCTTTTTGGCAACACTGGTTTAAACAGCTCACGCACGTTTCGTGTTTTGTTTCACTGTCAAACATCTTTAGTTTGGTCTATAATTTAACCATGAATCGTCTTACAAACGAACAACGCTTGCAAATAATTTAATTTTATTATCAAAATGCGTGCTCTGTTAAGAAAGTTCATCGCGCACTTCTTCCATTTTATGGTCAGTTTAATCGACCCACTGAAGCGGCTATTCGGGCTATTATGACTAAATTTCGCACCAAATTTACATTGTTGGACATTAAACCACCAACACGCTTACGTAGAGTGCGAACTGAAGAAAATATCGCAGCTGTATCGGCCAGTGTTAATGATGACCATCAATTATCGATTCGTCGCCGTTCGCAGCAATTGGGCCTCTGTTACTCAACAACGTGGAAAATTTTGCGGAAGGATTTAGGTGTGAAGCCTTTCAAAATACAGCTGGTGCAAGAATTGAAGCCGAACGACCTACCGCAACGTAGAATTTTTGGTGAATGGGCTCTTGAAGAGTTGGCCGAAGATCCACTTTTTTACCGAAAAATTGTGTTCAGCGACAAAGCTCATTTTTGGCTCATTCGGTACGTAAATAAGCAGAATTGTCGATTTTGGAGTGAATATCAGCCAGAAGCATTGAAAGAGCTACTAATGCATCCAGAAAAAGTCACAGTTTAGTGCGGTTTATGGGCTGGTGGCATCATTGGACCGTACTTCTTCAAAGATGATGTGAATCGTAACGTAACTGTGAATGGTGAGCGCTACCGTGAGATAATATCCAACTTTTTTTTGCCCAAAATGCAAGAGCTTGACTTGCATGACATGTGGTTTCAACAAGACGGTGCCACATGCCACACAGCACGCGCAACAATGGACTTATTGAGAGGCGAGTTCCGTGAACATTTTATTTCACGTTCGGGACCGGTCAATTGGCTGTCTAGATCGTGTGATTTAATGCCTTTAGACTATTTTTTGTGGGGCTATGTTAAAGCTCATGTCTATACAGACAAGCCCGCTTCAATTGACGCATTGGAAGACAACATTGAAGCATTTATTCGTGAGATACCGGCCGAAATGTTGGAAAGAGTATGCCAAAATTGGACTAAGCGGATGGACCATTTGAGGCGCAGTCACGGTCAACATTTGCATGAAATAATCTTCAAACATTAAATTATATGGACCGTACTATCGATTCAAATAAAGATTTCATGCATTTTTCTGAATTTTATGTGTTTTTTTTTTAACTTTCCTATAGCTCTTAAAAAATCACCCTTTATTTAGAAGACTCAAGTCTTCTTGCAATTTGTTTGAAATATTCGCGAAAATTTTGCATATTCAATCAAAGTGGCAACTTAAACAGGCTTAGTAAATTTTGTTCAGCAATTACTTACCATAACAAACTAAACTAAGTAAAATTCAAATAGTTTGTAGTTATCTGTAGAATGCGATTGTTTACCCCAATTGTCTTAGTAAGGCTGATGCCTTGGCTGGCGTCCAGTGCCGCGCTGCTGCTTGCCTCCATTGAAACCGCCGCCACCACCGCCTGTTTTAAAGATGCAAGTGATTAGAGGAGGATTAAAACAAGACCAAATTCAATATACTACTGCATCAGGAGTAACATGCACATAGTTAGTGTGTTTTCAGCTGGGGTTTTTGTTTTTGCTTTTTTATTTTACTTCTACGCCAAAATTGGGACCAAGTCTAAGCTATTAGGATTTAAGGCAAAGGATCAATCAGTGTCTAGTAAAGGGGGAAAAACTTTTGACAGCCAATGTGGATGATAGAAAATATCCAAAAAAATTAAACACAGGGCGGGTGGGGAGAGTTGGGGTGGATGTAGTAAAAAGTTTAGGCGTTGTGTATACCTTTGGGACCGCCGCCGCCGCCGCGGGGTCCGCCGGCACCGCGACCGCCAGCATTGCCGCCGCCACCACCGTTGCCGTAGCCATTACCGTCAAAGCCGCCGCCGCCATAGCCATAGTCTTGAGTTTATAATTCAAGTTTGAAACACAAAAAGTGGTCGTTGTTGTGGCGAAAGATCGAAAACACAAACAAAGCTTAGCTTATAAAATGCGATGATTGGTTGGTTAAAAGAAATATATAATATGAATTAAAAGAAGAACTTGCTGTGTCTGATTGATGGTGGTGATGCCGCTGCACACTAGGCGAAATGGCAAAAATAGCGGAACGAAATTCTAATTTTATTGGTATTGGCCTTAACTAAATTTTATTATCTTTGTATGAATCTCTAGCTGACAATGCCAGTCCTTAGCGTAAACGTTTGGGGGGTGAAATTTCAGTAAATTCCACCAACTGTTTAGGGAATCTATAGGGAATTAGTCACTACTTTGTCTTTGAATTGCAATACCCATACAATAATATCCTCAAGTATCAAATTGGGCAATCACATTTCAAGCGTGTCTAATAGCTTGAATGTGAGAGTCATAAGGCAAGATTAAATATTTGTAAAGCTCCAGAACACCGACGGTCAAGTCCCATTGCTCCCAAAAGTTGATTTACGCATGAAAAATTGCCTCGTCACGCCGTCACGCACACAAGATAGACATTATGATAAGCACAATTGACTTGCTTCTAAGCGAAAACAACAACAAATCTATTTGCTCTAGACCTTTGAATTCTGGTAGACACTTGTCCTTTATCTAACTCACTTAAGCTTGCATTTCAAATATTTTGCCCATGAAAACTTTTCCGGTCAGTTTCAGACTTAGGTTTAGCAATAATTCTACTTCATCTTAATGGAATCTACAGAAATGAAAACTACTTTTTTAAGTTTACCCAAAACTGCAAATCTTTAAAATGTAGCAAAAGATTGCGCCTAGAGATACGAACCCTATCGTACGCATGTCGAAAGCAATGTTTTGATTTGTACAGTCTTAGATCACCCACACATTGTTTTTAAAATTGTAGAATTTGCCACTTTGGTTTTACTTTTCATCTTAAACTCGTAGTAAGCCACATTAAGATCGCATCTTTATTAGAAAATGCACAAAAAGTTCTTTTAAAATTGATTTAAATCATTTTTTGAACTAAACTTTTTGTCTAAAAAATTCTCTGAAGCGATGAAACTAAGATTAACTTTCGTTTACCAAAAAGACTAAGAATTTAACCTAAACTTTAGAACGAAAAGAGTCAAGCATGGTGGGGACATCATGCTTTGATGCTGCTCTTCGTGAAAAGGCATCGACCCGATGATACATCGAATCGTTACCAAAATGGATAGATTCGTTTACAAAGATATAATGTAGACTGTAAAACTGTCGCAAGCTGAAGAAAATATGCCCGAAACCCTCCTCACATTTTGTGACAGAGTGGTTTCGGGTCAAAACTGTGTGCTTCATTGAGTGGCCAATTCAATCTGCTGACTTGAACCTCATGGAAAATCTTTGTAGTTGAAGAACCTTCCGACTGGTCCCAATATGCAATCTATACTTTATGTATTGAACTTTATTTCACAAAGCTTTGCATTGAATTTAAACAAGCGACGTTTTTTGTAAAGATAATTTTATTATCTTTAATTTTTGTTCCATCTTATTAACATCGGTGGACTAAAACGAGAGTAAAAGGCATTTTAGTAGACCTACCTTTTTTCGAAACACTAAAAATAAAAACTTGGCGATATATCAAAAACCGTTCTACTTTCCACATATTTCTGAGAAGATTTGAATTCAGCGTGAAATTTTACATTAGGGTCAACTATCTAGAAGACGGGATTAAATATTTGTTGCATAGTGTTATTTGTTGATTGATTCAAAATCGAATTTTTCGATAATACTATCGATCGTTTCCACTATCGATGGTACCCACTATCGACGTTTTCACAACACCTACCACACGCACAAAACAAAAAACACTTTTCGCAGACACTTATTGTGCTCTGATCTTTTTGTGCTTAACCGAAAACACATGAGGTGCGGGAAAAAGTGTTCCGCTCAGTGAGAGACCGCTTGTGCTGCGTTTCTTTCTGTTTTTTCACAGAGGCTAGAACTCTAAAAACTCGTAACTGGTTGCACTTCGTATCCAAATCAATGCATTGAAGTCGTCCATTTTACAAAGGCATGTCATAGGAAAAGGAAATTGTTCCCGACAGTTTTTTTTGCTACCAGTTAAATTCTATTTGCTTTACAACTAAGTGTAGGACATTTTTTTTGTTACTAGTTGACAGTTTCTCCGCTTCCTTCGAGCGCTCTTCTAACCATTATGTAGTTTTCTCAGTAGGCTAGAGAATCAAGTGAGATTATATACCTGTAGTTTATAAGTTATACAGCAATGCTCCCATTTTCGCATTCGCAAAAGTCTTGCGATTTGGAAAGCAAATTTGATCGAAAAACCGGTTTCAAATAGCAATACTTTCAGGAATGCAAAAATGGGAGCATGACGGATAGTGATTTTTATAGAATTTTCGCCTACTAAGAAAACTTCTTGAAGTTTGCTTCATCGCGAAAATCTTGACTAAGTTCACACAGGCAAATAATTTTGACAAATTATTGTACTTTGGCTAAATAGGCCTACGTAGTAAACTTCTTGGCCATTTTTGAGCAAATTGTTTGCTTTCGATAAGACATGCCCAAAAGAAGCATGCGGCAGAGCACTCACCAATACTCACAAAGAAAAGCACATTGAAATTGGGTAAGGTATACGATCATTGGTTTCCTATCTTCGGTGCAATTACAAAAACAAAACATACCCAAAGTGCATACGGCTGGGCATCGCTGCTTTAGATTTAGGTCCTAAAACAGCTGCCATCTTGGCTATATAGCTAAATTTTGCATCGTTTTGGTAAATCATTTGCTTCTATGAACTTAGCTTAAGCAGGTAATGATGCAGCAATACTTATTAAGAATAATAAGGAAAACTGAATCCGAGTCTACCACAATATCTCTGCATAAAAATTCTTAAAACTTTTAATTTCGTTCCGCTTAAATTGGCAATTTCGCCCACTGTGTGTGTGCGCGCGCGCTGATTGGATTGGTCAAAAGTGATATTTTCTTTTCGTTTTTCTGCATTGGCGACGCCGCGCCGAGGGGAGACAATTCAAATGCACAATTTTCTTTGGCAAGCTGGAAAGGAATTCCGGATGTGGGTGGAAAATTAAAACTGAAATACACACAAATTGTTGTCTGGTTTTGTTTTTTTGTTGTTCTTTTTCTTTTATTTGCTCATTTTTCTCGTTTGGTGAATTTTGATTATAAGATTGGTTGTTGTTGTTGTTGTAGCTCAAAGTACAATATGATTTGGTTGTTGACATTTTTTGTTGTTTTTGTTGCTGCTGCTACTGCTGCTGCTGCTAGTACACAATAAAAATTAAAAACAATTTTCTCTCTTATACAGAGAATAAAAGGGCGCAAGGCGGCGCTCACACATACATGCGGTTGGTTGGTTGGTTGTTGTTGTTGTTGCTGATGATGTTAGTTTTTAACTCTCGACTCGACTGACTTATAAACATGTTTCACAATGTATTGCAAATTCATTTCTCAGTTTTGAAGCATTCTTTATGCATTTTAGTTATACTTTTTTTTGTACCTTATTTTCCACACAACAATTTATTCAATGCATTTCAATTTATTCTTGTGTGTTTGAATGTCTCACCTCAGCAAAAAAGTATCAAATTGTTTTCTTTTTACAAAAATCAGGGGGGCGGGAAATGGAAAGGGAGGGAAGCCAGGGGGGCGCACGCGAAAATTTCTGTGTGTGCGAAAAACAAAAACAAATGCAAATAGTCAACAAATTTTTACTTTTCGTGTCTCTCGTTGCCGTTTCTTTTCTTTTGTTATTTAAGGTGTAGTTGTTGTTGTTGTTAAAAACAAGAAAACTGTTTTATAGCTTAAAATTTGCTTGACAAAAGTTATTTAAAATTACTTTAAATTTGTTTTTTTTTTAAGATTTTTTTTTTAGGATTTTTTTAATGCATTTTACTAAAAAAAAAAACAAATGTTAATTACGCTAAATTACTTGTGTAAATATATAAAGATTTAAGTTTAATAAAAGGGAATAATAAAAGAAAAAGTCGTTACATTTAAATGGTTGCTTCACCTGAAGAAAACGCGTTCGTTTTTGTGTTTGTGTGTTTTCGCTTTGTTGGGGCTCTTGTGTTTTAGACTCTCAAAAGGGGTTTTTCGTTTTAGAGGGTTTTTTTGTCGTTTTTGTGAGGCGAAACATCGGAAAATTCGGTATTACAATATATATATATATATGTATAATAGTTGTAAGTGTGTTAAATATGTTTAAAACTCATAATAAAAAAAGTAACATTACGTAAATAGTAGCAAGGTATACTTAACAAGGTAGCCGGCACAAGCTCTCTCTCCTGTAAACAACAGTTATGAGCGACGCATCATTTTTTGCATTCTGCGCTCTCTCGCTCTCTTAGTCTCTTAGACTGTGGGAGAGCAAGTGCGGCTATCTGGTTAAGTATACCTTGAATAGTAGTTCACAAAACTGAATGGAGCTGCCCATCCACTTGTCTCTCTCGGTTAGTGATTCTTGTGGGGGAAAAACAACAAATAAGGAAATTAAGAATTAAGGTTTTAATATAAAGTGGGCACAAAATTATTGCTATATATATGCATATATATATATTTGTAAAGGGTATACAAAAAATTTTGTTTATATAAAAAAAATTTGTTTTACAATCAATCAGCATAATAATTTGTATAATTAAAAAATAGCTATATATGTGTGTATAAAACATTGATTTGTAAGTAATTGTAAGATAAATGTTAATATTTTTTTTTAGTTATAATTTTTTTTTTTGCTAAAAACATTGAGAAACATGCAAATTTATGTTTAAAATAATTTACTCAAGTTTATGCATTTAAATTTTAATTTATATAAATGTAGATAGAGGTATGTACACATATATATAATTGGTAAAAATTTGTATATATGTATACAAACACACATAAATACATGGAAAAGCAATGCGTGTATGTGTTGTTGTTGGTTGGTTTGGGGAAGTTCGTCTTAATATTTAAAAACCATAAGAAAAAGTTATACATTAAATATATATGTTTGAATTAAAATTACTAAAATTGACGAAGTGTGTTTCTACTTTATGCTTGTTTTTATCAAAGTTTTCTACGTTAAAGTTGTTGTTGTTGTTGTTTTGTTTTTGATGTTCTAGTTGTTGTTGTCGTTGTTGTTGTTGTTTTGTCATTGGTTGTTGTTTTGGGGTTCAGGGTTTCTTAAAATGTTGAACTAAATTAACTATCATTTCGATCTACGACTAAAAACTGAAACGAATATGAGGCCCAAGCAGTGATGAGCATTCTCGACACCTGAGAGTCGCTCTCTCGCCCTCTTTTCCCGCCGCTTAAGTGTCAGTCAGTGAACAACAGTCGTGAGCGAAGCATCTCCGCGGAAGATTTTTTTGTGTTCTGCCTCTAAATTTTGTTTGACACCAGCGCTCTCTCGCTCTCACTCATTTTGACATTTATATAAGAGGCGGTGAGAGAGCAATTCGGGCTACCTTATTAAGTATAACTTGCCTGAGACTGGTAACTGCCCCCTGAAAAGCCCCTAAAAGTTAGCAAAAGTTTGAATCACAGTTTTAGGTGGCTTTGCTGAAAGATTTTTGTTGCAATTTTTGTTAAAATTTGTCAGCTGGCAAAACTCCACAGTTGTGTATTGATTCGCTGCATCATTCTAAGGTTTTGGTTCGAACATTGCTTAAAACTTTTCTCTCTCTGTTTTCGAAACTCAAATTTGAGCGAATTGGTAATAAAAATAAGACGTGCTCAAAACATTTTTACCAAGCTATATTAAAAGAATTCGCAATTTATCGAATTTCAAAATCTTCACTAAAAGTTGTAGAGCAGCTATACCCATTGCTCCGAGAGCTATTTTACGGCAACTGGCGTCAGGGCATGCCAAAGCAGGTGTTTAATTGCCTCGAGCTTAAGAGCGTTTTTGGGATAAAACGAAAATTTGATCATTTGCGGAGCATATTATTCAGGGCTCTCTAAGCATGGGCTCACAAAAAGCACTTATGTCTTAGCATTTTCGGAGTTGAAGTAGGCAGGTAATCGAAAATTTTGTTTTTGGTTGGATGTTTTGCTTCAAATGCCTAGAAAAGTAGCTTCTATGTGTCTCTTATGAGGTTTTTATGTGCTTCATTATGAAGGTAAAAAGAGTCAGATTAGACACAGAAATCTTCCACATTAAGTGTGACCTTTTTCATAGAAAAAACCCTTTTTGCACATTAAGACGGTGAATGCTCATAAATTGTCAGAAAAGCGTCAGAAAACGCACATATTGCTTGCTGGGCACTATCAAGGGGTGAACCCATTACATTTCCATACAAGAAAGCAAGAATTCCTATTAAAAATGCCATTTTTTGTGTAGTTTATTCTGTTTTTAGTCGTAGTCAAAACTCAAGTAACCCTGCCTCCTGTTTTGAAAAAAATATCAACGTATGAACGTGCAATAGGCCGCAATGCGCCGCGCGCTCGTTTCAAAATTGAAAACCAAGTCAAAAAATTTGTTTCTCTTCGATCTTTCTATGGATTCATTCATCCATCATCTCTATCTCTCACTCTATACTCTCATCATCATCTTCGTTAGGCAAAGTACATTTTTAGTCAAGAAAGTGCAGCAGAAAATGCAAATTTAAGCAAATAAAAGAATGGTCTGGCATTTGGATTTTTGTTTTTTGGGGGGTTTGCTGACCTCTTGTTTGGTTGTTGTTGTTGTGTGTTTGCCTTAAAAATAATACTATCAAAAATAGTACCATAGTAAAAAATGTTATTTTTTATGTATATAAATATATAACATTTGTATATATTTGATATAAATATATATGGTAGGTATATTGACGTGCATACGAAAACATATGCATTGCAAAAACGTAGATATTATCCCGTTGCCGAAATAATAATATATATCTAAAAATATATTTATATGCTATATAAGGTATATATTTAAAAAGAAGTTGAATTGGTGTGTGTGTGTGTGTGTTTGTTGGGGTTTGTTGGTTTTCTTGGTTGTTTAAAGTTTTGTTAAACAAAACAAAAGTTTAAACTATTTAAATAACTATTTTTAAAGGTGCATGAGTGTGTGTGTGGGGGTGTGTGTGTGTGTGTCTCAACAGATTTTGGTTTCAGTTGGCTCAAACAATAACAGTTTAGTTAACAATTAATAAAAAGGCACAAGTTGCATTTGTGCAAAAGGCCAAAACGCTGGCATTTCACACAGAATTTCACATTATTGGCACATGCTCTCGTGTTTTGTGTGTTGGTTGGTTTGTTTGATGTTTCGTTTGCTGCCTTCGCGTTTTGAGGTATTTGTCATCTTTGGAAAGTCTGTTGAAAGCGACCTTGTGTCAACATCGCTGTTGTTATTGTTGTTGTTGCTGCTCCTGCTCTGTTGCTGGTCTGGTCTGGTCGTATATTTATATTGAACGTCACGTCGTCTACTTTTCTTTTCCTCTCTCTCTCTCTTCTCTCTCTTCAAACAACACAATCATCAATTTACACACGCTTCGTCAGTTTTATATGTATTTAAATGCTAGACAACTAATAATTGAATATTAATTTTCTTGTTTTTAAAATTACGCTTTAAAATTTTTAACTCAAATGTGCCTTTAAAAATTATATGTAGTATAATAATATAAGTTGAAGAAAATTGAAGTCAACAATTTAGTTTTGCAAATGTACAAATGTTTCTTGATTTTTCCTTTATACAATTATGGTTGACTCTTTGCAGAAAAAGTTAAAAAATATTTTAAATAGTTTTCTTGTTTTTAGCGACGTTGTTTGTTGTTGTTGATTTATTTGTTTGTTTTTGTTTTTCTCTCAGTTTTGTTTTTGTTTGCTGGGGCAAACAACAACTTGAAATCATTTTGTTGTTGTTATTGTTGTTGTTGTTGCCCACTTGTTGTTTTCTCTACTTAAAACTGCTGATAGTTGTTGCTATTGTTCTTGTTTTGGTGGTAATTACTTGACGTGTTGTTATTGTAATAATTGTTATGAGCATTATTATGTTGTTTGTTGTATTTACCATAACCGTAGTCATATCCGTTATAGTAGCCGCCGGCATAGTAGTCGCTATAGCCGCCAGCACCATAATTGCTAGCACCGTAGCCGCCATAGTACGAACTCTGTCCATCTCCCCATTGGTTATTGTAACCTGCAAATGAGACAAGATGTCGAATTGAGAAGATGATGATAGTAGTAGTGACTGTTGTTCAACTTTTATCGATATTCATCATAATCTTAGCCGAGCAGGGAACAGGCACAACATTTCAACAATTGATTCGCACAATTTTTTCCTAATTATCAGGCATGATCTCAATTCCGCTACGTTTTAAAAAGTAAACCGAACGCACCGAATGATATAGCTTACGTATTACTTTTGGCAAACCACGGGCCAAACGAAATCGGCACGGAAGAATCAAGCGAAACGATGGAAACTGGAACATGCGGAAACCAGAGAGGCTGACTTTTAAGTTTTACTTTTCGGCCAATTTCCTGACACACTTAACAAAAAAATATCTTGATTTCAGTTAAAGAGTTTAATGCAATTCAAAGTAAATTAATAAGTTCTCCATTTATCCCAGAATTAAGGAAAATAACCTTAATGTACATTTGGCAACTGTACGAGTGCGTGATTTGTCAATTACTTTTCATTTCAGCGGCCAGCAAGCATTACTTTTTAAAACGGGAAACGCTTTCGTTATCATGTTGCGAGAAACTGAATCAATTTCGTTTCCGAAAAGTTGCAGTGGAATTGAGAACATGCCTGTATATTTATAATCATGATATCTCAGACCAGGGACGCCCGCACTTTGCGTTAAGGACCATATTTTTGTAGCAGAAAACCCACAAGGAGTGGAAAATATGATTATATTTACAACATGGTTCAATAAGTCTTCACTCTTGCCCACAAATGGAACTAGTTTTAAAGAGTTTTGATTGTGCAATTAAAGAATGAGTTTTCATAAGAATTCTGACAAAATTTGTTTGCCCACCCATAATAGCCTCTTTAAGATCCTAGACTCCAAAGCATATCAAAAGATTAACAAAACAAGAGCTTAACATTACATTGGTAATAGCTTTCATATGTAGACTACGAAATGGAATTTTACAGAACAGTAAATTATATTTTGGATATTCCCATGTGTTGAGGAAATAACTTCAAGAAACGAAGCAGTTCCCAAACGATTTGAGTCGTTTTAGGGCCGATTTCAAGAACATGTGGGATTAAACTGGTTACTAAATTTATTGTTTTTGCTTTTTATTGATGTTGTGTAAGGCATGGGCTGAACCAAGGTTCGAACCAAAACATCTGCCCAAAAACATCGAACATCAAATTTATGAACCTCAACCAAACCTTCGGAAATTAATGATATATTCTTGAGTTTAAAAAATACTGACTAAGGTGATTCTATGAACTGAACCTTTTCCAAGCAGAGAGGCCCGATTCAGGTCGAGGTTCAGGAGGATCTGGGTTCGATTCGAACACTCCAAAAGCCAAAACAAAACCGGTTTTCAAGAGTTCGGTTAAGCACCGTTTTCTATCCTTGTCAAATATAGATTTGTGGCCGTGTCCGGGTTTGTCTCAGCGGCTAGTGTGTGCGCCTGCTGTCCAAGAGGTAGTCGGTTCGGTCCCTCCTCGGGACATCTAATGAACAGTTTTTTCTTTGAATAACTTACACACCCGATCACCTTCACAAGCTGTTGGCGCCAGCTTTGAAGTAACTAGATACATATGAAAAAGCTTCTCAAACTGCCGTTCGGATTCAACGTTAAACTGTAGGTCCCTTTCTCTTGTGCGAAAATTACCTTTGGGCTGTGTCAACCAAATATAGATTTAGGGCCGAATCCTATGAACAAGATATAGAGCTATCTGTCACATAAACAAACAAACAACGGAGAAAATTGATATTTTATCTCTGAAACATAGTAATGAGAAATCGAACCTTATCCATGAATTTATATTGAGAAGGATGGTGTTAAACAAAACTTAACATCATCTTTAAATTGAGTTTAAACTTTAAAAGAAATTTGAAAAAATTCTAGAAAGATATGATGATTTCGAGCACCTTAATAGCATACATATTTAGATGATTTACCGAAAAATATAACAAAGAATTTAATTCATATCCGATGTATCTAGTTTTTGGAGCTTGTGCTTGAGGTAGTCAAAGATATTCTGGATTTCTGCCCACAAATTATTATTTAAGCAGCTTATAGGCTCGGCACAATGAGTACATTTTAGAGGAACGCATGGAATTTGATGATGATGATGTAATGGAATGAAATGGAAATTAACACTGGAAACATCTAACATGTGGCCGGAGTGGCTCACGGTTAGTGGCGCGCTGCTGGCGAGGTCGTGGGTTCGTCCCGCCTCGGCTCTTGAAGTTTTTCTTTGAATAAAACTTACACCCGCCAATCGCGTGGCGCCAGCATTGCAGTATTAGCCTGAAAGCCTCTCAAAACTGCCGTCGGTTCGCGTTACTGTGGTCCCTTTCGTGCTAAAATTAGAAGCCACCACCAAGGATGAGAGGGCTTACTTTTCTACATCTTACATCTGTCAGTCAATGCTCGTGTTGAATCAAAAATAATAAAAAAATATATTTTGAAACAATAGATTCAGATGTGAAATTGCATCAAAATATGCTCAACAATATCTGTTTTAAGAAACTTTTAGAGGTTATTGAAGGTAGACTCTCTGGGTGTTTGGGGACAACGTATTGATTATCAGATCTTTTGTGTGTTTGAAAATGGAAAAGCTAGAATTCTAAAATTCTACATCGCGAAGAAAAAGGACAGAAACGCAAAAGTAAATAAGTGCTCTTTTATCAGGACACCGAACCGTGTGTCATAAGAAGTCCATCGCAGCAATGGCCAAAATGCAAGAATTGCAATTCGATTTACTTCTACACTGCCCATATTCATCTGATTTAGCCCCCAGCGACTGTTAAACTAGACTATGTTAGACTAAACAGGGGACTTGTTGAACCATGTTGTAAATAGCTTAAGGGACAAGAATCAGAATGCACATGAAAGCTCACTTGAGAAGCCCATCTTATGGGAACCACTTGGGAAATCCCTACAATTAGCATAAATAGATTCAACGGAGAAACATTATATATAAAAAGAGGATCGCCGCTCACATGAGCGAATGAGAGAGTATAATGCAGCATCATTGGATACATGATCCATGAAATGGTTTTTGAGCTTTCATTTTAATGTTTTTAGATGTTTAGCTTTACGTTCAATTCCCGACACTTTTCATTTTAATTTGAATGAAATTTTGAAGCAGATCATTGTGAATTTGAAGCTAATCGATTTCTCTGTAGATTTTCAGGACAACCAATTGTGTGAAATGAGAAAAGCGCTGAAGAAAACGCCCAGCTCAACATTACTAGAAATCCCTCTTACTAATAAAAATTGAACACAAAAACTATACTAACCTCCACGTCCTCCGTAGCCGCCGCGTCCACCACGCATACCTCCACGTGGGCCACCGCGCATGCCCATCATTTGATTCTCTGGTTTTGGAGTTGCGCGCTTGACATCCACTTCCTTGCCGGAGATCTTCTGTTTGGGCGTCTTAAGCAAATCTGTGACCACTTGCTCCGAATCGAATGTAATGAAGCAGAATCCCTTGCGCTGAGACTTTTGCTTATCGAATGGCATCTCCACCTCAACAATCTATGGGAAAAAATGGATACAAATGAACACATTTACCAACCACTCTCCTCCAGCATTTGCACTTACACTGCCAAACTGACTAAAGTAGGTTTTGATCTCCTCATCGCTGATTTCCGTGGTCAAACCGCCCACAAAGATCTTGCCATGACGAGCCTTGGCCTTTTTGGGATCTACTTTCTTGCTGTTGATGATATGATCATCCGTAGAGCTGACCTTATCAATAGCCTCGGTGTTGGTAAATACAATAAAGGCGAATCCACGCGAACGTCCAGTCTGGGGATCTGTCTTCACATTAATGCTCTCGATTTCACCGAATTTGCCGAAATGATCGCGCAATTCCTCTGTTAAAGATTACGGGTGGTGAGTTTCGGAGCATCTTGCTGTTGAGATTGTCTGTACTTACTCTCGGTGGTCTCCCAGCTGAGGCCGCCCACAAACAGTTTCCTGCGAAAGGTCAGAGAAGAAGAATTGTGGCTTAGCTGAGGTTTTCACAAATTGGTTTTGGTTTGGGGGTTGGAAAAAAGGTAGTGTTGATTCAATTTCAATTTTGCTGTTTGCTGACCACAAAATGTTACTTTAAGAATTTTCTCTTCTCTGCAAAAAAGTTGATGACGGAGCAAGAATTCAACAAAAACGAAAAAAAAACTCACCAATAATAATTAATATTTGTTTTTGCTTTCTGAATATATCAAAGTTACTTTCGTTTCGGAAATGAGCGAAAGAGTACGGCGAGCGAGCGTTCGATCGAGAGACACAAACGAGCGAAAGATATAGATAGATATAGTAGAGATAATATATATATGCAAAGAGTGAATTATTCGATTTGTTTTACTAAAATTAACAATTAGTTAGGATTATTATTGATAAAAGTATGAGAAAAATGCAAAGGTCTTTTGGTTTTTGATGCTGTTGGTGGAATTTCAATTGCTTTATTTGTCTGGGCTGTTGATATATAAAAAGATTTTATTAAAAAAAAAACACTTAAAATTTACTTGATGTACGTTACGCTTAATGTTTGGAAAAGAAGTCTCTTTCTTTTTTGTCACGTTGGCGAAATTTAGAGTTTGATCTCGTTATCGGGGGGCTCGTTACGTTACATTTCTCATTCGGCGGCATCGGCAAACAAACAAACAAAACACGCTCTCTCTCCTCTCTGTCTCTCTCTTTCTCTGATTTGATTGATACTTTTTTTATATTTTTTGGTAAACAATAAAATGCATTATATTTTTTTATATATATTCACATACAAGATCCAATTGAAATCGAGATAATTTTGTGTGTACAAAAGTTTCTATTGATTGATTGATATTTTTGTTTATTTTATTTGTTTTTGGTTAGATAAATACCATCATCAATCGATCGCATCGGCGGCATTTCTTGTTGTTGTTGTTGCTGTGGTTGAGGGTGTTGCTGGCATCCGTGCACTTCCTTCCTTGAGAATAGCTTAACACACCACCTTGGCATTTCACTTCTCTCAAGACCTGCCGGAGAGGAACAAGATTAGTTCGCTCAAACACAACAGGATTAGCTATGGAATTGTAGTAGTATATTGATTGATTGTTTTGGTGGTGAGCTCCATTTTGGCATTCTGAGGATTTCCGTAAATCATCCTTGGTTGCGGATTGCGGTTTGACTCGACTTAATATTAACTTAAATGTAAAATATATAAGAGAGATGAGCAAATGATGTGGGAGAAAATCAATGTAAACAAAAAGAAGAAACTCCAACGACCAACCAAAGACTTTGAATACAACTAGATGGCGTCTTCGAATTTTGCTCTTTCGCTTCTTTCGTAAGCGGTTTTTTTTTATCAATTTCCGTGGTTTTCGCAAAGTTTTGTTACGCTGACAGACAAAAGTTTATAAAAATTGTATTAATTTAACTTCCAAGAACTCAAGCTCTTTCTAGCAGAAAGAATTAGGCGCTGTCCAACAATTAGCTTATCAAGTTGCTATTTTCCAACCTTCCCAAAACTGTCTAACTTATTCCAAAGTAGAATCCTTTCCCTGTCAACCCTCCCACATTGACAAAGCAAGCAACACAAAAGCTTGATACACATATATTAATGGACGGAGCATCCAAATTCTCAATAAGCATAAACCGATGTTTGAAACCAATCCCGCACAAGTATGACTAGCTAGAAGAACGCTCCTAACCAAATAAATCCTAAGATTTCCGGCACATGTCCAAAATGAAGTTGTGGTTCACCTGATACTTAACATGTGTTCAATTGTCCCCAATGAAACTCCTAGCCAAGCGCATAAAAATATCCGCTTACATTTTCCACAATTTTAATAGATATCTCATTATTTAAAAAAATTACAAAATAAAATTCGGAATTTCTGCATAATTGGATAAGGTTGTCCAACTTAGAGATGAGACGTTGATCATTTAAAAGATTCGAAGACTCAGATAGTTTTACGAGAGTAAGCGTTGAAAGCATATTTAAGAAATCTATGCTAATAAAAAAACATGGATGACTGCCGCTCTATTTACAGATTGGATTGAAAATTGCGCTGTTTCCGAACTAACTTATTGTTGCTCTAAAAACATTAAGAATTTTAATGCTCATACTCTGGAATATTGCTCCAGGACACCACCTCTCCGTCATATAGACGATGGATCACTAAATACGGCGAACGTTTTCTCAACTCTCAAAAGCAACTGATAAAAATGATAAATTATCCATAATAAATATATTGGTTTTGCATGGAAGAAGTAGAAATTCAAGTTGTGGAAAGATACCAGAGTGCGTGTCTACTAACAATTTTTCATTAATAGCGATGTAAATTAGCTATGGAAAATAATGTTGAAAGAATGGAGATTGAAGATATCGACGAACTGTTAAAGTCACACGATTGAGAGCTCACAAAAGATGTGTTTATAGTCTTTGGGATTGAACATGAAATTGATCCGATCGATATCCGAAGAGAACGAAAAAAGCTAACGACTGCGCCAATCAATCTGGAGAAACAAAAATCAGCGATTAAAACCTTCAATTTGAATTTAATTTTATTGCTTTTCCAAGCATATTTCCGAAGAATATGTTCGAAAAGTATCCAAAAGATGCAAACTGGATCTGAAGCAAACCAAAGCGTACCTAACCTCTAATTTATGCTCGGAAGTCGAGCCGCAAACCAATACAGGGTGCCTACGAATATAAGAGCCAAACCGTAAGCCGCAAAACGGTTCGGGTTGGTTCATTTTATGGACAAGATTGATGATGTTTAAGTGCGATACATTTAATAAGAAAGTCTAATTGAACTTAAGTGCTCTCCAACCTCTATACAAAAACCTTTTAACAAGTGTTTCTAACTGAAAAGACATTTTGATTTTGGGATACTCGGTTTGGTTATAACCAAACTATAAATACCATGTTATGTGAATCCCTGATCGGTATGCTTTCAATTCAAATTTCCTTAAAAATGAGTATTAATTATATAGAAAGTGTTCATGTTGAAGGTAAGGTCACGCCACTACAATGACACTTACAGGGAACGCCCGTGTACAAAACCTTTGTAAATGATGTTGCTTACGAGAGTTTCTCAAAAGATACGAAAGCAATTGGGAAAACTAACAGAAAACGGAACAACTCGCGGTCAGTTTGAGGTATCATAAACGTAACTTTAGCGAATTTTTTTACATATGCACAAAAGTTTTTTGATTTTGAGACCAAATCTAGTCAAAAAACCGGTTTGAAATCAGAAAACTTTAGAGGGTAGTGGAATTGAAAACAAGGCTGATAATGATTTTTTCTCATAAGCCCTATTTTCCCATCATCTCATAGTTCTAAAGAAAAAAGCAATTAAAGTAAATACGCCATCTAGTTGTGTGCATAGTCTTTGGACCAAACGCACAGCTGAATCACTCTTCTCCAACGGCGACAAATATGGAACGTTCTCTCAACTGATAATAGAAACCACTTTTTAGATGACCGCGAAAAAACTGATGCCGGCGCGGCGGTGGGCTCAGCAACAACACAAACACACTCAATCTCTTGTAGAAGTAGCCGGCAAGCAAAAGGGAATAGTGAAAAAATGCAAATACATACATACATACGTACGCCGCCATATTGAAAGAGCGGGCATGGAAACGATTGGGGGAGGGGGAAAAAACACACACACACAAAAATAACAACGGATGGCTGTACAAAAGAATAATGCGAAAAAATACTCAGACACTTATACAAACACAAGTTTTATATACATATATATTTTTTTGGCGAGTGAAAGGCAAGCTAAGCACATTGTGTGCTACGAGTTGCCATACATAACCTCACAAATGTGGGGAAAATGTCTTCCACGCGACTGGAAAATTTTCAATGGCAACGAAAAAAAGCCAAGCAGAATATAGAAAAGCCGCAATGGCAGTGAATTTTCATTAGAACAAAGATGAAAGTTTTTTTTATAATATTTCTGTTCTGCGTAATTGCTGTGTGAGTGAGGTACAGTCGCTCACACACACACGCGCGCGCAAAAAAAAACAAAAGGGGTCAGAGCAGTAGTAGGGACTCCGCCGCCGTCACCGCCGCTGCTGCCGCAACAACCCACAACGACGTTAGCTTCGCTTTTACGTAACAACAAAGTTGGGTGGTAATCGGGGAAAATAAAATTCAGTTAGGCACATGATTGCTGTCAGCGGCCTGCAAAATTATGGGTACATCTTTTTCCACTTCTGTTCTTTAAATACCTGTCGTCGTCACGCTGGTTGGAGGCAGCGCCTGTGTAGTCAGAGCTGCTGCCATTGGTGGAGCCGGCAGCGCCGCCATCGCCATTTTCAGAGCCTTGGCCATCGCTGGTGGTCACATCCTTGGTAAAGTCTTCGCCGTTCATTTCGTTATCAACAATTTTATCGGCCATTGTGTGTGTGCTGTACGTTTGCTTTTGCTCCTTCTTTTTTTAATGCCAATTAAAATATTGTTTAACCAAAAATCTGCTATTTTTACACACTCGCCGAAAACCTCGCGCGTACAATTGACGACCGGAAAATGACAAATGCAAGCAGCCAGACAGCGTGTGTGTATATGGGCAAGCGTGGCGTTGCCACCCGGTTGCACAAATGAATGTGTAGGCACGAAAACAAAATTAGCTGACCTCGTTAATGGTTTTCTCTGATAGATTTTCGCTAGATCAACTAAATAAATAATTACAAAAAAATTTTTTTTTACCAGTTTTACTTGTAAAAACTACAATATACTAGATTGTCTAAACATCAGGCAGCACTGTGGCTGCGCAGTGTGCCCCTACGGCAGATGGCAGCATAAATTGTAAAAATACCAAAAACCTTAAAAGAAACAGTGAACCCATAAAGGGTTCGCACAGCAATATGCTAAATTTTTTAATATTTTTTTCCAACCTTTGTATAAGAAAACTTTTTTCATCGATCCTCGAATTTCTATAAATTCCAAGCTTATTTTATGTTTAATTAAAAAACTTGAAAATGTGTATTAAATTTGACCGATTTCCAAAGTATTTTTTTTTGGTTTTACTTGTGACCCACCATTTTTACAACTGTCTTGGGTGACCGGGTATATTCAATAATAGTGCATCTGATCCGTATATAAAAAAAAATGAAAACGATCTTTAAAAATTTGACTTTAAAACCCTACTGCTCCAGAATTTTTTAACCCACCCCAAAGCGAGAGGTAGATGCGTTAACTCTGAACACATGCTTTCTTATTTTAACTATTTCGTATAAGCCGTTCCTTATAAAAATCCGAGACCATTATAATCCATTTTTTGGCACTACTTTGAATTTGACAGATATATCACATATCCATTCAATACAAAAAACCGTTTGTCCAAATCAATTCTTGTTCTTGTGTAGTTATCAAGGCACTAAAAAATGAGACTCACTTTCTGTGGTTGAACCACCGGTTTAGTTTATTACATGGTTTTTGAAGCCAATTGAACCGCGGTTTCGGTTCGGTTCCTTAACCCTTAAAGCCCGTCCTTTTCATGAATCTGCGTGGAATTTTATTTTAAAGTTTTTTTTTTGGCTTGAAACAGCCCAAAGAGTCAAAGCCGAGCTCCTCTCAATCTTTTGGCTTGTGTGCCGAGTCCGAGGCGGGATCTAACCTACGACCTCTTGCCAAAAACTCATTTCGGTTTTAGAATTAAGTATAACGTCTCGAAATTTACTTCAATCTGTTCTTAAAGTTATATTTTCGTGAAGGTAAGGCAGTCCTAAAAGTGGGCAAAGTAGCTGTTCAAGGATCTTGCTTGATTTTGCCTAGTCTCAAGTCTTAAACCACATCTTAAGTATAAAGTCGCGGTTTGCCGTTACAAGGTAGGTTAGGTCGAAGGTAAGGCAGTTCGAAAATGTTTCAAAAACTCATTTATCGGCCCTGTTTCGAATTCCACTTCGGTTTTCGTGTAAACATTGGCTTTTCTAGTTTAAAATTTACAATTTACATGCAGGTTAACCAGCATATCTAAGATTACTAGATAAGGTTTAAGAAAAATCGGAATTGTCAAGCAGTTGAAGCCGATTGCTCGATGCCAAGTGGATTCAATTCGTCAGAAAGAGAGGACCTGATCTAGTTACCACAGACATTTCTCTTACTTTTCATAAAGAGTTGAGAACTTTAAATTAGAAATACCAACGCTTACACGAAACCCAAATGGAAATCAGAACAGAGCCGTAAGTTCTTGGATCGCACTTAATTTCACCCTATCTCAACTCTTAAGTATATCGTCGCGACTTACCTTTAAATCTGCTCAGAAAGTCACATTTTCTGACTTTCGAAGTCGCGAAAATTCCAAAACAATGTCAAAAACTTTTTTGTCTAAGATAGCCCGGAATTCCGCAGTTGCTACGACCATTTACGAATCTACAAATTATTTTCAAATAGTTTTTAGGCCAAACCAAAAGTTCTTAACAATTTGTTTGAAAGATAATCTCAACATATTTAGCTTATTCCCATTCAATTTTGCTTTAGTTACATTAAAAAGACTTAAAGCTAAAATAAAAAATATTAGTTGGTACGATTACTGTCTTGCTTCACTGTACATAAAATACCGCTCAGTTGCTATTAAATAAGCAAGAAGTCTGGCATCACTGTTTTGGTATTTTCCATTTTGACAGATTTTAGTACGTTTTTGCAGTGTGTACACACCACGAGAATGCCGCCATCATAGAGAATAAAAAAAAACGCTGCAGAGGCAAAAGAGGAACGTCGGTTCTCTTCTCAATTCAACACTTGTCCAATTTCATTGCGTTTGCGATTCTTTTCTACAAAAAATTAAACCAAATCAACGCATTTTAACTTAATTTATTAACAACTGTGATCGCCCAACAGCAGAAACAACATAAAAAAGTAAATTGAGTTGTTTCTCATCGTAAGAAAAAATTGCAACAAAGCAGAAGAAGAAGCAGACAGAAAGCCACAGTGTATGTGTGCGTTTGCATGAGTGTGTGTGTGTGTGTTTTAACAAAAACTGCAATTTGCAACTGATTTAGCAAACTTTTGTTATTACTTTCAGCATTTTTTCCATCAGCAGCTGAATCATCCCCTTCCCCCGCAACACACCCAACACACCAACCACAAACCGACGTGCTTTAGCATCAACAATACAAACACACGGAGAGGAAAGTGAAAAGAAAAAACAAGAAAAGGAAATTCAGTGTGGAAACTTCGTCAAAAGCAATAAATTGTGCATTAGCCCGAAAACCTTAAGCAGCAGTGGAGAAGCGGTAAAAACCGTTTGCAAAGGTGAGTTCAAATCTAGCCGGCCGGGAAAAAGACACCAACAACAATTTTTTATTAATTATAACAATTTGAAACATAACCTAACAAAAAAACACTATTTTGTTTTTGTACATTTTTTGTGTGTGTGTGTGTTTAAGCAGTGGTCTTCTTTTTATCGTTTTCTTTGTTCTGCCTACACACGCGGTTCGTCGTCAGAGAGACACAGGCGCGCGCACTAAATGCAAAAATCAAAGCAAATGGCAAATGTGCAGCTTGTGCTATATTCTTAGAGTTCAATGAGTTCCCCCCAATGCAAGCTCTCCCACCCACACCTGGCATTTACATACAAACGTACTTACATACTTACTATCCTCCAAAAGCGGCGCGGCTCAACCTTGGCGTGCAAACATAACCTAACAAATACTTTACATGGCCCCTCACCCAATGATCCCCTGCTGCTAATGCTGTGTCTGAGACAGTGGCTTGTTTTCAATTTTCGAGTTGCTAAAATGTTGATCGAAACTTAATTAAGAAGGAACATTTAAAAACCACTGTTGAGCTCGTTTTATTTTTACTTACTCAAAAAAAGTGCTTCTAAGTTTTGAATTTAAAATTCTTCACAAAATCAAAAACTTGCATTGATTACGCCATCTTTAGTGCATTTATATTAATGGATTTTTCAATTTTCAATCGAATTGTTCTGAAGTTTTGAGTAATCGAACCACTGTGCGGCTGTTGTTCAGCTGTGTATGAGGTCATTTACTCTTGGAAGTAAATACGGAGAAAAAGTCCTTTGTGTTTGTGCTTAGGTCGTACGAGTATTACTTGCAAATGCAAAATATCCCTTGCTTGAGCCAAAGTCATAGAAATTATAGCAAGTACAAAAACAACAACAACAAATGACTGATGACAGCTGCACTTTGTTTTCTTTGCACCAAATTTCCCATTTTAAGTGTATGCGAGTTTGACTGCTTGTGTGTGGATGTGTATGCCAGTGTGCCCATTGAAAGTGGGTCAAACTGCAACGCGCTGAATTTTTTGTTGTTTTTTTTATGTGCGCTGCGGCAAATTGAGTTTCTTATACATATATAAGGAGTAGAGTTGGGTCATATATGTAAAATACATACGGTCTTTTCTATTCTTTTATATTTCATCATACTGTGGGTAATATGAAATACATCCAAATAAAGTGTAATTTAAACGGACCCGGCTCAAATATTTAAGGGTCCGTTTTATCTTCTCAATAAAATTTATTTGACATAAAAACTGTTTGATTCGTGTTCCTTTGTGTTCTAAAATTATCAGAAAATGTTAACAATTCCAAAAAAATTTTAAAAATCATCTGGTATTATGCCCGACCCATTTATTTTAAGGAGAACAATTCTATATAGAAAACGAAGTAGTGCTAAACAAGGACATTTGGACACACTCAAACACAATCCGTTTGCACTTCTTTCGCTATTGACTCAGAGAGCAAGCCAAGAGAGCAAACGGTGCGCAGCGGTCGATGAGTGCAGGTCAGAGCTAGTTTTTGTCGCTTTTTTTTCGCACACCATACAAACTGTGGAAATGCAGAACTTGAGGCCTACTTACGACGCATTTAACAGGCGCAATTTGTTATAGGTACTAGAAATGTGCACGAAATGAGTAGCTTTGGCGGAACTCCGGTTGGATCCAAACTTTTTAAAAGGAAATTTCATGAACATGTCCTAATTTCGGAATTAAAAAATTTATATAAATTTTTCTGAAGGTGTGATCCGGAACCGGAAACAGTCGTGAAGTATAAGGTTCGATTCGCGGACCGTTTCGTTAACTTATCGATCCGAAGGTTTTGGGTCGAGTCTTTGATTATAGCATCTTATAAGAATATGATTAGACGATTGCACGTAAAGCTTTTTAAGATACCAAACTATACTATAGGCGTCTTAGCAACGCAAGACGGGTATTTGCTAGTAATTTTATAAAACTTCAATGTAACTTTCATCAGTTTAAGCCCAGTAATCACTTGGACAAAAATAAAACTTTGTCATAAAAAAACTTTTAAAATCTCTGTAAACCAATCCTCCTTACTGCTCCCGCCGCCAACAACCAAAACAAAGCAGCTTTCGCCTTTGATTTCGTTGAGGCAAAAGCAGAAGTCGTCTTAGCCTAGTTTTAACAATTAAAACTTATATCTCTATATGTCTAAACTCTATATTTGCAGACCAATCAACACTCAACACTGAATCATTTGTCAGCTGTGTTGACTCATCGAAGCAGCATCTGCAACTTGCAATAGTCAGTCACCCGGTAGTCCACTTTCAAGGAACTTGCAAAGTCGCCAGCAATGGTCATGGATGCGACCCAATCGCCGCAGCCTTCACCACAGTCGGTGGGACGTGAGTTTGTGCGTCAATATTACACGCTGCTGAACAAGGCGCCCAATCATTTGCATCGGTTCTACAACAACAACTCTTCGTTCATCCATGGCGAGTCCACACAGGTTGTGGGCCAGCGTGAGATCCACAATCGCATCCAGCAGCTGAACTTCAATGACTGTCATGCCAAGATCAGCCAGGTCGACGCCCAGGCCACGCTGGGCAATGGTGTTGTGGTCCAAGTGACCGGTGAGCTGTCCAACGATGGTCAGCCCATGCGGCGCTTTACCCAAACCTTTGTGCTGGCAGCCCAGTCGCCCAAAAAGTACTATGTGCACAACGACATCTTCCGGTACCAGGACATGTACATTGAAGACGAGCAGGATGGCGGCGAGTCGCGTTCGGAGAATGATGAGGAGCACGAAGTGCAGGTGCAAGTGGGCAACACTGTTGACCAAGCCGTGCAGGTGGTGGGTGATGTAAGCCAGCCACCGCCGCCGCAGCAGCTGCCTGCTCAGGCACAGCAAGTAGTGGTGCCTCAACAGCAGGTAGCTCCAACTGCGGCGGGAGCTGGACCGCAGCAGATTTATTATCCGTTGCCGGCCGGAGCAGCCACTGGACGTCCCGTACCGGTGGCGATGCCAGCGGCTCCTCAGGCAGCTGCTGTGCCACTGCCGGCTCAGTTCGCCACTCAGCCGCAACAGCCCATCCAGAACGGTGTAGTATCGCACGAGGAACTGCAGCAACAACAGCAGCAAGTGCCACCACAGGCTTTGGTTCCACAAAGTGTCTCGCCTCTGGTGCAGCAGCAGCAGCCAAGTGGTGCTGCTGTCTTGTCCTCCAATGTGGGCATTGTGCCCGTTCAGACCACAGGCTTCCAGCAATCACCCCTAGTGGCTCCACAGCTCATCCAACAACAGCAGCAGCAGCAACAACAGCAGCAGCAGCAGCCTCCTCAGCTGCCACCTCAGCAGCAGCAACTGCCAATTCAGCAGCAGCAACTGGTGGAGCCAGAGGAACCTGTGATCGTGACTCCCATCATTGTGCAGAACGTCAGCGAAGCACCAACTAATCGCCAACCCCAGAAGCCACCAACTCCAGTTGATGACTTTAAAACGATTCACGAACAGCAACAGCAGGAGAAATACGAGGCTGCCAAACAACAACAAAACGAGCCCAAAACCTATGCCAATCTCTTCAAGTCCACGTCATCCTCGCCCAGTGTCTTTGTCAATGCTGCACAACAGCAACAACAACAACTCCAGCAGCAGCAACAGCAGCAGCAGCAACAACAGCAGCAGCAATCGCTGAACAATGTGTACAACAACTCGACTTCCGCGGGTGGCGGCAGCCTCAGTGGCAGTGTAAGCGGCAGTGGACAGGTCAGCTATTCGACCACTGCTTCATCATACAACAACAACGGCAATTCACGACTGGATAACGGCGGACCACTACCACAGCGCAACAACTCGATCAGAAACAACAAAGGTGGTGAGTAGAGCAGCAAGTAGACATAAGATGACCAAATGACTTGGTTCAAAAAGGGAGTACTGAAACCTTTGTTTCACTTAGGGTTTCATGTTGAATGTTTATGTTGATGGTGATGGAACTATAGAATCGATCGGTATAAAAATTCATTGGAATAACTTTGGAGTTCTTAAGATATACATATAAGTTCTTTTGAATGACCCTATCCTATGACCAAATTTCTTACCAGAACGATAGATCAAAGTTCAGTTCCAGTTTTGGCATCACTTTTATTGCTGGTATTGGTTATACATAATGTAGAGCTAATTGTTGCAAATTTGATGGTTGAATTTCTTAGAATTTTCTTTGTGGTCTACACATGATTTTGAACTGGGTGATTATCTCAGTTATGACTGAGTCACGTAATTGGCGACATTGCAATGACATTCCATTTTAAATGTTAAGACTGACTGGTGACATCATGGCGGTCTTGACAACCTCTCGGACCTCTGTCGATGCTTTTACCGATGCTGCTCACATTGATACTTATGGCGGGTAAAGTCTCGATTTATTAGCGTAGTCAGCTACGGGCAGCAAGCATTCTTGTGCTCATTAACTTTGGCCTAATAGGATTAAAATCTGCTTAAAAATAAGCAAAGTCCGCTGTCTATTGATCAGCAACCAACGAAATTTGAGTATAAATATTTTTTTTAAAGATAGTTCAAGATTTTTTTGCTCAGGACTTAGCATTACGTTATACATTGGGTCCAAAAACTTGCCATATGGAAAAGCATTGTTCTTAAAAAGGAATTTCTCACGCTTTTCCCTTTCCTGAGCGAACGATTTCGCTGGAGAGGACGAATTGTTAGTTGTGGTCACCTCAACTGGTTCTGATACGATTCGTTCTTCGCGTTACAACATCTGACCAAAATTACAATGCCCTCTGCAAAGGTAAAAACAAATTTGTATCGGTTCCGGTTTCGGTTCCGGTACGTGATTTGAAACGGTCTATTTCGGTTAACGGTTCCGGTACCGGTATTAATCCCTGCTAGGAGGGCTTCGAAGAAAAACTGTACGGATTAAATCTACTTGACCTTAAGCAGTCAGTTTTAAATCTCTCAACCAGGGCTGCAAACCGAAAACTTTGAGATCCTGCAGCTAGTGGAAGATACATGATGACTCTTTGCATTGATTCGACCAGAAAACAAAAACATTTCTTGGTCACATTCGATTCGGTTTAAGGTTTGGTTCAAGGTGACAAAAATGTCGGCGTTCCATGCTCGAACCGGTTAGGTTCATAGCTTGCAGCACTGCTCTCATCTCTTCAATACTTCCCATATAAAGGCAAAAATAAAACCGTTTCTAAGAAAATGTCTTGAGATTTCTGGGATACCTCCGAAAATATGCTTTTCGTGGTAACTAAACAAAAAGGTTTTCATGCCAATATTAAGCATTGGTTTCAGTACAAATTTAAATTTAAGTAATTTAGTAACGAAGTACCAACCAAATCCTTTGATTCATTCAGAAACTGGTTCGTTAACCCATCAAGCTTAAGCACCTTGTCTCTGTTGCCATCAATAACCATGCAGTTTGATGTTGGGTTGAGTTAAGTCAAAGCCATTGCTGCAGGCCCATGTTTAGTTCCTAAACTCTTGATCTTTACAGAATTTAATTCATCTTTTGGTTAAACGATTTCATTTTGTTGCAGACTTTGAGCAGCGCCGTCCCAGCAATGCCCAGCAGTTTGGCGATAACCAACAACTGTTCCTTGGCAATATTCCTCATCATGCCGGCGAGGAAGAGTTGCGTGAACTCTTCTCGCGCTTTGGTAATGTCATTGAGCTGCGTATACTGTCCAAGGCCGGCAACAAGGTGCCCCCGGGCATGCGCAGTCCGTTAAACTATGGTTTTATCACCTACGATGATTCCGAGGCAGTGCAAAAGTGTTTGGCCAATTGTGTAAGTGAATCCAAAAACTATAACTAAAGCACTTGACTGTATGATCTGTCTGTTTTGCAGCCGCTGTACTTCCCGGAGAACTCGCCAGATGGTCAAAAACTAAATGTGGAGGAAAAGAAGCCGCGCATGCGTAATGACATGGCACCGCGTCAGTCCATAGGTGGTAATAATTTGAACAACAATATGGGACGTCTGGGAGGCAACAATGGACCACAATCGCGGCCAATGGGTGGCAACAACAATGGCAGCGGCATGATGCGTAATAATGCCGGCAATGGTGGTGGCAATAACAATTTGCGCACCGGCGGAGGCGGCAATGGAGCACCACGTCTGGGCGGTGGTGGCGGCGGCGGAGGATTTGGTCAGCGTAATGACAACCGCAGCGGTGGTAATCAGACTAATGGACCGCTGCGTGGTGCAGGCAATGGGCAGACTGGTGGTGGTGGCGGCGGCGGCGGCAACTATGGACGTCGCTAAAATAAGAAGAAAGAAGTGATCAACGTAGCAGCAGCCAAGCGCAACAGCAGCTGGCCTGACATCCGACATTGGCCGCAGCTTTAATAAGAACAACAACAACAGGCAACAGCAACCCAACGTTTAGAACATCGATTTCTTCCACAATGCAATCAATCAATTACATTCATACACACACACACTCGCCCAAGCATACATAGCAGAAGGAACAAAAAGCAACAAACTGTCTTATATAAAACGTTCCTAAGAGCGCAACCACAACGAGTAAAAGGCGCCTTCGCTGCAACAAGAACAACTAAATCCAAGAAAAAAATATTGCTTTTTGGGTCAGTAATTTAGTTGAGTTAAGTTTAAGCCCGCTTTTCCAGCCAGTTCGTGCCAAAAGAAAGCAAAATCCTGTGCAAATTTATGTTGTAAATCGAAACAAAACGCAGCCACCCCCACCCAACCAACCATTCTACACACACACACACACACACACACATAGGCATGCTCCCTCAAGCCCAGCGGACAAAAACCATGTAAAGAATAATTTGTAGTAGAGTTTTGATGGTCCGTTGTATTGTGTATTCCTTAGAAACTGGATTTCTGGGCCTCATTTTTGAGTCTCCATTGTTGAAAGCTCGTTTATTTTTTGACCGCTGGGTGATTCTCGATGAAAAACACTTGTGTATTATGTTTAAGTCTCAAACATTTCATCCCACCATTCATTCATACACAGACATACACACACTCACACATACTTAGCCTAAATTGATAACTTTAGTTTCAGCTCTCGTTTGGCAAATCATTTTCAAAATTTAACTTAAGTTTTCACAATCAAATTTCAAATCCTTATCGTTTGTTTTTAAGTTTATTACAAAATAAAAAAAATCTACTTAAGCGCTATTAAAAATAAAATCAACTTAAAAAATAAAAACTTAGCTAAAAAAACACAAAAAAACTAAACAAAAAAATGAAAAATATTTGTAAAATGCAATAAAAAAGAGCAAAAGAAAGACTTGAAAACTTAATCTAAAAAAAAAAACAAACAAAAAATGGTAACATGAGAAAAATGTAAAGTAAAAATTAAAAACCTCTCTTTAAATCTTTCATAACGACGACGCCGCCTGTCCTTTTCATTTTTATGTTTTTGTTTTTGTTTTTTGGAACTTACATTTAATTTTGCAAAACACTTAAAAACACACAACATTTAAACTAGCTAGTCTATAGTAGAATGAATCCAATTGTTGAGCGTTTTTTTTTTATATTTATTTGCAAATGAGTTCGTAAACCAAAACTAAGTCAAGCAACTTTAACGATTTGGTGTTTCCAACGCAGTTGTGAACTAAAATTTAGTACATATTAAACCAATACAAAAAAAAAAAATACAAAAAAACAAAGAAACAAACTTACATTTATAAACCAGAACTCAAGCTACTAACATTTTTCTCAAGGTCAAACAAGCAAAAAACATGTAACAACTCATTTAATTTAATGTTAATTCCTAGACTTATAAACAAACAAAAATCTAAATATACATACATAAATATATATATATATATAGATTTATATAAACTGCAGCAACAAACTCCGAATCACACTTTTCACGCGGCGTCTTTCAAATTTCATATCATTTGTTTTTCTTGTTTTGGCGGCGCCTGCTGAGAATTTGTTTGATTAATTTCTTTTTTGCAGAGGAGAGAAGAGGGGCAGGCACTGTGGACTCGAGTCTAAAGCAATTTTTTTAGTGCATTTTTTTGTAAAACGAAAATGTTAGTGTTCAAATCTTAGCTCGGAAAGCAGTGCCCGGGAACTACAACTTTCAAAAACTAAGACCACACAAAATCAAAAGTCAAAATACTTACAAAATTTTGCCTATTCTCAAGTAAAACAAAAGAAGTAATGTTCATGCTCATTTCTAGGTAAAAAAGTAAACACAAAACAAAACAGCGACACTTAACTATAATTTAATTTATATGTAAACAAAAACTACAAGTAAAAATAATTATAATAATAAAAAAAAACCACAACAAACACAGATTTGAGCGCGTTTAACAGAAAATTTTTAAATATGATTTTTATTTTTTTGAGTTCTTTTGGTGCCGCCGCCGCCGTGTGAGTATATTTTATGGTTTATTTCTTCAGGTGATATCGCACACACAGAGCTGTAAATTAATTTTATATTTAATTGGATGTAAACAAACTTTAGGACAGGGATGCAAACCGATGGGAAATGAGGACTCGTTCGGTTCAGTGGCTCACAAAGTTTTTGAAACACCGGTTCGGTTTATTACATGGTTTTTGGAGCCAACTGAACCGCGGCACAGGGTATTTTGGAGTCGGGGCACTCGACTTCAGCTCCCTTTCTTGTTAATATTAAGTCTGCAAGAAAAGCACTTGAAATTGCCTTGCATGGAAGCTGACATGAGAAATTTGTTGATGACATGCGAAAAAATCATCCCGACATTATGCAGATCTTCCCACCTTATTCACAAAAGACCCAATTTTCTTTGATTCAGAAATTTCGAGCAGCGCTTGCATCGGTATTTCCAATGCCCACATACCAACCAAATCACATAAGATTTGGTAAACAAGAAGTGATGGAAAATTTATCAAGTTAGAGACAGAAACAGTAGAGTTGGCGAAGGTTGTCCCCAAGCACCCAAAGAGTCTTACTTTCAACAACCCACATATGTTTCTTAAAGCTACTATTGTTGACCAAATTATTAAATAAATGTCGTGCCAATTTATTTTTTCTTTAAATACTTTTGTATTATTTTATATTCAATATATTTTTAAGAGCGTTAACTGACAGATGTTAGATGTTGCATGTTACCAATGTAAATTTCCATTTCACATCATCATCAAATTTCATGCGTTCCTCTAAAATGTACTCGGTGTGTAGAAATTTCTTTAGTCGAAATAACAAAAGTCGCAAAAAATTTTACTTTTCACAGCTCCGACTGACGATTTCTGAAAAAAGAGAGACAGCAGCAGCAGTCGTCGTTTCGTGATTTTTCTCAATTGCCTTGCCGCTGCTTTTGATCAGACGCGTAAGTCGAAGCTGCTGCCTTCGTTCAGAAATTTGGCAAGTCGGCAGCAGCGCCGTCGCGACAAAAGTTGATAGCCACTGATTTTGATTTGATTTACACATGTGTGCGTTGGCGCTCGCACCCAGTTGAATTTCGCGGAGCATGGTTCCCAAAAGAATGCCATCTGACACAATTCGTCTTACAAAAAAGAATGCACTACCAACTTTTGCAGTATGATAGATTTTTTTAATCTTTCTTTAAAATGATGTCCATTGTCCATCGATATTTCCGAATTACTTGATGATAACTTTAATTTACAGCTCTGATCGCACACACATATTGTTAACACACCCAAAAACAAAATATTTTGGTTTTTTTCTTGTATTTATTTTTACAAACTAGCATTTAAGTGAAATTAATGCGCACAAGAAATACAAGCAAATGACAAATTTTTAAACAACTATTTCAAAAATCAAGAAAAATATTCGCTATTTCGTATTCCAATTCAGAAATCATAAAATAATTCAGTGGTGCGTTTTATAGCGTTTCAGATATAAAACATTACACAAATTACAAACCAACAACTCAATTCAATTTTGCAATACTAAACAAATTAAAAAAAAAACAAAAATAACATCATAGTTTAAATAAAGTAAAACGAGTTTACGATTTTAAGTCTAAAACAAAATAAAATTGAGTGTGTTTATCCTTGATTTATATAGAATGATGCAGCGAAATCAAAGCCAACTTGGTTTATAACGGGTGACAACTAAAAATATGCACAAACTTTGAGAGAGCGCGCCCTTAGCTGAGACTTACATAAAAACTTTCGGGATGATATTTCTTTCTCTTTGTTCTACTGTCAACACGATTTCATGCCCCCGACAAAAATTTTGACAAATAGTCGCCATCATGCCGTCCGAGCATAAATGTCTTCTTGATCGCGTTGTGAAATTCTACGAAATGTACGCTGACAAAGGTAAAGTGTTTACAGTAAACCATTTTACCCAAGAGGGCAAGTTCAAACGCAATATTTATAGTATTTTGCAACGGAAAATAATAAAAAGAGAAGTTGGAAGTGGTCGGAAAGCAAACATTATGACCGGCCAAGCTGTCAGACAGCTAACCCAACATTTCAACAACAAAGACAACATAAGTCAACGAGATGCAGCCAGAAAAATTAATTGCAGACAACAACACATCAGTAAACTGCTGAAAAAGAATAATACTGTTGCCAGACGTATGCAAAGAGCACCAAGTTACACACCTGACCAAATACAAACTGTCAAATCTCAATGTCGGTGGATGTGCAACCAATATCGTGGCAAACTCTTTGTTTTAGACGATGAAAGTTACTTTGGTCTGAGTACGGAACCCAACAAACTTGCCGCAGTGTCGTCCAATTGAAGATTTTTTTTGGAAGTCTGAGTGCTGCAGTTTACAAAAACAACTGGAAGGCCAAAAATATCCAAGAACTGACCAAGAGGATCCAAGGTCTTACAGGCCCTCTGCGCAAACATTTTCCGGAGGCTACGTCGAGTGGCTGATAATGGTCCTTTCGACCAAATCCATTGATGCAATTCTTTTGTATATGTAGTCATAAATAAACTGTACAATTTTCATAAAGATCCGTTAGGAATTAAGGTTATGGCGGCATTTTAAAGTTTGTGCAGATTTTAAGTTGTCACCCGTTATTAACAAGACAGTGGAACCGAAGGTGTCAAAGTAGATTCAAATATGTGAGAATATTCACAAATATCTGTTTAGGTCGATACTGAATGCTGATCAAGATGTAGAATAGTTAAATTGAAGAGGAACAATCTCAGCATAGGTTAGCTACCAACTCCCATATCTCAATTTCCGGCTATGTCATAGCATTATTTATTAATTCCATCTTGAAGAGGTTTATCGTATAAATCGTAATATTCAAAGTACATAAATAGTCAGTGGGGTGCAAGTGATAGTCAAAAATATCACGAAATGTAGATTAAAGTTGTAAAGATGAATAAATTGTATAAAATTCTATGACTAGGAATGAATGAGTCTTCTAATTCTCCTTAAACGCCTGGAAATGTAAAAGAAAACGTTTAAGAACAATGCGGCCAATTGGTTCATTCATAAATATACCATAGGCAGGTTGGGCACCATCGTTGTTGTTGTTGATGCGGTTAGTTGTCTTCTGAGCCGGCTGGAAGATCTTGTAGTTATCGCTAGGCCACTTCTTGACGGGGACAGCAGCGGTTGCGGAGGAAGCATCGCCGCCAGCTCCCTCCTCCAGCACCATCACATTGGTTCCCGGTTGCTTTTGTTGCAATCCAGCAGCTGCCGCCTGCACCGATTTGTACTCGTTCTTGGGACGATCATTGGTTGAGGTCTGGGCATGCTTGTGCCCCTCCTTTGGTGACCATTCGGTGTTCGGGTTAAACAAGTGGTGCTTTTTGCCAAAGCCGCTGGCAAAAGCATGCTGTTGCTGCGGCTGGTGTGCCTGTGGAGCATAAAGCATGGGTGCGGGTGCTACCGTTGGAGTTACATAGGAGGCCCAGCCATTGATAAAAGCTGATGGCGGCAAGGTGGTTTGAGCCAAATACGGATTATAGCTGGGATTATAACCAAAATGGTCCATGGTGGCGGGCTGAGGGGGCACATAGCCGGCTCGAGCCGCCCCACCCACAGGGAAACGCAGACGTTTGATGGGATCAGGTTTCTGGGTGGATTTCTTGACCTCAACTGCCGTAAAGTTGATCGAGTGCTTCCCCTGAACTGTAACCAATTGTGATTGAAAAAAAGATAAGGCAAAGTATGAGGTCAGACCTACCCAAAGCTCGCTCAGCACTAGACGTTTCCTCAAACTCCAAGAAGCCAAAGCCTCGCTTGCGTCCCGTCTCCTTATCCAACAGCAGCTTCACGCTGGAAATGATCCCAAACTGTGAGAAGTACTCACGTATCGAGTGCTCATCATGACAGTCCTTGAGGCCGCCCAGAAAGATTTTGTTTGCCATCGAATTGTTCTGTTGACCCTTGTTGAACTCGTGACGCGGCAAAGCGCGTTTGGTCTCCACCGTCCTGCCCAGAGAAGTGTTAATATATGTAGAGCATAATTTGTTCCCCTTCCCCCCTCCCATCTTACTTATTATCAATGCAGTGGGGCCGAGCACGCTGCACATTCTCCACCGCCTCGGAATTCACATAGGTGACAAACCCAAAGCCGCGTGAATGATTGGACACCGGATCGCGCATGACCACAGCATCCGCCACCTCGCCGAATTGTCGGAAAAACTCGCGCACCGTCTCCACCGTGGTGTGCATCGAGAGGCCACCTATGAAGATTTTGCGCAAGTGCTCACTGCCCTCGGCTCCATGGCCACTAGTAGCTGCTGCCATCGAAGCACCCGACTCCAAACCAAAGTTGCTGCGACCATTTTTTCGCGGCTTTGCAGAAAAAAAAATATAATAGAAATAGACTAGGAAGGAATGGCATACATACCTCTTGGTAGAAGGGTGCATTCACCACGGAGTTGTTATCCATTTTAGGCATTTAGGAAACCAATACGAACAGTTCAATTGAAGGCAGCAAAATGAAACTGGCCGGGGAAAGGGAATTAATAACAATGACAGGAAAAGTTTTCAAATGTCAAGAACACGATTGCTGAACGTGATACAACCCTGCAAAACGGTAACTGAAGCGCAGCCAACTTCAGTCGGTCCAACGATAGACAGCTGGTGACTTATCGATAGCTTTTTTTCAAATTCGTTCTGCGCTCTCTATACTGCGACTTTCTTGCATTTTAGCAAAACTTTTATTAAAGTTTTTTAAGTAATTTAAGTTTGATATTTTCAAAGAGGCAAAATCAAATACGAAGCGAATTGCTTAAAATAATTTATGTTACAACAAAAATAAAAAACTAGAAAGAAAGCTGCAGTCGAGTGCCCCTCCTAAATACCCTTTTGCCTTGATTTCATTGGTTTTCACAGCTCACGATGCGATATTCCCCGCTATATAAAGCAAAATTGTTTCGTGTATAACTTCAGTGTTTATCGTCCGATTTAACTTTTCAGAATAAATAGATATTGGGCTTTTCTTAATATATACTCGTATTAACTCACGAGACTCTAACTTAAAAATTGTAACTGTTATTCGCGGTTAAAGGGGGGGGTGGGAAATTTTCCAAATCTGTCGCAAACTCGATCTGGGTAGGTAGTATACTACCTGGCCACATGAAAGAATTTGTAACTCTAGTGAATTCCTGAAAGTCATTTAAATTTAATTTTGATTTCGTTTAAGCAAGTCTAAATCAGTGATAGATCAGTGATTCGTGATAGATTTCGTGAACAGCTGGCAGTGGGACCGTAAAGCTGGTTGACCATTGGCGCGAAAGTAACACTTGCTTAAAAAGTGTGAAAACTATTCTTGTAATCTTTTTATTTAATAATAGTTTATTAACAGATTATGTAGTTTAAGTATCATTCCTAAATTTTATAAAGTCTAATTCAAGTATTTATAATTTTGTTTAGGGAGAACTGAAGTTACTTATGCAGTTTGGCAGATCTCAAGTTGATGAGGCAGGATGAAATTGTGGAAGAATTTGTGACGTACAACATTCTAGGAGAGCTGTGCAAGTATGGAATCCAGAATATCTTTAACTTAACCAAGCACAAGCTCTAAAAACTACAGCACTTTTGAATCCGTCTACTGTTGGCCACTGGCCTTTCTTTCCTTCAAAGAGATTCGTAAGCATTTTTAAATGCATTAAATAAATAACTATAGTATTATTAAAACTTGAAATGCAGAAACTTGCAACGTTCTCTATGATTTCAACACAGAAAAATTCAAACAAACACCCAGCGCGCCATCAAAGAAGGGTCACACCAAACGAAATCAAATTTAAACCAAATTTAAATCAGCCTCAAAGTTCATTATTTGAAATCAATTAGTGTGACCCTCAATTCCTGACTAACTCTGGGCGCACTACACAGTTTGTATGGATCAGCTGTGAACAGCTGATCGACGAAATCAAAACAAAGTCACAAAATCATTGCACTTCGTTCGAAAAAGAACTCCTCACTGAGTCACGTCTTCGGTCATTTTGTTTAACAAAAGAAAAATTATTTAAAAATGGTGATCGACCAATAAAACGAAAGAACATTACCTGAAACTGCAGTACCTGGCGAAATGCGTAAAGCGGACATTATCTACGTCACGACTAAGTGACAAGTCACACACTGTGTGACAACCCAAGGCAATCATGGCTTGCAGGTGACACTAAAGTCCCCCATAAACCACACAAATTTTTGCGCAAAATTCACACGCACTTAGCCCATACACTACTTTTCCAACAACAACTTGCTGCGAACTAAGTAGAATTAGCGCAACTCGCACACTCACCACACAAAACATTGCGCAAAGAACCCAAAAATCAAAACGTTCGCTCTCGATTTGCGCAAATGCGTGCGTGTGACCAGTTTATAGTTTAAGTTAATTTTGAAATTTGCTAAGCATCAAACATTCACTTTATAAGCCTTCAGACCACTTTTCCAATCAAAAGGTGTGGACCTGAACCTTTTTGTAGTGGTTGAATTGGATAGTTCGAAGCTGGGAGAATATCTAACTTCATAGTACCAGGCTACACAGGAATTTTTAGGTTCTTAGCTTAAATAAGAACTGAGATATGGCTCAGAACCATTTTGAACTGGTTCCAGTTTTGAACAGCTTAGAAACCGATTCTAAACCAGCAAAATATTCAACTCCACATTTCCAACAAAATTTCAAGTTCGTAGCTTAAATAACTTCCGAGATATGGCTCAGAAACTCAGAGTATTGCTCAGATCGACTTAAAACTTTGGGTATATACTCTTGAAATTTTAAACAATAAGATAAGCAAAACCAAAATTGGATTTTGCGAAAGTGCAAGCCCTTACCCCCCACCCTTAAATAATAATACCGTTCATTCAATTGCGACGAAACTTTGGGGAATGGTCGGACGCCTGCCCGCAAAGGTTGATGATGAAATTGGTGGGGAAATTGTCCGTGATATTTGTTAAATTATACCATTCATTCGATTGCGGAATGGTTGGACGCTTGCGCTTTGCTTTTCAGGAAGGTAAACGGGCCGGGCGTCGAGGGTCAGGCGGGCTACGCTCAAGGGGTAGCTAAAAGGAAAATATATCTTGACAAATAATTAAAAAAACAAATACTTACACTGAAGAACAAAATAATATCTTTTCCATGCCCCACTCCGTGTTTTAAGGACGGCAAACCATATACCAAAAACACTTTTTCACCCAACCCATAAGAAATGCTCGCAATTCACTTTGATTTCATTTAAAATATTTGTTTATTCAAGCTAAAAACAGTAAATCCAAATAATTCGTTAAATGTTTTATACTTACATGCAGCTTTTCGACCAATGACATTTCCGCCTTGCGGGTTTCTTTGGAACCAACTGTGCAGTGCAGCCAATGTTCCAGCCAGTCTTGCAAAGAAATACGCAGTACATTAACATTGGATCGGAATGTCTTGTTACTCAGGATGAAATCTGCTAGACTAACTAACCTTAGTTCATATTTAATACAGTTTCAATTAAACAATGTCATAATGTGGTTTTTCTACACCTGTTGGGGATTTAGATCACAAAAAAAAACTTTAACCATGTATGCCTATAAGAACGCATAGTGCCAGCAATTATTAAGTTTGGTTCAGATTTGGAAAATTTCCCCAAGACAATATGAATTAAGGGTGAATAAAATGAAGTGATTAATCTTCATTTCCTTTTTGGCGAAGTCATTAATCCATTCAGAATTGAAAGGCGACTTCATTGATGAATTTCGCAACAATTTCATCGATAATTTGACCACGACTTTTTTCCAAGATTCATTAAAGAGAATGTAGACTAAATTTAAAGGATACAAACGATCATTTTATGTTTACAAGATCTGGGCGGTAGTGCCAAGTCTAGCAGTTCGGTCGGATGTCTTATTGCCCTCGATGTTGCATTGTCCAGGCACCCATACGAGACATATTTTAAAGTGTTGAGCCATCTGATTTTCGGCACTCAGTAACAAAAGTGTATGCTCAGTGTGAATTTAACTGCTGCAGTAGCAGCTACAAGCAGCAAACTTGTTTTGCTCATAGCTTGACTATCGTTCATCCAATCTTTACCAATCATTTGGCGGATCGATAAATAATACTGATTAATCTATAAAACTGTGGAGATATAGCGTTTTTTTCAGATTGCGGGGTGTGACAAAAATTGAAAATATACTTGATCTACCTGCAAGTATAAGCAGCTTATGTCCCTTACATGCCGAGCCTCTATCTCTTACCATCTCTGATATCTGTGCGTTCTTATAAGTTAGGATACAGGATCTAAGGGTTTAGTATTATAACGGAATTTTTAGAGATTATAATTCCAAGTGGATAAAAAGTTTGCATGGAAAAGAATTCTTTTTTTTTTTAAGCTAAGTATACGAAAGAATTAGACTTTTGATTTGCCCATATTGAAAAATTAAATCAAGGCTCTAGTTCAGCGATGCGCAGTCTTATGCTCTTTGGCTACGAATTGTTGTTGTAATTGCACCGAAGATAGGTAGTTAATGATCGTATACATGCAAGACGCGAGGTATAGAAAACGACACACATGCAAACGCACGCACGAGTCGCGTAAAACAAAACCCGGTTTTATTTTTTTCTTTGATTGGCGCAAGCAAACTGACCAACAATTTTGTGTGTTTCAATGTGCTTTTCTGTGTGGGTAGTGGTGAGTGCTCTGCCCTATGTTTTTTGGGCATGCCTGCTCTAGTTAATACAAAAAAATGTTCTAAAATTCCACTTGCTGCGGGCGATATGCGTACCCATTACCTCTGGATTATTTGGCAGCTTTAGTAACTTGCTTGCCAAACTTGATAAAAAAGAATATACAGCCTTGTTCTCAATTCCACTTCCACAAAAGTTTTGTGATTTAAAACCAGTTTTTGGTGCAAATTTTGTCTCAAAACTTTTTAGAAAGTGGAATTGAGAACAAGGCTGACAAAGCCAAACTCCCAAACAAAACTTTTACGAATGCGGGTGCTTGACTAATAAACTTTTTGATGATGCAGTTGTTCAATTCATTCATTCACAAAACAGTTAAAAATATTAGCAAAATATTCCTTGCCTTGATTTTATGGTTTTGTTTTACTAACTGCTTAGTGGAAGGAGGAACTCACTATGCTTCTGGTTGCTGCGCTCCTTGCTTTAGCTGTTGATGATCTTATCTTTCCACACTTCTTCCTGTAGTCTCGTATATATTTTTCGGGTGGGTACAGTTTACATTTTATTTTCGTTTCTCCTCGAAACGATTTGATTACAATTTCGGTTAACCAATAAATATTTGTGTAGCAGCTACTTCTTATGCGCTAACAGAGCAAATTGGTTGCGATTTCTCTGGGAGGGGACTTGGTTTTTAAGTGATAATAATAAAAAAAGGGTCGCTTACATGTACAAAAATTGCATTACAAAATATGGTTTTGCTGATTTGGCTATATAAACAGAATTATATACGTGGAAAGTTCAACTTGAATTCGATTTAATGGGTTTTTCTACAAGCTAAGGAAAAAATTGAAGGTACACTACCTTAGGTGCGGCCTGGACGACCCCATGTAATCCACACAGGCTCGCAGAGAACTCTCTCTCTCAGGTTTTGGGGTTTGTTGTTTAAATAGTAAAATTTCCAATAAAATTATGGGTTTAGTATATTTTTTTTTTTTGTTAATATGGTTAAAACTAAGCGGTTCAAGGTAACTTAACATCCTAAACATGAATTGATCATCGAATTAATTAATGTGTTTACAAGGTAGACGACAGCAGCAGCAATCAAATTGTTGGTAGGTAATGTGTTTCGTTCTTGAGAGGATAACTTTATTTTTGCTGAGTTTTGCCTGCCTGACTCTGTCTCTCTCTCACTCTCTGTCTCACTGCCTGCCTGCCTGTGTCTGCCTGCGCCTAGACTGCCTGTTTGTCTAGCTTGAACTGATTCTGTATGTGTTTTACCTATTTGCGAGAAAGGAGAAAATGTTTGCATTAGCACTGGAAGGGGAACACGACGCGGTCGCTTGGACTCGTGCCGCATGCCTAGTTATAGACAACAAAAGACACTTTTGTGAAGGTCCCTTGTATGGTATATTTACCTTGTCCTAGTAACGTCTATTGCCGCCACCCATATTTCCACCTTGGCCGCCGCCACCGGCATTGCCGGTGTTGTAGTTGTTGCCACCACTATAGCCACCCTGTTGTCCGCCACCTTGGGCACCACCGCCGCCTCCTTGGTTGCCGCCTGCAAGAGTTTCATAATTAAATCAAATGTCTGCGAGGAAATAAAGATGCTGGACTTACCCTTGTTGAAGCCACCACCACCACCGCCTTGGCTGTAGGGTGCAGGGCGACTGTTGCCAAAGTTGCTGCTGCGCTGTGGACCGCCGCCATAGCTCTGTTGGTAGTCATTGCCAAAGCTTCCGCCACTGCTGTTGCCACCCCAGTTACCATTGCTGCTACCGCCGCCGCTGCCATAACCACCACCACCCCGCCGCCACCACTGTTCCAGCCACCGCCGCCGCTGCTGCCCTGACTGTTCCAGGGACCACCGCTGCCGCCTCCGCTCTGTTGGCTCCAACCGCCCGAGCTGCCGCCGCCACCCTGACCACCACCACCAAAGTTGCCGTTGTTGCCAAAGTTGCCGCCTCCACCACCTCCCCAGTTGCCACCGCCGTTTTGGCGATTGTTGTTCCAGCCACCTCCTTGGCCTCCACGATCCCCACCACGTCCGCCGCCACCGCCTCCGCCAACTGGTCGTCCTCCAGGACCCCCACGGCCGCCTGGTGCTCCGCCACCACCACCACCTCCCGGGCCACCACCGCCTCCTCCTTGGCGATCCATATCCTGCTTGGCTATGGCCTTCTTCACATCAAGTGTTTTGTTCTTGATTGTATGACTCTTTTGCAGTATGATCTTGTCCACGGGATCGTAGTCATCAAACTCAATAAACGCAAAGCCACGCTTCTTGCCAGTCTCCTTGTCGGACACAATATTCACGCCCACAATCTGGCCAAAGTCCTTGAAATACTCGCGCAGGCACTCCTCATCGTGATCATCGCGCAAGCCGCCCACAAACAGTTTCTTCACCGTGGCCCCGGCATTGGGTGCATCGATCTCCTGGCGTGGCACGGCACGCTTTGGCTCCACGGTACGTCCATCGATCTTGTGCGGACGTGCATTCTGCGCATTGTCAATCATATAAGACTGAGAGTAGGTAATGAAGCCAAAGCCGCGGGAACGCTTGGTCTTTGGGTCCTTCATGACGACCACATCGACAATGTTTCCCCATTTCTCAAAATGGGCCTTCAGGCCATCATCCGTGGTGCGGTAATCCAAGCCGCCGATGAACAGCTTACGCAGCTGCTCCGGCTCAGTAATTTGCTGTGGGGGAATAAACAACAAAAATTCACTCAGGTACAGTCACAAGTGAAATCAATAAAAAAAAAAGGCCGCCCGCCATTTTCTTTTCTTTATTTGCATTCGTATGTGTGTGTGTGTGTGTGAGTACGCGTTTTTCTCTTTTCTCTTCTCCATGCCGGCTTCGGCATGTTTTTTCTTTGTCAAAAAGAAAAAAAAATATTTTCAACTTTTGTCGAGTCGCTGACCTCATACAATTGCAAATTGAAACCTCATTTATGCACAAATATAATACAAGCAGACGCCCACACACGCGTAATTTGCAATATGTCAGTGTCGGCGTCGGTACTTTTACAAATAAAAACCACTTTGCAATTTAATAGTACTCACCTCATCGTTGTCGTCATAGTTTCCATTCGAATCATTCATATCTGCCATTAAATTTTATAGACACAAATTAATTTACTTTAAGTCAGATAACAAATTATTCTCGCTGAAATCACCGACAGTTCTCGCAGGCAAAAAGCGAACTTCCAGACGTGTACAACACGAGAAAATTTGTGAGTTTCAGTGTGACCAGGGCTCGGCGCATACAAATACTAATGCTACAGATGAGCACTTTGGGCGTGACTGTGACTGGCAAATATCGCAAAACTGTGACTCAATATTTTAAATTCGCCTGTCAGTCCTAAAAAACAACAATTTATAAAGTATTGGTTGACAAAATTCACTTACGAGAAACTTTTCTGAAATAAAACCAGTTCGATTTATGATTTTGTGTTTTTAAAAATTTTATAATAATTTTAGTCATCTTCGAATTGAGTGCATTTTTTTTGTAATTTATTAGCGTGAAGAGTCATCACAACATTTAATGTTGTGCACATATCTCTTTGCCTACAGTTTGAAAATATGCAAAATCCGAGGTCTACTGATGACCTTAGTTGAATTGTTATTTCTTATGTTGTTTGAAAAGAGAAATTATAAAATATCAAAAACAAATAGAAAAAAAAGTTTTTTAATTCGACATAAATATAATCGACAAAAAACCGAAAAAATCCAAACGTTACTCATTTCGTTTGGTTTGAATTAAGCAAAACTGACCCACACAACCTGATAACGCGCCTTATACTCGTAACCGATATATAGCCATAAGACAATACAGTTACCAATATTAAAATATAAATCAATCTTCTACTTAAATTTGTTATTTTTTTAAGATTTTGGAACAGTTTATCAAATTATATCAATAATAGATTTTTATTAGTTCAACATTGGACGGATGAAGTATAATAGCATGATACAATTACATAAAGTACGGCGTACATTAAAAAATGTGGACTGACAGCTTTTGCTAAGTGAGCCTATGCACACAAAAAACACACAAAACCCCAGCCAGGTTGAATTAAGGTGGACTGAACTGAGAGCACTGTGACTTATCCGCCATACCTTGTATAGTTATATCATGTAAAATAGTACATAACAATTTTAACTTCATTGAGAGTAACAGTGATTTCACAACTATCGCCCATCTCTAGAAGAAAAAAAAATACTAACTGAAAGCGGGCATTTTCTGCGTAGCCAAGCGCCGAATGTTCTGTCATAGTCACTTCCGTTTTCAGTGAGGTTGAGTTTGCATTTTTTCGTGTGGCTTGTGTGTGCTGTAGAGAAGCAAGAGAGAGAGAGAAGTGTGTGTAAACAGCAAGGAAATTGTGAATTTACAATCCATATTCTTTAGTAAACGGTACGTGCAGTCAATTTCCATACCATTAGCAATGTTAATCGTCAAAGTAAAGGCCTGCAATTTATTGATTAGTTTCGCTGAAAATGTTCTGTACCCGGTATACACGTATACATACGTATACATATACAAAAGAAAGCCGCCATCTTGGCAAATACACAGACAGACGGACACGCATACGTGCATGTGTTTTTTCCGATAACGCCAGACGTCAAATCGAAAATAAAATTTCTTTTCTTTACAGCATTTGCTAAAGAAATAAAACGCGCTCAACACAAATATGGTTGGATCACGCGTTTATGTAGGCGGTTTGCCATATGGAGTTCGCGAGCGGGATTTGGAGCGCTTCTTCAAAGGCTATGGTCGTACCCGCGACATACTCATCAAGAATGGCTATGGATTTGTGGTGGGTGGAAAGAATAGAACAACAATAGAAATCAATACTCAATAGACACTAATTGAATTTGCAGGAATTTGAAGATTATCGCGATGCCGACGATGCCGTTTACGAACTGAATGGCAAGGAGCTGCTAGGCGAGCGGTAAGTTAGCAAAGTTCGAAAAAGGCTCGCGCGAAAACTGTAATTTGTAGTTCCTCTTGCAGTGTTGTTGTGGAACCAGCCAGAGGTACAGCTCGAGGAAGTAATCGTGACCGCTACGATGATCGGTACGGCGGACGCAGAGGCGGAGGCGGTCGTTATAATGATAAGTAAGTAGTAGTATATTTAGCTAAAAGGCTGGATTCGTGGTGGTCGCTGACGTCTTATCTGCGCGCACACACACACACACACAGCTAAATGACTTATTTTCTAGAATAATGTTTCCATTTCCATGCACAAAATTACTCAGTTTTTATTTAAAATTATTTTTTAAACTATATTTTGCTTTATTTTATATCCATTTCACACTGATCAGATCGAGGGACCCAGAGTTTAATGAGTGTACTTTATTTAAAGGATTATTCTAATTATTAGACTTTTTTGCAATTGCATTTTCTTTTTTGGAAGGTATTCCCTCTCAAGGCTAGGAAATGGTACCACCTAGCTTAGCAATTTATAAAAAAAATTGGGTCAGAAGAATAAAATAGTTAATACTAATCCATATCAGCCATTTTCATCAACTTATGTCCTTATTTGTTGATTTTTAGGGCAGATTTAGGTCTTAAAGTTGACATTTGATTGAGAAATTGGAATTAGAAGTCGCTTCATTAAGTAAAATAATCGATTATGTGTGGGTTACTAACTTAGCATGGTGTAGCTTGGCCCACTACAATTATCACATTAAGCAAACATTTTTCAAGGAGTTGAGACCAAGAAAACAACTAAATTAGGCAGGGATGCAAACCGGTTCTGAACCGAGCCGGTTTTGAACCGAACCGCAAACCGAACCGGCTTCCTTTCAGAAATGCTGAACCGAACCGAAAACAAAAAAAAAAAAACGGTTCGGTTCGGTTCAGTTCTCTGATAAGTTTTAAAACATGAATCGCTTTCCTCTAGCCTCTGTACAATGAAGTTTTCCTTAAAACGAATTAACTTCCAGAACACTGCGATTTCGTTCAATATTCAAACTTTTCAATATTACGAATTTTCTATATAACGAAGTTAGCTCCAAAAACCATGTAATGAACCGAACCGGCGGTACAGAAACTGTGTGAACCACTGAACCGAACCAGTACTTATTTTCGAGTGGTTTGCATCCCTGAAATTAGGTCTTAAAATTGCTTCGTAGTCTGCATCTCTATGTTTTCTTCAAAGTCAAAGTCGAGCGATTCCTTTGTTTTGGCTCAGTGTAGCCAAAACTCGTTGAACAGAATTTCAAATATTCTGCAGAAAAGTCATAGTTAGGGGCGACTTCAGACAATAATCATAATCGTTATTTCTTTAAGTTGAAATATCAAGTCTTTTAAAAGTCGCTTGGCAAGAAAAACGAACCAAATTCATCATTTGTTCTATACAAAGTCGCTTATGGTTTAATCTCTTTAAGTTGGCAAGCCAAACGAGCCAAAATCATAATTTGTTCTATTCGAAGTTGCTTACTAAACTGTTCAGTGTAAGTCTTCTGAGCTCAATATTTTCCTCTTTTTCCAATAGATTTACTTAATTTTGGTTCGCTTGTTTGCAAGGCTTGTACCACTTTCCTTTTTTCCTCTTCCTCAGAAGGTTAATAAATTTAATTGCACATTTATCAATTTGCTTTGAATGTGTGTCAAAGCATCACGAGGAATACGAGAAAAAACGTGTATTCACAAAACACAAATACCGCAATTAATATAACGGGAATAACGAACACAAATTTTGCACATTTATCAGTTTGTCTGAGGTAGTTTGTCCTTTATTCTGCCAGGGACCTCTTCACCATGTTTTTGGCTCAACTCTACCCAACATTAAACTGTCTGGAGACTATTGGCCATTCTGGGTATTATACCAGGCCCATATAGTGTCCATTAGCTTAAATAAAGACGACATAAGCTCTCTTCAAGTTGCCAACTGCCTTAAGTTCGCTTTTCTAGTTCTCAGTCATCAGCAAAAACACAGAGTTTGATTTTTCCCTCAAGAAATTGAGTTAAATGTTGCCTACTAAAAGCTGTTCACATCTTGGTATTATAAAATGGGCCCTTCATCTTTACCTTCAGTGTGGAATGGATAACAAAAAAAGACACTGACTTGCTGTTTCTTATACATATATATATATATGTCCTTCATCTTAATCAATTAACGCTCGCTCTGTTCTGCTAATTTTGCAAATTATTTAATTAACTACATTTTGCACGTGCCTCTTTAATCTCCAATGTTTGTTAAGTATTAATTGCTTTGGGTCAATCAGCTACGTTGCCGCTCTGGCGTAGGGGCTGCTTGGCCTCAAGCAAAGCACTCTAATGAACTCTCTGTAACATATATATCTTTCTGGATCTATGGAGGAGCAGCAGCAGCGCAGTGTCAATACTAATTTGAAAATTCATTCAATTATTCACCAGAAACAAAAATTCCAGATCATCCTCCCGCTATGGACCGCCATTGCGCACTGAGTACCGTTTGATTGTGGAGAATTTGTCCAGTCGCGTTAGCTGGCAGGTAAGTTAATTAACGAAATGGATATTTCTAGAACTCTGTAGTTTAGATGAGAAGCAAGAGAAGAAGAGTAGCGTAGAAATAATGCCGGTCACAGACTACTACTAATCTAAATCCCGTCTTTGGTTTTTCGCCTAACTTAAAAAATCCTCTCCTTTTTGATTTTCTTTATATTCCCACTACCCATATCATCCCCCAACTCCAATCCAAACTTGTTTTCATATAATTACATAGTTCTAAGCTGTACAGTTGACTAATAGCCTTAAGCAAAACTCTGGTACTGATCGGTGTTATCCCAACAATATTACTTTTTCTCACAACATCCAAAAAAAGAGTTTGATGGGTAACTGTTACTGCAACGACCAGATCGTCTTCTTAAAAGAGAGTGACAAACGGGCGGCAGTGTGTGTGGTGTGACGGGCGAGAGGTACCACACCCTTGAGAGATGGTCAAAACACTAACTGAGCGCAAACAGAGTTACTCGTCGTCAACCTCCCCCCACAAAACAAAAGAGCAGCCCCCGATAAAATGTGGCTTCGTTATCATCCGTCGCTTGTTGAACTTCTTCCACTTGGGTCACAAACGATGCGCCATCGCCGCCGCCGCCGCCGACTCATCCATCAAAGATTACAAAAACAAACCGAAAACACGATACCTATAAAACTGAAGATGGCCCATGGCTGAGGCCAGCCTACGCAATGCCCAGGCGTAGGCTAGCCTCTTGTGTGTGCGTGCGTGCGTGTGTGTTAGGTATTTAAATGTTATGCTCAATTAATTTAAAACATTTCTATATGAAGAATTGTAAAATTCCTTATAGCGTTTGAGAGATTTTGATGATGAGGTGGCGTGTGTGAGGCATATCTATCGATACGAAAACGGTTAGATGAGACGCGTTTGGTTGATGAGATAATCTTGCCGGCGTTGATGATGATGATGATCAGAGATGAGATGAGATGACGACGGTTAGTGCATCCAAATACTTTGTCTTCCTTACCCGGCCCTGCCTTGCCTTGCCTGAGACTACTGACTAGAGAGAGAGAGAGACTACTCTTGGAGCCAACACATGCCGTCGTCGCAAGCGTCAGCAGCGCCCAAAAGCCTCAGAGGCGCCTCCGTCCAAAAACGTATTTCTTATTTTTGCAGTTTTCAATGTGCCTGGCCTGGTTGTGCTGCATACTGCTCTGCTGCTGCAACTCGCGCCACGCTCACCTCTTATTGGCCCTGGCTCCCGGCTCCCGGTGACTCTTTCTGACTTGAGATGTCTGATCTGACCGTATCCGGTGGCTCTTCCTCCTTCCATATGTAACATAAAACTGATTTGAAATATTGCCTAACGAAACAAACAAAAACAAACACGAAAACTGGCTACGCATCCGCTCATCCGCCTCTGTGTGTGCCCGTCCGTGCGTTTTCTGGTTGATCTGGCTGGGTCAAGTCAATGTCGATGCTCGCTAACTGCTCTTTTGATGTGAGGTGTCTCGAGTCCTCCCATTGGCCCGTGGGCCTACTACTAGGCAGACAGTCTAAACTCTCGGTGTTTAAGCGAAAGCCATTAAAAGCGATGTGTGTGTCCTCTCTCTGAAAGCGCCTTAAAGTAAGAACTCAATTACAACTATTTTCATTTTTTTTAACTAATTTAATTTGAATTATCCACTTGCGAAACAAAGTTATACCGATATATATACAATTTATGCTTAAGTTTTGTGCGGCGTGCAGCAACAAGCACTTGAATATTTCATCCGAACTGCTGGCTGGAACTTTGACTGGGCGCTGGGCATCCTTTCACCCCACACATGAGGTTACCACTTTAGGCAGGAACGGCAAGAATACAGAGACAGAGAGGAAAAGAAGAGGATGAGGAGGAGGGAGGCTTTGGTTAGGATGCGCTTAGAAGCTCAGCTGGGAAATATTCAATTTGCTTTATGTGCTGCACGCGTAGTTCTTTAATTTGCCAAAACATGGAGCCAACTTTACAGCATCAGTAATTAATATGGTCATATCTTTGCGTAATTGTGCGCTTTCTGCAGGATTTGAAGGATTACATGCGTCAGGCCGGCGAGGTCACCTATGCTGATGCCCACAAGCAACGTCGCAATGAGGGGTAAGATTTTTGCCATATGCCAACTCAGGATCACAATACTAAAACTTAATTTCTTTGCAGCGTGGTGGAGTTTGCCTCATTGTCGGACATGAAGACGGCTATTGAGAAGCTCGATGATACCGAACTAAATGGGCGTCGTGTTCATCTAGTCGAGGATCGTCGCGGAGGCCGCAGTGGTGGTGGTGGCGGAGGCGGTGGAGGTGGTGGCGGCGGTGGAGGCGGCGGCGGTGGACGTGGACGTTCGCGTTCATCCAGCTCGCGATCACGTTCCCGCTCACGAAGGCGTTCTCGCTCACGTCGTTCGTCGCACTCGCGCTCCAAGTCCCGCAGCCGCTCCAAGTCACGTGGCGGCCGCTCCAAGTCGAAGTCACCAGTCAAATCTCGCTCTCACTCGCGCTCTCGCTCAAAGTAAGTAAACACGATATGTTTAAAGCACAGAACTACACTAATCCTTTGTCTTCTTAACAGCAAATCTCGTGATGTGTCCAAGTCTAAGTCCAAGTCGCATTCGCGTACCCGCTCTCGCTCGCCCAAGCGTGAGCGCGACTCGCGCTCTCGTTCACGCTCCAATTCGAAGCGTGAATCGCGCTCCCGTTCACGTTCCAAGTCAAACCGCCGCGACTCGCGTTCACGGTAAGTGTAACCAGATCAGCTGATCGATTTGTATATATTCCATATTTCTTTCTTTCGTGCTTTCTTTGATTTAATTTGGGATGCACATGCGCGTTGTACACACACACTTACATACAGTCCTTCGACTTTGGTTGCCTCGCAAACTCTTAATATCAAAAATTAATGTAAATCACTTGCCGCCCCTTCTCCTCTTGCAGCGATCGATCCGCCTCAGTTGACAACAAGTCGAGGTCGCGCTCCCGCTCCCGTTCGGCATCACCCAAAAATGGAAACGCCTCTCCGGACCGCAACAACGAGAGCATGGACGATTAGACTAGATAGCTGTCCCTTTAATTTTAAAGCACTTGATTTTAGATTTCTACTACATACTATTCTACACACTATCCTACAAAAGCAGCACAGACACCTTATCCTATCTGGCGTCACCAAAACAGTCGCTTGAAAGGAGATCAACTGAGGCAAACCTCCAACAAACAAACAACGTCAACATTTTTTTTAATATTTAAAAATTATGTTTTAAATATTGACCCGACGACATTGTATTACACCAATCTTTTATGGTAAATACACAATATATATATGGTCGTCTTTTCCCATTAATGATATTTTCTAAAAGGGCACTAACATTCTTGCCTATGATGAAATCGTTACTGAAACGAAAAAAAAAATCATATACTACAAATTGTCTATATACAAATTATTAAATTTCAATAAATACGGATAAACTTAAATGGAATTTACTTTTGGTTATGGTGTGTGATCTGGGCTAACCCGTGAAACAAACTTGGCAATGTTATATTGATCTGCATAAAATAGATCCATTCTACTGAAATGAGTTGGATTCCGCGCGCAGCATGTGTGCATAGCTGCTGTAAATTTAAACCCAAAAAATATTCATTTAGGTATGCGGAATGAAACAGGAACATTTTTCTAAGGACACTCAAAAAGCTTCAAGGAAAATCAGAGAACATTTTTTTTAACCAAAGATGAACATTCTTGATATCGCACGTCATGTCATTAAATGCAGCAGATAAAGTGCTCACTGACGACCAGAAATTGCGGCTCACACCGTCTTTCTTGTGAACAGCTACCTGAGCTACCAAGGCCGGCATCCCTACGATTACGCAACCGCCTTACAGCCCAGATTTGGCCCCCGGACTTTTTTTTGTTTCCTCGCCTGAAAAGGCCCATGAATGGCAAGCATTTTAAGACGACAGAGGGGATCCAAGCAGCATGCACCGCGGCTCTCAAGGCTATTCCGGAGAATGCCTTCCGTGACGCCTTCAGTGCTTGGAAATCGCGCTGGCAGCGCTGCATCGACGCAGAAGTAGCCTATTTTGAAAGTTTTTGAAGAATTGTAACGTTTGGCTCAACAAATTTTTTCAAATCGACTCAGACCTATGACTTTCCGATCAAACCCTGTTTAAAAAAAATATTACAGACATGGGAGCAATCAAATAACAAAAACAAACAGGGCTTAATGTTTCTGAACAGCAAAGGGAAACCATTTTCCAGAAATTTCTTCACTTGAAACTTATCAAAAGTTTAAATTATAGATGACGAAACCGATTTCACAGTAGAGGCTACAAGTGGACTCCCAAGCACTATTTTAGGCTTTAGTATTAAACCAGCTGTAAGATTTAATCAAGTCTCAAAAACCATGTATCCAAAAAGGTTCAATAAAGGCGACGACATCTTCGGGATATATAATATTACAGCGGGCCTATCATTGCCAAGTGAAGAAGCTTCATCTTACAGTTAAATAAATGATCGTTTAGGAGTTTATTTTCTTAATCTTTGGAAGATTATGGCTTGGGGTTTGAGCTCTTAGTTGAGCAGGATAAATTTTTTGCAGGATCATTTTAAATAGGGTCTGACCTACACTAAACACTTGAACCTGTCGTTAAGCTTAAGGTTCGTTTCGCGCCTTGATTATTAACTTTTTTGTTCGCTGATCTTCCAGAAATTTTTTGGTCGTGAAAACGGGTTAGCGAGGAAATCAACGGTATCTGCAACGGTAATATCCACTTTAATCTGCGACGGTTGTATCGCTATTTGACAACTTTTCTTTTGTTTTTAAAATCGTTCTTGATACGCGACTTTCCAAAATGATGCAACACAACCAATGCTTCATCATTCACCATCACGATATGGTTGAAAAAGTTCTTGTGTTCTAAAAGACGTCTTGTCGTAAGGGCCGTCCGGTTAGGTAAATAACTTATTTATAAACTTCAAGATACTTAAAATCATCACCGAACCGGTGCAATCTTAAAAGAAAAAACATAAATGTTAAACAATATTACCTCAATGATTGTGATGTATAGCACACCCCTTACCCGCTTGCTGCAAAAGCAGAAATCTGTTTTATCAATTGTTTTAATCATATATAAATTTTAGTTTATTTGTTTCTGGAAATTTCGAAATATAATACAAAGTCTTTTTCAACTGTTTCGCATTATTTGCTTGAATGAAAATTACAATTTTGTTTGCCTTTTGTTATCATTGGTTTTTGTTTTTTGCTTGTCATATTTATTAAATAAATGAATTTCAGTAGCTAATTTGTCATACTGATGAAATTGTTTATATTTAAGTATTAAAAATTTGAAATAAATTTCATTTTAAAATTGGTAAGTAAAATTAAATAAATTCATAACTATGTTTTGCAACTGGCGAAGTTTTTTTATCTGTTTTCATCTCGTAACAATATTGTTTTTGTTTAATTTAAAGTAATTACAATTATCCATATAATCCATTTAATTATATTATATACAAAGCACATAAGAATAAAATGGGAGATTAAAGCATTTGATTTGTTGTCTCGAGTGAGCGCTATATGGGGATTTGGAAAATGCGTCAACTAACTAGACCAGAGCTGCACAATTTGAAATAATTGTTAAAATGTCTAAATCGTAAAATGTAGGAATTTGATTGATTGGCCATTATCTAAAACTAAAACTAAATGCATTCGTTTGCGGTTCTCGACTTTCAAAGGTAAATGCGAATAGGGATTTGGAGTTGGGACTGCAATTGGCGGGTGGTCTATGTTCATATTTCACTTGGTTTTGGGTATTGTATGTTTCTTTTTGGTTTTGGCACATAGTCGAGTTGGGTTGGCTGATTTTTAGATGCGGCTACTAACTACAAGATAATAATGCATACACATACAATAATCGTAAACTAATATCAAGTTTGGTTGTTAAACATTACACAATCGTAATAAGTTTGGAATAAAACGGTTTATTGACTATTATTTTATATTTATTATGTGGCGGTCATCAAGTATATACAGTATTTTACAAGGCTGCAAACCTTTTTAAACTCTACAGAAGGTTCGGTCTGGAGTTTTGAACCCTTCGAAGGTCTTAGATCTTTGAACTTTTCTTTGACTCTATTTTTAGGGAATTATGTTTAAAAGGCTATCAATTTGTATAATAGACAATAGCAGAACAGGCGATTCATCTTAGGCCCTGGTGGATAGATGATTCTATTTTTTTTTTGCAGGATAATATAGTAGATATCTGTTTTAAAGTTAGAGTTATCTCTGCCAACCTAACGAATTCGAAAAAAGCTAAAAGGGTATTGGTATACCCTTGCAGAGAGTATATTAAAATTGTCCAGTAACGCATAGAAGGAAGCATTTCCGACCACATAAAGTATATATATTCTTGATCAGCATAACAAGCATAGTTGACAGCCTATGCAATCTCCTCAGTCAGTTTTACGGCTATCATCACCAAACTTTGCACGAAGTCTTGTGGTACAAATACGCTGCACATTCATCGGAACCGGCCGGATCGGACGACTGTAGCATATAGCTGTCATAGGAACGATCGGTCCAAAAACTAGTTTTAGTAAGAAAAACTTTTTTGTTTTCAATGGAAACGTTTCCAAACTTCGTATTTCTTTGGTCGAAATCGAACATCCATATACAATTCTACAAAGTTCTATCAATATCGGATGACTATAGCATATATGCACCAACTTCCATTAGAAACCGGGAAGAAAATACTTGCTACCTTTTACGTCATACGGAATAGTAAACAGTCTTTGCTGGGTCGTGATACGGCTATAAAGCTAAAAGTACTAAAACTAGGGATCGACGTCGGCAAGGTTGAAGAAAACGAATCCTTCCCTAAATGGCGCGATGTGCCACTCTCCATAATAAGCAAGACGAAGTGATAGTTGACGTAATAACCTTTCTGGGTAAAATGGCAGACTCAGAAGGGAGGGACGAGGATTTATTGAGAAAGGAAAACGGAATGGAATATGCAAACAAGACTAGGAATGCCAAAGACGTAGACATTGGAGCGGGCGATAATAAAAGTTACATCGATTGCACGTCAATTGGGAGGTAATGAAAATTCAATGAAAAAATCTCCGTAAAACAAAGAAGAGGAGTAGTAATTGAGTAGGCTATACTTTACTAATTTATCCAATACACCATGTATAACGAAAATATATTGTAATATTTAGTTTACTTCCAGACCCCATAAGAGTAACATCGAATAATTATTATTTATAACATCGTGGGAAAATCCGGTACGCATAAAAAAAAATGTAAGGGATGGTAAAGAAATTTTGGTCCACTGTGATGAAAGAAGGCAAGGTCATGGTACATACTAGTGGTGGAGTTGAAACGGTTGAGTCACGCACTTCTGTGGTAAACGGTGAATGGTTTACAGAACACACTAGTGGTGAAATTGACAAAGGCTCAGGCACGCACTACTATGGGTACAATTGAGGTGGCGAAAGTCGAAAAGGTCATGGTACATACTTGTGGTGGAGTTGACACGGTACAGGCCCGCACTAGTGTGATAAACGGTTTAAGGTTTACAGAACACTAGTGGTGAAATTGACAAAGCCTCAGTCACGCACTAGTATGGTGACAATGGTACATAGAGTGTATCAATATTGGCACTCAAGGGCAGATAAGCTCAGGATAAGCTCACACAAAGGTGTGGGACAGATAAAGTCAAGGGCACTCAAGGGCAGATAAGCTTAGGGAGATGCTATGCCTATGGTGGCGAGGGCCCACACAAAGGTGTGTTTAATAGTCCTGCTTAACTCAAAATTAGTTCTTTCCAATCGTCTTCGCTTATCAGATTATGTTTAGAACTCGAATCGATGAACATTTCCAACTGACAGCCCCCTACCTCGCATGAAATTACCTCTTCATCCTTTGACTTACCCATCACCCTAATCAGGTATACCTTCCTTATATTTCATCATCCAAATCGTGAGATTTATCTACGGTTATGGACTTAACCCTCGATCCTCTTAATTTCTCAATCTTTCGCCGTTTCCATTTTGATCCTCCTGATTCCTGCCCATAATCCCACGGCTTTGCCAAGATGTATCATTAAAGGAATATTTAAGAAACATTTAGACAGACTTGCTCCTTCCTTTTTGCAAAGCTGGCTACGCCCTTGTCGTCTGATATTGTATGGGCACACTTTATCGACTGCCTTAAGCCAGCCTTTACGCTGAATGTAAACGAGGTATTACTCGGAAACCAAGTTTCAACTCAATTAATATGTCAAGCTTGTAAGTATTGAGAAAATGATCGAACTTTATAAAGAAAAGACAAGTCATTTCTAAAACTAGGCCGTTTCTTAAAAATTTAAGACATGTTCGGGTTCAGTTCCGGGAGTTTATAAACTTGATCAAGCCAGAACCAAACCGTTTCTATAGTGATTTGCAGCCTTGCTATTTTTAATTTAATTTGACACATTTTTAGACTGTTTTTTTTTTTGCGAAGATTTGTAGATTTCAGTTTTGTAAAAGGATCCCGTATCTGTTTTCCACTGAGGGAGGCAGCACTAGTTTGGTGTTATAATTTCGACACTTTCACCGCTCAGTGGTTGTTGGTACTTAAATTGGAATTCGTGAGGCGAGAAACTATTGTGAGAAGTTACCGTCGCTGGTTTTATCGCTCGGAAATGGCAGTGGTTGACATTAAATTTTAATTGTATAGTGCCCTAATTCAGTAATGTGTGTTCAGTAGTAGATGTAGGTATGTTTAATCTCTATGATGCTTACTACATAATCTATATATATCTATATATTTATGCACTAATTTACATGGTAAATGCACATAAATAGCAATTCGGTTATGCCCTTAAATGGCATATTTCACTCCAACTCTATCTGGTCTACGTTCAGTTTCAAGATTAATTAAGATTTAAGAACTATTAGAGCCTTTTTATCACTTGCATTTTGTAAGTCGTTTTTGGCGAGCGCAAGTCCATGGTGCGTTGGGCATCCACTTCGTTGTACCTGCTTCTCCTGCTCCTGCTGCTGAAAAGTTTCCATCTAAATACGAAACGATAAAAGCGACACATTGCGTTTGAGCAATTGATGAGATCGCATCGGTGATCCATTGCTCGTAGTATCAGCCATATCGATACCCATGTAACTGCTATCCATAATTCCACGATCAGCTGCCGTATGGAGACTCTGTGTGTCATAATCGTAGTTGAGATGCTGCATGGGCACCACTTCGGGCAGCAGATGACGTATTTGAGTGGGTGAGCGCCGCAACTTGTACTGATTTCTGTGAATGTGGAATTGAATGTTGGCCAAATTAGTCACGAAAATTTGTCGAAAATATTATAATACTCACTCCGTTTCGTTGTGTCTCCTTAAGCTGCTACCTCTGGGAAAAGTGATAACCAAAAAATGTAAGCATAAATTGTAAAATGTGTGCTTGAATTGCATTTTTTGGGGCAAAGTATTTGCTATTCGTTTCTGAACTAACATTTTACCGATTCTGCCCAATCGATAAATTTTTCTTATATGTGGAGAGTTGGAATTTTCGAATACTATTAAAAGAAGGCCCTTTTATTGATCTATAATTTCAGTACGTTAGATTTTAGTAAGAGTACAATTTGATTTCAGCATTTGCGTCACGCATCACGCTGGCATGGCATATTTTGTGACGTTGTTGTAAAGCGCTTCAGGGTGTCAAGTACTTGAAATCGAGTACTGAGTACTCAATTTTTAGTTTTAAGTATCGAGTACAGGTACTCGAGTACAGAGTACGAGTACTGAGTCTCTAGTATTGAGTTCTTAGAAATGAGTTCTTGGTATTGAGTTCTTAATATCGAGTTGTTAATATTGAGTACTTCATACCGAGTACTAAGTATCGGGTACTGAGTATTCAATACCGAGTATCGAGTAAATAGTATCAGATATCGAGTAATGAGTTTTGAGTACTGAGAATCGAGTACTCAGCCTTGTTCTCAATTCTACTTCGACAAGAGATTTGTGATTTAAAACCAGTTTTTTGGAATATATTTGGTCTCCAAATCACAAAACTTTTGCTCTCGAATATCAAGGACCTTCTCCGGCCCCACATACTCCCCACAAAAGTCTGCTCTCACTCCCCAACTGTACCTGCTAGTCAAAAGCTTCTTGACGGGATGATCGTTTGAAAAAGAAGTTCTTGTGAGAAAAACTTTTTTGCCTTAGAGGAAATCGCTTTGAAAAAATGTACATGTTAGTTTGTTATGGGTTTCCGTGATTCCTCTAAATTTGGTCGAAATGGGACATTTATATAGTATAGCTCCCATAGAAAGTAAGGTCCGAAACGCAGTCTTATTTAGAAAAACAAACTGCAAGAGTATACAAAAGTTCTGCCGAGCCGAACTTAACTTTCCCCTAGTTTTGAGCTTGATTTTAGCTTGCCTTTTTTCTGTGTAATGTTTTGGAGATGTCATCAAACATCAATTGAATCTTGCTAAAGTCGGAACCGCCCAACTACAAGTGCATGTGTGATTCTTCCTTTGTGTGGCGTAAGTTTAATAGAAACCCAATTGGGATTACATACTTTTTATGTCGGTTTCCATTTAGACACAAACAATGACACGAGCACATGGATGATGTACTCGTTCCGTTGAGTGATTGGCCATCGTGTCCCTCGTAGCCGCTTAGTATTGAACCATTGGATGTTATCACATCGCCCTCAAGCTTGACAGCCACTTGTAGTGCCTGTAATTGCATATGGATCTTAATTAGTACCAGCGATATGAATTCCCGTCTGCATCGAGTATTGGTAGCAGTGAAAACTTGGAAAGTTCAGTTTATAAACGGAAATCTGTGTGTGGGAATGGAACATGGGAATAATAGGACGAGGTAAGGTGGATTGTTGTGGGTTAGGTGGCTTTTTCGGATTTCCTTTTTTTTAGTAAAGTAGGGTAAAGTAGTAGTAAGAGTTAGTCAGAGTTTTTGTATTATGTATTTTTATCTGAAAACCGCAATCACCTCATTGGTCCATAAACTGGACTTGGACATAAACTAAGCTCGCATTTTGCATTTGTTTCATTTCGTTAAGATGTGAAAAGCAAATGAAATTATGTCAAAAGTAAAGAAACAAATTTATATGTTTTGCATTAAAAATCTCTTAAGTTTTTGGCCTGCATTTGGATAAATGTAACAAAATGAATCGATTAAGTAACATTTTCAGAATCGTGTAATAATATTGGAACTGAAACATAAAGGTGCATGAATAATTAGTTAGCCAAATGTGCTAGAAAATGGCAAGCAAATATTCAAAAACTATAAATGCGAAAAGTAGAACAAAGTTTGAAAAGAAGGAAATATTGAAAAAATTGTAAAACGTTTTGAAGTTTAATGGATTAGCAATTAGCTAACAAGGATCTAAGGTACAGTGAAGCTATTAATGGATATTAGAATAAAACTGTAGAGAAAAGCGGCTTACTAACAAAAAGGGGAAACGCTGCTTAGATTGAAACTGGTCGATTTAGTTAATGTATTTAGAATTGAAAAATTGTTGAAAACGGTCCGCAAGTCTACAGTAATAAATGGCAAGGGAAATATGCTCTAATCAAAGCGTCTATCCCTTAGCTCACCTGCATGGCCTGGGCCTCGTCGCGTCGCTCATCCTCGGTGTTCATTGTAACAAACCTAAGTACTAACAAGTTCAGAGAGGCGGCCACTATAGCCAGGCCGAAGAGTATAAATATCAGTGCGAACATAACATATTCAGGTTTCCTATTCAGTGCATTATCCTTCTGCAAAGCTACCATATCGCCAAAGCCTGTAAAGAAGGGAATGAATGGTTGTTAGTTGTTCACTTTTAAGTGAACTTGTTCTTTTTTGATGAGCAACTGAGCAGCAAAGAGCAATCGAATACTTCACTCCTGTTCTTACCTATTGTAGTTAAAGTAATAAAACAGTAATATACTGAATCGAAATAGCTCCAACCTTCGAATTTGGAAAAGGCTGCAGCACCGCCCGCTATCGTCAGTGAACTGAGCGTCGTCACAACGCATATGAGATCCACCTCCGAGGCAATGGTTCGTTTGCAGCGCAGTGATGTGCGCACTGCTTGGATAACATAACTGCATTGAAGAAGGATTACGATTGTAAGCCTTTCAAATTCAAATCAAATCAAATCCCCCCCACCACTTAACCCACCTGCTCAGTCTATTCACTCTTTCTCCGATGCTCTGGAACATAACGAGACCCAGGGGTATGCCCACAATGGCATAGCACATTGTGAAGAGCTTGCCGCCCACTGTGCTGGGCGTTGAGTGGCCATAACCTATGTGCGTGTGAACGAATGCAATTTGAGTGTGAGCCAAGTCTGTATGGTCAAGCAAATAGATAGTAGAACAAACCAATTGTGGTCAGAACAGTGGTTGCATAATAGAATGCGCCAGTGAATTTCCACTGCTGGCCGGCCTTGTGAGGTTCCGATTTGAGCACCACAGTCTCCATGACTTTAAAATCCTCCTGTGATATATTGTATTTGCGTATAATCATGTCCTCGACAGCTGCAAGTACACAAATAGAACAAATAAACGATAGTAAGGAAAACAAAGAATTATGGGAAGCACAGGTCGCAACGGTGATGGGCAGCACTTCACAGGTACAGAGTATATTAAGTCGGGCTTGACCGACTTTCTTACTTGTTATACCCTGTTCCCATTGAAAATGGGAACAAGTATATCAAGTAAGGCCCAATATCTATCTATTCTGAAAAGATCAATAAGATCGGACAAAAAACACCGAAGTTATATACGAATCAATTTTGCTTGTGGGAGAGAGGGGGGCCTTGCATTGTCAGTTACCGCGCTTGCGCGTGCGTGTGTGTGTATGTGTGAGTGAGTGTGTATATGTGTATGAAAATACAAGAAGTCAAGGGAACAGGGTATTTTGTAGTCGGGGCACTCGCCTACAGCTCCCTTATTTGTTTTTAACTTATTTTGAGAGTGACTTAAGACCAAATCAATAAAAATATTTAACCGTCTTAAGCCTAGTGTTTCGGTATTGAATAAAATTATTCTTGAAATAAGAATTTCTAACTTGAATGAAGTATTTTCTTACTTACCGTACTATTGACACCGATTTTACTTAATTCAACTACAAAGATATTGATTTATTTCCTGTTTTTTCAGCCGGAAAGCATTTCAAGGGATGGATTGAGTACCAAATAGACTTAAACTGGATTTACACGGTGGAGCAAACCTGAAGAATTTTTTCATAAAGCTCTTTACGAACTCAGAAATTTTCTTAAACTTGAAAAATTTTAAAATCTTGAGTCTATGAAACGGTCCTGTCTAAGTCAGGGTTTTACACGGTGAATCAAACTTCATGAAGCTTATCAAAAAGCTCTTGCTTGTATTAAAGAGGTATAGAGGGGTAAGCCACTCCACTACACATCTTTCCTACAAACGAAAGCTTTTTCAATAACTTCATGAAGCTGACCGGACTGTTACCCCGAAGAACCGTTTTGGCTCGGGTCTAAGCCGAACATTTTAAACTCTTAATACCTCGAAACGGAGCTGTTGGGAATGGATCTGTTAGGAAGAAGCTTTGGTTTAAACAATCAAACATGATAATTTTGTAAGAACTTTTAAGTCTGATAACTTTCACAAAATTCAAGCCGATTGATTGAATAAGAACATCGATTAATGATTAAATATAGATACTGGTAAGAACATTAAAATTCGACTAAGAATCCAGAATAAAGTCGGGTCACTTATAAAAGATGGTAAGTCTTTAGGTTTACACTTGTAGAACATAATTTTCGTCTAGTTGTGTGCCTCCGGGTACTGGGTACTTGTACTCACCTTGTAGCGCCTCCCAACGACGCTTTTCCGTTTCCGATTCGAGTGCATCAAAGACAGCGGCGCCCACAAGCAAATATGTAAATGTACACACGATCAAGGATATCGTGCGCACATTTTGTTTCTTCATTCTTCATTTAGGCGAGGTTTGATGTTAATATTTTTCATTCAGTGACGTCGTCTTCGCTTGCGATAGTGTTGGGACTCGTTGCTGTCAGCCATATGTGCAACTACACGGGGCGTGTGTCTCGGTGTGTTGGATGGAGGGCAGGGGTTGGGTTGGGTTGGTTTGGAGCTTGCGTTTAAAGGACAAACTTTTTAAATCAGGTTAAGCACACCGACACAACGACAACTACAACTCGACAGCCACTTAGACCGAGACTGACGTACTGACACCGCACTGCCCAAGCGCTCCTCCCGGTCGTCTCCTCGTTTGTTTGCTAGTTTTTTTTGTGTAAAAGTCTCTGCTTTATGTTGGGCAATTATTTTTGGGCAAATTCACTTAGCACTTTGTTTCGTCCTCTTTGATTGCATTAAGAATAATATCACTCGACTATTTCAATTTAACTCATTTGGTTTGCTGGGCTGCTGCCACTTTTTAGGGGGGATGCGGGAACCTCGTCCATGTCCTTGTGTTATTTATATTTGCGCCACCTTTGATGCATTCCATGCTGCATTTGTAACTGCATCAAGCTCGCACAACTGCTTCTGCTCTCCATCAGTTGCTGGCGGCGTCTCTGGGTATGGTCCTTCTGGCAGCAGGAGCACGGCTTTCAAGGCTTCTGCTGCTGACGGCAATTGCTTCGTTGTTTTGCATACACAGCGGTGGTGGTGATGGCGGCGGCGGCGATGGTGGCGGCATCTTGTCGTCGTCGGCCTTCGGCCTCAGTTACGCTGCATTTGCTTTCATACGCCAATCCTGCGGATGCGGGTGGGTGTTAAAACGACATAAATTAGTTTAAATGGGGAAATGGCGGATGAGAGCTAAAAATAGAGCATAAAGTGGCAGCAAGGCTGCACATCCTGACCACATAATGGCGTGTGATGATGTCCAATCTGTCATCATCAATAACAACAACAACAACACCTAAACTCACACACAAAACCCCCCCCCCCCACCCCCTGGGCACTCACTTGTGCTCGCACATTCCAATTAAAAATTCATTTGCATATGTCCTTCGCAAATAAGCGCCCGGATTTGTGGACACAAAGCTAAACTGTGCGAAAGTGTGAAACTGTGAGGCAGGCAATTTCGCAGATTTCGCGGTAACCGTACACTCTGAGAAAAAAGCTTAATGTTTGAAATAATCTAGTGAAATAAGAGCTCACATTTTTGAAGAATGAGATTTTTGCACTAAAATTATGTTTGCTGGAGCTCAAAATACACTTATAATGCACTCTAGGAAGTTTTCTTTTTATAAACATACAAATTTTTTTGTCATTATCAGCCATGGTCCCATATTCGCCTTCGCAAAAGTTTTGCGATTTCAAACCTGTTTTTGGTACAAATTTGCTCTCCAAATCGCAAAACTTTTGCGAATGCGAAAATGGGAGCATGGCTGTATGTCTTAAATACGCCAGTCTTCAATGTTGCTTACCAGAAATCTTGACTACACAGAACCCTATTGGTACACCAGCTGTTAAAGTCAGTTTTTCCTAATTACTTCTTAGTTCGACTTAGTACTGAATCAAAACTGGATCAGCCTTGAAATGGAAGGGCTGGTACTGAATTCATGGCATCCCTTATATGAGTTTCAGCCAGGCCGATTCAGGCTGCTTCAGCTATGATACAGTACTGAGCCGAACTGTAACTACAAATTTTTTAAATGTTCAATTACAACATTCAGGGAATGCTACGTTAACGTTTGCGGATAGTAGAAGTATGGACGAATTATAAAAAGGCTGCTTGACATAACAGTATTCCGCAAATTAGAAATTTATTTAATGATGCTAACTTTGACTCAGTCATAGAAGGTAAACAAAAGCTATAAACATATTTCAAGATAACTTTGAATATGTTTTTAAAGGAAAAGAAAACGAGAAGGTCGTCTGTGCCGAAGTTTTAATACCCTTGCAAGTGTTCGTTTTGGAAAACTGATTTCGGACAAATTTTGAAGTTCTGTTTGAAATCGTATATTATTAAAAATGTCAAAGTGAAAGAACGCAAACATTGTAAAAATTTTTTTACTTTAACCTATTTTTCAACCGATCAGTCCTATATCAGCTATATTTATTGTATCCGATTTTGACAAATCTTTGTAGAATTAGATGAAATTATATAAAATAGATAGAGGGTCCCGTATAAAAAAAAGAAGGTTTTTCTAACTAAGAATACTTTTCAGACCTTACTTTTATTGGCAGCTATACCATAAAGATAAAATATAGAAATCCGATTTCGACCAAACTTGGTGAAATCACGGGAATGCATAGCAAACTAAGAAATACAAAGTTTGGAGGCGTTTCCATAAAAAACAAAAAAGTGTTTCTCAGTAAACCTAATTTTTTGACCGATCGTTTCTATGACAGCTATTTGCTATAGTCATCCGATATCGACAAAACGTGTTTGTACTAAAATGCTTCGTGCAAAGTTTCATTAAGAAGGTTCGGTCTGGTGGTTCGAACCCATTGCATAGTCCAAGGTTCGGTTCGCTTATCGGTTCCTGGAACCCCTGAACCCAAGGTTTTGGTTTGAACCATGGTTTGCTTGAACAACAACGAGAAGTTTAACTTTTGACTTATGAATAAGTTGATAATTATTATAATTAAATTTTTTTGTAGGAAAACATTGTAATTATCAAATCCACTATCTGACATTATAGTGTTGGGTAAATGTTGTTCATTTCACTGAACATGTTCACTTGTTCTTTTTTTCAAAGTAAGTCAACTCACTCAAGTCGTTCACTTGTTCAGATGTTCTTGTTCAGTTGTTCACTTGTTCAGTTGTTCACTTGTTACATGTTCAGTTGTTTTTGTTCAGTTGCTCTTGTTCAGTTGCTCTTGTTCAGTGTTTGAATAGTAGGCCGTTTCGTTGGATCTGTGCCGTTCCAATTGTTCACCAGTTTTTCACCTGGGCATTGTGACGATTAGCGATCATTCAAACTAATTTACTAATTTTAATCCTTCGTTGCTGGTCACACTGCGGAATGTTGCCTATTTGTTAGCCATCTATAAATGGTTGCCACGCCAGCATGTTGCTTACTTTGAACAATCAGACACGCGGACAAAAAACAGCTGAAGAGTCACCAAATTGAGTGAAGAAGTCAATGAACAACTCTGACTGAATAACTCACAGAACAAGAGTTAGTGAACAAGAACAACTGAACAAGTGAACAACTGAACAAGAACAACTGAAAAACTCTAACTGAACAAAAATGAACAATTAATGAAGAAAATGTTCACTTGCTCAGTTTAGTGAACAACTCAATTTTGTTTACTCACTCATAAACAACCCAACACTATGACACTACCAATTTTGTGAACTGCTTAATTTAAGTTAATCTATATCTATCTATATCTGCTGATCGTCTATATAGTAAGTGCTCTGGCACAATTTTCAAAGGAATCTTTAACATTATTAACACATTTTATATTTGTTTATTGCTTTCTATAGCTTTCATAAAATTCTGTTCGTCGCACTCAGACGTTGAGTCATTTATAGTCGAATTCTATAAACTCTCATTTGACATACTTATCATAGCATGTCTGCAATGCGCTGCTTTGCTACTTTTTTATGGTCAGAAGTAAGCAAAGTTCTCAATTTCTCAATTTATAGAAGATCACTTTAAGATCAGAGAACCTCTAGCATAGTCTTCATGCTTAAGTCGGATTTTGCACGCTTGGGATTCTCAAGCTGTTATAGTAATTCCGACATAAAAAGGCATTTGTTGACCTATAGAAGTTAGAAACAGTCTGACGCCTTTTGTATTTGATACGAGCACTAAATACTTGATTTTTGCCTGAGTGTATGCACTGAATTATTCAGCAAAAAGGATAATGAGAAAAAAGGAAATGGCCACGTGAAACGAGAGCTCCCTGCTTAGCATTAGGCGCATCTTATTGATGGTATAAGGAAATGAATCTGGATCAGCATTGCAGTAACTCTGAATAATTCATGCATAAATACTTATGTACATCTGCATGTCCTTTTCGAGTTCGCCTGTATGAGTAAGTATGTGTGTTTGTGTGTGTCTGAGGCGTTGAAGCGTACATATATCACACACATCTGTACACCAGCACACACGTTATTTTGTCTTTTTTTTTAATTTATTGAGCCTTGGCAACGTAGCCAAAAAAGAAAAAAATGCTGCTCCTGTGAGATTGAGGGTGGTTTGCCAGCGCGCTGGCTGGATGCCGCCACACACATCAACTCCGTGTTGTCCGTGTGCCGAATTCTTGCCCGCCCTTAGTTAACTTTTTTGTTAGTTTCCTGCTGCTGCGACCGCTGCCATTTGCACGGCCATTTTTTCACATTATTTGTTGCGCTATCGCAAATCGCGCAGCCTCCGCCATGGCCCCCTTTGCCCTGCAATGACACTGACAGTGACACTAGCAAGCGTCCTCCTACATCTCGCTTCGTTCTTCTTCGTTAACTCAAATTCCTATTATTTTATTATATAAAATACACATACATACACACACACACACACGCACGCACACGGATTTCGCTGCCAGGGCCAATTTGTGAAAGCGATGCCGTAATTTGCAATTTTCATGAATCCTGCTGCTCGCACATCCTTTAATTTCTGTCACTCTAATTACACATATTTTTGGCCCGCACACTTTTTCACTATAATAACTTTTCTTTTGTGCTCCTTGGCTCGTTGTCCGTCGCCGTTCGCAATATGCACGCGCTTTCAATTATATTTCGGAACTGGAACTGCTACGGCGCACAAACTGACAGTTGGCTGCTGGATCCTTGTGGTATCAGGGCTTTTGTGGTTGAGCATCCTAACATGCTGGAGTAAATTAAGAATTTCCGTTGGGCTTTCGCTCTCGTTTTTCTACTTTTTCAAATCCTCTCAAAAGCTGCAATAAAGCTTGCCCGCTGGCTGCTTAACAGTTGCGCTGTTAGGCGCAGTTTCAGTTTTAAAAGCTCACGCCAATATGAAAGGACACTTCAGACCAGCGCTAATTGATAGAGGGAATCGAAATTTTTGGCCAGTAATCTTTTGGGTCAAAGGATGAGATTGCAATAAAAAATATCAGGGCTGCAAATCGGTATTGAAACGAACCGGTTCGATCGCTGAATTCCCACTTTTATTTTACTGTGAACCGAACCTCTTTAGAAATAAAAGCTGAAGTCGAACCTATAATTTCGGTTCGGTTCAAAAAAAATAATATATCAAGTTTATTTTCAATATTTGCCACGCCCCGCAATTTAAAAAATAAAACGTCATATCTCCGTCAGTTTTATAGATAGAAGGTTCGAACCTATTACACTAGGCAACGGGGTCCAGTATATTGAAGGGTTGGTAGTGATTCTAGATGATATTCGTGTGCTAAGCAAGACTGCGTTTTCTGAAATTGTCCATCAAGTCGAGATTTTTAGTAATTTGAGCTTAAAGTTGCTAAAAGTGCCTATTTGGTCCCGTTTTTAGGAGCGTTTTTCGAGGAATCCATTCTATTGGTTGGACTCTCTTTGATACTATCGAAAAGTACCACTCCTTAGCTTTCAATGGACATATATACCTCTTTTAGCACTTGTGTAAGAATCCAAAAATATCCTATTTATTGCTGGTGCCCCAAATTATGCAATGGGTGGTAGAGACTCTAATATGTTTTCGTTTCCTAAAAACAGTAAAGTACGCTGGTCATTTGTAATGCATCAGAACAAAATTTTTAAAAAAAAGAACCTCACAAGGCACGTTTTTTGTGTTTAAAGCCCTGGATTTAACCTCTGCGAAACCTCTGCACACGAATTCACAGTTTCCATAAAAATTATGTATACGACACCTACGCCAACGTTATATCTCTATCGTTATTTCTTATACTATCCTCAACCACCATTCAGATTGCGTATATAGTACTGCGATGCTTCCTGAATCCGAAATGCTGATTTTAGAGGCAGTTTCATAGGATGCGCTCCAACAGTTTGCCGACGACGTCCAGTAAACACCATGGACTGTACGCAGAGGATTCATTCATATTTTAATCTCCTTTTGGAAATAGCACCAGTCTCTGCAGCATCCATCCGTTTACTCGTCACGCATCGAAAATAACACTTCGTTCAGAAGCGTATAGAATCGCGAATAGTTATCCGAACATATGCGTCAATCTTGCACTGCCTGAACCTTAACGTCTAAAAATAACTTTACACATCTAGGCTAAAGAAAAGCTTTTAAAATTAAATTAAATTTGTCCTATAAAATCTTTTGCAATCTTTGTTAAATTGATTTTTTACCGACCTACCGTAAACGCACTGATGAACTGGCCTGACCTAGTTGTCCAACAGTCACAGCAAAGCGTCAGCTCCAATTCAACCACAATCAACTTGGTTTTAAAAAAACACAATTCAGGTTACAAGTCTCTATAAAACATCAATCATTGTAATTGAGTGCAAACGTTTTTTTCTGGTCTAGCCTTGAGTGAAACGTTTGCATTGAAATTCATTGAACAAAATCTAAATGTAAATCTTAAACTAATCTTCCATTTGTTCCGGCGGCAGAACAATGTTGCAGCCCAAGAGACCACGTCCGCTCCATGTTTTTGGCACTAAAATCAAATCGAGCAGCTGCTCTCCTCGCTTTACCTTTAGCTGGACATTCTGATTTTGCATGTTTCGCACAACTTCACCAATTTGAGCCAAATTATCCTGAAAATTGTTGCTGTTGATGGATCCAAATCGTAGTATGCTGTCCCCCACGCACAGGCCCTTAAAATGTAAATCGATTAAATGAATTTTTCTGTCTTGTGTTAATATGTTGACTCGTGCTTACTGCCTCCTCAGCCGGCGAATGCGGACTAACTAGATTGACCACGACTATGGCCCGGGTGTCGACTGGCTTGAGCACAGCTCCACCTGCTGTCCGATCGCTGTCTAGATCCATGGCAGAGGCACGATTCACCAGCTCCGGATCAGTGATGGCTATTTCGGCATGGTATTGATTGAGCAGATTTTGGATTTGATTCATCAGCTCCTTGTGGTCGTTTTGCAAGCAAATGATGGTCTGACGGGCCTGGCGCACCTGATAGATGTCAATGTCGTTGCGTGGATAGCCCTCTGCATCGACCAGCGGACCGCTCATACCCACATTGTCGTTCTGGCCAGGAAGGGTGAGACTCGGGAATAACTAGATGCTAACTTTCTTTTAAACGTTTACTCACTGCGGCTAGAATTTGGCCGGTTCTGGCAATCTGATCCTCAAGCTGCCGTTTGGCGGCCATCAATCTTTCTAAGCGCTCCTTTGTGGTGATTCCAGTGGCCATGACTTTGCATTTATTTGAAAATTTTCAAAATTGAAATATACTTTCTTAGGTTTTGTTTTGATTCTCTTTCGTCGATAAATTATTCGACTGCACTGTTAAGGTATCGATATGTTTTAAAGAACCAATTAGGTCACACTGCAGCGCACAGTGGATCCCGTTTTGAAAACTGAAAAAAAAACATCAAAAATTTTGAAAAGATTTAGAAAGAACTAACGAGCAGAAATTAATTGGGTTTCTTGTTAAATACATTTTAAATTTATCGGATTTGCTTTCCAAATTATTTTTTTTATTAAAAATAAAACTTCTTGCAAAAATATTGTGAACCGAGAGTCTAAGGCTCACACAAAATGCTGAACGGGTATGGTGGGATGTGATGTGATGATTTCTACCTTTGGCCGAAAAAAGAACCACTACTTGGGATACTTTATGATATCATATTATTATCAAAACTCATCAAGAGCAAATACACGAGATTTTCTTGGCCCATTAAAGAAAATTACTCACACAAAACATAGAAAGTTTCTGGCGTGATCTAAAAGGTGAATTGACAGATTATGACAGCAAAAAGAGCAATATTTCGGATAATTATTCAAGTCCCGATATTACAAGCGATTCCCGAAGCTCAGACCGCATACATGAATTTTTCAAGGAATGTTGTAAACTAAGGTTAGTTTTGAAGGTAAAATAAGGAAAAAGAGTGCGGGAGTTTTTTTTTTTTTAAAGCGCTGGTGAGAGAATGAGTTTATAGATGAGTATCCACAACCCGCTCAAACAATAATCAATGGAAAACTTTGCGGAGTGTGAACAAAATTATGAAAATAAGCTCGATCTACCTGCATGTATAAGGAGTCTCCGAGATTAGTGGGTTCATAGAAACTAACAAACAAGGCTATATCGATTTGGCTGATCATGAAAATGGTCGGAGATGCTTCCTTCTGGCTGTTGCATATGTTTGTACAAACCAATTTATACTTCTTGTATCTTTGGAACAGAGTATACAAATACAATAAGGGTGTTGACGACCCACAGTTGAGCTACATAATTGTCACACTGGGGATTTTTTGAAAATTTGTACAAGTCGAAAACAAGATGCAGAAAACACTAAACATCTTAAGCACCCCAAAATCACCCCCAAAAATTATCAATGTAGGCAGGGACTTTTCACAAAAATGTCGATCAAATTATTCAATAAATTGATGATAAATAGTTTCCATCCAATATGTATTACATGGATTGGAGAAAAACTCTCTTCACGTCATGCTTTTTCCCACAAGGATGCTGACAGTAATGCGCTTCTTGGAAAACGAACTAAAAATAACAATTCATGAATCATGGATTTATGCCAGCGATGAGCCGTTGCGACCTTGCAGCTCGCTTTGTTATTCCGGTTAAGACAAAGTTAACTTCATTTTGTTAGTTTTGCTGGACGGATTTTTAAAAATATATAAGTGCCTGCCGCTGTCTTCATGGCTGTGCTGGTTTCAGTGTAACCACATTTAAAAAGACGTCGACAGTATATAAGACTGACGATGTTTTGCCATGCACTCAAGCAATCTTATTTTCAGATGTTTTCTTGAAATTCAGAATACAAGAGCGCGGAAAGAACTGACATTACCACGTGCAACTATTTGGGAGAAATTTAAAACTTTGAATCCTTCGCGGCAGCCTCAAAACTTAAAATATCTGATTTATGGTTTTCGTTAAAATATACCGAATTTGCTGATCCATAATCTGGAAAGAACTTAACATTTTTAAAGTAGTATGGAGAAAATTGTACGAATGGATGTGGTGAAAGCTGAGGGTGCAAAAATCGGGGTTGCAATGCACTTTAGTTTGTGGTGAGTGTAATGGACAAGCTTACCTCAACGCTGATTCATCACAACGCGATTTTGAAGAAGAGAGTCCATTTGACCCGGAAATTCCGAAGGGCCTCGAACATAGGTTCAAGACAACGAAGATGATGACAATGAAACAAGGGGTGAAAATCATCTTGAAAATATTCACAATCGGAGGTCTATATATCATGATAGAATAAATGAATGTAAATGAAAACAAATGAAAAGATTTCCATTGCCGGTAGCGACACTTTATATTAGAAATTCCCGCTTATTTAAATCCAAAATCAAGTCTATGAATTAAATTGCTTATGTATTTTGATTTTTGCAACGAGTATTGAGGAACCGAGCCACTGTGCGGCGTCGGGAGTTTAGCACAGCTGGTCACACTGCAGCAACTAGGAACATATTTAGTGCAGGACTAAAACTAACTTAACACGTCTCAATAAACTAACTCTCAAAGTTGGCGACGCTGCAAACGACCTGGACGTCAGATTAGATCAAATACACCTGTCCTGATTATAAATTACAATGTGAACCGTTTGGCTGTGGGCAGTTGTAGTTGTGCAATGTTCTAGTTCTGGCCCACGAAAAGACGGAAAGAGGGGACGACGGAGAGGGGAAGACGTTACGTTTTTATATACAAATAGCGAATCGGGGTACGCAAATAGCGTGCTGAAGCGGAAGAGGAGTCGCGCGTGCTTCCAAATGACTGTGACCAGCACTCACACAATGGAGGCACATGTCAAGGCAGCACATCATAAGGCGGGCGGTGGAGGCGGCGGGGGTCAGCAGCAGCTGGAGGCTGAGCCGGCGGCAGACGATGAACTGACGGTATTGCTAATGAATAAGAACTACCACTTTGACACTGGATCCGAGTTGGAAGATGCCTTAGAGACGGCAAATGTGGCCGATGTGGCGCCATATGCGGAGGAGGAGGAGCATGCTCATCCGCAGGTCACCTGGCTGGATGACGATGAGATCGACACACTGGACCGTGTCACCCTGGATATGGGAAACATGTTCTTCAATCGTGTCGACAGCCAGGAGATCATTTACCAGCAGAAAAAGAAGAACATCAAAATGGTGGACAAGTACGTAATGGGCGATGTGCTGGGCGAGGGCTCGTACGGCAAGGTGAAGGAGGCTCTCAACTCTGAGAACCTCTGCCGCCTGGCCGTCAAGATACTCACCAAGCGCAAACTGCGCCGCATCCCCAACGGCGAGCAGAATGTGACGCGAGAGATTCATTTGCTGAAGCAGCTGAGGCACAGGAATGTGGTCGAGCTGGTGGATGTGCTGTACAATGAGGAGAAGCAAAAAATGTATTTGGTCATGGAGTATTGCGTAGGAGGCCTGCAGGAGATGGTCGACTTCCAGCCAGACAAGAAGATGCCCCTGTTCCAGGCGCACGGCTACTTCCAGCAGCTGGTCGATGGCCTGGAGTATTTACACGGCCGTCGTGTCATTCACAAGGACATCAAGCCGGGCAATCTGCTTTTGACACTGGATCAGACGCTGAAGATATCAGACTTTGGCGTGGCCGAGCAACTGGATCTGTTTTCGTCGGACGACACCTGCACCACGGGTCAGGGATCGCCGGCATTTCAGCCGCCCGAAATAGCCAACGGTCATGAGACCTTTGCCGGCTTCAAGGTGGACATTTGGAGCAGCGGGGTCACTCTGTAAGCTAGCATTTTCCCTTCAAAATGCCTCCCCAGCTTAATTTGATTTGCTTCTTGTTTAGCTTCAATCTAGCCACGGGTCTGTATCCTTTTGAAGGCGACAATATCTACCGATTGTTGGAGAATATTGGACGGGGTCAATGGCTGCCGCCAGACTGGCTCTATCAAATGGACTCGGACTTTGCCAAACTAATATTGGGAATGCTGCAGGCAGATCCCAGTGAGCGCCTCTCGCTGCAGCAAATACGCCAACATACGTGAGTGTTGTCAGTCCTTGAAATGGACTTATATGGGTCTGTTCCAAATTCCTAGACCGTTTTCGTGTAAACGTAGTTTATTCTAATTTGAAGTTCAGTTTTATCGCTTTCAACAGCTTAAGCAACTCCGATTTTCTAGTAACCGTTAATATGCTTGTCACCTTCCATATAATCATTGTAAAGCTTAAACCAGAGCTCCCAAAAAGTGTCCCCATTTTATACATAGAGGCAGTCAGAAAAAACAGTTGTAGGCCAGGCCTGGTCTAAACGCACCCTGAGCAAGTCTTTTTCATTTTTACCTGTCATTTTGGTGAGCAGGGCAGCACAGAAAAAATTGTTTGACCATATTTTGCGAGCTCTGGTTCACTCTAAATGCAAACGTTTACACGAAAACGGACTCGGAATTAGGAACAGGGCCGATAGTTATTGTAATCCATTTGCAGTTGGTTCACGTCCGCACCGGCGGTTACCGGCCCACCGATACCCATTCCTCCACTAAAGGGCGACAAATATCGACGTTCCACTGTACTGCCTTACCTGGAAGCGTTTCACTATGGCAGCGAACAGGATCAGGAAGATGTTTACTTCACCGAGCACGATGTGAATCGTAGGTCTTGGACGCGACCTTGCTGCAACCCTAAACCACTAATCGTATTTTCCAATTCCTTGCAGAGGAGCTGGCGCGTCAAGCTGCTGCCGCCGCTGCTGATATCCGTGCAAAACAGTCAGCGGCCGCCATGGCCGCCTGTCACAGCTATGAGCCGCCTACGACAAGTGCCGCCGCCGCAGCGGATGGCCTGCTAAATGGCGCCGGCAGGGGAGAGGAGACGACGTCGTCAACAGCGACGGTGAGAAAGAAAGGCTCTGCCTTTAAGCGACGCGCCAAGAAGCTAACATCCTGCATCTCTGTGCGCAAGCTAAGCCATTGTCGCACATCGTAGGCTATTCGTAGTTACTAAGCGTATCGAAAAACGTCATTACTTTGTTAACAAATTGTGAGCAACTATTTTTGGTTCTGTTTTCTCGTTTCTCGACGCCAAATATTTATAAAGCATGGAAAAAAATCATGTGTAAACCCCTAAGCAAGCGGAGACTTCAAGCCAGCCAAGCTCAGCGCGGGGGTAGTCGAAACGAATCGAAAGCTATACTAATTACCCAAGTGACAATACTGTGTATTATATTAAAGCAAACTTAAGAGGGGGAGAAGGCGTTGAAGGGGCGGCTCTCACATTTAAGATAGAAACATGTTCAAAACGCAATTGTTGTTGGCTTCGTTATATTCTAAAGAAAAACATTGATACAGATGCAATTTCCAGGCGCCGTTGATACACAAACTGCTGGACAGTATTTTGCAATGAAAAAAGTTGAGATTTTTAATTTACAATCGAAAAGAAATAAAAAAGAAAAACAAAGAAAATAAACACACGCAATCTTAGGCTAAATTCTAATCCAATTCCACAATTGGGATTCTGGAAGTGTTGTTGTTGTTGGATGCAATGGATGGTTTCTCGGTCGCCGCATGCAGCTCGCTCATTATAAACATTTGATGATAGTGCGAACCCAGTTTGGATAGCTTTCGTTGCATTAAATGACGCAGTGTGTCCACATACTGTGCCGGTGCTTTGGCCAGATTAGTGTTGCGCCAGTGCAAACCATTGCTGTCCATATGAAAGAGTGCGGGTGAGGGCACATGATCCTTTAAATAGTTCCAAATGCATTCACGTAGCAAAAGGGCAATCTGCAAGGTGGTGGTGGGAAATGGAATTCATCTAATGGCTGTTTGTGTTTGTGAAAATATTCAACTTGCCTCGGCAGACTCAAAGTGTTCAATGATCATATGCAGATGGGTTAAAGGCGGTGGAATAAGCTGACTTATTGCCAGCAATTGCAGCATCTTTTTTGTGCACAGCATTAGCTCATCATTGGCGGACGTGGGCTGGAATCTGTTGACTGCAAACAAGGAAGTGAAATGAGGTAAGTTTGGTTGAGGATAATAAAGTGAGAACAGATAAAAACAGCAAAGTTTGAGAAGCATTTTCATGACTAGTTACTTCACAGCTGGAGCCAATAGCTCGTAATGGGGACCGGTTGTTTAAAAGATTATTATTTAATGTTCCGTCAGAGGGGGGATTGTACCCGCAACCTCTCGCACAGCAGGCACACTAACTACCCGCTTCACCACAAGCGAAGAAGAGTACACAATAACTTGCAAGGCAAATGTTAAATGTAATAACTTCATCAGCCACCATTGTCTGTTCAATTTGAAACGATTTGATAAATAGAGGCAATGTTTGAATTGACAAGTTAAGAGACTGGTCCGAAAACCGAATATTAGGGTTAAAGAAGGGTTCGACTGAACCTTCTGCATTTTAGAGGCTTGAAGCCTTGATACAATTTCCACGTATTTTGCATCAAATCCTCAAGTCAAATATCATCTTATCTAAACTGACACACTAATATTCTATCTAATCATTGAGATTAATTGAAACTCACTCACAGAACTCATCTTTCCGAGCAATTTGAGTCTCAGTTTGTAACACCAATGTGGCGATATTGAATATTTTGAATAATAAAGGAAGAAAGAATTTTGACAGAGAAACTTTTTGGATGTTAGCATCGGTAGACTTCTTAAAAAATCTAAAATGTTAAAAAATCTAAAATTAATGAATAATTATTTGTTGAAATTGATCGAAAACTATCAATAGTCATGGACTTATGGTCTACAAATTGTAAAATTGATTAGCCCTGCTACTTAAAATAATCTTTTCAAGTTTGGTATCGAATGAAGTACTTAAAAGTCAATGCTATAAAAATCATAATTCGCAAGAATAGAAAACGTTCAAACTTGTAAGGATCTATTTGAACAAAAGGCGGGCATAAATACTCCATTCATAGGGAAATAAATTAAAAACAAGATTTTAAGATCCTCAAGCAGAGCTTAATTAATGATTCCCAAACATATCTGGAACTCTAATTCTTATGAAAACTAATTTTGAATATATTAAAGCCTTCGGACACGAAGACAAGACGGGATTGCACTTATATTTCATTGATTGCTCTATAATTAAAATTTAACATTTAGGGTGTTTAGCTACTGAATTGTTGAATTGAGGAATTTTACATTTTTCGTAAATTTGTCAGTAGAATTCCTAATTAGACAATTCTGTAGATCAACTGGGGGTCGTGAACACGCTAATTGAAATTGAATGGTCGGGTTTTGAGATGAGATTGAGCTAAATTTTTCAAACCAGCTTAGAGATTTTGAATTTTATAAATTTTTAAGACTAAATAGAACTAGTCCTAGGAAAGGTACACAGAGTGTATTAAGTTTCGGCAAAAGTATGTAACAGGCAGAAGGTTTTGAGGCTATCGAGCTGAAATTTGGCACAACGTCATCTTTTAGCTACACACTGATAATATGTCGGAGTCGCGCGGATCGGATGGTTACTTCTTGTAGCTGACATAGGAATTTTTTGCTTCAAGTGCATTAAAACTTCGGCACAGACGAAGTAAGCCTTGCTTTCGTTTTTTATTAATTATTCCTTACCATTTTTGCCGCGCCAGTGATGCAAACATGTGGCGCACAGCGCACGCAACAGCACCGAGGAGTAACACAAGGCGGGTCTGTGGGTGGCTAACAAGCCTAAGACTGCCCAGAGCACCGGCGAAGTAATAAAAGCACGTCGTATTTGCATATCTCGTTCCATGGTAACCTTGCTGAATTCCTCATCGGGAAAGGGCAGACCATTGTACATGACATCCGTGGAGACTAGTTCCACCAGCAGCAGCGAGACCAACGAATAGCCTTCCACATTGTTGGGCTTTTCCTGAGGAACGGAAAATCACAGTTTCACTTAAGTTGCAACTCTGTTAGCCATCGCTTACCAAGTCCGTACAGCAGGCATTCAACGCTTTTAGATACAAGGCCTGTTTCTCTGCATCGCAACTTCTGGGATTTGTGGGTAATACGGGCCGCAGACCACGTCCTATGACACCTGAATGGAGCACAGAACGATTTGAGTTTGTACCCGAGCTGGTATGAAGATTCTGCAATATGAGAAGCTCGTGTTCAGGTATTTCTAGCTCATCTAGCTCAAACTCCTCCAGTTGGCCCAGCAAGTGGCCGTGATAGAAAAGAGCACCCTCCACCAATTCACGTAGGCAAATGGTACGAGCCATCTTGCGGGCAGAGCATTGGCGCTGTAGCAGGGCAAATGATCGATGAGCGGCTGCAGCGCGACGTATGAGAGCTGTGATGGCAGATGATAGATCAAGGGAACTGTTGTGGATGCTGTAGTGATACTTACTCTGTTCGGTGAGTCCCACAAAGAAATACTTAACAGTAAGCACGGCCAGCTTGAGAACTAGCGAAGTGCTCAGAACATTGGTGCGAGATCCGGCCTCAGTGTTGTTCAATAGCTCAACAATCAGATGAGCCAAACGCATGCGGGCTGCATCCTCTTCTTCTGCTAAAGCTAAATGCTCGCCCGGATCTAGTTTGGGACGTTTTCCATTGTTGTTGTCCGACTGCTGCATTCTAAATCTCTCTGCACTTCGCTCGGCTGCATCTTTGTCCATTTTAAGCACCAGTTTGTTGACAGTGCAGTCCAAGATTTGTATAATCTTGGGCAGACATTCGTTTAGGGCTTGAGTCAGTAAGGGAGTTTTGATGTGTGAAACCACATTCTTTTTGTGCACTCTGAAAGGGGAGGAACATGATTATGGTACAGTTATGGAACAGCTGTGATCTAAACTCACTTGGCCAGCAGATTAAGGTTAAAGAATGTGTTGTAAGCCTCGGTGGGTGTACCCGGAGCCACTGGCAAGCGATTGTTGACCTGCACCTGTAGCGTAATATCCTCCAGCACCATTTTAAAGCCAGGCGTATAGCCGGGGAAGTTCACCATGCCACTTTGACCACCCAGCAGGCGCATGAGAGCGCCAATGCCGTTGGGATTGTGGGCATAGGACTTCCGCAGCAGCTGCGATATGGTTTGATAGTAAATATGTGGATGCTGGGAGGCTGTGGATGCAATTAAAAAATTTCTCTTAGCAGTGGAAGCCTTAATACTTACAGACTACGAGCAGCAAGCGCACGGCTGTCTGTTGTTCAATGAGGTTGGCGCTGAGGCAGCTCTTCCAGAGCATATACTTGGTCTCTTCGTAGGCCAAATCAGCTAGTAAGGGAAAATTACGCTGGTTAAGCACCCACTGCTCCAGTTCCTGCATGGAGTTGTCCAGAAAATCCTGGCACCAAACGAATCTCTCCGCCATTTTGGCTGCCGTGATGAGCAGTGTGGCACCATGCTGACTCAGTCTCAGCACCGCATTATTGAGAGTGGGTTGCATGTCGGCAAACATTTTGTTGCTCAGCCAAAGCGGTGCTTTCTGCACAATCATTTCGCACATATCCTCCGTATCTGCAGGTAGTACATTAGTCAAGGAATTAACTTAAGAAAGCTGGGATGAAAGCCGGTTGGGCACCGAAGCAGACCAAACCGTAACCGAACCGCTAATTCGAGCTGATAAACCGAACCGCAAATCGAACCCGCGTCCCTTCTAAAAAGCCGAACCGAACCGAAAAGCACAGCAAAATGGTTCGGTTCAGTTCACCGACGAGCCTTTAGACGTTAAAATTTTGTACATTTAAATAAGTCCGAATGGTTTTTCAAACTTCTGCACCTTTAAAAGTCCAAAAAATAGCTTTCCAAGCTGATTTGACATATTAGCATTTTTCGTACTAAAATAATTATTTTGAGAACACTTAGCCCGCCCCACCCACGGGTTTAAGGGTTGAGATTTGAATTTCGGCAGATCCAAGATTATAAATTGGGTTTTGGGCATTTTTCGGACTACCGCACCTTCAAAAGTTCGGAAAAAATTCCTTTCCGCGCCGATTTAAGGGAAGATGAGGATTTTTTGCGAAACACTGAACCGATCAGAAACACTGGTTCAGTTGGCTTCAAAAACCCCATAATAAACCGAACCTGCCGTTCAAAAACCGAGCTTGTTCTTATTTCCGATCGGCTTGCATCCCTGTTAAAAAGTTTGCACTCACATATCTCAACCAGCACATTGACCAAACTCTGTAGAATGGCATCCGAGTAGTTGGTGGTGATCAACAGGAAGGGCAAAACAGCCACATCCAGCGGCTTTTTAGGCACAAAGCCATCCTTGAGCATTTCCCGAAAGGCGCTGCGCAGCTGCTGCTCATGACACGACGTCATGTAGTCCAGTATACCAGCCTCAGAGTCCAAGTGACAGCGATAGTCCTCCACAAATCGCTTAATTCCGCACTGCAGGATTTGCATGATGATCTTGTAGGGGAAGCACCCACCCAGACGCGCCACAATCCAGTCAAAGGTCATGGGGAAACGATGAAAGGCATGCAGCATGATTTCCACGCAGGTCTCCTCCTCGGCATTGGTCAGCTTGCGGAAGCAACTGTTGATGAGCGTCATCAGGCCGTGCATGGCACTGCATTCCAGCCAGTAGTTGCACGAGGCCGTGATGGTCATGCGTCGCTGCGTGTACTTATCCGAGAGACGGGCCACCAGCTCCAGGCTCCAGTTGGCTATAAACGGTGACCAGGCGGGAGGACCTTTCCATACAAGATTCTGTAGAGCCGCCTTGACCATGTTAAAACTTTCATACTCCTGGGCACGCATCTGTTGCTGACGATTGCCGCTGGGCTGCTTCACCTGTGACACGGGCAGACCCGTCTTGGGGTCCATCATCTCCGGCGACACATACAACTGAACACTGATCTCGGCCAGCAGGCCAAAGTATTCAAAAACAATGTCCCGTGTCGCCGGCAGCTCATCCAGAAAGTTTAGACTGAAATTTGGGAGAAATTAAAAATTAATCTTGGCTTGGGATTGGGCACCGCCGTGTCTTTACTTACGAGAGTTTGATGAGCGAGGGATTTGTGAGCAGCTGTGGATTGCTGTGGCCATTGCTGACTGTTTCAATGAAATGTTTCAGCTGGTCCAAGAGATTTTGTCGCAACATTTGTACAGTTAATGTTATTAAACAATTTCAATTTCAGGACAGACCAATAATAATAGAGTGGCAGTTTGCTCTGCTGCCTCGTTTCTGATGTTGGCTTCGTCAGCTGATCGAAGCGCGCAGGTTTGAATTTTCGAAGTGAGAAATGTATTAACTAACAGAGCTCTGTTAAACTAACAGAGTTAAACCAACAGAGCTCTGTTAAACTAACACTGGCCGCGCTCTGTTAGCAGCGGCAGAGCGCTGTAAAAAAATACAATAAAGCTCATACATTAATCTCGTGTATAAGTATGTTAATTTACTTAACAGTACTCGATAACAGCACTCAATATTTATTCACGCTCCCTTGAGTGCCACCACTAATGTAAACAAAAACAACGGAAAAATCAATGTGCGTCGCGGTAAAAAGTTTCAAATTCAAATATAACTACAAAAGCTAACTTGGATTCTGCACCATCGACGCTTTCCGTTTTGCAACCTGAATCAAGATGACGATTTCCGGTCTATCTCTCAATTTTCAAGCTATTTGTTTGAGAAACAAAAAATACATAAAAGTATGTATTAATGTTGGGGTTGTTGAACTCGAGCTGGCAAAAAAAACTGCACAAATTAAGGCGCTTAAAGCTTATTTTATGGTAACCGAAAAGCTTTGAAAAATGGTTTGGTTCAAAAATGTACATTTAAGTGGCGACCTCTATTGACAACATCATTTTTAGCCAATTGTCATGAGAAAAAGAGTAAAAACCTGTTAAAACAGAAACACGTTAACATGTTGCCAAAATCTATTTTCGAAATGCAGTAAATATCGGTTATATGAACAGTATAGAACAGACGGTCGGACAGGACAGTCGGACAAGGCTCAATCAACTCAGCTCGTCGTGCTGATCAAGAATATATGTATATATTGCATGTGATTGGAGATGCTTCCTTATATGCGTTACAAACATCCGGACAATTTTATAATACCTTCTGCAAGGGTATAATCAATTCGGATCGGACAAAAAAGTTTCACACATGTTATTCTGGTTGTTATGAAATTCACCAGGTTTCAATACTGTTGCTAGAAATGAATGTGTAAATTTTTCGGAGGTAATGCAGAAAATGGCCCGATAATAATATCAAAGCCGCTCGACGGTCTTGACCTCTGCTATTGCTTAATGTCCGTCAGTCGTTTCTGTTTTATGCGAGTTGTCCTACATCTAGCTTGGCAATGTTTTGCCGCACCTGTTGTTCCCATCTCAGTTTCACTCTTTCCATCCTGCTCTCTATTTCCAAATGACTTTCGCACTCCGATGGTACACTTGTTTTTCAGGAGCTTTTCAATTGTTCTTTCCTGGGCATCCCCTGTGGTTCTGTTAGTATCCCCATAGAGCTCATACATTTCGTGATTAATTCGATTGCCAAAATTAATCGCCAGCTCTTAAGGGCCGAATTGCAAGCTCATCTAAAGCTATTAATGTCCATGCATAAGTTCCATATTGCAGGACTGCAAATTTAATCGACTTGTTATCTCAAGGTCTTAAGAATAGGCGTTTGATTCAGTGATGACATCTTTTTTCCTCAGGCTTGAAAAGAGCTAGTAAGTAATCACATCCTTGTTTTGATGGGCTCTGAAATTCCGCTCAAATTTCACTTGGTTGCTTAGAGTTGTCGCACTTAAGTGAAACCTTAACCAAATCTAGACCAATCGCTTTACCTCGTCTTGATGTGGCAGTTTCGGTTTCCCAACCCAAAACAAACATTGACTCGGAATATGTGGTTCTCTTTTCATCGTGATTTTTTGTTTTATTTACCTTAACATTTACTCTTGTGCTCTTCTATGTTTGTTTGTGCGCATTTTGTAAGTAAGACTAGTTGGCTTAGGCTAAAGACTTACTGGACTACAAATATTTAACATTTAACAAATACGAAAAAAACTATTTACACAACTTTAGCTATACAACTTACAATTATCACTTAAGAACTAAGCAGATTTCGACTACGAAACTAAAGAAAAAACTGTTTTGTTTGAGGTTCTAGAATTAAGTGACTTACATTTTAGGCAGATCTTCCAAAATTGACCCAGTGGATGCTCCCCCCACAGTAGAGACAAGCTTAGCAATCAATCAATCAGGCAAAGCTAACAAGAAGCTAGAATATAAATGTTGCGCATACGCCCCCTTTTAGCCCCAGGTTGCCAGCCACGATTGATCATAGTCAAGTAATGACGGCGCACGCGCGCTTTTGCATGTGTGTGTGTGTGTTTTGTGGTTATGGCTCCGAAGCTTAGCTTATTTCAATTACAGTATGTAAAACCTTTGTACCAAAAATCGACTACTTGCAATGCTTGCACTGCTGCGGCCCAACACCAATTTACAATTTTTTTCTACAACAAATTTTGATTTCCCTTTGAGCGATCTTTTGGAAGCTTTTCTTTGCACTCTCAGTTTGCCTTCAGTTTTTGCGGCAGCGTCTCCGAAAGGTTATTGTTGCTATCAGCCTTGGTCGGCGTGGTGGAGGAGGCGGGTGTCAGTTGCTGTTGCTGCGCCTTGGATTTCCTGTAGCTCTGCATGTAGAAGTTCATGAAGAGGCAGAAGAATATCGAGGCATTGAGCAGCAGAAGGGCCGAAATGAATTTGGAGAACTGGCACTGATTGCTGAAAAGGGCACGTGTTGTGTGCACAATGCAAAGCACGAACTGAGCCTGTGAAAAGGAGAAACAAGAATAGAGTTCAAAGATTAATTACATATGTGTGTGGAGCGAGGGAGTATAAGTACATATTAGAGTGGGAGCCTAGAAGCTGATTACGCCTGAATTCTGAGAAAGTTACCTAGGGGGGTGTGGCCTGGGAACATCGACTGCTCGTAGCTATAATCAAGGCAGTCTCTCTACTTGAAGAAGGGCAAGCCTAATCACATTGCGGAAGTTGTAATGTGTCAATCAATTAATGGCTTGACTAATGTGTAGCTACAGCAGTGTTCATTTTTATTACCTAGAATAAAACTTAACTCTTTGGGCTAATAAAGCGGCTAGAAAATCATAGAGCAAGCGACCACCAAATCAGCATAAGCGTCCGCATCAATGGAGCACCCTTGAGCTAGGCAAGGCAATCAAAAAGCACTTATAGCTGTGCGCGTGTGTGTGTAGTGTGTGTAGTTGCCGTGTTGTGCCTAATGTACACACTTTGATTGCAATTTACGGTAATATTATGTATCTCTCTCTAAGAGGGTTGCCATTTATATTGCAAGCTTTGGCTAAATTAAGTGTGACCAGTTTGTTTACATCATCTCTGCTGAAAAATTCACTAGGACTATCAAGGCAAGCATGTATCAACTTTTGGCTATAAAGAACTATTTCAATTGAGGTCGTCATTGGCTGCAGTGTCAGAAACGATTGGAGAGGCTGTACCCCAGGGCAGTGTTCTTGAAACCTTACTCTGTTTGTATCCAGTTGATCGTTATAGTGTTATTATTACTTCGTAAGTGGCTATTAAAAAGTGACCAAAAAGATGTAAAAATAGAAGGTTCGCTAACTTTGTCTGTGCTAGAGATCTGCAACAGTGCACTGCAACTACTAGTGCACTGCATACATAAGTACCTGATATTTTTCACACCCGAGTGTCCCAAACACGGAAACAAAATATATGCAGTCTTAATTCTACTCATCGTTAATCCAAGATTAACAGCTTGATCAAAACCTTTTCTGTATATTCCGGCCCGTCGAAAGGGGATTCCGGGCCCGGGGGTTTTCTAATATTGTACATAGTTTATTTAAGTTTTCCCCCAAAAATCCGGTCTCCGGGCCCCTCTCAGAAGTCCGGGCCCGGGGGGAAACACCCCCTTCCCCCTCCTTGGCGACGAGGATTGTGAAGAACTTGAACGCGGGAGCTAAGTATTAAGAAGGGTAAAGGGTCTGGTAAGTGGAAAGTGAAAGTGTGAAGAACATGCAGGCGGAAGCTTAGCATTAAGAAGGGTAAAGAATCTGGTAAGTGGAAAGTAAAAGTATGAAGAAAACTGTGCCTCGCAATGGAAAGTGAGGTGTGAGTTTCAAGAAAGCTAACTAAGCTAGAAAGGCGAACAGTCAATCTGTTGATGAAAATGCTGGGCCATCCATAGGGTAGCTAACTTGCACCAAGAACTGTGCCTTGCGGTGGTAGGTTGACTGCACTGCCACTGAGTGTCTCAAGAAAACAAAAAACCGTGCCTCGCAATGGAAGGTGAGGTGCAGGTCTATAAGGGCGAACAGTAATCTGTGAATGAAAATGCTGGGCCTTGCATAGGGTAGCTAACTTGCAGTTAGAACTGTGCCCTGCGGAGGTCGGTTACAATCCTTCTGATGAACACAAATCATGGGTGACACAACCAAACCATTTCTATGCGACGACATAGATGAATCATTGGAACGCCACGATTGGGCGAAGTGGGTTCGTGCTTCTCAAATTTATCTAGATGCAGAAGACATTACGGAGACACGGAAAAAGAGGAGCAACTTACTGCATCTAGGCGGTATACAACTCCAAGCAGTGGCGTTCTCATCGCCTGAGGCATTGTTTGATTAGGATGATAAGCTTAAGAACGATGTATACGCCGTCCTTGTCAGGAGAATATTTCTGGCCCAAGCTGAATTCAGCGTTCGAAAGAAATATGTTTCGGAATATTACTCCAGGTGTCGGCAAATCATTCCGTTATGTGTTTTTCGACTTCGGGAACAAGTAAAAAGTGCAATTTCGGCTCAACCAAAACCGAATTCGAGGACATCGCCATTAAAGATTAAATTATCGACTCCTGGATATCCACCATGCAGAAGAGGAAATATTTGGAGAAGAAATACACTCTCAATGATGTTATTGAAATGGGCCAAACGCGTGCACAAATAGGGAGTCAAACTGAGGCAATGTCGTCGAAGGTAAATACTGATATGATAATATGATGATACGAAATATGATGATGATAAGATAATATGATAGTCCAATAATATGATAAAACAATAATATGATAATTTAAACATATTGTAATAACGGCATGCAGTTCGTATAAACGGAATCGAACTGACTACACCAACTTATTGGCCACAGGCAAGCGGAGAGGTCAAACGTCTTAAGATCGCCCATGCAAATTAGTTCAAATATAGAGAGACAATTCAAGACTTCGTCATGATGTAAAACGTGACGCCGCATAGCAAAACTGGCATTCCTCCAACGGAGTTAATGTTTCATAGGGTGATAAGAGACATGATTCCTGGTATCCAAGACATTCTGGAGGAATCTTATTAGAAAACAAAATGGAAAGACTCTTTCCGATAAAAGTCGAGGGGCGAAGGAGAACACTATAGAAGTGGGGGACAGGGTCGTGGTCAAGAACACAGTCTCCCAAGCAAGTTGACTCCAAACTTCAATGTCACCGAGTACACAGTGCTGCAGAGAACAGGAAATATTGTATTAGTGTCAGATGGGACGAAGACGGTGTCGAGGAACATTGCCCTTTTTAAAAAAAAGGAAAGGATGTGGGAGAGTGCGGTGAAAGGACTGTCAATCGACAAAAGTATATGTTTGTATGTGTCGTCGAGAGAGAGTTCAGTTCAGTCGGAGCATCAGAGCTACGCAGTTCTATAAATAATATTCCCAAATAAATAAGTTCCCAAAAGTATTCCAAATCTGAGTTATTACACTGGCTTTGTTAAATATTATAAAATATTCCTCAATGGACCGCGAATTATGAACATAAAATATTAATTTATAGGAGTATTTAAAATATTTATTAGACAGAATTCGAAAAGCAAATGTGATCAAGCATATATTTGTATGGGCAAAAACATTAACTTTGAAATTCCATTAAAAAAGAACCATGGTCGCGATCTATCGATGATAATTTTTTTATAATTTTCTGCGATGAGGCCGCTATACTAGACAATTACCGTTACTTAAGAGGTTTGCAGAACACGAAGGACATATCAGCCTGAATCAAATCAGTACTAGACAGAATGGGTGTTCCAAAACGAGTCAAGTCCAAGAAAATCAATGGTTGACTAATAAGCGCAGACTGGTTGTCTTTCTGTGTAGCAAATATATTTTTGCAGAATATTTTTAAAAATTATTATTCCTCATAGGGTTCTTTCCCATTTAGACTATTAATATAAAAGACAACCCTCGTATGTGTATTGTAACAAGTTCGTAGCACAAATCTTTTGATTCCCGCTTAAATTGACCTCTGCCGACCCTCATCATCTCCACTTGGGTGCTGTTTGTTTTAATTGAAATTGATTAGTACCTATTTTGATTAGCGTCACCTTATCCAATCGCTGGAACCCGCCCCCAATATTTGCGGCACGCTTCGCCATATTTGCGCGCACGCCCACTTGAGCTAGCTGTCTGATGTCTGTGTATTCACATCGGCTATGTTTTTGTGACCTACAAAATATTACGTTGGTCAGCCAAGCGCTGCAAGTTTCCATTAACACTGCAGTGGAAGTCGTGGCAAAGTCACTGAGCCAACAAGCCGCAACGAGTCGGCAGTGAGCCACTGGCAGTGGGTTAGCCAAGAAGCCAACAGTTGTGCCTGTTGTTAGCCAAGTTTACAATTGCTCTGCTTGATCGTTGAAAGCCATAGTCAACGGCTTAAACGCTCCATTGCATGGCGCAGACATGTGTGCGGCACTGTGGAGCCAAATATTGAGTTAAAGTAAATTTCTCTATAGGAAAATTTCACTTTTGTTGGCCTTGACAATTTTAACCAGCTTGAGCATAAAACTAGATAAACGAAATGAAATTTGGGTATGGAAGGTGAGGAAGCATGAGTTTGCCAATGAGATACATATGTTGAGAGTTTAACAACAGGAAAATCCACAAATTCACCTGGATTTTCAGGAACAGGAACAAAGAAAACGGACCTTAGTTTGGTTTTCTATTTTCAACTCACTCTCGATGGATCTGCTGAACTTGGAGAGTATATTATTAAAATGCCTATGATTCTGGGTTGGATTCCCAAGTCGATATGCTGATCAAGGATGCTATCAGTAGGAAAATAATACTTTGTGTAACTCTTAAAACATTCTCCAACTCTAGCTCTAACCAATGTCTTTTAGCAGGAATATTTATGAGCGAGTTTCACTTTGATTTATGAAGCCCCAAGATAGAATTTCTATCGTAAGTTCAACATACAGTTCGAGGCAATTGTGGTTTCGGTTCCAGTTCCGGTATTATTCCCCAGCTAACTTTGTGTTTCTGAACATTATGTACCACTGTACCGGCACATTGTATGCCAATTCATTGCAACATCTGACTGCGTCTTTAAAGCTCTGGACGTTTGTTGTGGCGTGCCTATGCCGGTAGAAAAATGCAGTTGCACTTGCATCACGACTGGACTATGGAAATTGAAAGTGGCAGATCATTTGTTGACTTTTACCGAGATACGAAGACGTTACACTCAAACACACACTCGCATGCGCAAGTCTGACCAGTCACCGGCATCGAAGCCGACATAGACACTCAATATGAATTGGTGTGGCAAGTTCGCCGCGGAACTGCACAAAAGTGAACGCTAAAACGGGCCACATTCATTGCCGCAAAACGGAGCGAACACGAAATGATAATGTAATCGAAACTGGTCGGATCGGAGTCAGTTGAGTGCATGCGAAATGTGGTAATTCTATGGAATTGGCTTGGCTAGAAGGATGTTGCAATAAAACGCAGCGGCCAGCCAATGGTAAATTGGTGGCAAATCGGAACTCAACTTCAACTTGTAAATGCTAGGCAGGAATTGAGTGCATGAGGTAATCTTAGCAGCAACATGAGCACCAACAATAGTAATAACAGCAGCAGCCGTGACAAATAAATTATCCGTAAGATTTGCTGCTCGTGCATCATAGTACTCCACATTTGATTGCCGCTTTAGAATCATTAAATATGTCAGCATAGAGCAGAATAGGCAATGGGCGTGCATATATTGGAATTGGGCAAGTAAGCACAGTGAAAAATTTCTAATGCCATCGAATTGTCTACAGACAACATAATATCTATAAGTCTAAAGCAGGGGTCGGCAATGAGAGCTGACTAGCTGCCACTGAAAACTGAGAAGCGGAAATCAAAAAGTCAGCTTTGTTGGACTTGTACTCTTTACTCGGCCATTGCCTACACTTGGATTCAACAAATTTACAACTTTTCTCTGCTGACTTACATATACTATTGCAGCGTCGAAGTGGGTCAGCGCTTCTCGTAATCTGCACTTTGGTCAGAAGGCCCAAAAATTTGTAATAAAGTCAGATTTTTCAAGTTTCAAGATTCACAAAATAAGGAAAAAAGTTTTCAGGTCAGGTCGTCAGTTAAATTTTGAAGTGCACTGAAAGTCACCTGATTAAGAGCACTCCTGACTTACAAAAATCGAAGGCAAACGTTGATTGACTTTGCTCGTATGCTGTCGATTATCCACTAAAGAGTGTATAAGTGGGAAATATGAAAAATATTCGTACAAGTATGCCAAATAAACACAACTTCACACAACTGAAATCGCCAAGTTGCTTTCAAAAATGTATAGATTAATGTGTTATTAAACCCTTCAACCCGTTTTTTCCCTTTTTCAAAATAATATCAAGTAAATATTGCTTCAAAAGCAAAGAAAGATTTTAATTTGTGTGCCGATTTTGCTACAGGATCAATAGGATCCTTCGTTGTTTTCGGAATAAGGTGAATATAACCAAATTATTTGTTTGAGTTAAGTGTATAAGACTTTCTGAGTTCTATTAAAAAATTAAAAACTAAAAATACAAGACCATTTTTTTTAACAAAAAGCTATATTCCACCGATTTTATAGGCCCTGTAAGTCTTTCATTAAGTTTCCTATTTCTATGGACAAGCCGGGTTTGAACCGAACCGGTTCGATCCCGGAATTCCAACATATTGCTCACCTTAACCTAACCTTAAACCTTAACCTTAAACGAAGCAAAAACTGTCCGTCTGTTTCTTTGCTATCTCCTTCGTCAGTTTTAAAGCTATCCTCACCAAACTTTGCAAGAAGTCTTTTGGTACAAATACGCTGTACATTTGTCGGAACCGGCAGGATCGGACGACTATAGCATATAGCTGTCATAGGAACGATCGGTTGGAAAACTAGTTTTAAAGAGAAAAACTTTTCTGTTTTTAATGGAAACGCCTCCAAAGTACGTATTTCTTAGTTTACTATCCCTTCCCATGATTTCACTAAGTTTGGTCGAAATCGGATGACTATAGCAATAGCTGCCTTAGGAACGATCGGTCAAAAAAATAGTTCTAGTGAGAAAAAATTTTTTGTTTTCAATGAGAACGTCCTTATCATTGGCATACACTTATTTTATATACTTTGGACACATTTCTTCAAAGTCTTATGAAAATCGGATGACTAGCATATAGCTGAAGTATGAATGATCGGTCGAAAAAGAAGTTCTAGTGAGAAAAACTTTTTGTTTTAAATGGGATCGCCTCAATATTTCGCAATTAACAGTGTATTATGCTTTTCCAATATTTCACCAAGTTTAACCGAAATCAGACATCTTTAAAGTATAGATCCAATAGAGAAGTAATGTCCAAAAAGTAGTCTTAGAAAAACTTTTTTGTTTTCAATGGAAGCTGCAAGGGTATACAAAACTTCGGCCGAGCCGAAGTTAACTTTCCCCTATTTTTTGAATTTCCTTCTGATCACCAACGCTGCGAGCAGGGACGTAGCTGGTCATTGCAACTAATAAAGTACCCCCAACGGATCAGAAGGCTTTCAATTAAATCTTTGTTTTCCTTTTTATCCCTTTTATATTGTATTATATTGTAACTGTGTCTAGTAGACGTTATTGCAACTAAAATAAAATAAACAATAACAAAATAGACAGCGGGTTTTGCATATTTTTTAACCAGATTTTAATCGTAGTAGGCCAAAGTATATGTGCACAAAAATCGCATTTCATTTCAAAATTACTTTAATTATTGTTTCACAAGTTGAATCGTCAGCAAAACACAAAATGCTGTAAACAAATTGACAAAAATATGTTAAAAACAAATTTGCCCTTGTCTACTAGGATAAAAATCCGTTTGAAATTAATAAATAATAAACAAAATTTTCTTTTCCGCAACCGTGAACAAAAACGCGACTAGAGCTTGAAGCTGATTTAATGAACCACTCAAAATAAGTAAAAATAAAGGGTAAATTTGGAAAGTCTGGTGTTTTCATGATTCGCGTACCTAGTTTATAATCCGGGTTCGAAAGTTTTTTTAAAAATAGTTGGGTAATTTTCCTACGGGAATCAAGTGTCCAATTATTTCGCTTAGGTAATAAATATGAAGTTAAAGGCTTTTGGTTTCAAGCTGGGTCAAACTAAATTAAAATTTTCTATAATCTTTTTCAAAATTTCAACATATTCACTAAGTACTAACTACTAATTATTTGTTCGTATCTTGTTGTTTCTTTCTGTTTTTGTAAAAAATTTTTTTATGCTTATGATATTTACATTCAATTATCATTTAATTAAAAATAGTTTGTTATTTTTTTTTTTGCGGTGCATCTTCTACGTTGCTTTAGTATTAGAACATGTGCTTACTTATTTAGTCGCCGAACGTTTGACAACTCAACTGTGGAGCAGAGCTTCAAGGCAATTCACTAACAATAAAAACAACAGCAACAACAACACGACATCCAAGTAGAAGCAGGCCAACCTCAACAACAGCAGAACAAACTAAGCTCGCCACGTTTCCATGCATTTTGAGAATTTCGAAACTTTTGAAAAACTGCATTGAAACTTATTTATCGACCAGAGTTTGTCTCTGTGATTTTTGTTTTTGTTGCATTTATTGGTCTCACAATTATGCGTGTCTACATTAGAAGGCTGGCTAGAAAAACCGTTCAAGTGAAGCAAGCGCCAAACGGCCAAGCGGAAAACAGCCAACGAAAACAGTTGAAACGAGAAAATCCACTTGTGTTATCTTTGTAATTTTGGTTAATTTTTAAACAGGTCAAGAAATTCTTTTTTGATTCTTCCCAATAAAAGATAATAGAAGATTGCGCAATGACATTTCCTAGAATGCATGATAAATTCGTTTTTAAACTTTTGGCCTTTGGCCTGAGAAGTGAGAAGGCAAGCACAAATAGAGATAAAAAACACTACTTGCCTACTTGTGGTATTTGTTTTGCCAACTGCAAGAGACACAGTTAGAAGCATTAGTTAACTTTTTTGGCCATATGCACGGACGAACAGTAGTGTGAGTGTCTCTGAGGCTCCAATGAATAATACCATTTTATGTGGCAGAAACGGCATAGATTGCCGGTCTAACTGGTTTGGTCTTTTTTTTATTTTTTGGACATCTCGTGGCGGGCCGCGACTAACTTGCATCCATGTCCGAGAAACACATTTTTAGCAAGGCACATGCCTGGGCTCAAGTCTAACTTCTACTTAAACGAGTTTCGTTTTTCACTTTTAGTTTTTGTTTTGCGGAATCTGAGCTGGAACAGATTTTAATGAGCCAACTTAGATTTTACTTACGATCTGCAGTTCAGTCATGTATTTCTTCCACCACAAGAATTTGGCATATTCGGGACCCATGGCAGCCATCATATAGTAGAAGTACATGCAAACGTGCACAAAGTTGTTGAGCAGATTGGGGAATGTGGCATTTCCACCTAAAATGGGAAAATTGGAAATTGTTATTAGAATTTGGAAGGAGTTTTTAAAAGCAATTATTCTAGCTCTACAAAAATTAAATCGAAAAGTATCTTATAGTTCTAGGCAGTATTCAATAACAGACTTTTCTTTAGCTAAAGACAAACCTAATTTACTTGACAAAAAAAGTATTTCGCTTCAAAATAATATTGGAAAATACCCTTGCACGCTTTCTGTGTTTAACATATGTACGTTAGTGAAACCTCGCGTCTTGATTTCTAGAATTTTGAGAATAGTTTCAAAGATATGTAAACCTTGATTTTCTCGTTTGTTTAAAGTTTTTCTCTTAACCATTTTGGTTTTTTGAAGGAGAATCTTTGATAATTTCAAGGAAAATAAAGTTAACTGCAGAATGTTTTACAGGTTTGATCTATTAAAGCTTTGGTTTGGCGATCATCAAAATAGAATCAGAGATAGTAAATTCGGCATTCGACTAGATTTATTTTGTTGTCCTGCGCAAGCTTTGATTGCATAAAAAATGGACGGGGAAATTGTTTTCCAGGATTCCGGCACAGAAAAAATGTTAAGAAAAAACCGTTCAATATATTTTTTGGAGCATTTCATAGAAAAACTTTGAGTCTATTTGATTAAGCGGAGGTATATTAAAAAACATCAAAACTTTGACACTTAAATGGTCTCCCTGCGAAGGACTTTTTTTCAAACTATCTTCATCTGCGTACACCATGCCAAAATTCGTGGTTTCAACTGATAAAGTAACTGAGATCGACACGCTCATATAGCTGATTAAGGAAATACTCGTATATACACTTAGAAAAAAACGGCTGCCAGCGTTATAAATGAAACGGGATTGAATTTAACTCGTTTTGTACTTAAAATTTCAAGTATGAGTCGTTATTAGGTTTACTTAAATTGAGAACGAAACATACTAAAATCGAAAAACAAGTGTTATTATTATTGAAATGAGAACAAATGTTCTTGAATCAAGAACATTTTGTACTTACAGAAAGTTTAAGTACAAAACATGCTAGATTGAGTACAAAATTGACTTGTAATGCTAGCTCCGAAAAGTGTGCAACTTTAAAAGTAAATTATTTTTAAGCGAGTCTGTTCTTAAAATTCCCAACTGATTTAAACTTTTTCCACAACAAAAGTGTTCGAACCAGTTTGGAATTTTAAGATCAGACTTACTTAAAAATAATTCGTATTTTCCGTTGCACACTTTTTGTATTTGAACAAAGAACTCGCTTATCTTGTATGTTCCGTCCTTAATTTAAGTACGCCCTAGAACGAATCATACTTGAAATTTGAAGTACAAAACGGTATAAATTCTATGCCGCAAACGTTTTTCTGAGTGTACTCATAAAAAGACGAGAGCATAGGTTAAAGTCGGTCCTGCCCGACTTCTATATACCCGTTATTCAGGGAAATTAATGTTGTATAGCCTAACTTTACGGAAAGCTTGATAAAAAAATCCAAATTATTTGAACTCGGGACCTCGTACTTAACACGAAAGTCGGCATATTAACGCTGACGACTGTCGACCTCACGTGAGTTATTGCGGTAAATCAGTCGGAAAGTGTCGGTGGTGATTTACCATGAACGTCGGGCTTGTTTTGTGAACGAAAATTCCTCTTGGGCTGGGTTTTAGACGGCCTTTTTTCTTAGTGTACCTTTTTCATTTGTTGATCTGGCTACACAAGAATATGCTGATTACTTAAAAACTTTTATTTTTCGTTTCCGAAAACGTTCATACTAAATCGGACATTAGTCGATAAAGCAAATTTCCTCTGTGTGTTGTGTGGTAGATCGATTTTTGTAAATTTTGTGTGTTTGATAAAGTTTCTTTAGTTTTCTTTTTACTTTCATGACTTCATGAATTTTGCTTTGTCATGTAAATTCCGACATAGTAAGAACCTTTTACCAACTTTATCTGTATCTCACTCTCGATTGATAGTTTTTAAAATAATCATACAATTACTTGATAATTTTGTGGTTAAATCTTTTATATTCTTATAGTTTCCAAAACCTCTTGTAGTGTTCATTAAAGAAAATGGTTATATTAAATGATATATACTTGGTTGTCTGATATTTAAATGTGTACATATCACTTGGAATTTGACAACATTCAAGTTTAACCATGATATCTTTAAAAAATAAGGGAGTGTTTTTTCCAAAGATTTTTGTGATTTATTTATGACTTCTCATTGCGAATCGTGTACCAGTTTCTTTGTACAAAACACCTTTAAAGTTAAATTCGTTTTATCCACTAAAATCTTTTTACCTATTAATGGTTTTTATGACAGCTGTAATTGCCGGAGGTAAATAAAGGCGTTTGACTCAATGATAAGGTCAAAAGACTACTTTGCTATGCAATAGACAGACGAAATGTACAGCTGCGATTTTTTTTTGTTTCTACTTAAATTAAATATTAAATAAAGTTTCGCATTTTACATACCTGCCAAGAATTTAACCAACACCCAGGTCTCCAGCGGCGTTACCGAATGATGATACACATGCAGCCAGGTGATTTGTGTGGATTTCTTGCGTAGCACAAAGAAGACGGTGTCTGCAAATTCAGTCAACTTGGACAGATAGTAGATGTAGCACAAGTTGAGCATCTGCCAAAAAGAGAGAACAAAAGCAAATTAAAAATTGGTTAACTGATATCTGGATATGTGGCTAACTCAGTGAATTATGAAACCGCCAAGTCATTGCCCATTCTGGCTGGTTGCTCGAAAGTGAAACGTTTGCACACTTTGTGTGTCCACACGACGTATGCGCAATGTAAACAATGTCAATGCTTTATGAAGGTGTCAAAGTTCCATGGCCTGGATGATAATAATGCTAATGTCCAAAATTGTGCCTGACCTTCAGTCATGGTGTTTATTGTTTGTTACGGATGTGAAATCAATCAATGAATTTCAGGCTAAATGAAAAAGCAAGCACTATTTTTTTTACACAAAATTTTATGGTCTATTGATTTTTAGTACAATTACAAATGCAAATAAACAACCAAAAAAACAAACTACAACATAGATCAGGAAAATACACAGAAGGAAAATGGTTTAATTGGCTTGGGTGAATTGAGGGTCACTTTGGTGAAATCCAATTGGTTTTCAATTCGTTTCCAAATCCCCTCTAAGGCGAGAATTTCAGGGTGGATAAGCCACAAATCTGCGGTTTAAGACAGTAAATAACAATAAAGGGCCAAAACCATTTGAAACGATTGGATGTCATGCTTAAGTACGGTGTCGAGGTATACCATTATAAATTTACATAGTTACAAATTTGGCGGAGCTCAGGGATCAAAAATGGACATACCTTTAGAAGACCGATAAAATACTTTCCTTAAATGTAAAATAGCTTGACACAGCCCCAAAGGGCCAACTCCTCTCAAACTCATGGCTTGTGCGCTTCTAATTTTTGCACAATAGAAAGGGACTTACAATTTAACGCCGAATCCGAACGGCAGTTTGAGAAGCTCTTGCATGGCTACTTACTACAAAGCTGGCGCCAAAGAAAAAAACCTTTCATTAGATGTTCCGAAGCGGGATCGAACCCACGACCTCTTGCACAGCGGTCGCGCACGCTAGCCGCTGAGCCACACCGGGCTATTTTTAGTATTCTTTGTAAACGACCTTATTAATAGATATAGAACTCGGATGTGATCTAATCGTTGTTGTATAAAATTGATAGAGTATTTGAGATTTGAGGTTGACTACTTTAAATTGCAAGTAGTTAGAAACTTAATGCTTGAGGCCGATTACCTTGATTGTTTAGTATATTCGATTTCACTTAAGTGAAAACCAGAAGATGCCTAATAGATGTCTAAGCTTGCGCACGAACTCTGATATAATTTGCTTTGCACCAAAAATCAAAAAAGGTCGACTTATTAGAGCTTTAGATAAGATGACTTTGGCGCCATTTTTTGGCCTTATTGAAATTAATTGAATGAAAAGCATGAGCTTTTTATTCTTAATTTACCTCCGACAAAAAAGCCCATTACCATTCGTCTTCTTTGCTATTGGAATTGTAACAAGGTAAGAATAATTAAATGCGTAGCATCTGGAATGCCAACTGGAATTAAGCCTTAAATTCTTCACCCGCTATCGCCTAGTTAAGAAAGTTTTAGTTTGATATAAATAAAGAGCGCGTTCATATCAATAATCAGTTCGAAACCAATAACACTAGGCAACAAGGTCCATTATATTGAAGGAAGGACTACACCGTTCGTTTAATATACACTTAACAAGTGCAATTAATAGAGACACATAAGCACAAGAATCAATATCAATGGGGTTATAGCTAAATAACGATTTGTCGTGTTATCGATTTCATATCGACAGCCCTTGTTGAGATTCTTTTTCAGCCTTAGAAAGCTTTAAAAAAGTTATTGACGGGCATATATTAAGAAAAGCTGGATAGTTGAGTGATGGCTGTTAATTACTTTCATATGACCTTCCCTGTTTGACTAATCTCAGACAAGTGAAATAACATTTTGATTAGATTCTCCTATGCTTCTCTCTACTTATGCAAATCAACATGGTTAGGGAATGGATATTTGACGATTGCCAGCTACCCGCGTACACCGAACACAAACCCAACCGACCATTAAATGTTCCCTTAGCATTTAAATGACTAGCTTTGTGGTTTGCCAATTGAATGCTTCACAAAGCACACCAAATTGACACTAAATTATGCATTTGACTTAAACATTTATTAATTGATTTTTGAATGGCTTGAGAACAACAGACAATCGCCAAGCATCGAAAGGCGTAACGAATTGCAAAATGATACGTAATTAGCTTTAGAATATGAATGCAGTAGCGCTCCAGAATGGTTATTTTGTAATTGCCATCTTTAGTTGTGTTGCCGTTTAAGTTGCCTATGGCAAAGGCATTTTCAGACATAATTAAATCGTTTAGCCGCTGCCGGGTAAAAAATGACTGGTCAAAATTTGGTTAAACGCTTTTGTTGTTTGGCCGGTTGTGAACTTTGAGCGCACACAATTAATTGGTCTTGAGCTTGGACTCAAGTGAATCATCAAAAAAAGGCAACGAACTTGCTTAGCAAACAACGGAAGAGTGCCAAAGCAAGGCGAACCAAATGTTGCCGGCTAAATGATAAAAGCCAAGTTATATAACGAAATTAATGCAAAGAAATTCAATTAGGATGAGCGCATTATGGCTAATTGTGATTCGCAGGTGACAGGTTTTTATTCGGGAACTTACCCGCTTAGACATGGGTCCATCTGAATAGTCAACCGGTTGACATTTTAGATTGTAGTAGCTCAGCCAGCCGGCCATTAAGTGCTGAAAATATGGATTATTTTTAGAACTAGAAAAGTGGCTGAGATCCAGATAGACTCACCTCATAGAACATATAGCCGCTGAGTAGGACCTGGAAGGCATTATAGATGACCAGAGTGCGACGCAGTTGGAAGGGTTTACGATCGCGCATGAATAGCGGACCCAGTACCAAAACCCAAGACAGGTAGATGGCCACCAAACCGAATGTGAACATCGGATGCTCCATCAGTGGAAAACGCTCGGCACGCGGATCTGTAAACAGAAGTGAATTAAAGCTTAGTCGCATGCAAAGTCGAGTTTAATCAGAGGTGGGCCCATTCATAGCTTTGTATTTAATTTATGTCACATCACGTTGAAATAGCCAATGAATAAATCGCACTCTAAAATCGTGGTTGGCGATAGTAAAACAACAACTACATGGGCTTAGCTAGCTTTTTATTAAAAAGGGGGGTGGGTGACATTTAATGATACTTTTTAATATACATAATATGTTCCTTCGGAAGTTGCATGCATTGTTTGAAAAGAACTAAAAGATAGAGCGACATAGACCCACTTTAGACAATTCATAATTGCGTTTTAGTTGGAAACATTTAACTGCTTAAAAAATCATCAGTTTTTTTAAGGATGTTAATGAATCACGGAGATCCCAACTGTTTAATAATGATGTAACAATCAGCGCTAAGTACACTGTGGCACATTTGAACTCAATAAAAGTTGTTTGCGTCGAGACCAAAAACTTTTGCAACGGTATGATTCAACCTTGTCTGGACTTGGACTGGTTATTTGAAATCATTAGCTTTTCATTGAAATTTATTTTGAATTTTAGTATAATGTCTTCAGCATCATCCATTTTATCGTAGCAAATGAACTAAATCTCATATTTATACTCAAAATTACAAACAATAATAACTGTTTTTCTACTTTTATCTTGAAAATCGCTACTAATTTGAATAAGCAATATATTAGAAAGTTGTGTAAACTAAAATAGTCAAATCAATATCTTTCAGTTACTTCTTCATATAGCTACAAATTTTAGGCTGTGATTTCAAAAATTCCTAATTTTGAGAACTTTGGTGAAAATTCTTCTTGCTCAAAGTTTTATAACTATGTTAACAATCGACTGAATAAAGTTGGCTTATTCTAAGCTAAAGTAAATGTTCTCAACAGAGAAATGCAACAGGCCGCCACGAGTAAACTCGCCAGCAAGCGGCCACGAGAGACAGCCTGAACAGAAAGAATTCTATGTAAGTGTGTGTGCCTCCTATGGTCTTAGTCGAATTTAGTGAGGGGGCGAATGCCCCCTTCTTCTAAGTCGATGACCAAAAGTTTGCTTGCAAATTGCATACAAACTGGAGTTTTATTTTGTAATAAATGAAGATTTTTGTTAAGTTTCGAGCAATAATGCGGTGCCTAGCGTTTCAGTATTTTTTGACTGTTTTTAAGATCTTTATACTAAGTAAAAAAGTGAAGTGAAAAAAAAAAATAAAATCAAAATTGAACGTTCTTCAGAAGTAAGACCTTGCCCTCTAAACGCGGCATGTAGAAAAGCTACACAAACGTAATTGGTGGAAAACTACATTTTTATGTAGTTTATACGTTTTTTTCCCTGGATGGTCCGTTGCAATTAAATGCCTTTTATGCCATTTTATTTGTACACCCAATTTGCTTTAGATGCGTCTTTGATAATACCATTCATAGCAACATTAATGATCCGAGCTAAACGTACAGTGCATAATAAAAAAAATTCATGATTTTTTAGCCAATACTTAGAATTCTAAATTATTTTTAAGCCGTCCTAGAATTATTGATTCTTTGATGAAATTAAAAATGTCCAAAAGGATGTTAGAATGCACAAACCATGTAGTCACTTGTAAGATCAACTTCTTAAGAATTATTCGAATTTATTATCGACTTTAGTGTTAACCCCCCATTTGGTAGGAGGCACCTTTACCCCCCTTGGGTGCGCCTTTAAACAACAAAAAACTCAAAATGTAAACAATTTACCGGCTTGACACTAAATAGCTGTTTATGTATCACCAACCATTCCTTTCCTGGCCATTCATAATTGAATTATGTATGCTAACTAGAATTTCAAGCCATTATTCTGTTCTATTTTGTTATGTTAAAAGCTACTTTTAAAGTTGGTTGTAAACAAACTACACATATAAATTTGAATTAACAAGGTGCTGTCGTCACTGAGAGGAACCCCCATTAGCAAGTTAATTGCAATGTGATTTGCATTCACACAATTGTCCAACTTTTCCATAGCTGTTGTTGACTCCAACTTGCTTAAGGATACGTATTGTTTTCATTCAGATATTGTTGAATTAATATCAGGTATTTTCCAGTGCTTTTATTTGTTTTGCTTTAGTTTTAAGTATAGGGATGGACTTTCAGAAAAATGAAATTATTGTTTAATTGTTTAGATAAGCTTCTCAAGTGTGTAATTATAACTTGTGGAAGGAATGCCTCATAGTTTTTTTTTGGAAGGAGTGCTTCATAGTTCTACGAAATTAAGCGTAGGGTGGGAACAATTTAACAATAATAAACAATTTCTTAAGTTCACTTTTTAAATATTTGTTGGTCTGTGTTCTAAGAATTTTATCGTCGAGTCTTCCTATATTTTGCTGAAACTAAATTGATTTGTTTGCTTTTTTATTGTTGTAAGTGTAAATGAATTAATATTGTCTAAAAGTTTACAAAGCAAATATTAATTTCCTGCCGTAGAAAGTAGCTTGTACTGTTTTTCTAGAAAGCAATCTCAAAAAGATTGCTTTTGGTTTCTATAGGAGTGCTGTCATTCACAAAATTAAAATAAGAATCACAACAAGTGGATAGTTTGTAGATGTCCGTAGTACTTTGACTGCAATTTCGTATTTGCCTCCATTTAGCTGCAAAAATGACTAAACTTGGTTCAGAAACAGAATTCAAATTGCAAAATTTTAACATTGCTTCTTATGAATTTGAGTGTAGGTACTTACTAAATATGTATAATAGGCATATTAACAAAAAATTTATTTGAGCCTAATTGCAGCAATTTGGTTGAATTGAATATAGATTACAACTCATTAACTATGTACAGATTTGCGAGAAGCTTCCTATTAACGGCATTCTCTGTTTCTAATCCATATCAATGTCTGTTTTTAATAAGCACAAGCAACTCAATTACGATGAATTGGGTTTTTTTTCCTAAGGCATCAAAAGTAGTTCCTTTTTTAATTGCAATATGACAGTTAGACAACCTCTTCAAATATATTTTTATAAATATAATTAACTGAAATATCATGCACCAAGAAAGGAAAGCCATCGAAATCTGAAACTATTGTATAAATATAAGATTCACATTGTCTGAAATAGAGCAAAACACCAAAATATGAGGAATTTTAGTGCAAGAGAGAAACTGGTCTGGTTAACTGGAGTTATGTGATTAAAGCCTCAGAGATTTTTACGATAGTTTGATGTGAGAATTTGGTGATAGATTGGCGACAAGGGATTAGTAAGCGATATGTGGTATCGCTTTTTCTCATCGAATCGGTAAATTAGCAATGTATACCCCAAAATTCGCCTTGAACACATGCAATCGATTCTTCTCGAAGTGGTTTGGATGACAATATTCACTTTACTACAGTGCTGTTTTGTACAATCGAGGGGGACCCAAGTGCATTGTTAGAAAATAATAACAAAGTTAAAAACACTGCAAATAAAATAAAACAAAAAATCCATGCATGCTGTGCCTCCAAGTTCTAGAGCGTTCTGAATTCTGAGTTCTGAATTAACGCCACGTTACTTGTGTAGTCCGTGGCGGCCAACGATAAGACGCCTTTTCTTTGGTGTTTGATTTTCGGAGCATCAGAATTCGAGTGACATCTTCCCTCTTTTCATAAAATTCTGCGTTCGTTTAGTGTATCTGATTCGATGGGACAACTTTATTTGGTATAAATACCGAGCTACGATCCGACTCACAGCCAAATATAATCAATACACACGAACCTATTTCTCCGAAAAATAAACTTTTCTTTACTTGCCAGTTTAGATATATTTTATGTCTGAAATGCCGAAATATTTGATACACAATATTATTTGTATATCTAACAACGTAAAGTTGACATAAGTTAAAACGTTACTTGATACTGAATGAATCGCTTTCTTGTCTCTTAGAAGAAGCTATTTGCCATTACCTTAAAGAACCGTTTTCTTATCACTCAGAATTAACGCTTTCTAATCTCCCAGAAGTTTCGCTTACTTCTAGCAAAACTGCTTCAACATTCTAAGAAGCTAGGAACTCAAACCTTAGTTTGGATATGCTTAGACACCGTATATATGACGGGCTCAAACATCCGAACTGCACTTTCAGCAGAATTTTAAGACTTTCTGCAAGCATAATAGTAGACAGAGGTCGCGTAACAGATAGAGGAATAAGGCCAGGTATCCTTTTCTTCTGAGGGTTTTAAGCTTTGGTAAAACTTAAAAATCACAAATAATATTTTCCCCAGTTTATAGATTGTTATTTCATTGTCACTAGGCAGAGGCTTTCAGTACTTTAGTCTTTATATATTTGGACTCTATTTTTTATTACTCTGTACCAGAGGTACACAGAGTATAATAAGTTTGTGCAAAAGTATAAAATTGCCAGAAGCATCAACAGTGGAGTCGATTTAGCCATGTCCCTCTATCCGTCGGTCTGACCGTCTGTCCGTCCGTCTGTCCGTCTGTCCGTATGAATAAACAGATCTTAGAGATGGTAAGAGATGGAGGCATCTTATACTTGCGTCTGTCCGTATGAATAAACAGATCTTGGAGATGGTAAGAGATAGAGGCATCTTATACTTGCCGGCAGATAAAGGTTATTTTCGATTTTCACCGCATTTTAGAAAAATCGTCATATCTTGGGCAGTTTTATGGATTGAAGGTTCGTAGCTTCTGGACAAATTTAGTAATTGTGATTGTTTATCGATCGGATGAAGGATAGTCGAGTTATAAGGAAAACAAACAATTATGCTGGGCTCCACCGGCCACACGGCGATGGGCAGCACTTCACACACCTTAACACAAAATTTGGGTGGTACACTGTATATTATGGTCGGACTTTCTTACTTGTTTCAACTCAGTCTAGCCAAGAAATCATACGTACTATGAATTAACTACGAACGCAAACTCACACATTAGATTACAGTAATAAATAATTGATGTCTAGAAAATGTATAACTTCCCCTATGTATAACGTATTGGACAGGTCAGTTAAAATCAGCTTACAAATTGCAACAACAACGGAATGCGCACGAGTAATAACAAATCTAATTGGCCTTCTCAATTACTTCTTTTCACAAAATATATAGCACTGCTCTTGGAAGGTTTTGGCTATTTGTCTCAAATTAGTTAAAAGAGTGTCTAGTTAAGATAACTAAGTCCATATGTGTTGTCAATAACTGTGCTACTTAGCTCATTCTCGTACCAATTGATTAATTTATTAGGTATTTCATACACAATCTATCGGACTAAGTGTAAATTTGCTGGCGTAAACAACTTAAGGCATTGAAGCAGTTAGCTGGAATCTTCCATGAGTAAGAAAAGTGGGCAGGGAATTGGGATGAATGAATCGAAATTTTCAAGTTCGTTTCCTAAGTCTTTTGTTTTACCTCGAACTTGAAAATTGTTGTCGCTCAAATTTTGGTTTTAAAACGTATTTTTTTACACTATTTGCATTGTTTTTTAATTGCTGTTGCCTTCCATTGACCTTTCACCGATGACTTCGCCACTGCCAAGAATGTCAATAAGCCACCGCGGATGCCCTTAGACACTTGTCTAAAAGATGAGACACACATCCGTGCATACACTGGGTATGTCTATCATTTTGGGTTCTGTGATTGCTATTATTATTATTGTTGCTGTTGATGTACGTACATGCTCAGCTGCGCACAGCACCAGCAAATAATAAAAACCAACTTGTCGATGTCATAAAAAATGCCTGAGATAAGCTATGTAAATACATTTTAATTACGTTAATAATTGCCAAAAAATACAATTGGCATTGCCAAGGTCGTGCGAGTACATTAAAAATGAAACCTTTTTTAATTGTCCTAGAAGTTTTGGGTTTTGGTTATGTTATTGTACGTTTCTTTCGCTCTGCTCTTTTGGCTTAAATTTTGATTTTGAACAAAAAACTTTGCTGCCACCTTTGAACATCTTTTTCTACCCAGAGCTATACTAGTTTTATTGGGCTCATTTGAAATGCAATTTGCATCTAACACCACCTACCGCCGTAATCCTCCTCTACCAGCTGGTAATAGCGCTGCACGAGGCCCGTGTAGTTGCGCGTGATGTGATGAGTTTTGAACTCATCCAACGCAATATTGGCAATCTCGACGACCATGTCGAATCGGGAGCTGCTGTTGTAGTAGTTCATATTCATATTCATTTTGCTGTCGGTTGATTTTCAACGGGTGAAGCAATTTAGAATTTTCTAAATTTGAATATTTCAACACTTGATTTGATTTCTTGCTGCTTGAGTTCGTTTAAAATGCTATAGGTTGACGGCAGGATACGACATGCTGCCACAAAGCCGATCGTAAATTTGATTGATTTTTGAGTTCGTTGATTGCAGCACAAACTTTTTTTTGGACACTCTCAAAAAACACTTTCAGTTCTATGATCTTTCTCTGTTTTTGTGTATGTTTTGACTTAGTTCAAACGCGCAGACGCTACTGGTTCCATCTACCACCGCACTGTAGGAATGTTTATGCTCAACTGAATCTAAAACTTCTCAGCAATCACAAGATAAAGTCATTTTTTTGTGTGCACGAGACGACGGCGTCTACGAAGTCGGACTCAATCGCAGCGTTTACCGACGACGCTTTTGCAAGATACTTAGCAAACTACCGACACCAACACACACACACACACACACACTAGTAGGCCTGGCTTAGTTTCTTAAACTTGACGAAGATTTTGACGATACAGAACAGCGGAAGTTTCGTTTAATTTGCCGCAACTGCAAGCCGACTCTCTGTCTGTGTTAGCAGGTAAAGGTAAGGGTGTGTGCGTGTGTGTCTTCCACGAAGCTTGCTTCCATGTTTGTTGTTGTGTTGCCGGTTGATTTCAGCGTGTTGTTAATTGTATTCAAGTTTGATGGTTTGGCTAGACCATGCATTTATGGGTCAATGTACTCAATTCGCGTATTAAACACATGGGCTAATATTTCTTACAATTTTTCAGAATAATAACTGCAAACTTGGGTAGCATTCGCAAATATTTATTGTAATTCTATTGATCTTCAAATCGAGCTGCTTATCTGCTTGGAAGATTTTGTGCTTACTCGTCCTTCAGCTTTAAAACTAACGGACATCGAAAGGCGGTCAAGCAGTTTTCTTATTTAATGAATGCGTTTAACGGAGGTTAGGTAGCGAGGAAGCCTAATGGTCTGGGGGACTTTTTCCACTGTGGCATTGAAAAATTAGAAACTTTGTATCTATTTTATTAAAACACTACTTAAACAAGTTGAGAAGCTTATGTTTTAAATCGATTCTACTTTAAGACATAATTATTTCAATGTACACTGATCAATTGTGGCCTCACATTGAGGCTCCTAGCAGCCTTATCCCCTGTACGAATGTCAGGCTATTCGTGGGTTCTACTCTTGTTGAAAGCTATGTTTCCCAAATCTGTAGAGTTTGCGTCTACTTATATAAATTTAGAGAGTTCGTCCATTTTTTCACACTATCGCATAACGTGTTTCTCAGCGGGCATTTACAACTGAGTGTTTGGGGGGGGGGGGGGGAGCGGCGGCCCAATAAAGGGGATGTCTTGAGGTGTGCCCGTCGTTCGTCCGTTTCCGGATTCCGAACGATCATTGTACGCAGTTTGCTAAGTTCGTTTGAAAAACTTGACAAAACTTGGGCCTAAGACTATAACAGATCTACTTTTCATAGATAGTTTCACCCCAAATGTGCGTCTGCAAAGTTGGTAGATAACATAAAACAGCGACGGTGGAAGGGCTAAAGCTTCAATCGGGTGCTTTCAGCGCACAAAACGAAATTTAACTGAGATATTAAAAAGTTTTTGAAGGCTAGATGCGGTTTTTAGATTTTCAAAAAGTATGGTAAATAAATGGGTGGTGAAGATCGATCAGTCCTAAAAATCGAGAAGAAAAATTGGAAAAAAATTTTCCGATTACTTGAATCTCCAAACAATTGAACACGTTAACATTTTCCCAAATTGGTAGTTTTTTTTAACCTCTTAATTTATTTATTAAAAATTATGCACAAAATTAGGCAAGTTCTTCAATTTTATTGACACGGCCATCAAATTAGTTTCGCCGTACCTGAGTGGTAGAAGACAGGCAGTATTCACCCAAGAGAAAATGTCTACATTTCTGTCAAATGCGGTGGGTGTATTCGCCGGCTGTGGTGCAGTGGCTAGAGTGTGTGCCCGCTGTGCGAGAGGTCGTGGGTTCGATCCCGCTTCGGGACATCTAATGAAAAAGTTTATTCTTTAAAAACTTACACATCCGGTCACCTTAACAAGCTATTGGCGACGCCTTTGAAGTAACTATCCATGAAAAGTTTCTCAAGCATTGCCGTTCGAATAGGTACCCTTCACTAGTGGAAAATGACGGTGACATAACTGACTATCAATTTTTCCGATCAAATAGATAATTATAATAATAAAAACCAGTAAAGTTTGCATACTTCGAAGGGCGTTACTCATGATAAATTTGGTGTGTAAAAACATAGTAACAGTAATGTCAGTAAAATTAATATCTCAGCCAAATTGTTGGTTAAATAGTACATCAATCCAATAAGTAAACCAAGTGTTCCATAAGAATTGAGATTAACTTGCTCCCAGAAAGATTCCTCTCCCTTCTCTTTTTTCCTCCATTTTCCATAGGACAATCCTTATATACCTCAACAGGTCCCACCCAAACATGTTTTGGTATAAAAAACAAAGATGTATAAAAATTTTTGTAGTCTTGTCTGGGACTCGAACTCTCAACCTTGTAGTTTTGCACTGAACACGAATGGCATGGCCATCTACTGGCACAGCAGCATAGCGCATGATTGTTTCCCCATGTCGAAAATGCTTTTCATACTTTTCCTCTCTTGTTTCTTATTTATGTACAGGTGATCTCGAAAGGGATTAAAGTAAACACATTTGGAATGAAACAAGGCTTAAAAGGCTTGCGACAAGCCTTAAAAGCTTGAATTGAGTAGAATATCCCGTAATTCGTGATTAAAGTTTTAATCAAAAAGTTTGTGCCGGGGTTACTTTAAGAAAACGGTGAGCGTAAGCTGAAGTCGGCCCTGTCCGACTTCGATATACCCGTTCCTCAGGTTAATGAATGTTTAATGGCCTTCCCTTATGTTAATTAACAGAGCATTAACATTTATGTGAACATTTCTACATAATGTCAGCAAACAGAAAAGTAAGCAACATTTTGTATAAGCTTTATTTCCGATCTTCATGAAAATTTGAGAGATTAAAGATACAACTCTGCTGATTGATGCTGACCAAGAATATATATACTTTATGGGGTCGGAGATGCTTCCTTCTGCTTGTTACATACATTTGCACGTCTTCAGTATGTATAAAGCCGCATTCCCACTTTCAAAATTGCTATAACTAGCAACTAAATATCTAAAATTTCAACACTGTTTCCGAGCTCGATATACCCGTTTCTTCGTGGAAAACCCGTCAGCGCGTGCTGGCCTCAAATATGGAAACTCCAAGAAGTATGCAACTTTTTCTTGATAAAAGAATTATATTATACAATTATATTTCTTATAACTCCGACATTTATTGTCCGATCTTTATAAGATTGTAGATAAGGCGAACATCCAAGTGAGTTTAAAATTTTGGATTCATATCTTTAAAACATTTTTGTTCATTTTATCAAAATTTGTCCAAACTATTTGCCTGTTTAAACTGCTTAAGTTGCATCATTTTTTCCTTCTAGTTCACGCCACATTAATATTCTAATTATGTATCAAACAAGTTGCTATTTTTGAAGAGAGAAAGACAAGAGTTCCTGTTTCAGCACACATTCTCAAATTGTTTCTAATCAAAACGGGTTGACATAGAATACACGAGCTCATTTCGCAACTAATATATAATTTACGGATTCCTGGCTTACCGGTTATTTGACCATTCAATATTATTCAATATTAGTGATCTCAGACTTAAGCATATTAAAGTTCCCAAGGCACAGAAACACTTTTTCATATGCAAATTCTAGACGCGCTGGCAGCATCCAGACACGTTTTCGGTTAACATGTCAAGGTCTGTAAGTAAATTCTCCTCACACCGATTATGACAATGGCCAGAGTGTTGTTAAAATTTGTAAGTATCTGAACCTTCAACGCGGTCTAGAGCAAATAAAAAACAATCTTAATTATGCCATTGAAAATGTACGCAGCAATTAAATTGGCCACAGGCACAGAACCATTTGCATTTTGTGACAAATTAACGCCATAAACGTTGGACAAATTGTTCTTGCTATGGGCCAGACAGCCAAAAACTTCTGTTGACCTCTGTGTGGGACTTGATTGTTTTGGCCATGTTTGCCAAGCGACAAGGATGATGGTCACCGCTGCTAACGGTGGCTTTTCCATTTACCCGGTGCTTGGTAACCACCGATTGGTATTGGTGGTGCTGGTATTTCGCGGTCTAGGTCTAGGTTAGTCGGAAGTTGCCGCTGACAAACCAAAAAACCGCATCAATTTTGTCGATGATAAATGTACGGTCAAGCGTTTCTTAAGCTCTGATTTTATGTTATTGTTATTGTTTTCTGTCTTCTCTATTGTGCGATCATTTTGGCTAGTGGCAAATGGTATTAACTCATAATTAATAAAATTTTGATTGAATTTGCTTAAGAAAGTATATAAAATGCTTTGAATAAAATTGTGCAAGTCAGCATTGTCATGATTCTAGCATTTACAAGTGCAATAAATTAGATTAGCAAATGTTTTAATTTCTATACCCTGCAGCTGGGGCACAAAGGGTATAATAATTCTCATATCAGCCCTGTACAGTTTGTAAACAATCAGATAAAATATGTTGAAGCTTTTCGTAAACAAAGATTTAATCGGCAGCGGTCGTAAATGTGAGCAGAGATGTTGCTACCGGCAACTGAGAAATTATATCCCCATGCTTTTACAGAGAATGCGTAGAAAGCTTGTACATATAGGACCCTTTTTACTAACTTTATGATGTACAACTTTTCTCTGATAACTCCTGAACACTACAGTAGAATGATAAAGCGGGGGAGAGAGAGAGCGTTTTAAACTAAACTACTCTTAAGGCAATAACACTGCCTAAAGGCAGTTTGCATAACTGCTCCCATCTATATGAATTTGTAATAGATGTAAAGGTTAGTTTACTTTGCCAATTCCAAGGCCGAGTGTGGTGCAGCGGGTAGTGTATGTGCCTGCTGTGCAATAGGTCGTGGGATCGTTCCCACCTGGGGACATCTAATGAAAAAATAGGTGTGGGTATGGCTAGCTTGGCGTTGATGTGAAACATACTGATAGTTTGAAGCTCAGTACTCGGTTCTTAATACTCAGTACTCGATAATCAGTGCTCGATGCTTCGTATTCGATACTCAGTACTCGATTTTCGGTATTCGATACTCTGTACTCGCTTCTTAGTATTTGATATTCAGTACTCGATACTCGAAACTAAGTACTTAATACTAAGTACTCAAAACTCAGCACTCGATACTTAGAACTCGATAATCGGTTCTCGATACTCAATCTAAACTCAGTACTATAAACTCCGAACTCGATACTCGACACTAAGAACTCAATACTAAGTACATAGTGCTAAGTACTCGATACTAGGTACTCAAAACTCGGTATTCGAACTTGACACTATCAACTCCATACTAAGTACACAGTACTAAGTACTCGATACTAAGTACTCAATACTCAGTACTCAAAACTCAGTACTCGATACTCAGTACTCGATACTCAGACCTCGATAATCAGCTCTCAATACTCGTTATCGACATACTAAGAACTCAATACTAGGTACATAGTACTAAATACTCGATACTAAGTTCTCAAAATTCGGTACTCAATACTCAGTACACTAAATTTGGTACTCGATGCTCGACACTAAGAACTCAATACTTAGTACTATGTACTAAGTTCTTGATACTTAGTACTGAAAACTGAGTCCTCGATACTCAAACCACGATAATCACCTTCCGATACTCATTATAGAGATACTAAGAACTCAATACTAGTACAAAAAAGTCACTATACTCAAAACCAATACTCGATACTCTACTTAAACCGTAAGCTGACATAAACTCAAACAAACAAATACAAACTAATACTCAAAACTCAGTACTTAGTACTCAGTACTCCATACTCAGTTCTCGATACTCATTATTCGAAACTCAGTACTCTAAGCTCGGTACTGGATACTCAGCACTCGATACTAAGTACTCAATAGTAAGTACACAATACTTAGTAATATAAAATGGCTTGACACAGCCCCAAAAGCCCAAAGCTTAGCTTCTCTCAATCTCTTGGCTTGTGTGCGTCTAATTTTCGCACAAGAGAAAGGGAACTACAGTTTAACGCCGAGTCCGATCGGCAGTTTGAGGTATCTTTTGCATGGCTAATTTTTACAAAGCTGGCGAAAACAGCAGAGAGTGGTGACCGGGTGTAAAGTTTATTCAAAGAAAAAACTTTTCATTAGATGTTTCGAGGCGGGATCGAACCCACGACCTCTTGGTCAGCGATCGCACACACTAGCCGCTGAGCCACAATACTTAGAACTCAATACTTGAATAGATACTTAATTCTCGCTACTCAATACTCGATGCTCAGTACTCAAAACTTAGACTTAAGTACTCAATACTAATTATTCGATACTCAGAACTCGACCACCTAGATGCAATTTCTCAAGCTTTGCCTTTCGGATTCAGCGTTAAACTGTAGGTTCTTTCTCCTGTGCGAAAATTAGAAGAAGCACACAGCCAAGAGATTGAGAGGAGTCAGGCTTTGGCCCTTTTAGGCTGTGTAAGCATTTTTTTTTATTCACAGGGTATATAATCTTCAAGTCAGGTTTGAGCGACATTCTTACTTGTTTTTGTATAATTTAATTAACAAATCTTGGCTAGACCGCAAATGTGAAATGGGAAACGTTGTTGACCGCTGACCACTGACGTTTTCAATTTAGTGAATTGATAACGGAATCTTTTTGAAAGGCATTTGCCCAGCCCCCCCATTTGGGGGCCAAAGCAATACCAATTCTGTTAACTATAATTATGTTTTGTAGCCTACATAATGACCACAATTACTTGTATGCAATTGCTGAGTTTGTTGCTGTTAAATGGATTGCAAAATGCAATTTATGACATCTCCCAAGACCAGACAAATCGCCATAATTTCATGTAAAATGCAATGAAATTTGCTCATCCCGTTCCGTCCTTGAAACATCTTGCGTCTTGTACGTTAAGTTTTGGAATTTCAAGCCTTAATACATTCACATTTTTTGGTAAGAGATTTTTGGCAAGCACACACCACAAACTGTTGGCCCTAATTAACTAAGCAAAGTTGAGTAAACGCTAAAGAATCGGTAGCCGGCACGTTCCTCCAACTGATGGCCACACTTTGAAGCCTTGCCTAGGGCTGTTAATCAATTGGCTAAATAAGTTACAATTGCCAGAAAATCACCTAGCTTGTACGTCATGAGACTTTCAAGTCAAAAGTACGCACAAACAAGTTTATTTGGCTGCTTGGTGGTTTATGAGCCCAAACGTAGCAACTGGGTAACTGGAAATGTTCTCTCCATACGCTGAACTTGAAAACACTTTGATATTTAATATTCACACAACCACAACTGATAATTAAGAGCAGCCTAAGAATAGATCTCCGTTTAGTCTTTGGGCATTTAAGAGTTCACTTTGAACTTGACACAGTTGACTCAGTGCAAAAAATATCAAGAATTTTTAATTATGTGTTTAAAAAACTAAATGAAAACCGCTCCACACTCGGCACCAGCCGTCTATAATACCTAACAAGCTTCTTAACTGTATTCTGCTTCGATCAGGAAACGGAAGTAACTATTTCTGTTTTTTCTTTGCGATGCGTGAAACAAGTTTCTCACAAGGGCATAGCAAAGATTCAACGGTAGTTGGTGGCCAGCTCCGGCCGCGTTTTCGGCTTCAACTTCGATTGATAGCGAGAACCGCTAAATTATTAAGCCAAAAATATACATACGACTGATTTGAGGTATTTCCGCGCTTGGAAACGAGTCCAATTTGCGCAATAGTGGGCAGCTATGAGTTTTAAGTCACGCTTCAGCATCAGTTGATAACCTGCTGATGAGCTAATAGTGCAATGACCTAAAAACAAAAAAGGGTAAATTTTAGTGCAGCATCATTTAATTACTTATAAGTTCGCCTCAGCTCGATCTTTGTGCATGATTTTTATGGGGAAACGATTAGCTGTAAGCGGTTGATATTCAATCCTGCTTGCATTGCATTAATAATATATATGGTTTATGGGATTGGAGATGCTTTCGTCTAAGCGTTACAAACATCTTTTGAAATTTTATAAGCTAATGTGATTATTATGCAGTTTTCACATTCTCCTCTAAGTATGTAGCTGCCAACCGTTTCGATGCTCATAGCAAAAATGGTTCTGGATCGGCTGACAGACAATGGTCTCCCTAAGAGAAGAGCAAGCAGGTACAGAAAAGGCTTGTCGTGCACGGACCACATAAGTAATGTGCGTATGCTGATCGAGCCACCCACGGTTTACAGATCACACCTGCACATGGTCTTCGAAGAATTCTATAAAGCCTTCGACAGGGCTGTGGCAGGGGTGGCGAAGAATAGGGATACCGGAAAATCAAATTTCCCTCATCAGAGTTACATACAACACCGAACAGTGTAAGTGTAGAATGCTTCACGGTGGAATGTTCTCTGGAACCTTTTCCAGTCTTGAGTGGCGTTCGGCAGGGATGTGCTCTGTCGCCTGCGCCTAACAACAGCGGCATAATGTGGCTCCTGGAAAATAGGCTAAGCAACCTGGCAAATGTGGTAGCCGACCTGGACATTGGATGAACAGCCGATTCAGCAAGTCCAGCAATTCAGCTACCTAGGAAGCGTAGTCGCTCTGTATGTGGGGACGGAACTCGATGCAAAAAGCTGAAGGTGCCTTTGGAATGCTGTCAGTTGTTTGGAGCTGCTTGTCATATTCACACTGGTTCAAAAATCAGGCTCTTTAAGTTGAACGTAATGCCAGCATGATACAATAAATAGAAGGCAGTGCAATGAGTCAAATGTGAAAAACGTCACAGACTCACAATTTTGAATTTGTTGACATTATTTAATATGTGTGCTGCTGTAACCAAAACGAAAATAAAATAAAATTACAGCAACAATTCAATTAAAATTAAAAATTCAAACTCACAACCTTAGAGTCATCTTTCAAATGACGTCACAGATTCACAAATTTATGCGCATGTGCAATAGAACAATTGTTTGCACTACCTTCTATTTATTGTATTATTACGCCAGTGCTTTTATACGGTTCTTCCAACTTCCGGTCGGTATGAGAAGCATCGGCAAGAATTGGAAGGGAACTCAAAGAATACAGTTCGCTGGAAGAGAGGAGTGGTTGAAGCTCTATGTCCCTCACGGGATTGGAACTAGCAGAAACTAAATAGTAAACAAAAACATTCACCTTGTGCCTTGAGACCCAATAATGTAAAAAAAATATTTAGGGTATTCACTAGTCCTCATAAGATCGTAGTTGGTAAACTTCAATAGTTTACAACAAATCAATAAAACACACGAGACAGAAAAAACCACCACTTTTTGATGCCCTGGGGTATGATTATATAAATGGGCTGTAAAATTACAAGGTGCAATCGGTTGAAGTGTTGTAAAATTGATCAAAGTATCGACTAAAAACACTTGGTATCGTTATATAATTTGTCATCTCCGGGGGACGAACACACGACCGCCGGTTTATGAATCGTCGTAAATATTGAGGTTTGACTCAAAGGGTCGCTCAGCAGCTCATTTGTCGTAAATTTACCACTTAACATTTTACGGTTAAGTCCCCTTACTGAAATACAATTTAAATCAAGGGCGTAAATTAGATTTTAAAATTTTTTGGACAAAACTTGCTTGTACAATTAATTATATTGGGTCGTTCACAAAGTAATTCAAACTCAAAACAAAAATATTATTCCATTTTGATACAATACCTTTTGCCATCTTTCGGGCAAGAGATTGATTCACGCTCATAAAATTTTTGATCCTTGCAGGCAAAAAACTGGTCCAAGTGGTTTTTAATGTCCTGATTTAAGCTGAAGGTTCTCCCAACCAAAAAATATTCTAGAGATCGAAACAAGTAATAGTCCGAAGGTGCCAAGTCTGGAGAATATGGTGGGTCTGGTAGCACATTCCATTCAAGCTGCAAAAGCTTTTGGCGAGTCATCAAACTTGTATGACGTCTCGCAGTATCCTGGTGAAACACTACAACTTTTCTATTGATCAATTCTGGCCTCTTTTGTTTGAGTGCATCACTCAATTTAGCCCTGTCCTTTTGGCCGTCCGTCCGTCCGTCAGCGACCAGAAGAGATAGCAGGTATGCCAACCGCTCGGAAATAGGAAATGGTTCGGTTCGAATTTTCTGATTTCCAAATTGAATTCCCAGAAAACATTTGAATAGCTTTGAAATCCTTATAGAATTGTTATACTCTGTACCAAAGGTACCGGTTAGCGTCCCTGATAGCTAGAGCAACCAAATTTGATATGTTGGCTTCAATTGTCTGCAAGCATATCTAGTTTATTTAAAATCTTTGCCATGCCCCCGCATTTAAAATTGTTGAGTGCTACAGTTTTCAAGATATCGATCTCAAATTTAATACTCACATTTTTTCAATATCTAAATTTCAATCAATATCTCTGACAGTTTTAAATACTTTTTGCGGTTAATAAAAACTCATTGCATACTTTTCTGCGCTTTTAAAATGGCACAACTATTGTTGTATGTTTGGGGACAGCATGCGCTGTCTGCTTACATAATGTTAATGTGCTAACATTAATGTTAATGCTCTGTTAGTTAACATAAGGGAAGGCTATTAAGTATTTCTTTCCTGTGCAGTATCGATTGCTCGATTTTTCATAAAATACTGCGTATGTATAATATTTATTAAACGATTTTCTAGTGCTAAGAGATAAACAAATTGAAAATTCAGTTTCCCTCACTAAGAAGTTAGTTTGAACTAACTGCTTAAAGTTTTCAAAAATGAGTTTTCCTCCATCTTCTTTTCACAGTCTGGCCGCTTTTTTTGTGGAAAGCTTTAAGCTAGCTTTAAGATAAAACGACTGCTAGATGGCGCCAGCAGCGTGTGAATAAAGATCAAGCCGAGAAATTGTAGTAACAACAACGTCGGCGTTGATACTCCGCAAAACTTTAATGTTACAAATTAAACTTTTAACAGCCTAATTTGAAATGACTTTAACAATGTTCCGGCACATTGAGAAGCTACACAAATTCCCCATTAAATGGGCAATTAAGTTATGTTTAATGCAAGACGTTTACGTGGTCTTTAAAGGATTCAATTACATCTTATCCTTTTTGTTTGACATTAGTTTTAAGCGATGCTAAGCTGATGTAAAAATTGATAGAATAAATACTGAAATGACATGCCTCCACCGCAGACTTAGACTCTATGTACTTGACAGTGTCTTTAGTGTACCAACAGCAAAGAAATGTCGAGCATCAGGTGAAAAGCTGGCATCGGAAATCTACTATCAGTTCTCTATTAGCAACAGATGGCCTTCAATTCAAAAAACGCGACTTTTTAATATCGTGAATTTTGTGACATCGCAAATTAAGCATTCTACAAACAGACTATGGACAGGCCAAAGAAATTTGTACGCTTAATTGCGCATTGTGCGACTGTTTTTGTCAATGCAAAATTTGTATTTTGTTAAACAAACAAAAAAAAAAAAGACACACACACACACGAAAATACACACAAATTAAATCAATAATAATTGTTTAACGGTTGTTGTCAATTTGTTATTGTGTATGTAAATATTTGCGGAAGAAATTTGCATAACATGCAATGGATCGTCGCTGGCGGGAGCTCCCCCCGGGGCCCAGCATTGGTTAACTTAAATGTGAATCGTCTGCAGCGTCTTTTGCATATCATTATGATTGTGGCTATGAGTTCGGTATCTTTTGTTGGCACAAACAAAAGCAAATTAAATCAATCGAAATGGCCAACCGGAAGAAGTGCCCGGCAAACATGTCGTATGAGTGATGTTCTTTGAGTTAGTGAGGAAAGGGAAATCAATTCTATGGATAATTTGTTTGATCTACAGCTGTGGGAGTCACCGCATCGGCATTCACCCACATTTTATGCAGCCCAATCATATACGGTAAACTCTGTTAGGTGATTTTTTTTCTACTTTTGCGCATAAATCGAACTCCAGTCATGGTCAAGTTCAACTTGCCGGTGACACACTTTTCCATAGTTGAACTGCGAGTGACCCCAGCCTTAGCTACGATGAGCTGCTTGAGTTTCACCTCTTGGCTCAGCTATCAGCCAAGTTGATCAATTAACCAGTATCCAGTCTTAGTCTTGATCCGGAAGTGACATTGAATCGATGCGAACTTAGTGGATCATTAGAATCAAGCCTCTAGGCCTTTAGAATTTAGTATATGGAAATTATTTGGTTTCTGATTTAAGCTGATGCTTACGGAATTTTACAGAACGCCAAATTGTAATTATTTATTAATGCTAAATATTCAAATGTAAAATCTACAACCCGTTTGTAGATTTTGTTCACCCAATGAACTTGTGCTAAGCCGGGAGGTCAACCCAGTTACTAACCAAAGAGTAGTTTAGAGCTAAAAACGCAATTAAATTGTACAATAAATGGGTCAAGGTTCTAGAATGGAAGCCCAAATTACTTGAAAAGAACTTGATGACTTTTACTTTGAGAAACCAGAATTTGAAGAGTTATTTAATTCCTTAATTATTGATACGAAAGAGAATTCAAAAAGAGATGATAATACTTAAAAAGTGAAAGGTTTAAACTTATCCAAAATGTATCTGTTTTTATTATAAACATCTTTTGTTGTTGATGTTAAACATGTAATATAAGATATGCCCGACTTTTACTTACTTGTGTGTGTGTAAGTCTACACTCAATACTCAGTACTCCATACTAAGTACTCGACACTAAGTATTTGAAACGCAATTCATGACACTCATTATTCGATACTCAGTCCACAAAATTGAAAATTAAAATGTTTGATATTATCGATTTTGATATTTTTAGAAATATCGACAACCCAAGTGCGATGAGATGCTATTTCACGTTGTTCAGTGCAAGGTTTTGGGTTCAGTTCTCAGACCAGACAACAAAAAATCATTATCGGCCCTGTTTCGAATCCCGCTTCGGTTTTCGTGATAGCTTTGGCTTTTCTTATTTAAACTTTGCAATTTTATATCTAGGGTGACAAACCTATCTTGGTTGTTGTTGTTGTAACAGTTGGGAAGTTTCTTGTATTGGGAAGTTACAGAGCATATTAAGTTTGTGATAAAGTATGTAAAAGGCAGAAGGAATCATCTCCGATTCTATAAAGTATATATATTCTTGATCAGCATCAACAGGCGAGTCGATCTGGCCATGTCCGTCTGTCTGTCCATCTGTCTGTCCGTCTGACAGTATGAACAATCAGATCTCAGAGATTGTAAGAGATACACGATCGACGTGTATGGGTCAAAAACATCATATACTTGCAGGCAGATCAAGTTTATTTTCAATTTTTGCCACGCTCCCTCCCGCCCCCGCAATAGAAGGTTCGATTCTTCTGGACATATTTTGAAATCAAGACTATTTATCGATCCGCCAAAGGAATGGTAAAGATCGAGTGAACGGTTGTCGAGTTATAAGGAAAACAAACAATTATGCGCAGCACCGGTCGCAACGGTGATGGGCAGCACTTCACAGGTACAGAGAATGTTATAGTCGGGATTGATTGACTTTCTTTCTTGTTTTATTTTATAAATTTATAAATCTTTAACATCAAAATTTATTTAAAAATGTCCTTCAATGCACAGAGAAAAAAGAATATGCAAAAATATCCATTGGACGATTTCTCGTATCCATTTGGACTGCATTTCTTATCATCCAACGGAGCTGAAAAATCATCCTAGGGATATTTTTTTTAAGTCTTTTTTCCAGTGTGATTTATACGTTAGTAAAGCTCCATTTGCACGACCTGATCGCTCAGCTGAGTTTTCGTCACCTGAGCAACTCAGGTGAGCAACTCAGTTCAGCGTTTACACATGCCTGAGTAGCTCAGTTGAGTCAGTTACAGAACCATTGGTTCATGAAAATTATCTAGTTCATTTGTGAATTGGCCGCGCAGATTGCCTATTTTGGTTTATATATCCACAAGTGATTTGCTCTCAAGTTGTGCAGCAAACTTTTCCAAAGAGGATTGGAGGAGTCATACAGCGCAGGCTCAGCTTCGTACAAGTCAATAAGGCGCGTTACATCAAGTTTAATGTTTTATTTAAATAAGCCGTGATTTGACATAAATAAAAAACAAAACCAAAAATCGATAACAATTGTATATCGAAAGCCAGGAAGTGGCAACGCTCGCACACTGCAATCAGGCAACCCTATGACGCTCAGCTGAGTGGTCGTGTCAATTAGAACCGGTTCTATTTCGCCTGATCACTCACCTATGTAAGTCTGGTGCCTACTCAGTCGCCTGTTTACACGAGCTGACAGCCACTCAGGCGAAAACTCACCTGAGCGATCAGGTCGTGTAAATAGAGCTTAAGCAAAGCGGGTCCTAATTTTTCATGTAATGCCTATGCCTGATCAGCTATCACAAGGGCTCGAAGACGTCCGCCAACCTTCTGAAGTTCTTCAATTTCGCTTGATGTCGTCCGACTTTAGCAAATAGGAGGGGATAGGTAAGCAAACCTCATATCCGTATCCTACAATTGCCGAAACCTATTCTTAATTTCTCCGATGATTTCGTACATCAATTTGAAAAGTTTTAACATCTTATGGCAAATTATATAGTTCAACAAATATTGCGATATGGCTGACACTCGAATGAGTCCAAATCATTCAAAGATTAACGTTCCCTCTATGCATATACATTTTCAAGTGCATCATTGCGTTTAAGATGGCTTTTTATAAAATTTGAAAAGTGCAATTTTTGGCAACTTTTATAATGTTGACCATTGATTTCTCTAAAACTTGAAAGGCTAGAGAAATTTTGAGAATTGAATTGTATTAAGCTTAAGAGCTTCTGTCGAACGGTACCAATTGGGTGCCAGACACAATATTTGTTGAACTGAGTAATGTATATAATTTTGACCTTTCTAGGCGGGACCTGGGAATTGATTTTAGACCTATGGTTTCTTGGGGAAACTTTCTTAGAATTTACCGTAGACTTACCGTAGATAAGTATTCTGAGTCTTCTTCTACTTAGAGCAGGGGTAACAGTGAAGCGAAGATGAACTGCGATCCTACAGAACTTATAGAAGACTTTATGCTTAAGGATCTATTGTTCCGAAATGGCTCACCAATTATCAATATAAATTGCTCTGACAGTTTTGATCAATGGCAAATACCATTTGAATGAGACGTAAGAAAAGTGTTCTGGTGGGATTTCTGAAGATTCCCCCGCCACATTGTTTCGAAAATTGTTATCGGAAAACTTTTGAACATTGAAGGTTGCCTACTCTTCACGCCACCTTTGTTCGCTACATTTGTTGGGCCCCTTCAGCGATGTCAAGAACACATTAATAAGATTGATTTGAAAAATGCCACCATATTTTGAAACCATAATTGTTGAAAACTATTTAAGCATTATTTATTATTTTTATTGTGCAAAACTGCTGCAAAAGTAAACGCGCAGCCAAACTGAAAACGAATTAAAATTCAACCAACAAATTAACCGGCAACACTCACACACATTCACATTCTCACAGACACCGCCATCGGGGTGCTGCTGCCATCATAATTATCAATAGAAAAAAACGAGACCAGGCGTTTGATTCGAACGCAGCTTCCCAACAAATGAAGCGGCACAAAAGAACCTTCTGCTTGGCAGCAGAGGATGAGCAAGCAGCAGCAGCAGTGGCAATCGTCGCCAAAACAAGAGCTTGAGTACAAACACAAGACACCAACCAAATTCAAACCTATAGACGAAATTTTTATACATAGCAGCACACAAATCGGCGTAGCAGTTCAGTACGCGTACAAGTCTCGTGGGTAGCGGATGCCAGTAGAGGTCTCTCTCATCTCCTACTTATCTAGTAAAACCCTAAACTAGTAATAGTCTAAGATCTGAACAAATGAAGAAAGAAAAAACAGTTGTCATGGTGTTCGCATTAAAAGTTGTTGTTGCTGCTGGTGTTTGCTGTCGCTGATGCTGTAAATTAAGTGCACGGCAATCCAATGAAGATTGAGCGATTGCAACAGGTGTCAACGAGTTGTTAAGTTCGTTTGGTGTGCGTGAATAACAAGGAGATGAAGAACAAGAAAAAAAAAACACAAAATCTAAATTAATCCACGTGCCCAACACATAAACTCCCAGCCATTTCAAATTCACAGATTCTCTCTAAGAACTTTGAACTTATGCAAATTGCATGCAAAATTGTCAAGATACGCGTGTCCAAATGGTGTTTTGGTTTTTCCATTTCTTTTCTGTTGTCAAGGTTATTCAACTTTCAACTAATTAAGCCAAGTTATCTCTTTGATTTGGCAATTGTTGACACTATTTTAAGGCGTAGCCAAGGCCCAAGAAATCTTCATTTAACAAATGACTAACCAAGTGGAAATGCTTTAAAATTGTTTAATGATCATAATCAGCCAGGCACAGAGTGATGTGACACTTTTGTTTTTTTTTTCATGTCTCTGGGATTCCCATAGTTTATCTAGAACTTGAACGGATTTTCAAGCTTAGAGTTTTTAAAAACAAAGCAGAGTTTATTTTCATTTTATGTTGATTGCAAATCTGATTAACACTTTCTGCGGTAGATTAGCATGTGCAGATGAATCAATATGGCCAATTTTAATTTGGTTCAATGTCAATTATTTTTTCAAGTTTATAGGTTGAGCTGAACTCGAATTCTACAGGTTTCAAATTGGAGAGGTCCTATGCTGAAGTTATGGGATATAGCTTTTTTAGTTAAGTTCAAGCTTTGCAGGACTGGACAGATGGAATCATTTTTTGAACAGTTAACCACATTTAAAGACCCCAAGAATACTAAAGATTGAATTCATAGAAATTTTCTCAATAGCTGAAGATAGATTCGACTTACACTCTAGTTTTTTAGGTAGAGTAGAGCTTAAGAATGGGCTCAAATCATCAGACAAAAACTAGGTCATTCTAGTACCTTTTATAATATGTACCAAAGATACACAGAGTATATTAAGTTTCTGCAAAAGTATGTAACAGCCAGAAGAAAGCCCTCCGACTCCATAAAGTATAAATATTCTTGATCAACATCAACAGCCTAGTCAATTTACCGTCTGTCCGTCGGTCCTTCCGGCTGTCTGCCTGTCAGTCCGTCAGAGATGGTAAGAGATAGAAGTTCGACATGTATGGGACAAAAACTTCTTATACTTGCAGGCAAATCAAGATTATTTTCAATTTTTGCCACGCCCCCTACCGCCTCCGCAAATTGGAAAAAACGTCATATCTCCCACAGTTTTATAGATAGAAGGTTTGTACCTTTTGGACATATTTAGTAATCAGGATTATATATCGATTCGCCAAAGGAATAGTAACGATCGGATTAACGATAGTGGAGTTATAAGGAAAACAAGCAATTATGGGCAGCTCCGGTCACAATGGTGATGGTCAGCACTTCACAGGTACAGAGTATATTATAGTATGGCTTGACCGACTTTCTTACTTGTCCTATAATAAGATGTTTCTAAAAATATCTTGAGATTTTTGTAAAAACGATTGCTTATCATAATAAACTAGGGGGAGTTCATATGAGAAATTACTTAGTTTCGGTTTCGGCCTTTGAACAGTCGATTTCGGCTAGCTTAACTTTCGGCATCTGATCTAGTTTGCAAAATTTTTAGCATAAAAGAACATATAGTGCGATTGGTTTCTTACATTATAATAAGCAAGTGATCAATGTTACCAGATCTAAAATTTATTAGGTCCTACTGCTTGCAGTTACAGTTATTAACGCATTTTTATTTTCGAAACTGCTCAAATTGGATAGATATGTCTATATACTAAAACAGCCATGCCCTGCCTTATGCTCTTTGGCTACGTTTTGTTTTTGTAATTGCACCGAAGATAGGAACTCAATGAGCGTATACATGCAGAGCGCGAGGTATAGAAAACAACACAAATGCAAACGATTTCGTCTGTGTGCGTCGCGTAGAACAAAAACCGGTTTTATGCTTTTCTTTGATTGGCGCAAGCAAGCTGACCAACAACAATTTTGTGTGTTTTTGTTGTTGCCTTACCCAATTTTAATGTGCTTTTCTGTGTGAGTAGTGGTGAGTGCTCTGCCATATGCTTGTTTTGGGCTTGCCTGTACTAAAAAACAACTCTTTGCTGAAGATTTTTTTCTTGTAATACCAAATTCGGTCTTGGACCTTAACCCTGGAACGTTATCCTTTGTCGATTCGACTACTTCAAAATAACGATGTCTAAGCTGTAGGTCCATTTTTTTTGTTCTTGAGCTAATAAGTGCTTTATCCCCTTTGGGTTGTTTTAGACTTGCTCATTTCAGTGCTCACTTTTTGTGAATGAACAAAGTGATATGTACATGTGTTAGGGTTTTTTTTTCTTATTTGGCATGATTTGAATATGGAATCAATATTAAGGATCATTATTTCTTACTCAATGGTAAAATACCAAGATTGTTAGCTGGTCGTTTGGACTTTTTTATTAATTTTAATTCGAAAAGCTTCTCACAGCGGCGTGGTAGTATCGAGAGAATTTATTACAATTAAATAGATAACGAATCTTCTAATTCGAGTTTATTATGAACTAAGGAAGGCAAAGGACCGTCCTATTATCTTGATTGCTGTCGAAGCATAGGCTTGTGCCCCAATAAACTTTTCTTGACGCTAAACCAGCCAGTTGGGTGCGTCCGGCAGAAGGGAAAGGTAAGCAAATTTGCATGCCAAATCTTGCAATTGCCCAAACCTTTCCCTTATTTCTGCAATGATTTCGTCCATTGGTCCATCGAAAAGTTTTCGCTTTATTTCGTCTTTGTACGACAAATTTACGTCTTTGCTGCCATCGTTAAAAATATGTTTCTTAACTCTTCGCCTGGGTGGTTCCATAGATATGCCAAGGTCTTCTGACATATCTTTAGCATAGCGAAGAGCGCCTTCTGTCCATTCCTCTCGATTTTCTATTAACGTCGTCTGCAAAGCTCTGTTTTTTTTTGAGCACTCAAAGTTATATTAAGGCCATCTCAGTAAATTTTTTCTGAGTGGCCAATATGTTTTTATAGTGATTTCGAGTGACAATAACTGCCTCAGTTCTCGCGCTCCATCACGTATCTTGTACCTTTTTTCAACTTTTTCCTGTAGTTGATACCAAAATACTCCAGCGATTAGTGGACATGGAAAAAAATGAATAGCAACGTTCCAAGGTACCGAAAAAAGTTACTGCACCTGCCTCGACAGACGCGGCGTGCAAACAGCCCACGTTTAAAGAATGGTTTGATCATGGCACGAAATCGGCTTTAGGATTTAATTCTTTAATTCTTTGCAGAACTCCTGAATGTTTTCCAGCCATAGCAACAGCATTGTCGTACTCCTGGCCTCTACAGTTTTATATGTCCATGCCATCACCTTCAAGCTTGTCCAAAATCGTTTTTGAAGTCCCTTTTTGTGGATTTATCACAGCTTTCAATGTAATCTATAAATGGTACGACCACTTGGACTTCTTGGTTTTCGATGACTATATACTTGAATATACTTGAAATACTTGGCTTATTTGGTACTTGTGAGAACGAAATTTCCAGTGTGTCCCTAAACATTGATGTGAAAAATATACAAAAATAAAATGTGTCGCCCGGGGCGATCCGCAAATAATAAGTTTAATAAGTTTTTCTAACTAAGGCCCGTTTTCTCATGCTCCTGTTTTTGCAAATCTAGGTGGATTTTACGAATTTACATAGCTCACGCTCAAAGTAAACAGTGCCAATTCAACAAATCTACCTACTTTTGCCAAAGCTGGAACATGAGAAAACGGTCCTAAGACCACTTTTTCGAACTTTACTTTTCTAAGGGAGCTATACTATATAGATGTCAGATTTCCAGCAAACTTAGTGGAATCATGGAAAACCATAAGAAACTAACAATCACAATATTTGGAGGCGATTCCATTTAAGACAAAAAAGTTTTTCTCACTAGAACTTCTTTTTCGACCGATCATTCAGACTGCAGCTACATATATGCCATAGTCATCCGATTTTGACAAGACTTTGTAGAATTTTGTAAAAGTATATAAAATACGTATATGCCAATGTTAAAGACGTTTCCATTGAAACCAAAAAAGATTTTCTTACTAGAACTATTCAAAACAGACAAATACCCTAGCAACCCCCACACACTAGACAGAACAAATACACTAACTTTACACATATTTTATAACCAAACTTAGTGAAATCATGGTAAAGTAAAGCAAACTTAGAAATACAAAGTTTGGAGGCGATTCCATTGAAAACAAAAAAATTTTCTCACTAAAACTAGTTTTTCGACCAATCGTTTCGACCAATCTATATGCTATAGTCATCCGATCCGGCCGGCGCAGCGTATAAGTACTAGAAGACTTCGTACAAAGTTTGGTGAAGATAGCTTCTAAACTGACGGAGGAGATAGCATAGAAACAGAGAGACGGACAGAAGGACAGACGGACGGTCGGACAGACGGATATCAACTCAGCTCGTTGTGCTGATCAAGAAAATATATATTCTTTATGTGGTCGGAGATGCTTCCTTCAATGCGTTACAAACATCCGGACAATTTTATAATACGCTCTGCAAGGGTATAATAACAAGTGAAAGAGCAACTAAACAACTACCTAACAGCACTTGAAGAAGAACATATTTACTTGTTCAGTGTAGCGAGCAACTCATTTTTGTTCACTCACTCATAAGCTTTGAAATGTATTTTAAAAGAACTTCTAGATTCTTAAATTTAAAAAATGCCGCATCAATTTAAATTATTCAATAAATTGATTTGACAGAAACTTTCAAAATGCAGTGAACAAAATGACACAAATTTGTTTAATAACGAACTTGCCCTAGCCTACTAGAATTAAAATCGGTTTGAAAATATGCAAGATCCGATTTCTACTCATAAGTATAATGCAGCTTAGTTGGAATTTATTCCACTGATAAGACTTAAATACAAAATACAGAAAACTAAAGTCAAAAATATTCCTCTGATTGCTGATATTTCTTAGCTTAAGTCCGTCCCAAGAGTCTTAAATCTTTGGAACTGCCATAGTTTCAGTTTTATGGCTATTTGTCGCCCAATTTACTGGCTCATTTTGCGTTTATTGTTGCAACTAATAACAACAGCAACAAGTGCAGGAAATGAACAAAAATCAAAAGCAAACCAGTTGATAGTTGTCTGTTGGCCAACTTGCCCTTCAAAATATTTATGTTTCTCTTCACACTCGCACACACACACAGACACACAAACACACACACGCACACTTGAGATTTATGAAAATCTCAAGAAGCTGATTCTGAATAACCTCGGAAATGGCCAACAAGAAAAAACGGAAAAGAAATCAAATACTTATAAACAAATTGGTATTAATCATGCATTTAGAAAACTTCCAAAAAAAAAATCTTTGCCCTTGTTATTCCACACGTGAGCTACCATCTCCAGCTGACCAGTTGCGTTGACGCCCAATTTACCACCAAGCCATGAGGCAACACCACATGCACACACAAGTTTTCATAACAATAATGAACATAATTTACTGCTACTGTTACATGATAATTTCACCGTATCTCATTGTCGTGGGCAAAATAATTTGTCTTTGTTTCGGCACTGCCAAAACCCACAAAAATCCATAACCAGAATTACCAACTTATTAACATATTAACTGGAAAACATCATTTTTATTCCCAACTTTTTTGTTCTTGTTTGTTTCTATCCCATCCAGAAGAACTCTTCGTAAAACTTGTTCGCTTTGGAGCATCATCTGAGCGAGCTTAGCAGATTTTTAAATTTCTGATAACGTTACCATAAGACCACGTTCTCTGTGAGATTGGGAAGACAAGTTTAAAAATGGCGGCCGCTAACGCAACGCAAACAGATTACTGGAACTTTCTGTTCATCGAACTGGCAGGTTTGTGCTTGGCTTCAGAGCTGTCCAAGAAGTTCCAGAATTTCATGTTTGCTCTATTTCAGATCCGCGCACCAATGATTGGTTCCTGATTAAGTCGCCCTTGCCTCTGCTCACCATACTGGGTTTCTACTTATACTTTGTGCTGTCATGGGGACCAAAATTTATGCGCGATCGCAAACCCTTCAAGCTGGAACGCACGCTGCTGGTGTACAATTTCATACAGGTGCTGCTGAGTGTGTGGATGGTGTATGAGGGCGTCATTATATGGCAATATTACAGCTGGCGCTGTCAACCGGTGGATTGGTCGCGCACTCCCAAGGCCTATCGTGAGGCTCGTGTGGTGTATGTTTACTATTTGGCCAAGATAACGGAACTGCTGGACACCATTTTCTTTGTGTTGAGAAAGAATGATCGTCAGGTGACATTCCTGCATGTGTATCATCACACAGTGATGCCCATGATCAGTTGGGGCACCAGCAAATACTATCCCGGTGGACATGGCACCTTCATTGGCTGGATCAATTCGTTTGTGCACATTATAATGTATTCCTACTACTTCCTGTCAGCCTTTGGACCACAAATGCAAAAGTATCTGTGGTGGAAGAAGTACATCACCAATCTGCAAATGGTGAGACGAAAATTTGGATAGTCCTCTTATCATATAGTTAACTTTGTATTTCCTTCTAGATCCAATTCTGTTGTGCGTTCATACATCAAACCCAGTTGCTCTACACCGATTGTGGCTATCCCAGATGGTCTGTGTGCTTTACACTGCCCAATGCCGTCTTCTTCTACTTCCTGTTCAATGACTTCTATCAAAAGTCCTACAAGAAGAAGCAGGAAGCAGCCAAGGCCAAGGCTTTGACGGCAGATAACAACAATGAAAGCTGTACCAAGAATCTTAATGCGGCCGTACAGACATTGGAGGAGCAGAAGAAGGCCCTGTAATACCGTCCCCCACCCCCACTCCCACTTTCCTTTCCCCTCCATCTTCCTTTTCCTCATCCCCTGAATACTCGTACAAAGCGGGGCACATGCCTAGATTCTATGTGCAACTTTGTTGACTAATTTGTTAAGTAATCCGCCGCCAAAAAAAAACAATAATTTTGAACAAATGAGGTTTGAAGGTACATTATGCATACATATTTATATGTATGTACGTACCGTAAACAGTTAAAATTGCTTTTCGCAGCCATCATCGCTTCGTTTGATGTTTTTTTTTTTTATTTGTGTCTCTCTGTGTGTGGACACAAATGAAAGAAGTTGTATGTTTTATTTCAGTCCAAACTGGAACTAAGTTAAGAAGAAGTGCTAGTTGTGTAAATAAGTGTAGGTACGCAATATGAATATGATTTTTCTTAGATGTAAAGTAAGCAAAAAACAAAACAAAAAAACCAACAAAAAACACAAAAAATATACATAAATAAATCTAGACATTTTTGCTATAAAACAAAGAGTTCGATTCTTATGGGTTGGGCCTGGTTATGCTGAGATCTCTTTGTTATCCCCGCGCCGGAAGTTGTTTTTGCATAAACAAATATCCATCCAAAATGCCACATGGAAAAACCCATCTGAGTCCACACAGGGCGTGTCCAGAACAGGTCTATGAGTTAACAAACAGCAGGTCCAGTTCATGAATTGATAAAAATTTCCATGTTAGAACTTCAGCTTCATTAGAAGCTCATTTAAAAGGCACCTTGGGCCTTTTCACACATACGCACAGCCTTTTATCGATCAATCCGTCAAACCGAATCACAGCCCAAAACCGGAAGTGGAAAGCATCTTCGAACGGAATCGATACAGTAGCCAATAAGCCGGTTTCATAAATGACCTTGATCTTGACCACAAGCATAAAAGCAAAGCGCAAAAGACTTCGGGCCAAGACTGGCTCAAAGCCAAACCGATGTATTTGTGGTGTATGGTGGTTTGCTGTTGGTGATTACCATTGATTGATTAAGACCCCCCAACAGAGGGGGCTGGCCTTATTAATTCGGTTTTAACCCGTATGCGAGCAACCGGGTGTTACTGCATACAGCTCAACTTTGTTGTGTGAACGAAATCAAGCAAAAATTTCGAAAGTATTTTTAGCTGACGACTCCATACAAGAAAGATTATAGGGGGTGACACGGAAGTCTCTAGTGATTTTCGTATAAACGCTTGTATCTTAAACTAAAACTGCTTCCATTTATATGTGAAGTGCCCCAAAATGCTAGGCTACTAGATTAGATGACGAAAGTTGAGCGAATTGCAACCGACTGTTCAAAGCCAGAAAGATTTGGGTAGTAGGTCCAAATCGCATAATATTCACCATCTGATCTAGCAACCGAAGATATACTTGTCACTTTTGAAATAAAGGTAAAGAATTTAAAATTAAAATGCAAACGTTTATATGGAAATCATTTGAGATTTCTGTGTCACACCCGTATATGTGTAAAATTTCGAATTCGAATCGAATTGGCAGCATTGTTGCGCTCTTGTAATCTTGCCTCCGTTGAAAAGCTGAACTTGACACTGTCCTGTCCTCGTATGCGGAAAGCCATTCTGGCAGTCATTTTTTTGCACATTCAGTGTATAAATTGCTTGAAAAGAGTAAGTTCACTTCCCACTTTTTGGGTGTGTTGCTGTCCAGAGTAAAACAGTGGATAAATTGTCGGCTAGAAGTAAAATTCGCTTTATCACTAATTCTTAACTATTCCACCGGGTGGGGACTTCTCTAATAAGTCCATAAGCATTATGCGTACTTTGGGACTGTTTAAGCTTTTCATTGGCAACAGAACTTGATTTAAAATAAGAATCAATTCGCTTACATTTTGAAATCACGTCGTTAAGGCTGGGAAGTCAAAGGATTTCTTCCATGCATCGATATTGGGAAAAAACCATCGATGTCGATGCATCGATGTTACCATCGATGTTTCTCCAGCTCTAGTCCCTGGTGCTGGTGCAATCATTTGTAATTCAATTTATTAAATTGTGTTTAGTTTATTAGGGAGAGAATTGACAACAAATATGATACCAAGACTTTAAGCTCAGTAGCGTTTTCTATTGGGCCAATCAGATTTTGTTGGGTACACGGGTGCCAAAATCGTAACCTGAATGCAGCTTGCACTTTTTGTTGCTCCACATAGCGGTTAATTAACTAAGCATCACTTAACAAAATGTATTGCATACTTGTAGGCAAGAGAAAAAATTTTAAATTATTTAAATTATATAAATGTTAATAATATTTAAGCAAGTTTAAGAACAGTGAAAATTAGAAACTATTCATCCGACATCTGACCTCCAACACGTGCTCCTGCATTTGCATACCTTTTATGCTGTAATTAATTGATGGTGATGGTCCCCATGCGCTTGTGTCGGAGTCGAAGAATTAGAATTTCTAATTTGCCTTGGTTTTGTGTGTGCTTCCTTAAACAAACCGTAAAACAAACAAAAAACTCTTCTCGTCGCCAAAATGTCTCTGACAAAATAGAAACTGGTTTCCAGCCGAAATACAACAAATTCTCGTTTATTATTGCATAACGTCCACGCGCACATGGGGTTAGGGACTATTGATAGAATCCAACGATTAATAGCCGGGCATTTTTCAGCATCTGCTTTTTTTTTTTTTTGATATTTTAACCATTGCAGATCTGCATAAATTTATCTATGAAGCGATTCTGAGATGCTGTCATAAATAATGTTATACAACTGGTTTGTTACCCACTAAACTCGAACCGGCAAAGAACACAAAAGTCGGGGGATTTTTATCTAAGAAAAAGAGTCAAAAGTTTTATTCAAAATTCTTGTTTCTGATCTTTACATTTCTATCAAATCTCACACACACGCACTCACACACACACTCACACTCTCAGTCAAACAATTGTGCACCTAGCTATTTTTTGGGTTTGTTATCTTCTGCTGCCTGGCATAAACATTATACATTGTGCATTCTACAGAATCATCGATAAACATAAAAGATACAATTTACAAACTAAACTAAAGCCCCGCTTTAAACAATTAATTATTAAACGATAAACGACCCCCACCAGACTAAGAACGCGACTCAGTCCAGCTTCAAGGGCTTCACATTGTTGTTGTTCATGTCGATGTAGGGCTTGGCTGGCATGCTGAGCTGGCTGGACATGGTGGTGGTGGTGGTGGAGCTGGGCATACAACCCATGCCGCCGGCTGCCCGCAAGGCCGACTGCGCCAGACTGCTGCCACCTCCGGCCGAGCCATTTAGGCTCTTGTTCTTGTTGTAGGTCTTGCGATAGAAGTTGCCAAACAGATACAGGAATATAATCGTGTTGCCCACAAAGAAGAAGGTCAGTGTTTTGGGCATGTTGCAACCCTTGGCGCCCACGGTCAACATGTAGCCCAGGATGAGTACGAATTGCACCAGCTGAATGCTGGTCATGTACTTCTTCCACCACAAATACTTCTGGTACTGGGGTCCCATGGCGGCGACCATGTAATAGAAATACATAATGATGTGCACGCCCGAGTTGAGTATGCCAATGATGACGCCCTGCTCGCCGGGTGCATACTTCAGATAGCCCCAAGAGAATAGCACGGTAATGGTATGATGATATACATGCAGGAATGACACCTGATTGTTCTTCTTGCGCAGCACAAAGAATGTGGTATCCAGCAGATCGATGACCTTCGAGAAGAAATAGAACCAGGCTCCAGAATATAAAGCTAAGTTTTGTTCACGTGTGCGATGGATTTCACATTTCTTGGACATTATGGAAGCCATGACATTGCTTTCACGGAAAGCCTGCAAATAAGAGAAAAGAGAAAATAAAAGTTTAAGAATCAGGGAATAATACTTTAAAACTGCTATTATCAGTGAACAAAGTCAGTTGCTCAGTAAATCAATTGTTCAGTTGTTCACTTTGTTGCTTAGTAATAGCCATTGACCCAGGTGTAAAACCGGTACAACAACCTATCCGACGCATTCCAATTGCATTAGAGCAGAAGGTGTAGGAAAGGATTAACAAGTTGCTTAGCCAAGATATCATTAAGCCCGTGTCTGGACTTAGCCCATGGATTTCACCAATGGAGGTAGCATTCAAAAAGAGTGGTGACATCCGGTTGTGCATCAATATGCGTCTCGCAAACAAAGCCATAAAATTGAGGTGTGCAAAGTATTTTACTCGATTGGATCTTAGAGACGCTTACCATCAACTGGAATTACACGAATCAAGTAGAGCTATTACAACATTTGGAGTCTGTTCTGCTCCAGAAATATTTCAACGCATACTTGAAGATATACTAGCCCCGTGTTCAAACACTATGAATTATCTAGACGACGTTATCGTTTTTGGAAAGCTGGAAAAAAGGGCATGACGATACGGTCAAAAGAGTCTGCGATAGGCTCAAAGAGTATAATGTCCAGCTTAATGATAGCAAATGCGCATACAAGTCAAACGAGCTAAAGTTTCTCGGTCATATCAAATCTTGGGGAGGAAATCAGTAGTTTTCTTGGTCTTGTCACATATGTTGGGAAATTTATTCCGGATCTTTTCGACCGAACTGAATCATTTCGAAAACTGATTAAGAAATACGTTAAATTCTCTTGGGGACCACTTGAAAAAAAAGCATATGAGGACCTCAAGTTACAACTAGCAAGAATAACGAGACTTTCATACTATAATCCGAAGGCAAGGACCCGGTTAATGGCAGACGCTAGTCCGGTGGCGCTTGGAGCAGTGTTGGTTCAATTCTCAGGAGGAGACGAGCTAAAAGTCATTTCCTACGCGAATAATGGCTTATCGGATGTGGAGAAACGTTATTCTTTGATAGAAAAAGAAAGTCTAGCGCTCGTCTGGGCAGTTGAAAAATTTTATTTTTATTTGGCTGGCCTCGAATTCGATCTAGTGAATGACCACAAATCATTAGAGGCTATTTTTAAACCAACCTCTAAGTACTCGAATAGAAAGATGGTTACTTCGCCTACAGGCCTACAAGTTTAAAGTGATATATAGACCGGGAAAGGAGAGTTTTTCTGATTCGCTATCAAGGCTTTGCCAGTTGTCAGCGCCAAAATGTTTTGACGAAAAGGGCGAACATAACATTCTACGTGTGATCGAAAACTCTACTTACGATATGTGAAGTTGCGGAAAAGAGCGCCCTATCTTAGCGAAGATTAGTGGAATCCAGCGACCTTAAATAGTTTTTATCCGTTTCGTTTGGAGTTATAGGCGATGGGGAACATATTGTTATGCGGAACTCGGATCGTTGTCCCTAAATCTCTACGTCAAAGAGTATTGGAATTGGCAAATGAATGCCATTCGGGAGAAACAGCAATGAAACGACGCTTAAGGTCAAAGTTGTGGTGGCCTCTCATGGATCATTTCTTATAAGCAAAGTCTACTACCGATCGAGTGAGTGAGTACAACTGAACAATAAAGAGCAATTTTGTGTGATTAGACACGCACGTTCAATAAGATTACCCGCGAATGGGGCGGTCAATACTACGTTAATTTCACCAATAAACCTTGGTTCTAAAATAGATTTGTAGCCCGGGAAAACTTACTTAAAGTTTTTGTAGATACATTTACATTTTAAGCCGTATACCAATTCAGAAACTTTAGATAAAGTTAAGCAAAAAATTAATCGAAAGGTTATTGAATTTCCAATAATCGCGTAAGACATTATTTTTAAATAGGTTTGTCTTATCAATAGGTCAATCAGCTGTTTCTATTGCCGACTCTTGCCCTTTCGATAACTTATCGATAACTAGCCTCTTAGCAGCAAAAAGCTAAGCATACACGTTCAAATATCGATTGATTTAACGGTTTCATCAAGTACACACAACAACACTTGACACAACTTCTTATAGTTCACTCACTCATCTAACATTCTTATAGTTCAGTCACTCATATAACTAAGCAACTCTTTTTACTTCCCACTTACCGTGCGACACATCCATATAGAGTAGCACACCTGAAAGGCATTATATAGCACCATAATACGCTTCAGGTCCATGGGTTTGCGATTCTTCATATATTCGGGACCAATTTTCAACACAAACGCCAAATAGAACAGAACCACCATGGTCACAGGTCCTGGCGAGCTCATCAGAAACCAGCTGTCCACAGTTTCATCTGAATTGTATGAATTTTTTATTATTAATTAGTTTCAAAATTATTTGCCGTTTCCCTTGTGCACACTTACCCACACCCTTGGCCAGACCCGAAATCCGTTCATTGAATAACTCCATGTAGCTCGTCATATTCGTTGACTGCCTGCAACAACAAAATTGGTAAATCGCTTTAGAAATTTTCGGCCACCAAAAAATCGAAAATTCAGAGCTTGACGTCCGCACGCCGCGTTGCCAAAATATTGAATGAAAAAAGAAAAAAATTCTAAAAAAAACTACTGCTGCTGCGGCGTCGGCGGCTGCGTCGATGATTGCTGCTTAGACAGGCTCAGCACGTTTCGAGCTGAGCTCGAAACACAGTCAGAGACAGAGCCGCAGAGCTCTCGGGCTAAGCTAATGATTATGCTCGGCATATGGGGCGTGAGTTGCATTGGAATGTTTTTAGTTAAGTACGCAAAGAATTTATTAATGAAAAAGGAGAAGAAAAGACTAATTAAGTTATCCCATATGCGAAACGGGACAAAGCATTGGATGACGACAGCAAAGGCAGAGACAAAGCTGCACTTCAATGCCACTGCAGCTTCCAAAGATGCTATCGAAAATCAATAACAAATAATTCTCATAACATTAAATGATTAAGCCAAGAATCTTTTTAGTTGTTGCCACGATCAAGACCGCAAGTCAATGGCTTGGAAACCTGAAAAGAGTCGAGTGTGTGTGTGTGTGTCTTCAAGGCTTCATTTGAATTTTTCGCCTTGGCACTAAAGTCGTTCTAACTTTGGCATTCATCTTGGTATCTCCACACACACCCACACACACAGCCACACAAGGCCCAATATTCTAGGCATTTACATAGCAACACTTTGTTGCTCGATTAATTTGCTGATGGCTTTCGCAGTCTGCTATATTGTTATTTAAATTGCACACGGAACCTCAGTTTGGGGGTCGATTTAATAAATTTCAATTACATTACGACTCCTCTCGTTGGTGGTTAAGCTAGACCAGCTGGACCGGAACTCGCCGTTGAGAATCTTTGATACTATTTTTGGTATATTTTTCGTATGACAAATGATGTGTAAAACAAAGCCTGCTTGAACCTTAATTGAAATCGTTCTAATTGAGACTGTGTGTGTTTGCCCATTAGACAAACTAAACAAATTTTGCCATTTTTGCATGGATCACATGGCGTATAATTGATTTTGAAGAGCCTCAAACACCTGTCACTAATTGGTCACCACCAACAACCGATTGCTACTGAGACGCTGTATCTGTCAGGGTTAAGACCCAGGCAATGCGATCTCCCAACCAGCCCAGGGCCCATTTGTATGCCAAGCACTTGGCTGTTGCCATAGATTGACACTGGAGACAGGAAAAGTGAGCTGTGCGGCATTATCACGACCAAAAATGTGACGCCAATCGTCAGTTGGCAAATTGTCAGTTGTCAGCAGTTCCATTGGCTGCTCCCGCCTTGTACAGTTTTTGGTTGGAGCACCTTTTGTGCTACACATACTCGTAATCCAAAGGTAAGCATAACGCGCAGTGAGTCTTCCGTCAAAAGTAAAAAGTGTAAAGAGTGAAATACAAAATGAAACAGAAAAAATAATAAAGTCTGCCGCGTACGCATTTAAATTAAGTTGTATGCATAATTGATTGTTGCTTGGATTTCCCCCCACCAGGCCCAGAGATCAGTGCGTTCGGACATGGTTTTACCATCAATTCGAAATGTTCTTCTTGTTTTGTTAATTTTGCATGAGTAATAATGTGTCTAGCCAAGGCAAAAAATCACCCAAAAGGCGTTAATTTGTGTTAAGACAAAACAAAACAAAACTCAAATTGCTACTAATTTCAGATTATGGCTGAAGGTCAACGGGGGGGCAATACTCTTCTATATATATTACGCTGCCAAGATACTTTTAATGCTATTAATGAGCCACCAAGCTGCTGCGTTTTTTCTTAATTTTTTTTTGTTCGCTGTTAAGCACTTGCATAATTGCATGGGGCAAATACAATTACAAACCAAAATGGGTTTTAGATTTTTGTCGTCAAGGTATTGTGTGAACTATGGGAGATCTTGGAGAGAGAGAACTGTGCGGCGGATGTTTTCTATGGACATACATGCATAGTACAACGTTAGTTGGGTATTTCACACGCATTCGAGCTGTGTAAATGAAAACAATCAGTCAGAGCTGGGATTTTCGCTTGTTTTTGTTTTCGAATCTGTTCAATTTTTGGGTTACTTGGCAATTAAAAGTGCAGAGGGGGTATATTAGGCAAGTCAGGTCGAAACTTTGACTGTTTAGCTGCTGGCTAACCTGAGCGGAATCTGCTTTTCAAAACCACAATTAAGTAAACATAACTGCATATGCTTGATTGTAATAATAGTTTACACCTCTTAAATACCATGGATGATTTATAAAAAGAACATTGTAACCAATTGAAAGCGTCTGACGGATCATTAGATTGCGAACTATACCAAAGTAGACCAAACTTAGTAAAAAGAGCAGGGCAATTGCCATCAGGTTCACCACTTCCTCTTATTCCTAAGAAAAGGAACGCTAATCAATTGGCCCTAGTATTCGGGAAGTGTAAATCTTGGTCCTAAAATCGTGAAACTTGTTCGTAAATTTGATATATTTTTTTTTTTGGCATATGAAAAATATTAAAATTTTACTTAGTAACTCAAAAGTTATTCTGTAAACACATTAAAAAAGAATACTAGATAGCCGATGTTTGTTTAGAACAGCGATGCCCAGCCTTATGCTCTTTGGCTACGTTTTGTTTTTGTAATTGCACCGAAGATAGGAAGTCAATGAGCGTATTCATGCAGAGCGCGAGGTATAAAAAAACAACACACATGCAAACGATTTCGTCTGTGTGCGTAGCGTAGAACAAAGACCGGTTTAATTCTTTTCTGTGTGAGTAGTGGTGAGTGCTCTGCCCTATGCTTGTTTTGAGCATGCCTGGTTTAAAAGAAAGTCGGTCAAGCCCGACTATAATATACTCTGTACCTGTGAAATGCTGCCCATCACCGTTCCGACCGGTGCTGCCAATAATTGATTGTTTTCCTTATAGCTCGACTATCGACCCGCTCTATAGCGTACGCCAGGTCGTTTTGTGAAATTTGTAGCACTGTGTAATAGATACTATCAAATAACCAATAAATGAGCACAATGAAAACACAAAATGTTAACTTTCAATACTTTTTGCGTTCTATTTAAAAAAAATCTGTTTCGGTTCGGTTTGCGCTTTTTAAAAGAATCCTGCGTAAAGTATTATGTATTTATACATTTAATTCAAGAAGTTCGAAAATCCAAAGGATATTCGCACAACATCGGAGAGCATAAAACACCGTATAGCAAATATTTCTGCACCAATAACCTAAAAATCGTGTTTCTGAGGATTGACAGTCTTGAAGTAAGAAAGCGATACGCTATTAAAGATACTTAAATATCCAACTTTTGAATGAAAATCGAAATAGTTGGATCAGTGGTAGAGTGTTGTGACTACTGTATAATATCAAGATTTTGGAAAAACTTTTACACATCGGCCCACCTTTACCAGCTATTGGCGTAAGGAAAAATTTTTCCTGGGCCAAAAATTAAAAAAAAAACCCCAAGCCAGATAAGAGAAGCTTGGTTTTGGTTCCTTGGGCTATTCCAGTCAAATATTCATTTGTATATTTTTTTGGGGGGATTTTTTTTTTACGAAATATTTTAGATGTTTTTATATATATTTTATTTTAATCATCAATTCACATCTTTATTTTTTAAAAGAAGTGGCACACTCAAATTGTACGGTCGATCATTTTTTCAGCGGTAGGGCTGCTGTTCCCACTGCCGCATTAAGTTAGCCATCTCCGTGAACTGATTCTAAATCTCGCTGTTGTACCTCTTAAGTAAGGCATTTTTAGTTGCTTAACACAGAGTTATCCCACGTTCAGAATATACAGAAATTCGAAGCAAAATAAGGGCTGAGCAAGGTCACTAAAAAGGAGTCACTGAACAGGGGTCTTTGAACAAAAGTCGCTGAACAATAGACAGTGAAAATGAATCAATAAACATGAGGCACTAAGTAAATGTTACTGACCGAAAAGAACAATTGAAAAAGAATATGCTCTCATTTCGATTTCATAATCCTTAGATATTTGTGCGAAGAGATGATTTTAATTTCACTTTCAACTTATTTCTCATAGAGTTATAAGAGTATTCTGCCATGCATATGCCATATGCCTATACGAGCCGGTGTCTGTCACCATCTAGCGCACAAACGCTAAATAACCATAACTATAGCAATTTGTTTGGTATCAAGTGGCTAGAAATTTATTTCTTTATTCAAAACGTTTGTTTTGGAAAGTAACAACCAATATTTGCTTGTTTTTTTTTTTCAAAGTAAATAAACCTTTGGGGCGTCAAAATTGGCATCATACTAGTATTCTTTTTTAATTTAGAAAAAAAGGGTTTTAAAGTAACACTCACATTTTGTCTCACAACGTTAATAATTATGTAGTTATGTAAGTTGTGTTAGAGAACCTTTGCCAAAATGTAGCTCTAGTAAGATTTACTTTTAAGTGCCAAGAACAAATTTATTTTTATGCTTTTTTAAGCAGTGACCTTTGTGTTAATATTCAATTTATTTTTGTCTCTAGTTTTTTTCTTTTTTTTGTTTGCATAGGCACCCAGCAAATTGCACTAGCGCAGCGAATTTAAGCCGGAATCACGTCATTGACACATTACTTAAGTGAATGACTACTTAGTACTTCGATATATGGTAATTAGGCAGTGTTTAACCATTCAAGAAAGAGTTTTTTATAAATACTTCAAAAATTAGAATGCAATGACCGCATTCACCGGAGGCACTTGAATTTTGACCAGCCTTAAAAAATGTACATAAATCATTTGGTAACATTCCTTAATAAAGATTTTCAAATTTTAAAGGGCCGATTTCTTAGTAAGTAACAGAGTAAAGTTCACAATTCAGAAGATGGGAAATCGGTCCTAAATATGACAGCAGTCGTCACAAATTATTGACAAATAAAACACAAACCAGGGATCAAGTGGTTCTTGCTAAAGTGCTTAAATGGTTCTAAAGTGGTTCTTGTTAAAATTAAAGTGTTTTCCGCTCTTTAGAAAGAAAAAAATCGAGGGGCGGCTATCCCTTCCTGCACCTTCTCCCTACGCCTTTGGGCATTCATAGATAGATAACTAGAAATAAGAATAGTTTTTAATGATTGTTTAGAGAGGTTCAGTAATACATCATCACTAAAATTAGCCCTGATTTGAAGGGGCAGATACTGAAAGTTAGAAAGCCTATCTTAGGTTTGTGGAGATTGTTCAATCAGCAGAAGATTCACAAATTCAATTAACCCTGAACTCATAGGATATTCTTAAATTAGACTTGTTATTAAGATTACCTTAGAACAATAAACGTGAGGTTAGAACATGAATGACTTTTTCCGGATTTTGAGGGGATGGTTGTGATTCTAGTTGGGGTTTCGTGTTTCGGAAATGGCCCCTCACGTGTACATCTTTAGTAATTTAAGCTTAAAGTCGATTAAATGCATATTTTGAGCCTATTTCTACATTTTTTGTGGGGAACCTTTACTAATGCTTCAATTCTCTTTGAAAAAATTTCAGCGATTTTTTGAAAGCGAAGATATTCGATTTGGAATACATGAAATTAAAATCATTAAATGGCCTGCTGCCCAAAAAAACGCTGTGCCAAAGCACTATAGTTGGTTGAAACCGAATGCTTGCCGAAGTAATACATCAGTTAGTGTTAGAGAGAGAGACAGAGAGCCTCTCTTCTTGGGGAACACTGCAATAAATCATGGTGGAACTAACAAGGTAAAGCCGTGCGAGACAGCGCTCTCTGTGTTTGAAGGGCCAGAGGGCCAGTGCTTTGTGAATGCTAGAAGCGATACACAATACTCAAGCAGAGGCAAACACATGTCTGTTGACTCTTTCTATCACACCGGCATATTGATAGACTGGCCCTCAGCATATGCTAACGCTTCACCTTGTTAATTCCACCATGCTATAAATAGACCGCTCGGCGGCTTGCTCTCTTACGACGCGTGCTTTCGGCTTTTTGTTCTTGTTGCTTTTTGTTGTGACATTAACTTCGTGTTTCTCTGCTACACACACAAGCGCAAGGCTTGATTGTTTGAGTTTGGGCATCACTGCTTTAAGATATCATAAAAGTGAGCCAAATCAAACAAAAAGGAACCCCACAAATTGTCCATAAAAGTTTCAAAATATGCATTTTAAACAACTTTAAGCTGAAAATGCCAAAAGTCTTGACGTGATGGACCATTTCCGTAAACAGAATCACCACTCCTTCAATATACTGGACCTTGATACCTAGTGTAATCCAAAAACAAGTAAAACATAATAATGAACCCACACTGATTGTTGATACTTTTACTTGTTTTATGAGATATCAGACAAGTGGAAAATACAGCTTAATAGAGTCAGTCATATCAGCGTCATACATAATTCACACTGTACATCCCACTATAGGAAATTTTCTCAAGTTTCCCTGCAAACATTTTGTCGTGTTACTCATTTCTCTCGTCAAAGGGAGAGTTTGGCGATAGTTTCAGGGAGGAATTTGGAGATAGTATCGAGATTTACACATACAAATTACATTAGGTGTCACAATTTTATCATTCAAGGGATATATAAGCGATATATGGTATCCCATTTTTTTATCTAATCGGTAAATTGGCGTTACATTGCTAAGCAGACCCGAATTTCTGCGAATAAGACGAAACAAAAACTTGAGAATTACAAGTTGTCTAATCTATGCGATATGCCAGAAACTAATTTGGTGAATACTTTCAGGCATTTCAATATAAGTAGTATTTTAGCCGAGTGCGATAGTGCAACTGGTTGAGACGGCTTCCTCATCACATATCGTGCTCAGTCCGAAAGTCCCGAGCTCGAATTCCCAGAGTAAGTATAAAGTTTATAAAAATTTATATAATTCGTAGTTTTGCAGAACTTTTTCTTAACTTTGGGAAGAAACGTATTCTTATTTTCAGGAAAAAGGCTTTTTTTCACATCGCTTTTTTATCGCTGAAAAGAGATTTTTTCCTAGCTCCCAGAAGAAACGCTTTCTCATCGCCCAAAAGTTATTGCAGAATGGCACATTTCGATATCGGTAGAGTAAAGCGATTCCTACTAGGAGAATCGCATTCTTATTTTCAGCGATAAAAAATGTTAGCTGGGAACTATTTTGCAAAAGTGTTCAAGTAGACAAGTAGAAATCTTGATTAGTCAGAATCCCATTGGTTCAACAGCTGTTAAAGTCAGCTTTTGCTAACTACTGATTGTTGAAAATTGAGAGCATACTTATCTGCTGGTCTATAGAAATTAATAGTGGTGTCCTTGTAATTGCGGGTATTCGTAAGGCATACCACAATTAAAAATTTCGTAAAGAAAATTCAACTTTACAAAGCTTTATTTCTCTTTAATTCACATCTGGATACAGACCTCAAAGCCCCGTTTCTATAGTTATGCTGGCTGGTTATGCAGTTCTTAGACTTGCTTGGTTCCACTGGATATTTGGCCGGAAAGTTCACCCTTTAGCTTATAAAACCACGTTTGCCAGCTACTGGCCTCAGCTGTAAAGGAATAAGTAGTCTGAAAAAAGCTTCTCAATCAAAATAGATCCCATGTTCTTGTCAAGGGAGTGAGAAAGGCTTAGCCCTTTGGGCTGTTGTAGATAAGTTTTGAAGAAGTTTTTTCAAAAGGTTTTTATATACGGTAAGGATGTGTAGCAAGCTCTTGAAAAAGATTAATTCATAGACTCTATAAAACTCTTCAACAGTTTACCAACAAATTCAGAGAATTTCTAGAGTCAGAGTGCACAGAGTTGAATATCTAGCGATGTGGCACTCTTCTTTGGCAGCTTTTCTACTTGGTGCAGTTAAAAGGACATTCTCAATTTAATGTTGTTATCTTTCTGAAAATTGCCACAAAAATGCAAGGTATCTTCTATTTCGTTCGACTTGCTGCTGTTGCATTTTTGTGCTCTGTCGTCTCGTCTCGTCTCTTTTGTCGTTTTGCATTGTTCAACTGTGGCTTTGGGGGTGCAGCAGGTTAATCATTTCGGTTTGCCTGTGTCAAGTGCATATGTTTTATGATTTCATGCTTACTTAGCGCACGAAATTAATTTTTTCTGCCAGCCAGGCAACAGAAACACGCCGAGTCAGGCCCAGCACTTGGCAACCCACCGTCGCCGCGTCGTTCCGTTCCCCAAAAAGCCTCTGACAGTCTGACAGTCTTTAATTACTTGGTAAATATTTGCAACGTTAATTGGGTTTTCGGTTTTCGGCTCTTCTTAGGTGTAACGGATGCGCTTTGGCTCAGTTCGTGTGAAAAAGCCATACGAAACAGTTTTGGCTTTGATTTGTTTGCCTAACCGTGAAATAGTCTGGTCCACTTATGGACGAGTGGGAGGGGGTAACTAGCTGTTGCAGCTGCAATTGATCACAAGTTCAAATCGTTTAGTTTTGGCCGCCTCAATGTTGCCAGAGTTATTGGCCTTGGTTTACTGGCAAAATTGCAGCTCCTCAAGCCAGTTTTTAGCATTTAATCTATGTGCAATGCATTGGGTTAAGGTCAACGAGAAAAATCAGACAGACCGTCCGAACGATTGGCAGGTGACCATAAAGAAGCAGACGGATTTTCTTTTGAATTTGGTAAGAATTTTGGCGGCACTTTCACGCTCTCCGTGCAGAGAGATCCCAGGGAACTGATTCACTTCCGTACCTGATGCACGATTTGGTCGCTGGGAAAACTGTATTCGCACTCGAGTGTACAACACACAACCGTCTGAACTGCGGCAAACGCCAAGAAGACACTAATATGGAGTTCTACACGCTCGGCTGTATAAATAAACAAAATGAACGAGCAGTTGGCGCGGCCATGTTGTCGCTGCTGGCGCTGGCGCTGCGTCGGCGCGACGGTGACGTCCAAAGCCCGGCTTGGGCAATCTCATAGCAAATTTTTTTTGTCTTTCGGTTCGATGCAAGTCGAAGCCGCCTGTCTTAATGGCCAATTTGAGTTTTGAGTTAGTTTTTTTCTTGAATTTTTGGTGGTAAGGTCAAGTTTGAAGCAATTAATGCGAATGTAAATGCGAAAAAGAAAGCAAAACTGTTAACGGCAGCTGATTTGCAGCCATTTTTGTGTTGCTTTATTTTGTACAAGTTTATTAACCCTTCCCCGAATTGGCACATGGAGGGAGATGCTATCGAACGCGAAAAACAACAGCAACAAAAAAAAACAGTAGTTGTCTTCAAATTGATTTATTATCGTTGTCACGTCAAGACTACACTTTGGGGGTTGACTCAATCGTCCAATCTTACGACTTGCACATGCAACCCAGAGCCGGAGCCGTTACTTACGCAAACACATTTTATGTGTCGATGGGAAAACAATTTACTGCTACGTTTTCACGCACTTTCCTATGAAAATCCGGCCACACCCACCTGCTAAGTGCAGGGGCAAACAAATGCAATTCGCCTCTGAACAAATCTTCCGGGTGTCTAAAACGCTGTTCATTAATAAAACATGTTTTGCTTATCGTTTTTTGGCTTCTCTTTTGGCTGGTGGCAAAAAGAGAGACCCTGAACTTCAGCTATAACTTTGTATACTGGCGCTAGCGGAGAAAATTTAGTCACCAGCGATCCTTGGCCGTGTTTCTAGATGAGCTGATTAGAACGCCGAAAATACTTCAATGCTAGTGGCCTGGTTTACTTACGGGTGGTGCGTGTGCCGTGTTGTGTGTGTGCCTACTTAGAAAGTTGTCAATTGTTTGAACTCAATAATTGCATATTATGAAAGATCTGTTAAGGCTTACAGTAACTGCCCATTCATTAAACTTGCACCCAGAGATAAACTATCATAGTTAATGACCAAGCATTGTTGACCAAAACGCCCGTTTGGGAGCAGCTCAGCATCTACTCACCCCAGTTAGTAGTTAGCTTGTGGTAAACTGTAGTTCCCTGTCAGGCCATTTCGAAGAGAAACGCTGAGACAATATTTCCAGCTTACTTCCAGTAGTAAATTATACGATTTTATTGCTTCTTTATAGAGTCTGTCAATATATGAAACATGGAACTGAAATGTAGAGGAAAGCTGGCTAAATTTATATACCCTAGGCTCCTTGGTTTGTTTTGGGCTGAAAAACTTATAGAATACACATAGATAATCTAAAATTTCATGCCACCAGACCATTTCTAAAGGTATAACTACATAAATTAGTCACAGAGGTGTAAGATGTAAGATCCAACACGGCACAAGTATATACTATGATAAAATATAAGTTTTGTATCTACGAGGTGTGTTCAAAGGAAAAGGTGAATTTTGAATTTTTTATTCATCAATATCCATTTTGTCCCCTTCAAAGTAATCGCCCTCGGTTATAATACACTTGTGCCAACGCTTTTTCCAATCCTCAAAGCACTTCTGAAATGCGCTTTTCGATATGGCAATCAGCTTGTTTTTCGATTCTGACTTGATCTCATCAATTGTGGCAAAACGCTTTCCTTTCATTGGTCTCTTCAGTTTTGGGAATAGGAAAAAGTCGCAAGGAGCCAAATCTGGTGAATACGGTGGTTGAGGCATAATTACGGTGTTGTTTTTGGCCAAAAAATCACGATCAAGCATTGATGTGTGAGCCTGTGCATTATCATGATGCAGAATCAACGATTTGTTTTTCCACAACTCCGATCGATTGAGACGTATTGCTTCACGCAATCGTTGCATAACTTCCTTGTAGTATTCCTTATTACTTGTAAGACCACTTGGCAGGAACTTGAAATCAAAGAAAACAGTGAGCAAACCCTTCACATTTGATCGAACTTGTCGTGCTTTTTACGGTCTTGGCTCATCTGGCCGCTTCCATTGGGATGATTGGGCCTTGGTTTCGATGTCGTAATTATATACCCACGTTTCGTCACCAGTTATAACCCGTTTAAGCAAACCCGGATCGTTGCTGACGTCATTCAGCAACTCCTGAGCGATACTAATGCGACGTTGCTTTTGCTCAAAATTTAGTTAAAAATCGAATTGTGGACCGTACAATCTGCATCTTTCTTTTACCAGAGCCTGCATTGTACTCTAAACGATAGAGGCAGTCATAAAAACACATATGATTATTTTGCAAATTTCGCGGTTCTTGGGCCTTCTCCCGACCATTTCTTTGACAAAGAAACCTTCAGGGACAAGCGTCCTCAAAGTTTCATCGCAATCATATAAACATATATTTTCGCAAATTTCGCTGTTTTTGAGCCATAAACAACATTCTTATAATGCCGCAGCCACCATATTCCTCCGACCTGACCCCTGTGTCCTTTTTCTGTTCCCCAAATTAAAGAGGCCTATTAATGGACGAAGCTACGCCGATTAAGAAATTTATACAACATTTACAGAGTATATTATAATCGGGCTTGACTGATTTTCTTTCTTGATTTTCTCTGTGCAAGGTCGGAAAATGTGGACGGAGCACAGTGTAAGATATTACCAATCTAGGGGTCCTTATTTGGAGATATCATGAATTTTACATGGGAGGTAATCCCCCGATTTTGATCAAACTTGCTTGAATTATGTGATAGTATAAAAAATTAATAAATGCCAAGTTTAGTGACGCTACCACTGAAAATAAAATAGTTTTCTCATCAAAACTAGTTTTTTAACAGGTCGTTTCTGCGGTACATTCATTTATGGTATAGTCACCCAATCCGGCCGGTTCTGAAAAATCTTCAGCCTATATGTATTCCAACACTTCGTGCAATGTTTGGTAAAGTTAATATAAAAACTGACGGAGGAGATCGTTTAGAATCATGTGAACTACAGGTAAATTTGGTTATAATTGGGTTTAAAATAATATAACAAAAGCAAGAAATCGCAAAAATGCGCAGGTTTTCTTGTAAATATGTTCTGGGAATCCATCCGCGTATCCCTCATGTAGTGGCAACATAGAATACGATAGAACTAAGAAGTTAGAGTCTATAAAAGTTAGTCTTTTTTTTATTTAATATCCCAATGACAGAAGTCATAATGCTTATATATTAAGTCATTGATCACAAAAGTTTCAAGTGTATTTAAACTTCGGCACAGACGAAGTTAGCTTTGCTTTCTCGTTTTCAAGCTATTTCGCCCAAATTAAATTTTGTTTCAAAGGCATTGGAAACTTTCTTTTTCATTTTGAATGAAAATGTTGTCACTACATTTGCGCAAGAACTTAAATTTAACGGTCTCTTAAAGCTTTTGCCAGACGACTGTACAATTAACAGAACTTTGTAAAGCTGTAAAACAGCTGCTACCAAAGAGGGTGACCATCACAAATGTGCCCATACATTCAGCAGCCACCTCTAGCAACCCCCGAAATCACGCGGCCATCACTAGTTATTATTTTGAAAACTGGTCACACTGGTCGCTCTGGTCATTGCAAATTCAGATTTTGAAGAGAATTCTTAAGTCAAAATAATCGACGAGTGCCAGTTGTAGCTTCAGTTAGGGTTCCACAAGCCTCAATTGAAGTTATCCTAGTTTCAGTGCATTATTTTAGCAAGTAAGTCCAAATTGTAACTAACACGTTTGCATTGTTGTGGCCTGCCTGGCCTAAATAAGTGTGTGAAAATCTTCATTGGATTTGCAACGCAATTGAAGGTGAAGGGTTTTCAACTGGCCTTGGGACAAATCCTGAATGGCTCCTGTGTTTTGTTTATCAATGAATGTTGCTTTGCGCACATTCATCATCAGTCCATCACCACCTGTCCACCCCCTCGGCCCTCAAACTCTCTGCCCCTCTCCACCAGCTGTGCTTGACTTGGCAACGATTTGCCCCCACTCTTATGTAAAAACAAAGTATAAAAGCGTTCGCTCTCTCTTGTTGCTTCTACTGATTGTATTGGCAGCCACAACAAATGTAAATACTCACACACTCATACATGTCTAAGGTTTAACTCGATGGGTTACAAAGTTCACTTGTATACCGCATATGCTGCTTATACACGATTCATTCTACTACGTTTCAAGCTTTGAATGGATTAAGCTGGCTACGTGTTTCAGGCAGTTAACAGTTACTCCATATATTTCGTTTATTTATTGTATCTATATTTAGAATTTTAGGTTTGCCATGGATTCCGCCACGAACCTGCTGGAAGGCAACAAATCCCTTAGCAACTTGAACCTCGATGTGGATGATACCATCACTCAGCTGGGATCTACTGGCCACTCCTCAACGGAGGGGGGTGCCACAACAACAGCGACATTGCATAGCACCGATGATGCCGAAGAGGATATTTTCGAGCAGGTGCAAATGATTTTACGCAAACGGCGCGGTTGGGTACCAGAGGACTCGCTCAGCGCCAACGACCTAGATTTGTTGGAATACGATGATGAGCTGGGCGAAGAGGATGATGCCGGCTGCCCGCTGCCCTCTACGCCAGAGGATACACAACTAATAGAGGCTGAGGTGAGTTGTTGCGGCTGCCCACCCTCCGCCCTATGGTTCAACGGGTGTGTCAAATTGATTTGCGCAGGCAAGCGAACACATTGCTCGATTATGATTGACCCCAGACCGGTCGGTTATCAGGCTTTCGTTTAGAGACATGTGAATGTCGATTGCGTTCAACAACTCTTATCACAGAAATTGGTGCCGACTGGCTAGCCAGGTGAATTAATTTCGAAAGTTCTCTGGTACAGGCAATTTCACAAATTTATTGCGTTATTTTGTTGTACAAATGGTGTATAAAAAAGTAATCTTTTAAGCCTTGCTTCCTCCGTCACTTTTCATTTGCGAACTGACTTCCCCAACATACGAAATTTGCTGAACCCACTTATAGGCAACTAACTAAGCACGTTACTTGGATTTTAATATGGATTACGCCCCCGCCCGAGAACATAGTTCATTTCCCAGTGGGTTGAAAATTCGGGTTGTCCCTCTACACTTTCATTCAAAGATTATTTAGAAGATAAAAATGATCGAAATGATCAAAAGATTAAAAGAAAGATTCAAACATAAAAAAATGTTATCTATTTTAAACAGCACCTGTTAAAATATATATCTTATCTTCCAGGCACTACATTCATGTGAAAAGTTCGATTAAAGCAGTCTGTTTATTTTTTATAGCTTTTGATTGCTCTTCGAGTAAATGAGTTTGTATGTTTGTAGTTTGTCTGGCTCTGAAATATGTGGACAGTTGTAGTTTTCGAAGAAATTAATGATAGCAATGTAACCCCTTTTTGTCTGACTCAATGTGGGCTTTTCCTAGTTTCTTCTATTAGATTCCTTGGAATTCAAGCCAACCTCTCATCCCCTTGAACCATCCATAAGATAGTGTCCTTAGAAACAACTAACTGAATACCCGGCGCAACTGCAACTGGTTGCAAATCGATATTAACATTTGAACTCATCCAAACTAATTCAGTTTTAAGGCCCTCTTCTGGTATAAAAACCATTTTTTTCGATTTTACTTTTACTTTTTTTAGCTTAGATATTCAAAAAAATTATCCCAAAAGGATTTTTTAAAATTCGGAATACTTTCGGAGATATAGCCATTTTTGTGAAGCAATGTTTTTGCCTATATGAGGAGTGCACAAAATATTTAAATCTTTAAACGCGTTTTTCTCGAAACTAAATTTTAATCAAATTTGTTTTACCTTTTTTTTTGGTTCGCTGGGCTGCAAAAAAATTGTAAAAATCGATTTCTCATTTTCAAATAGCTTCAAATAGCTAACAAAGATAACAAATTCAATATTTTTTTCATGATTCTGCTTCGGACATCATACTTCGGAATTCACACCAACCAATTCCCCGTCTTCCGTTTTGCTTTCCGATAACCTACATTCCAAATTTCTAGCTACTGAGATATGGTTCTGAGCCACTTTTGAACCTGTTCCATTTGTCAACCGGTTCTGAACCAGTAAATATTAACGGGTGTGTCCCAGGAATCTCGAGAGATTTGTGTATAAACGGGACTACCGAGAACTGTCACAACTTGAGTAAAAGATTTAAAAATTTTGCGTTATCACGTCGCTTTCTGTTTCTATTCCTGTTTCGAAGTAAATGCATATATTCCAAATCCACCTGGCCCATTCCATCTAAACGAACTTCTGTCTGTGACTGTAAGAACTAGAGCCACCAAATTTGGTATTTAAACAGATCACTTAACATTAACATAACTTACTCTTAATTATCTGTTAATTGATTTACAGTAAACTTATTCAATTCTTCTCTCACTGAGTCCCTTACTTAGCTACTCTAACTTACGGTCTTGTTTTGTTTAGTTTTATTCAGTCGACCATCTTGTCAACATTTTAATTCATATCAACTAAATAAGTCAATTTGCATTTCTAGGGCTGTGATCATTCTGTTTATACAGCTGATCCAGATGATCTGTCGGTTTGCGTACTTAAGTTTCTTATTTTTTTCCTCATATTTTTTGGGCTCACTCTGGAGTCCGTCTTAAGGGGATTGTTACTTGTCAAGTTGTTTTTAATTGTGAGTATATTTTTGGCTATTAAGTATTGAAGGTAAAAAAATTCATTAATGCTCGTTTTCAATGCCTTTCATAAAATCGTATAAGAGTAGTTGCTAGTTTTAATGACAGCTGTCATAGGAAGAGCTTGTTTGGTTTTGAAGCTTTCATCCCCAAATTCTGCATTATTCCATTTTGTACGTTCCCAATTCATTTTGATTGATCGATTTTAGCTAAAGAAATGTCTTATCTCGAAGATTGAATCGATTGATTAGAACTAACAAGGGTAAAATTATTTTTAAGTGTTGATTTACTTGGCTTAAAAAGAATTATTAGCAATTCTAAACCTTCAAATTCCTCTTGGAAGATCTCGCATTGCATAACAGAGAACTGACTTTGGAGAGGCTAGCCTTAAAGTCTCTAACTTGGCCGTTTTAAAAGTACAACAAGCACTTCCGTTTGCGCTTTCTTTTATATCAAGTTCATTCAGGACGTGTAAAATTGAGCGTCTGCTTCGCTAAGAAACTGAAAGGCGGATATAGGACTGCATGATTTCACTGAAATTTTGAGCAGCGAGTGAGCCGGCTCGATCAGTCTTGCAAAACTTCGATATAAGAATACACAGCGAAACAAAATTTTTTATTCGTTCTAGTAAAAAAGCAAAATTAGGAAATCTTAAGAGTCACACCGAAGTCTTTCGTCGAGCCGAGCAATCCTCTCTCCTAAATTGTTTTTGTAAGCGAAAAATAAAAATGAACAAAATACTCAGAAAATTTATATTGAATTGAGTGGGTTTCTAGATGACTGAGTAACTCGTTCACTTCGCTTTGCACTGCAATGAGAGATAGAGAGCAGAAGACAGCAGTCAGTGAACTCACTTCACTCAGTGTTCACATGTAATGAAGGCTAACTAAGACTAAGACTGTCAGTCCGATCAAGAGTATATAAATAAAAGGTTCGTAGATAGAGAATATTATGATTACAAATTTAAAGAAAATGTTGAAAAATGTAAGTTCAATCGTGCCTACAATTTTTCTCGCTAAAAGTTTGCCCAAGCTCACAGGCTCTCACCTAAAGTCACTATATTTGATGTCAACCGTAGTTTTAACTTTGTTTTCGTCCTTTTGCTTTCACAACTAGGCCATTTTGTCATATATTGTCACGCCTTCGGCTTAAAAGGTCAGAAGCGGATTAGCGTAAAGTGAGGGGTTGCTTGGATTACTTGTTGGCCGTTGTGCTGCAGAATTTGCAAATAGAAACCAGCCAGTCCACGTCAGATGCGTCGCTGATAATGCGACAGACTGACTGATTCGGGCATTCTCTTATCTAATCACGAAGCGCGTTCGCAGTTTCTTGTTCCGCCAACAAAAACAAAAATTGAATCAATTTGTTGCCACTAAGTATGCGACTGGCAAAAGCTTCAAAGTACAAACGCTCGCCGTATCGCACACTTTGCTTTAGTTTCGTATGAATGATGCCCGAAAAGCCACAAGCCCGGCCAGAGGTTGTCTTGAGTGTTGGCAACCCAGACGCTGGGCCAGAGGAGCACTATAAAAAGTTACCAGACCCGGACCTAATCGAATCTCAAGCAAGCCGGGAAGATGTTAGTCCAATGGGTTTATAGCTTGTAATTCCGATTCGAGTTCCATTTTCTTATCATTTTTGTTTACCCCTCAGATGACGGAAGTACTGAAGGCTGGTGTCCTCTCCGACGAGATTGACTTGGGAGCCCTGGCGCACAATGCAGCCGAGCAGGCTGAGGAGTTTGTTCGCAAGGTAAGCAGAGTGAAAACCGCAGCCAGATTCAAGTGGATAAAATGGCATCAAGATATTTCAAGCAATTTTGAGATTTCAGTTTTTTGGGAAATAAACTTTCGTTTTTAACTAAAATGTTTCCTTTATTTGGCAAAGATTGTTCCAACCGCAGACAGAGCCTACTTCTAACGCATTTCTAATTTCACTCTTTCTGTATTCAACCCGCAGGTCTGGGAAGCCAGCTGGAAGGTGTGTCATTACAAAAACTTACCCAAATGGCTGCAGGACAATGATTTCCTGCATCGCGGTCATCGTCCGCCGTTGCCCTCATTCCGCGCTTGCTTCAAGTCGATATTCCGTATGCACACGGAGACGGGCAACATTTGGACCCACTTGCTTGGCTGCATTGCTTTTATTGGAGTGGCATTGTATTTCGTATCGCGACCATCGGTGGAGATACAAACGCAGGAGAAGATCGTCTTTGGGGCATTCTTTGTTGGAGCCATCATTTGCTTGGGATTCTCATTCGCGTTTCATACACTAAGTTGTCACTCGGTAGAGATTGGAAGACTGTTCTCAAAGTAAGTGAGTGATTAACCATGTGCAAAATGGATTTTAATGCCTTGTTTTTTATATTCACAGACTAGACTACTGTGGAATCGCCTTGCTGATCATGGGTTCCTTTGTACCTTGGCTGTATTATGGCTTCTATTGCCATTACCAGCCAAAGGTAATCTATCTGTCCGTAGTATCTGTGCTAGGCATTCTCTCCATCATTGTGTCGCTTTGGGACAAATTCTCGGAGCCAGCGTTTCGTCCTTTGCGCGCTGGTGTCTTCATGAGCTTCGGCCTGTCTGGAGTTATTCCAGCCATTCACTACAGCATCATGGAGGGCTGGTTTAGTCAGATCAGTCGTGCCAGCTTAGGATGGCTTATTCTAATGGGTAAGCTTAATCTAAATCGCCTAAGCATAAATTTTATGAGTTCGACAACAACGAGAGGTCGAGTTGACAGAGCCATGCTCATTCTCAGAGCGCATTTTCAGAAACTGTGCAAGATCATTTGATTTATCCTTTGATTTGGATGGGTTCCGACACTGTTTTCAGATCGTCGGTACCAGCTACGTAACTGGGGCCAGTACCAGTTTTGTTAAATCTACGTAATTGGCTATACTTTTAAAAGAAAAACTCGCTTCCTGATTTATTATACATTTTCAATGATCGTCCTGCTGAGTTCGTGTGATGCGGTATCATGATAAGAGGGCATGCATCATAAAATTAGTACGTTCCTTTAAATTCGTCCATAAGTATCCATAAGTAGGTTTGTTATCGATAACATTAGGTTCATTTTGTGCACAGATTGCCGGTATAAGCTTTTCTATCAATGTGAAATAATTATGCAGAAATGTTCTCAATTCCACTTTCACACAAACTTTTCTAAAATGGAATTAACAAACTTAACAAACAAACAAGAAAAATATATTTGAAAACATTTTTGGACTTGATTTCCGGACTCGACGGTCGGCTTAACACAGGGAATGGCTGCCAAATATTCGAAACTTGTAAAATCAAAAAAAAAAAAAAAAAACGTCCATCGCCGAAAAAATTAAATTTTAAATACAATTGGGGTGCTTCATTAGAGAATAATACTATGTTAGAATGAATGAGTGGACAAATCAATAAATGTTCTTTTACACACTTCTGTTTTATTTCGCTGTTTGCTTAAGAAAGAAGTAAGCATCTCCGTATATATATTCTTGATTAGCATCAACAGCCGAGTCGATATAGCCTATCCGTATGAACAAAAAGATCTCAGAGATGGTAACAGATAGAAGATTAACAAGTATAGGACTTAAGCTTCTTATAATAATCTAAATTACATGAATTAAAGAACATTTAAAAGTTATATATGCTCTGCTGATTTTTATTTATTTTATGTTTGCTGCTGAAATTTAACCAAATGTCTTAAATATTGCTTTATTCCAGGTCTGCTGTACATAACAGGTGCTCTGCTTTATGCTTTGCGTGTTCCCGAACGTTGGTTTCCCGGCAAGTTTGATATCTGGGTAAGACCTTGACGAATCGGTGACTCTTAATTGTTATTTACATCAAATTCATTTGTTTCTTGCAGTTTCAATCCCATCAACTGTTCCACGTGCTCGTCATTGCCGCGGCTTTTGTGCACTATCATGGCATTTCCGAAATGGCCATGTATCGAGTCATGTATAGTGAATGCACTGGACCGATTGAGCCCATCACCTTTTAAACGCTGCTGTTGATACATACATATATATATATATAAAGAAAGGATACAATCATTCATACCCACACTCACACCTACACAAAGCATTATTGCGACTTAGCGCAGTTTTACAATGCAACCATTATTAGCGTTTGGTGAGCATTTGTACCTTGTTATGCGAATACAGAACCATATTATTCAAGACATCTATAAATTACACCAAGCGAAAATGTTCATCACAAAAAAAAGAAACAACAATGAAATTGAAAACAGTTTATTATCGAATGAAATCTGCAGTAGTTTAATTAAAATATGTACAACTATTTATAAAACTTTATTTTCGTTTACTCAATTTTGTTTTTATAGTGCAGAAATTCCGACTTGCGCTCAGGGTTAGCCTTCTAATGATTGCAAGCAATTTCTATTTTAAGTTTTACAACTAGGGAATCAATAATTTTCGGCATTAGGATTTAGCATTTAGAATTGTTAGGGTTGTGTGGAGTTAATGCAACACGGTTAAATTGTTTGATTTGAGGTCTGATCTTAATTTGATTTAAACACCTAAAATAGACTGTTTACACTTTGAAATAGCTGACATCTGGGCATTTGGCGTGCCTTCATTCCAATATTTCTACATATACAATAATATTTGTACGGCAAAAGCTTAGATGTGTATTGTTTCTTAGTGTGAATGGAGTTCAACATACATATACCAGCGCATGCCTAAATAGCCAGTAATAGTTTTTTTTTCCCAAGCTAAGACCATTTCTTATCATACGCATTATAATTGAGAATCTACCATAAATCATTGATTAATTCAAAATAATAAAAAAAGAAGACTTCAAACCAGCCAAATCTTTTGTACTGAAAACATTTTCAAATGTAAGTGCCACAAAAAAGTGGAAACTGAAAATCCTATATCTTTTTGGGAAAGCTACCTACTGATGTATGGAATGGAATGCTAAGTATGTTTGTACCAGAGCACTTTTACCTGGTACAATGAAGGTTTTCTTGCTTGAATTCTTTCCTTAGAAACTTACGCTCATAAGGAATGGAAATGCCTTACAAATAGCTGTAGGGTTTAAGGAGCGGTAATGTGACGGAAGTGAATGTTCGGGAAACAGAGCGGAGCGGCCGAGTGCCAAAGCATCCTTTATAAGACGAATTCGAAATCGCAAAGTGAATGACAGAGGACACCGTCAGCAGAGGAGAATGTGATAGAAGGATGTAAATTTGGCTAATACTCTAAGTGAATCGCTTGTTGCTAGATAGCGGATCAGCAGCGCTAAGCGACTGAAACGAAAAGAAAAGACCAATGGGCAAGAATAGAAACATCCCTATGTCAATGTTCGTTACTGTTCGACGTAGGGATATCACCAGGAACAGCATCCCGTTGAGCAGATAAGTACAATATTTAGCAGATGGTGATGTCGACCATTGGGTAAAAACTACATTTTATTTATTTCTTTATTGTAATTCTGTAAAAAAAACTTATTGTTTTTGTGTGTTTGGGTTGCAAAAATCGCTATTAGGTTGCAACGAGGGTGTGCGCATTCACTAAGAATGGGTTTGACAGAGAGGTCTTCCCCACAAACAGGGCAGTTAGATTTGCTTACTCCTTTGTAAATGTGTTTGTGACCAATTTTCGGAAACCAGCTAGTTAAAAGCCGAGTGAAAAGGAACTCCCACAGCAGCACGTTAAGGAGCGTTTCTGGGTGTCCACTATCGGGAAGTTTGAATCGCGTCAGTAGGACAAGGAACTCGCCATTAGAATTATCTGCGTTTAAGTATATCAGCGCAAATAAATTTGTTGCCAGAGTTGCTTACCAATATTTTTGAAAATGGGCACCGAAAAAAAGCTACTTATACTATGGCAGTTGTGGCCGGGAGGCTCAGCGGCTAGTGTGCGCGACCGCTGTGCAAGAGGTCGTGGGTTCGATCCCGCCTCGGAACATCTAATAAAAAAGTTTTTTCTTTGAATAAACTTTACACCCGGTCACCTCTCTCTGCTGTTGGCGCCAGCTTTGTAGTAAGTAGCATTGCAAAAGCTTCTCAAACTGCCGTTCGGGTTCGTCGTTAAACTGTAGGTCCTTTTCTCTTGTGCGAAAATTAGAAGCGCACAAGCCAAGAGATTGAGAGAGGCTCGGCTGTGGCTCTTTGAGGCTGTACCATGGCAGTAACGAATGAAATTTAAGGTCCAACATAATTAGAGCGAACGTTCGACTCGAGGACTAAAACTAAAAACATTTTTGCCTTTGCGACAAGTTCTTTTGAAAACGCTTTTGTCTTTGCAAAGCCACCCGACTTTTTCCATTTCATTTGTGTCTGTATCACTTTTTAGTATCGGTATGTTAAAATCTCAGATTTTTTGACCAAATGATGCTTTTCTATAGTAACATTTATTAATCATACATGAGATATAAATAAAAAGACAAACTACATTTTTATGTGTAATTTTTTTTTGTACTTTTAACTTTGTATTTTTTTTATGGAGCTAAAGCTAAAATTTCAAACTATTACATTTAAGACTATGGGTCATCAATAATTAACCCAGGAGAAACCAATTTAAAAAAAAAAGTTTTTCACTCACTAACTGACTAGTAATTACCACTGACAGAAACACTTTTGAGCGAGTGCTCATCAAACAACTGTGCGATGGGCTTATGTACACACACAATAAAATTAACTTTTTTTTGCGCTTAGCTAGAGAGCAAACTTCCAAACTGTCTTTTGCGTATGGATTTAGCGTTTAGATTTTAGATTTAGCGGGTATCAAAATTTTAGTGTTGCACAGTGTTATCGGCTTTATTGATTTTTATGCAATCCAATTCTTATAATGTTATTCTTTAACTGGCGGTGCATACGGAGAGTCTGACTCAGGTGGAGGACTTTAAGAATTGATTGGAAGCTTTGGCTTCACCCAATGTGGTTCCATGCTTTGCCGAGAATCATCTAGATCAGGCTCGGCATTATGTGCAAATCTTTGACAGCATTCAGCGTCTGCCCCAGTTGAAGCAATATTATCGTGCGGTACAGAAAAATCCGATACAAAATATAAAATAAAATATAGTTTAAGGGGTTACATACACTTAAAAAGTTAATTTTTATTGATAATCGGTTTTTTTATTTTATATTTTATATTTAAGTATGCACACAGAAAATTTCAAGTCAACCCGGCAATTATTTTCAAAGAACACGCAAAATTGTAAAGACGCTCCATGTAAACTTACAGTGCAGTTCAAATCTGTTTCTGCAAAGTCGGGTTTCTCAGAAACGGCTAAACCGATTGGTCTCAAATTTTATTTTATTTTGCTTATTCCTTCGATTAATTTCCAGATATAGCAATTGTTTAACTAAATCCGTTTGGTTTTTAATTTTGGATTATCAAGTCCAGAGATATCGTGTTATGAAAAAAAATTAATTTCATTGTGAAAAGCGTGGGGTGCTCGATATTGATTGTTGTAAATTTGTAATTAGTAGTTATTTATAAACGTTGAGTTAGTATAGAATATGTTAATATTAAGAAATATTTTATTTAGAAATGTTTAGAAACAGCTGTTGGTGCGCTATCGATATTGCGGCTATCGATAGTTATCGTTTAGTTTTGTTTGCTTTGCCACACTGCCAACCGCTGTCCAACACTGTGTCGCTGTCACTGGGGCACGGACAACAGATGCACAGGATATCAGGATTCGGTTTTCCGTGTTTTCCCGTGGAGCTGTTCACCCAAAAACATGAATTTACCCAATGCCAACAATAATAGCCACGCCCACTCCTCTTCGCCCATTTACAATTCAAGCGGCAGCAACAACAACAGAACCAATTCAATAACGAAGAAAACTTCGAAAAACGATTTGCTGCGGCACGCAGTGGGAATGCTGTTGAAGCAAAAGAACTATGTGGTAAGCTATCCTAATTAAAGCAGAGAGTAATCGCACACATTCACATTCACCTTCCTCCGCAGAGCAACGAACGTTTCCGCCGATCGGACTTTCTGTTGCTGCAAAACAAAAATCAATTTGCCGTCAACAAAATGATGGACACAGATCTGCACAGCGGCAACAGTTTCACCTACTCGAATGTCCAGGTGATTACCAACAATCAGCACATGGTGGACCAACAGTTTGGACGCTTCTCGCAGTTTGTGGAGGCCCAGCCGGAGGCGCTGCGCAGAGAGATGAAACGTTTCTATGCGCCCATGCTGTGCCATTTGTACCTGGAGCTGTTGAAGGCACGCGAACCCAAGGGCGCTGTGGACTTTCTCAAGAAGTATGCGCACCTGGTGGCTCCAGTGGATCTGTACGATGCGCCGCCGCCCACCAAAATCAATGGCTGTTCGGCCGCAGACTTTGGTTTCCACATACGTTTTGCCAGTGAGGCACAGGACACGGGCGATGCGGAGCTGGATTACTTTATGAAACTAGTACAAATATTAAGTGGTTGCACCAAGCTGGAGACAGCCGAGGCGGATGCCACGGTGGCCCACTTTCGAGCCTCTAAGTATGAGCTGCACACCACGGCTCAGGTGGTGGACAGGATGTGTGCGTATCTGCAGCGACGTGGCCATGTGCTTATAATGAATCTGCTCTACACCTGGCTGCATGTCCAGATAGTGGACAACGAGCAGCGGGTGTTCAGTGAGGATCATTTGCTGGGATTACGAGACGATGCGGAGACAGACGACGCCTACGAGCAGGAGGAGGAGGAGCCGGTTGCGGTGGCCTATTCCAGCAACTCGCACCGGTCCAGCAAGGCGAGCAAAAAACGTCTGGCCGAGGACTTGCACATTAAACTGGAGGCCGACATAAAGATCGAGACTACGGAGGCCGGAGTGGAGTGTCCCTCATCCAGGCTCCACATAGAAGACTGTTTGCATCAGCTAAAATCCCACACATCACAAATTCTCAAATCTCAAGTGGAACTCCCGCGTTTCTTGAGGATTAACGAGCAATCTCGTGGCCTCATCTCCGCCCATCTGGATGCCAGTGAGTGTCATATGCTGGCCGGCTACGACAATTCCTCGCTGCAGTTGTGGCAACTCAATCAGCACAGTTGCCGGGGTAAATCCTTTTATAGGCGCCAAACGCAATCTCAATGTTCCTGGGAGCTTAACAATTGTGTGGCAGAGGATGAGCAGGAGGACGACGCGGAGCCTGTCAAGTGCAGCTTAGAAGAGCGTCGGGAAAGGGACAAAGCCCTGAGCAGTAAATATGCAGAGAACTCCTAGTAAGGCCCCTCCCATCGTCTAAGCCAAATTCCTCCAGATTTGAATTGGTAATTTTTTGTAATTTTCAGTAACGAATTTGGCGGCCTGCTGCTCCGTGGACACACTCGTGGCGTTACCGATGTCCGTTTTTCTGGCCACCATCCGCTTTTCTATAGCGTCTCCAAGGACTGCACTCTGCGTTGCTGGCGTGCCCATAATCTGCAGTGTGCGGCCATCTATCGTAGTCACAACTATCCCATTTGGTGCATGGATGAAAGTCCCACGGGTCAGTATGTGGTCACCGGCTCCCGGGATTTGAGTGCACGACTGTGGTCGCTGGAGCGTGAGCACGCTTTAATCATTTATGCGGGTCATACACAGGATGTGGAGGTGAGTCGTATCCCTGGCACTGCTTGAACTTTGTCTTATTTTTCTGTGTGTTTCAGAGCATTGCCTTCCATCCGAATGGCAATTACATAGCCACCGGTTCGGCGGATCATTCGGTGCGCTTGTGGTGCGCCACCAGTGGCAAATTGATGCGAGTCTTTTCCGATTGCCGTCAAGCGGTGACCAGTTTGTCATTTAGTCCCGACGGCAAAATGTTGGCCGCTGCCGGCGAGGAAGCCAAGGTGCGCATTTTCGACTTGGCTGCGGGAGCACAGTTAACCGAGCTTAAGGATCATTCGGCCAGTGTCAGTTCGCTGGCCTGGAATGCCCACAATCAGCATTTGGCCACAGCCTGCAGTGATGGCAGTCTAAGACTGTGGGACATCAAGAAATTGACACCCATGAGGTAGGTTTTTAGTGGCCTAAACAAAGAGTAATCATGTTGTTAGGGGTAATCCTTAAAAGTTATGCAAAAGGTTTGTTCCGGCTAATCAAACTATTCATAGAGCTTTAGGCTCAGTTCCAGGAACGCTTAGTAGAACCGTTGAATCCGAGGTTCTAAGTTCGACGAAGTTTTTTGGGGCTCGCGGACCGGACCACGAACCAGTCCCTTAAATTTTTGAATCATCGAACCCGAACCGGACCTCTTTTTGAAAAATGGGGTTCGGCTCACCAATTTAAGAAATTTTTTCAACGATTCATTCAAGGAAAAATTGAAAATCTCTAGAGATTTAAGGCGTATACTCAGATGAGATAAAAATTTAGTTTTTCACAATACTTCATTTAGAAAAGACTGCTGCTCCAAAGCATATCAGATTTCAAAACTGTTCAAATGTGGTTCTATTCATGTGAAGTATTGTGCCAAACTAAATTTTTATGTTATCTGAGCATAGGTCTTAAAAACCGACTCGGATATGGAGTGGCCGGGTGGCTCAGCGGCTAGTGTGCGCGACCGCTGTGCAAGAGATCGTGGTTTCGATCCCGCCTCGGAACATCTAATGAAAAGTTTTCTCTTTGAATAAACTTTACATCCGGACACCCCCCTCTGCTGTTGGCGCCATCTTTTTAGTAATTAGCCATGCAAAATCTTCTCAAACTGCCGTTCGGATTCGGCGTTAAACTGTAGGTCCCTTTCTTTGTGCGAAAATTAGAAGCGCACAAGCCAAGAGATTGAGAGAGGCTCGGCTTTGGCCATTTGGGGCTGTGTCAAGGCATTTTTAAAAAAATTATGGAGAGAAAGTTATATAAATTTCATTTTTCACGAATTAATAAATCGAAAGTTTTACATTTTGTTTTTTGTTCATGCGAACCAGGGGCTCCAAGAACCGGTCCGCGAATCGAACCTTAGACTTTACAACGATTTCGAGCCCCCGGACCGAACCTCCTGCAGAATTTCAGAGGTTTGCAGTCTTGTTTTTAATACACTACTGCGTGTTTATTCAAACGAAATCATTCGTCGCCAGCAACAAAATCGCCAACCAAATTGAAGAATTTGGATTGTTAAAGTAAACGAAGAAAAGCATAATCTGTATTTGAAAGTGAGAGCATTCATCAATTCGCGAAAAAGAATCGAAAACGTTAAACAGGCCTGTGTAACTTCTGGTTATTTTTTTTAAGCTTCGAGTGAATGCGCATAAGTATGCCCACCCGGCAATCGATAGCGAAAACGCCTCCGTTTTCGAGAAAGTGTTCCGTTTTCGGTCCGAAAAAGTATAACCTGTCGCTCAGTTTGTGGCAGCAAAACGATACACTTTTTCAGAGCCGTTATCAACACTTTCTCGGCACCGAACGAAAACTAAATCGTTTCCAACACGTTCCAACGCTATCGAGAACGGATTCCAAATCGTGTTTGTAAACGTTTACTTTAACGATAGTTGATAAGAATATTTTGCAGGAATGCAACCCGATCGGAAATAAGGACTGGTTCGGTTCAGTGGCTCACACAATTTTTGAACCACCGGTTCGGATAATTATATGGTTTTCAAAGCCAAATGAATTGCGGTTTCGGTTCGGTTCATTCTTAATTTATTATATAGTTAATGCTATCCTGATCTTTCCTCAATCTGCGCGAAAAAGTGTGGCTATCTTTCCATTTTGAAATGCAGACGCTTTTGTAAGCTCGTGGTAGAGTTCTTATGTATGATATCTGTATTGAATGAGATATATTCTAGTTTTGATTAATAAATAGTTTCCTAGTCTGGACCCTTCCTTCTCATAAAAATATTTATAAATATTTACCAAAAAAGTCTTAATGATGTAATATTTCAAACTTCGAACCAATAACCTTGAGTTTGATAAGTAAAGAAACCGAACCAAGAACAGAACCTTAGACTCTCCAACGGACTGGGAACCCCCGGGGCGAAACTTGTCAAACGTCATCTTTATTACCTTAATAGACCGGCCTTGTTAAAAGTAATTCATAATTATTATTAAATATTGATTTTTTTTACAACAAACTATCAATGAAATCTCTAGAAGTTCTGCTACACCGACGGAATTTCAGATTTTCAGAAATTTCGTCCGAAGTTTCTAAAGTAATTAGTTTGAAAATGTGTTTTTAGTAGAGGAAATCTGTTTCTCTGGTATTTATGTAGCTATTATTTGTGGCCACCAGTTTTATATAGCTATGTAGAGAATTATGAAGCAAACTTACGATGTACGCTTACTCTGGTGTAAATTACTCGAACAAACTCATTCATTCCAATTTAAAATATCGTTTTAACGTTTAACAATTCAACGCTTTCCCGCAGTGACAACAGTGGAACCTCGTCATCCTCCTATTCATCAGCCACAACGAATCGCGTATTAACACTGAATAGTTCCTGCCAACGATTGGTTGAAGTATTCTATGGACGAAGTCGAACGCTCTATGGCATTGGCACCTAATCCAGGCAGGGAAGACAATGATGCAGTGAATCGTTTTTGTTTTAAAATAATTTATTTGTAATAAGTCTGTATAATATTACTGTTACCAATCGTGTGAAACAACAAACTGTTTGTCTTACATCTATCATTTATTTTGCTTTTTTCTTGCGTTTCCCGTCAACAATTCGTGATGTTTCGCATTCTCTTCTCAACGCCGGAGGAGCGTGTACAAACAGTTAACCCGCATTTCAGCTGTGTTTTTGGCTAATGTTTTGATCCTTTGACATATTAATGGAATAAAACATTGGAAATGATGACAAAAAGTGTGTGTGTTTGATTTTATAAAATTAAAATATTCACAATTAATTAATAAATGTTTCTGCATATTTGGAACTTGTAAAGATTTTGGACACTCGCACAGCCACGCTGGGGGACACAGAACATTTTGCTTAAAGGTAATAAATGTGGAGAAACTCTGAGCAAACCGGACATGCCCTCGACTAATTCGATTTACAAACATATTGGCCTTACACACTACATACTTAAGGGCAGAGACATGAATAAATAATATGCATATATTTATATAGGTATTATAGGTAGTATATAAGTTACACAAGCATAAACCTGAACTGTGTTTATGTGTGATTAACAAATTGAGTATAAAGTTGTTGAAATTTCATTTGCTCTACCGTTTGTGACGTCCGCGTATGAATTGCAAAGTCTTGGCCATTAATGGAGCCTTCTTGGCTCGCATGGGAGCAGCAGCTGCCGAAAAAAAACAGAGTTAACATTTTTTTTAAGTGTTTGTTGAAGTCAACTTACCAACTTGGGCAGTATCACGAGTGGCGGCCAACACACGCAACCGGGCATCGCCCACTTTGGCTGCATTGGGTGTGACACTGGACAAGGCGGCCACGCGTGCGGCGGGCGTGGCTATCAGTTTGCGATTGGTGCCATATTGCTCCTGTTTGCGTTGCACGCTACGCGGTGGCTTCACCATTGAGTCCACAAAAGCCAATTGAGTCTTGCGCACGGGCGCCTCACTGATTTTCTGCGAAGCCTTAATGCTCTCGGCGAGTATGCTGAGCTTGCGGTCCTTCTCCTCCTGACAGCGCTGTGGATTTGAAGGGAGGGGAGTAAGTTTTAAAGTCAGTTGCAAAATTATTTAGATATTTTCCTTTTTCATGGAAAATTCACACTAGCTCAGCTATGCTCCGGAAACAGCTGGCATCGAATAGATATTATCTAGCCCGCTCTTAACACTAAAATTGAGTGTGGTCGGGCCCTTGAAATCACGGATATGCTACCTTCCAATACTTGAAGTTCCTAGAAGATGCCTCCAACGAAGGCTATCGGAAGTTACTGGCATTTGCTGAGGACTCAATGATCTGAAAGAACTTGTAACCACAAAGTCCTCTTCGATGGTTTCAAGCACAACGGATGAAATGAGCTAAGGGCTAAGAAAACTGCGCCAACCGATCAGCTATAGTCTGATCAATTCTGAAGCATAATCAATGATAGTCGGGCAACCACATAACGAGAGAAATCCTACGAATTTTTCGATTTTGTATACCTAGCAATCGCAGTTGTTATGGTGCTTGGTTTTTTGGACATAAATGCTCAACCCGTTCTTGTTTTACTGTAGAAGTAAATTCAAGAAGGTATTGGATATGTTTACAACAAATCCATGCTGGATCGGTGGGATATAAGATAAGACACGAGTGATGTAGCTGAAGGGTTATAGTTTGTTCAAAGAGTTTAGGTATTGCAGAGAGTTTTGCAATGCTTCCTGTAGTTTTGACCTTCACCTGGTTCGAAAATTTCTTTCGATGCGGTTCACAGGCTTAGCACATATAAACATTTCATGAAAACCGCTGCAGTAGTTTAGGAACATTTTCTAAACACTCGTAAGCGAGCTTCATTCAAATCACTTACCAAAAACATTTCGCGCCAAGTTTCCATTTCCTCGCGTCGTTGACTACGACACTGGCGCTGTACATGCTGCTGCCACAGAATATCGCTGTCATCCATCAGATAAGGATTATATTCTTCCACATTCAAAAGTTGTTGGGGTGTGGCACGCTCTAAAACTGGTCGCAACACCTCAAAGGGCACGCCGCCCGTGTACTCCAGGGCTAGAAGCAAAAAATGAAGTTTGGTCGAAGCTTTAAGGATCTCCGCCATGCCCCCCACTTACCATCGATATTCTTTTGCAGCACACGCGTGCAGAGATCAAAAAGCGAGGGCACCTGCAGTATTTGTCCAGTTCTCACGCCCGAATAGATTTTGGTGCTAGGAAACAACACATTGAGGGAGTTTAGACAATGCGAAATGTAGAGACCAGCCACTTACCGCATAGTCTTGGAGGAGATGCCTTGAGCCAAAGCCTCGGACTCATTAAAGTTACGTAATGTTGGCTTGTATGTTGGGGCGCCGCTACCGCCCTGATTAAAGACCACATCCATGACCGTTTGATTGAGCGGTAAGGGCTTATAGTTGTTCGATATGGTGGGCAGTTCCAAAGCAATGCTGGGATCCAGAGGCTCCAGCTTGGCGGTGGAGGCCAACAGTTCGGGTTTCTGGGGAGAGGGAATTTTATTTATGGCCCTTGCCAGTGAAAAGTGGAAAATCTTTACCCTGGTGCTGCTGCTGCTGGGGGTTCGGCTGCTCGAGGAGGTTGCGACTGTTGTGGTCGTTGTTGTGGGCTTAGAGCTGGACTTAAGTTTGGTGCTGTTGCTGCCACTTTTCCTGCTGCTGCCGCTGCCCATGGGCATGTTGAGCATACCCAAAACATCATCAAAATTTGCCCCCATGCTGGAGTCAAAGCCATCTGGAGCTTCATCTTGCGTCACCGTTTCCGTTTTGGATTTCTGTTTGGAGACTTTGCTTTTGGGCGAATCCTCCTCCTGTCGCTGCGGACTGCGTGCTCTCTTGGATGATTTGTTTACAGTTGATGATGTGGAAGATTTGTGTTTGTCCGATTTGGATAACTTGTGTTCGCTGTGGTCTTTAGTCTTTTCGTGCCGGGACTTGCTGCTGCTGGTGCTGCTCTTGTGATGGTTACTTTTGGAGGCGGAGGAGGAAGATTCCTTAGTTTTGCGCTCACCATTTGACTTCTCCCTGTGACTGTCTCTTTCCTTGGACTTGTCAGGTCGACTACTTTTGTGTTTCTTCTCCTCCTGCTCTGGCCTGCTGCTCTTGGAGTGGCTCTTGCCGCCGCTGCTGCTGCTGCGCTCTGTGTGTTTGGACTGGCTTTTGCTTTGGTGATGTTGCTGCTGCGGTACCTCCTCACCGCTGGAGGAGGAATTGCTACCCTTGTTCTCCTGATCCTGGTCCTCATCACTGGGAGGTCGCTGGGTATCCTCTTCGTTGGTCGTGGCTGGAGGCTGTTCTTTGCGCTGCTCCTCCTCGGCCGCTACCATGGCCTTCCATTTGCTGACTAGAGTTTTGGCGGTAGCTCCAACCTCGCCATTAATCTTGCGTAGAGCATTCACCGTCTTGCCAATGCCAGTCTCCTGCAGATGCTCAAATTTTATGGGCAAATTGAACAACTTGGTGATGCAGTGCAGCAACTGGAAGTAGGTGGAAAAATCATGTGTGTTACGGAGGGGAGGTGTTGGGGAATTAATTACACAAGTAAAAGTAATCGAACTTACTCTCGTCTCATCCCCTCCATGCCTTTCGATGCTCCTCTGATAGTGACGCACTACCTCTGCCAGATTGCTGGTGGACGTCATTGGAAAGCTTTGTAACACTAGCTCCGCTTATTTGAGTTTAATTTTTCAAACTCTTTTCTTTTCACGAAATGGCACGCAGGCAACCTCGAAAAACTTTGCCACACACCACACCACACCACAAGTGAAACAACAGACACAGACACACACGCGCTCGCACGCAAGACACCACAGACCTCTCCTCGGTGGAGGAGTTTTTCTCACTTGGTTTAATTATAAAAAGTACATTACGTTTATTTCTTCAATTTGCTTAAAATTCCCTTGCCTTTTCAATGAGATTTGCTTTTGAGTGCGTGGCGTTTGCCAACACTGCTGCAAGGTTGAACAGCTGACATTCGAGCGGTGTGTTGGCGCAGCTATTTTAGCTATTTTGAAGCTACACTTTTATTTGGCATATTCAAAAAGGAACAAAGTAGAGGTGCGTGCGTGAGCGCATACTGGCGCCCCCTTATTCGCTAGCTTATGGTGTAAATTTACCGAGACAAGAGAAAAAAATTCAAAAAGTTGTTTTTTAACAAAAGCGACGAGCCTCCAAAGTTTTTGATATCACTCATACGCAGTATTGCCTTTTAACTTTAAATAGTTTTGTAGTTGGCGTTAATCTAACAAAATGTTTTCGTACTTTCAAAGGGTTACTCTGATTAAAACCATAGGGAAAGCTTTTAAATGAAATGATTCATACACCAAATGCCCGTTGCCTAATTAGTATAAGAGATTGGATTAATAATCTTATTCTTAAGACTTTATTTTGAAACATGTTTCATAATGGTCCAAAGGATATCGTTTCTTGTCTGGGAATTGAACCCGGGACCTCGTACTCTCTTTCTTAACATGAAAGTCGGCTTTTCAACACTGTCGACCCCATGAAATATCGAAATAGAAATTGCTTGCAAGCCTTTCAAAAATTGACAGCTCGACGTAGAATTTTGGGCGTTTACGTAATTTTTAGAGCTAACTTTATGGCCTCGTCGCGCCCATTAAAACAAATTTGTGAGAAATTTTATTATCTATAATACAAAAGGAACCTTTCTATGGGGCGCCGGTACTAAATTTAAATTTTGCCCTTAAAAAAAGCACCCTAGGGTGCACAAAAATTTTGCCAAAAACTCATTATATTATTAGCCCAAAAATTGGTTTGCTTAATTTTGTAGTTTTTTAAGCAATTGAACTAAAATTTGGCTTGTAGGCTTACTTTGGGCGACTTACCAAATTTGGACCGATTTGCGGCACTGTTTGTAACGCAATAAATGCATGACGAGCTGAATTGATTAAGTCCTGACCGTCTGTGCGTCCGTCTTTTTCTGTTTGGTGGGATGGGCAATTATCTTTCCCACTAAGAAAATTAAATCTCTCTCAGTTCTGGGACACCGATGAATTTTTCGAGCGATTTCCATACCAAACGAAGACGAAAACTATTGAGATTGATCTTAATTCACTCGCGAAACACGCACGGATCACGGATGTTTACTCGGGAAACTCAGACGTTCACGTGGTGACACGTTCAAGTTCACGTCACGGGTGCACCTCTAGTACAAAGGCAAATATATTTCTTGCTGAGAATATCTGAGCAAAATAAGTCAATTTTGCGTTATACAGCAGGGATTGATACAATATTGTATGTTATATAAGCAGCAGGTATAATAATTTCTTAAAAACAATTGACGGACTCGCGTAAATATAGCCATTTTTATTTGGCAACACTGACTTGTTATCGATAACTTTTCAAGCCGTATGATTGATTGGGACAATTTAATTTTGCTAGCATTTTATTTTGGCGCTCTGCACAATTTGTTTGGATTCAACTTGCTAAACATGTCGGACGATGATTGCGATATATTCAGCAAGGCACGCAAGCGCGTAACTGTGCCAGGTAAGAGTTTGGAGAATCCTGTCCTTCCACTTGTTGCATTCTCTTCAAATCTCCAGCTATGCCTATGCCCAAGGAACTAGATTCCCCGGCGAATCCCAATGAGTCGTCGTTCTCTGAGGAAAAGGAAAGAGTCTATGATTTTATTGATGCCAATGTCGTCAGCAAGAAACCAGGTAAAGTGACCAAAGCTAAGTCGGTGCCACAGCCTAAAAAAAGGGGCAAACAGGAAGGCACTAAAAAAATGGAAGTAGAAACACTACAAAAGGAACCACCAGAGCAGGCACCACCTCGCGTGCTTTCCCCTGTCTCCCAATTGATCTTTGAGATGGACCGGCAGCAAGAACAAGTACTAGCAGATGCTCCTGTGGCCAGACGCACACGTGCCTCGCTCGGCAGCCGTAATCCTACATCGGAAAAGGATATTGGACCAGAGGTTACCATAGTTGATGTGACGCCGCCAAGGAAACGCAATGCACGCGGCAGGAAAGCAGCTAAAGCAACTGCACCAGTTCCCATGCCCACAACCCAGCATATGACTCGACGCCAACAAACGGCAGAGAGAGCTGCCCGTTCACAGGTTGTGGACAGCATTGATTTGGTATCTGCCGTAATGCCCCGTGTCGAGGGTTTTGTAAGTCTTACCTTCCACAATTTGGATACACAAATGCTCATAGATGGTTACATAGGTAAACCTAGACTCTGATGAGGATGAGCCAGCTGCAGTTCAGCCAGAGCCAACGGAAAAGGTCACGGATTTTGATAATCCCATCATGGAGATTAGTCTGAATTGGTATGTTGACCCTTAGTTTTCTGTCTTTTATCATTAAAATGGTTTATTTTGCAGGCAGGGAGACATACAAGTTTATAAACTGCGTCAGCATCAGAAATTTATCCACTTTTTCAAAGAAGTGGCCCTACGCAACCAGGTGGATCTGGCTGATGTGGTCATTAATAACTATGATAATTTTTTAAAGGCCCACGAATCGCCGCATACCACTGATCTCAAAACTTACCACATTTTGAGTAGGTTTAAACGGAAAAGCTTAAATTATGCTTAAATTATGTTAATGATTTATTTATCTCTTAGGTGGTCGCGCCATAAAATCGAATAATAATACTGCCATTAGCGGAACCAATTTGGAACCCACAGATTTAACCAAAAAACCCAAAACATTTCAATTGAAAGTCCAGGCTGATAAATGGAAAAAACCTTTGGTCATTCCTTTAAAGAAAAAAGAAAATTTTAAAATTCTATACATCAAATGTGCCGAAGAATTGGACTGTGATTTGCGGAATATACAATTATTGTAGGTCATCTTATTGGCTATTCACGCTAAGCACACCTAACATCCAGCATTGTAGCATTTTCCTATTATACATTGAACCACTTTATAGATTTTAAATGTTGGCAAATAGTTATTAAGCATTTGAACTCATGGTGTGGGATGCTAGATGTGCTCCGTGTGAATAGCGGCGCGTTACCTGAAACTGTTGAAACAAGTTATAATTTCTGTTTCAGCTTTGATGGCGATTTACTGGATCCCGAAGATACGCCCAAAAATCAGGATATGGAAGGTAATGAAATGATTGATTTGCGCTTAAAGAATTAAATGTGCTGGCCATTTCAATTTGCTTAGCGTTATACTTAATAAAAATGTCTAAATTTATTTGTAACAATTTCGAATTTAATATATAAACTTCTTAATTATGGCTTAAAAGCCTCATTGTAGATATTTCTGTAACACTCTGATATACTAATTATCTTTCATTAAAATCGATGGAAAACTTACATTAATTTGAATTTTTACCAATGGATAATGTTCAAAGTTTTTGAGTGGAGGGTTTGGCTCGAACCTTGGTTCCGCTCTTGTCATACACAATTTAAAAAGTTACCCAGTTAATTCGTTAAGTTTATAAAATAACATACCGGATTTCTTCTTAAAGCCGGGTATCTAGCAACGCTAACTCGTACCTTCTTTATTCTTTAGTTCCATCAATGAACACTATTCTCAACTATAGAATAACCAAAAATTATATTCAACTTTACTTGAAAGCATAGTTAGAGTAAACCCCTCCTTAAGCTTTCATGATGCACCCTTAATATTTTGTTTATTTAACGTATCAACAACGTAATGTTTCTCGCACACTGATACAAAACAAAAACCGATTTGTTGTTTATATTGGGTAGGACCATGCGTCTCAGTCGCAGCCACAAAGGATGCTGTTGGTGGGTGGTGGGATAGTGGTGGTTTGGGGTTGTGGAATTGTTGCCTCATGCCACCGGCTTTTGCTCTCTCTCTCTCTCGCTCTCAGTTTTCTCTCGTCCCCCTGTATCCTTGTGCAGTTTTCCTTGGAATTTCACTGCACAAATTCTGACACAGGAGCAGTTGGGTGGCAAATTATTGAGAGCAATTTTGGAAAGCTTCCGTAAGCTTTCATGCTCTCACTCTCGGATTTTGCTCTGTGTGGGTTGCTTGCAGTAACAGAAAGAGTTTATCCTTCGTGCTAAATGGACGCATTTTGTTCGCGTTTGTGTTAGTACCAATAAAAAAAACCAAAATAAAAAAAAAAGAAATTCTACTCAAAACGTATGAAAACTTCAGCTGAAATCTGTTTTGTTTTCTTTGTGCTCTTTCGCGTGTGTCTGTGCTGGGTGAAAATTAAGTGAAATTAAGAGAAATTGAAGAAGAAATTTAATACATATAAAGCATATCCTGCTGGTCCCATCCACCCATATCCCGACGCCTTTAGCTAAATTAATCCAAACTAAATTTCAACGAGGAGATTTCAAGGTAAAATGCTTCATTTGTGTTTTACTTGAATAAATTGTTGTTCCGGGTGTCCTGACATTGACAAATGTGTTTGTCATGTTGACTTTGTGTCCTAAACAAGTTAATTGCCGTGCACCAGACACAAAACAAAGCTTCCTACCCCAAAAACCCCACTCCTCTTCGGTTACTTGTTCCCATAAATTATTAATGCTGATTGTTGGCATTAATATTTAAGTTTGTGTGTGTGCGTGCGTGTGTGTGTGTGTGTGTGTGTGTGTGGGATGTCCTCTCTAGCTTAGGGTAGTGGCTAAAAATAAAACATGACACCTGCAAAAAAATGTACCCAGTGCGTAGTTCACCGCCTTCTGCCTTGTCCAGTAAAATGGCCTTGACAGCTTCTGGTACCTGGTTAAAGCGTTTCTCAAATGGCACTCTAAGGACTCTAAGGACTCTCAATTCAGCTCTGATTGCCAGCAATCGAATATGCACAGTGTTGATTGGCCCATCCTTGAATTCTGGTTCCCCCATCCTGACCTTCGAATTGGCATGTACAAATTTTAATTATGCATATTTTCTCGGCTTATAAAAGCTGTTGGGTTCGTACTAGAGCTTATGGACATGTGCTTAAACAGTTGGCGATTGGTGCAACAGAGCCACAGACCGGAAGTGCGAGGGCTGTTAAAAAAGTTAGCGATTTTTTGCAGAAAAAGCACCCGAGCCGGGATTTTTATACTCTGTATCAGAGTATAATAAGTTTTTGCAAAAGTATGTAACAGCCAGAAGGAATCATCTCCGACCCTATTAATTATATTTATTTTTGATCAGCATCGACAACAGAGTCTATATATCCGTGTCCGTATGAACGCACAGATCTCAAAGGTGGTAAGAGATTGGGGTTCGACATGTATGGCCTAAAAACTTGTAATACTTGCAATCAGATCAAGTTTATTTTAAATTTTCGGCATGCCCCACCCGTCCCCGAAATTGGCAAACATGTTATATCTCCTAGTTTTATAGATAGAAGGTTCGTAACTTCTGGACACGATCCGCCACAGGATTGGTAAAGATCGAGTGAAACGGTAGCTAAGTTATGAGCAAAAAAATGTTCGCTGCTGCAGCGCAGTAGCAGCGCTGCTTTCAGCTGCTGCTGCAGCATCAAAATTCGTACTCACCCAAGTGTACATTTTCATTGATACAGAGTATATTATAGTCGGGCTTGACCGACTTTTATTCTTGTTTAATAAGTAGTTGTAGCAATGAATAAGTATTTAAAAAGTGGAATAAAAAATTTTTAATTCTGTGTAATTCGGTCCACTAAATGTGATCATCTGTAGGTTAAAAATTACCCAATATTCATTGGATACGTCTCGTTGGTAGGTCGTATATATGTAACCTCTTTAGGCGTCTTCTTAAAATAACGTCTCTCCTCCTTCGTCTTCTCACTATTCGTCTGGGAAGTCTGTTTGGATGACCCCTTAGTCGGTCTAAGTAGTCAGCAGCATGTTTGTTAATAGTATCACCTATTTTCTATTTTATGGGACAGATAGCTCTATGTAGGAGATGAGAAATCGGCTCTTAGTAAGTGTGTGCTGAAAGTCAACCTCTTATCCAAGTAAACTCCCAGATATTTGTGTCCTGACTTATACGGGAATAATTCAATCGGTTGAAAAACTAGTTTTAGTGAGAAAAACTTTTTTGTTTTTAATGGAAACGCCTCCAAAGTACGTATTTCTTAGTTTACTATTCTTTCCCATGATTTCACTAAGTTTGGTCGAAATCGGATAACTATAGCATATAGCTGCCATAGGAACGATCGGTCGAAAAACTAGTTCTAGAGAGAAAAACTTTTTTGTTTTTAATGAAAACGTCCTTATCATTGGCATACACTTATTTTATATACTTTTACACAATTCTACAAACTCCCATAGGAACGATCGGTCGAAAAACTAGTTCGAGTGAGGAAAACTTTTTGTTTTTAATGGGATCGCCTTCTAATTTCGTAATTAACAGTGTATTATGCTTTTCCATGATTTCACCAAGTTTGGTCGAAATCAGACATCTATATAGTATAGATCCCAAAGAAAAGTAAGGTCCAAAAAGTAGTCTTAGTTTGAAAAACTTTTTTGTTTTCAATGGAATCTGCAAGGGTATACAAATCTTCGGCCGAGCCGAAGTTAACTTTCCCCTATTTTTTCTTATAACTCGACAACCGATCATTTAATCTTTACCATTCCTTTGACGGATCGATAAATAATCTTAATTTCAAAATATGTCCAGAAGGCTCGAACCGTCTATCTATAAAACTGACGGAAATATGACGTGGCAATAATTGAAAATAAACTTGATCAGCCTGCCAGTATCAGAAGTTTTTGTCCCATACACTTCGAACCTCTATCTCTTACCATCTCTGAGATCTGTTTTTTCATACGGACAGACGGACAGACAGACAGACGGACGGACAGAATATATTTATTTTATAGGGTCGGAAATGCTTCTTTCTGGCTGTTACATACTTTTGCACAAACTTAATATACTCGGTGTACCTCTGGTACAAAGTATAAAAATACGCCTGGGTATATGTCACTACTTAGAATACATCGACGCATTTTCACGAAAGTATCGTCAAAAAACCAAATTTTTCGGCTTCGACAGCGACTTCTGATTTTTCTCACAAGCAAAGGCAAAAGTAACAATTCATATTGAACAGTAAAGAAAAGTTCAAGCTGGAAAAAGTAAAAACCACTTCTAAAAACCAACATTCTTGAAACAAGATCTTGGAAAATTCTAGAAAACTTCTTCTTACAACGCAATTTCCAAAATGTAGGCAAATGGAAATGAAAATAATTCTAAAAATTACCCAGCTGATTTTAACACTTTGATTATGGAATAATGGTGGATTTCCGACCAAAGGTATGACCTGCTTAGTTATATACTGTTATATTGCTTTAAGAATATAAAGCAGGCATTGTTTACCTAATGCGGAAAATGGATAATTTGGAGCATTAGTTTTATGAATCATCTCTTCATTTTAATTATTTCATTTAGATATAAAATACGTAAGTTATTGCAAACACATTAAGATCAGATTTAGATAATTAAGCTTGATAATTTAAAAAACGGTACCATAGATTTTAACCTCAGCACGATTAATGCCATATGCAAACCAACGGGTGAAAAATGCATAGTCCCCTTCAGGAAAGGGCAAAACTTTTGTGAGTTGATGATTTAAAAAATCTATAGAAACCTTATCCCAAATGATATCGTGCTGTAAATAAACATTAAGTAATTCCCCCAATTGTACAACCAAAGTATTTCAAGATACTTACATCATACGGGCAAGTGTGATTCATATTCGAGTGTTGTTCAAGAAATGAATAAAAATAATTAACTACGGGATTCCTTTTTTTACACTCCAGAAATTTGCAAGCATCGATGGTGACATTATAGAGAAATGGCTTATAGCCATTATATCTTTTTTGAAGATCAATGTTCACCTAAAATCAATGATCCAGAGTATTATGTAACATGTATGACAAGCTTCTACGCACCGTAACTTTCGTAATTGGTAGTTGATGGAGTTTAACTTTTAGAGAGAAATATTTGTAGGTCCGATTCACAGATTTTAGATAGCAATAATCGAATTCAGCAAAAGGTTTATCCAGTGGAATGCATTTGATGTTAGTCAACTCAAAACGACAGTCAATCTTCATAAAAAATGATATAAAATGAAAATGGCAAATATCTACCATATTACTACATATTTACCTGGGTTACTTGATATGAAAGAAGAATTATGCAAGTCGGGAGCAGGTATTTAAGACACATCCTGACAGCTCGAACGGTTATAATAAACTGATCCATAATGACATTTGCACAGTGGCAATGGAATATCACTAAATAAAACTCCTAATAATGCAATCATGGGAAACAAATTGCATCTATTTATTTAGCTGTCATTAAAAGGCCACTGAACTTAAGTAATTGATCCATTAGCCGAAATATTTACAGCTTTCAAAAAGGAAGAAATGTCAAAACGAGAGAAATTGGATGAGCAGGTTATCCAACCGAAACCACTACCGTTGATTACTCTTGCCAAATCCAATTCAAAAGCACAACCGAAACGTTAAGCGAAGTAATTTTTAAAAGCATCATGGACAGATTTTCTTTTGATTAACCATATTCCAATGCAGTGACGTAGACTGGACTTCCAAGCAAAGGCTATAAAAAATCAACTTTAGTCGCTTGTTTCTTAGTCTAGTATCTAGCATGTGAATACATATTCAGTGGAGATGGTTTTAACCCAAAACAACTCCCTCCCTCAGGTCTATTAAGGTAATGAAGATTCCATTTGAAATTAAGTATTTAAAATTAAGTTCTCACTGACTCGATGACTTGATTGAAGCGGAACGCTTTTTCGCGCAAATGACAGCAGATTCGTGTATTCATTATCGTGTAATTTTGATTCTAAAATTTTGTCATTTGCCTAGAACAAACAGAAATAAAAACAAGTAAGAAAGTCGGTCAAGCCTGACTATAACCTACTCTGTACCTGTGATGTGCTGCTCATCGCCGTTGCTACCGGTGCTGCCCATAATTGTTTGTTTTCCTTATAACTCTACTATTGTTTATCCGATCTTTACAATTCCTTCTTTCGATCGATAAAGAATCCCGATTACTAAATATACCTAGAAGGAACGAAACTTCTATCAATAAAACTGTAGGAGATATGACGTTTTTTCCATATTGCGTGAGCGGGAGGGGGCGTGGCCAAATTTGAAAATAAACTTGATTTGCCTGCAAGTATAAGAAGTTTTTCTTCCATACATGTCGAGCCTCTATCTCTTACCAACTCTGAGATCTGTTTGCTCATACGCACAGACGGACATGTTTTCACAAACTTATTATACTCTGTGTACCTTTGGTACAGAGTATAAAAATTGTGGAAGGCTCGAAAAGTAGTCTTAGTTAAAAAATCGTGCTACAAGGGTATACAAACTCCGGCCCTAGCCGAAATTAACTTATCGGGACTCCCACCGCCAAATAGCATAATATAATTGGAAGCATAATATAATATGGATATGGAAAGGCACCTCACCAACAAACGCAAAGAAGCCACAAGGGCAATAAACAGTACATGGAAATCTTTTCACGGGAAACAGCAAATAAAAGCAAGCGCCAAATATAAACTTTTTGAGGCCACATCGGGTGCTATTATGTTTTATGCGTCAGAGGTATGGGGACTAAAAGAGTATGAGGAAGTTGAAAAGCTAAGTCGCATGTTCTTGAAAAAAATATTCAAACTCCCGCAGAACACTCCCAATTACGCTCTGCACTTAGAAACCGGTCTACCCACTCTTCATCACTCTACACTCAGCAGGCATTTTAAATATATGGCAAAACTAATGCAGCTCCCAGATCAAAGACTTCCAAAGATTATGGCAAAGCACCTCCTTGCGGAGAAGTCACAATGTTTTGCAGTATCGCTTTTTGTTGAATACGGAGAGGGAAACAACATCGACAAAATCGAAAACTGGCGAACGGCATTGCCAAGCCAAATAATTTTGAAATAAATACTACTACTAATTGGAATTGTTATTGGCATTTTTTGTATTCTTTTCATAAGTACTATAAACTTAAGCTCTTTATATTCTTTTAACAAAACAAATTTCTTAAAAACATCTATTCTTCATTCTTCATTCTCTGCACATATTCTTCTTTCTTTCTCTGAGATATATAGCTATAAAGAGATAGATAGTTGATGAGTCTTCATCAAGCCCTTTCTTATAAATTAATGTTTCATGAGCACACGAAATTTATCATTGGCTTATCAAACTGCCCTCGTAACTTCAAACGTAACAAATGACACATTGGGGCACAATTGGTTCACGTGTCGCATATGCGACCAAAACACAGACAGGAAGTTACCCCACCTACCTATAGGAGTTTTGGCAAGGATTGGCCTTCAGTGCAGCTAGGTACATTGTTTTTTCTATTTGTTATGTATACAAAGAGCGCAACAAGCCGCAAAAAATAAACGAAAGAATCGCACAAAACAAGCTGACGCCATTTTGCCATTAATCCTGACCACTTTATGGCCAGTGAAAATTCTACTTTCGAGTCGCCAACTGGTCGGCTTGTATGCCCTTTCGTTAAGGGTTATATGGACTTGGTAATATACAGGGACTTCAAATATAAACTTGAATCGATATTAATTGCCACGGCTTCTTAAGGCTGAATTCCATGATGTAAGAGATCGTTTTCTCAGACGTTGGTTTTTCCTAACCCAATAGTCAATCAATTTCAGTGGTGGATTTTTTTTCAATTTCCTTTTGACCAAGTTCCTAATCACAATCCCTTATCACAGGCTCTGAAACCACTAACTGATTTTGCTTTTGCATTGTCCTGACGGCAACGGCATTTCAATTACTTTTCGGCCAGAGTATGTCAGTTTCGTCATATCGGTCGGTTGGATCTTTGTACACTTTGTTTCTCTGCAGTTTTTTTGTGGGCTAACTCAGCTCGATGTTAATGGCCCGTCTAGCATTTTCTTTTTTGCCAACAGCAATCACAATTGCCTTGCCTCGACTTTTGTTTCAAGTGCTGCCATCAAATGGAGCGCCATCCATCGCTCCGGCTGCTCCACTTAACTGGTCGTGCATTGAACTGTGTTGAAGTCCTGACGCACCTCTTCGATATGGCTGGGTCCTATGCCTTCCGCCTCCTTTTGGCGAGCTTTGCGGCTGCCGCCTGCAATTATTGTCCCCACTCACCCTCTCATCTTTGTGATGTGCATTTGCATTTGTGGCCCTAAGGCTATCGAATGCTTTTTAGTTCACGACATTGTCATTGTTGTTGACGTTGCTCCTTTATTTTTTTCTTTGGTGCAACATGCTGCTGTTGCACAAACAAAGCTCTCGGGAGTGTTCTGCCACTAAGACGAGTGCGATGAGTTGAGGTAGGGGCATGGGAGTAGAAAAGGAGTTCTAATGTCCGAGTGCTTTTATGAAAAGATTCGTTTTGTTTGCTTTCAACAATGTCGCTGACAACGGCAAACGTGGCGACAGCCTCAACATCAGATGCAGCCACAATCATAACAGAAACAGGAACAGATGTGGGGGGAGTATAATTTGCAGTCTAACAATAAGTTACAGGATACAAATTAAATATATACATTTGTTAGTATATGGCCAAATTCAGGCCAGGCGTTGCCGTGGCATTTGTTATTTAATTGAGCCGCACAGAGTAGATAGTTCATCTTTATCATTGCTTCCTCTATGAAGCTAGATATCTCTCTTCTAGAATTGGGGTTTGACTAGAACAGCTTGAGTCTAATAAATATTTCACTGTTTTGCAAATTCGTAAAATTCGTTAGGCAAATACTTTGCTGGTGGTTGGTCTGGTGGCGAGTGCTCACTATGAAGAGATTGTTAGGGTGTTATGCCGCACCGGTGAAGCTTAACTACTGGGAAATATCGGATTTATTTCTGGAGGTAATAAATGGGAGACTATCTGCAGACGGTCTTACCCGTTAGAGGGTTAAAATATTTGAAAGGTTACCGGTTCGCTTCATGAGCACAAATAACCAGATACGATCGTGCACGTATGGTTTAAGCGGGCTTATGTTAGGCTGGAATGGGGGATGCTGAAAGATTCAAGCGATAAATCACGTTGATTTAAATCAAATAAGCAGCGGGAAACAAAAATTGCAAGCCGATCGAGAACGCACAGCTTAAGAGTAGTTATCTTAAATGCCTTGTAAACGAACAAGCAATGAAAAACTACATACAAAAGTAGACCAGGGTGAAATGCAGATAGCAGGGCTGCAAAATTGGAACCAAATAATTTGTGTCTCTTGAACCTTACAAATAAATGACCTTCCGAACCTACTGGCCGGAACAAGGGGACAGTTTGTGTCCATTGCTGATCCAATGAGTTAAGGAACCTTTAGTTCGATGCTTTTAAAAACTGATAAGTAAATTGAACCTTTACAATTCAGGTGGGCTGGAAACTCCGGGCCTAACTTTCTTCACAATTTCAGGGGCTTACAGTCTTAAAAACATTTCATTTTCGTTTTAAAGGGTCGGAGATGTTTCCAACTGCCTGCACAAACCCTATATACTCTATGTACCTTTGAAAAATACAAAATCTCTTTCGTTCTCTTTCATTGCAGTTTGAAGTAATCAGAGCAACATAAACACATCCACATACATATGTAAAAACTGGACCAATTTTTGACCAAAAACCTCAACAAAAAACAAAATCAATCAACTTTACTCACCGACCTTTTAGTCTTCGATTTATATATACACATTTGCATCGTTTGCAAGCAACTTTATAAGGCAACATTTTTGGATACACATATCTCCTATCTCTCAAGGACAACTCCGTCGTCTGACCCTCCTCCTACATTCTTCCTTCGAATTTCCGTGAAAAGCATCCAAAACGGCGCCGCTTAAGCCGCAAGCCTACAAAATTGGTCGAATGTTATGTTGTGGCTTCTGCTGTGGCAACATGTCGAAACGCGATTACAAAGTGGCCACAACGGATGGCATCGAACTGGAGCCGCTGGGCGGCGAAAAGAGCGATAAGGACAAGGATAAGGAGAAGCAAACGAATGGCGTAACCTTTGGTAAGTCGTTATTCCTTTCGTCCTTTGTGCCTTGCAATTGCGCCTCTTACAATGATCAAAAGGGGAAAAGTGCATAATTGCACTTGTGCATAATTTGACGCTTCATGCAATTTAAGCTCCGTTAATCCTTCGTCGTCGTCCCCCCAAGTTGTTTTTTCCTAATTACACCAAAATGCAAAACACAAAAGCATTAAAAATGCGCGCGTCGGCATTTCGTATCCTGCAGGAGGAAACCGTTCGTCATACGTTGCTCAAACAGCGACCGACCGCAAGTGAACGTAATGAATGTCAGCCACGTTCCGTCTGCCACGTTGGGAAATCTTCTTCATCTTCATCTCTGCCTCCTCCTCCTCCTCCTTCAGTCGTTTTGTGGCTAGGGAAAAATTTTAAGATTTTTTTTCTCTCTTCGCCGGCGGCAAGTTGGCGGCATTTTCAGCATGCTGTTGCTCTGACAGATGATGTCCACCCCGCCCGCTGCTGACAGAAAGGAGGCAGCCACCCAGACAGACGGAGTCAGAGAGCGAACATTTGTTGCCTGGTGCGCCCCTTAAGCTGACTTCAATTTCTGGCATTTTTTTATTTTGTTTTTCATTTTTTACATTTAAACTGCAGCATTTTGGGTGTGTAAGATATAGAAAATGCTCCCCAGGGGCTGTTCATTTAGTGTAATGCCTTAAATCAACATGCAGCCACCGCAAAAAACTCTTATTTGGGTTGGTTCATATGTGGAAATCTAAATATTTGAGTAGACAATGGAACAATGTACGTTTTTCAGGACTCAGTACTAGATTTCTAGTTCGACCAGAGATGGGCATGTAGTAGCTCGTTGCGCCCTGTCCCCCTGAAAGCTTTCATTAGCGGCGTACTTATTTTCTTTAGTCGCTTCTTCCTTAAGGTCTGTATCCAGTTGTGAAGTAATTACTGTAGCTTACTTCAGCAATTTGTAATTTCGTGTGGAACGTACGTCGAAATAGATGAATAGATGAAGCACGTTCTGACTCAGACTAGACACAGCAAGCAATAGTTTAGAGGCCAGGAACTTCGACTGAAAGTCTGTTTGACCTCAGTTCAAATCTCAGTGAGGAATGTGAAAAAAGGGAAATCTAATGAAAATGTTTTTCTTTAAAAAACTTACACACGCGGTCACCTTCACTAGCTGTTGAAGTTACTAACTAGCCATGAAAAAGCTTCTTAAGAAGTCCCGTTCGGATTCGTCGATAACTGTTTTTAGAAGCACACAAGCTTAGACATTGAGATGAATGAGCTCGGCTTTGGTGCTTTAGCCTGTGTCAAGCCAAACTTGTTATGATGAGATTATTTTCACATTTGACTCGTGCAACTAATAAGATTAGAATAAAATTTCTGCTCCAGCCATTGGTTCCTATTAGTTAATGGGAGCATATCGGAGATTATGACTTTAGTTTTGCCAAACATACGTTCCGACTCTATAGAGAACTTTTTGAACAGCCCTCATATTAAAGCAAAAAAATTATTTTGTTTACTTTAATAACTTCAAATCGTGTCCGAAGTTTAAATACATTGAAACTGTGACCAATAACTTAATTTTGTGACCAATGACTTTATAAGGAAATGTCTTGTTGGAATATAAAATAAAAAACTAAAAAAAAATTGTATGGCTGCTACAAGATGCGACCATCCGATTTTCGCAGTTCCGACATATGTGCAGTGTGTAGCTAAAAGATGACTCTGTGCAAAATTTCAGATCGATAGCTTCAAAACTGAGGGACTAGTTTGCGTAGAAACAGACAGACGGACGGACAAAGCACAATCGACTCAGCTCGTCTTGCTGATCAAGAATATATATACTTTATGTGGTCGGAGATGATTCCTTCTATGCGTTGCAAACTTCTGGGCAAGAGTATAATACCCCTGTGTGTCAAGGAACTACCAGGCCTAACGACCTGATGCATCACTGAGCGTTAGGCGCGTCGTTAACGACAGGTGATGCATCACAGCGCTAGTCTAGTACGTGAACTATAGTGTGTACCCATCACCACACTAACGACTGGTAATGCAGGGACGTACCGATCGGTACGTTTTCCGGACATTTCCATACAAAATTCGTTAGGCAAATATTTGACTGGTGGTTGGTCTGGTGGCGAGTGCTCACTACGAAGAGTTAGAGAATTCGTTAATACAGCACCGGTGCAGCTGAACTACAGGGTATATCATCAGCATATAAACCTTATATTTCAGTTGTCAATTAAGATCCGTTGATATATTGTGGCAAATAATAGGTGAAAGCGGCCTTGTGACCCCACCAATGTGTCAAACATTGGCGTAAGCGGTAGTTTAATTAATCAGTTGTAAAACGGACTATTTTAGATGACACACAATTATGCAGCTTGTAAAAGAAATCAACAAAAACGCATAAACTTTAATTGCGTAACGGGATGGTTGGAGCGGGAAATTTAGGATGAGAAATGGGTGAAATGGTCCACAAGCGAGAAATTTGCAAAGTTTAACAGATTAACTTTGAAATTTGGACGGTTACCAACAATGGTTTTTAAGTTCCAAAAATCGAAAATTTGCAAAATGATCTAATGATCATATTTTGAAAGCGTATAATTTTAATGCAGGCGTGTTTAAGGATGATTAGATGAACGGTCCAAAATGCTAGGAAGTGTAAACCAAAGAGTCAAAGAAGTCGCAAATTTTGCAAAAGTTTTCTTAAGCAAAGGTTTTTATTTGGATTCCCAGTCATAAATGCTTAAGCAGACAATCGGTTTACAAGTGGTTTGCCTACACCTTTCGATAGAGAATTGGTATTTATGTTCATAATGTGAGTGTTAGTCGTTTTACAAATCGGTCAGTAATTCTAGTTAAACTGTGGTGTCGACGTTTTCTAAATTAGGGCGGGAAATGTCGTGTGACTCAAAAATATGGGCCTGGAAGTTCGGAGATGCTTTTATCTGGCTATTACTTACTTTTGCACATTCCTTATATACTCTGTGTACAGTAGTGTTATTATGTTCGTGATTGTGTAAACAAAATTGAGTTGTTAACTAACCTGAGCAAGTGAACATGCTCTTCACTAATTGTTCATTTTTGTTCAGTCAGAGTTGTTCGGCTGTTCTTGTTAACTCACTCTTGTTCTGTGAGTTGTTCTGGCATTGTTGTTCACTTTCTCTTGTTCTGTGAGCTGTTCAGTCAGAGTCCTCCACTTGCTCTTGTTCAGCCTCTCTTGTTCTGTGAGTTGTTCAGTCGGAGTTGTTCACTCGATTTCGGGACTCTTTAGCTTTTTTTTGCTGGCGTGGCAACCATTTTAAAGATGGCTAAAAAATAGGCAACATTCCGCAGTGTGACCAGCAACGAAGGATTAAAAACGGCCTACAAATTCAAACAGCTGAACAACTCAACAAGTGAACAACTTGAGTGAGTTGACTTACTTTGAAAAAAAGAACAAGTGAACATGTTCAGTGAAATGAACAACCCAACACGCCCTTAAATACTTCTGAGACTACCCTCGTACTTAAATATATTTCTTCCTCCTATCAACCAGACAATTTGATGCTCAAATAACATAGAATAAATTCAGCCAGAAGATAACAGCGAAACTTTTGATTAATACCATACAGAGATGAGGTCTGGACCGTGACCTGTTCAATAAATCAAGTACTAGTTAGAAAATCGATCAAGCTCGTCTGTTATATACCCTGTACCTGCCAACGTTTTGTGTATAACTGATATATTAAAAGTTGGTCGAACGATATTGAATGATCCCTACATCACGAACCATCTGTTCCGTGCTATAGTTAGAATACTGCTCGTCCGTCTGGTGTCTGCAGTATAAAATGCATATGGATACGCGTTTTGAATCAGTCCGGTAGCAATTTTTGCTGCTGTAGTTGTAATGGATGTAAGTGGATTTTCTTCAATCTTAAAAATATTTAACTTTTATATGGCCTAGATGAACAAACTGTCTTTAAAATTATATTAATCTTTATCACCTGATTTGCCCCTTATACCCCTTGTACCTTTTTGTACTGGGTATCAAAACATTTTGTAGATTCATATTTAGTTATCAGTGAGATTAGCGAACTGCCAAATATTTCTATATATTAACTTAATATTATTAAGTGTTTCAACATGTTTTTAAAAATCTCTTGACTCTCTCTTGAACATCAGAGACGTCTTTTTTGTACTCACTGCGAATCTACAGGTTAAAAGTCTGCCATTTCATAGCGAATTACTTAGTAATCCAGCGACATGGCGAGGAAAACCACATGGATGGCTTGCTGCCTGCTACTGCTACAGTGGCTAGGAGCGGAAGCTAGCCCCAACACACAAATCCTAGACAGTATACTGGGTTACATGAACGAGACAGCGGATCCTTGCATAGATTTCTTTACCTACTCCAGTGGCAAATATGCTGCCAAGCATAGGGACGACGCGTATGGCGAATTAAACTCTGAGATTGAGCAGAAGGTGAATGAGAACTATATGCAAGTGTTCAAGGAACTGCGCCTGCAATCGCAAAGCTTTGACGAAGCCAGCGTGGAAGCCAAGGTGTGGCGTTTCTATCAAACTTGTCTTACGGCACCGAATGAGAAACGCACGGATAAGCATTTCCTGGAGCTGGTGCAACCCGATGAGAATCTGACCTGGCCACAGTTTGCTGCCAGTCGCGATGAGTGGCCCAAGCTAAGTTTCAAATGGTTGGAGACTTTAGCTCGTCTGCGCCGCTATGGTCTGGACAATGTTTTAATCAGGATGACTGTAGAAGTGGACGCTATAGACAGCAGCAAGTACATGGTGACGCTAGACAAACCCAGTTTCGAAGACAGGAACGAGCGTTTAAGGGGTTATGCGGCCACCAAGAAGCAGCTCATAAAGCTGGGCGTTAATTATGGACGAGCATCGTCCCTAGCCCGAAATTTGAGGAAACTGGAAGCAGCTGTAAGTGAGATTGCCGACGTGGAGGATGAACCCAACGATGATCTAAGCGTGTTGGAGTTAGAGCGTTTGAATGGTGCCAACTGGAGCAAATATCTGGAGATTGTTCTGGGTCACTCCATCCCGGTTACCTTTAAGGTGCAGATTCAGAATGTGGACTATTTCGTGGAGCTGATGTCTCTCATCAGGAACTGGGATAGTGAGTTGGTGGCCAGCTATATCATGGTACGTTTCGTTCAATATCTCAACGTGGGTAATGTGGGCCGTGAACCCATCCAGTGTGTAGAGAATGTACGCGCCCATATGGATCTTGCTACCACTTTGCTGTATGAGGAACGCTACTTTCCACCGGCCAAGCAGCAGCAGTACCGCACCGAGGTTCAGCAATTGTTCGAGGTCATACGTCAACAATTTCTTATCAAGATCGAGAGCAACAAGCTGAAGCTGAACAGCACGGAGCGCGACTTTCTGCTCCAGAAGTTACGCTCGATGAGTGTCAATATAGGCAACCTGCCCATGACAGGGGATCATCGTCAGTTTGTCACACAATTCTATAAGGATCTTCAGCTGCCCTCACATGCGGACTATAATGCGGCTCGTTTGAAGATACTCGAACTGCAGTCACGTCGTTGGTTCGCACAGCTGGACAAGCCCTCACCCAGGGCCGAAGAGTATTTCTACTTCACCGACAACTTGGTGTCTATCAGTCCAGCCGCTTTCTATATGGAACGCCATAATGTGATTGTGGTACCCTATGATCTACTGCAAATGCCTTACTTTGTGGCCGAGTCTCATGATGTGTTCAAAATGAGTTTCTTGGGCTTCTTTCTGGCCCGAGAGCTGATAGAGGGCTTTGTACCTAGAAATCTGATATACGATGCTCAAGGTAATCCCACGGAAGTTGGTTCGACAATCGAAGAGAAACTACGTTCTGCTGCCTTGGAATGTTTCAAACACTACAGAGGAACCGATTCTTTGGATGAGCGTGTGGCGGATGTGATGGGTCTACGATTGGTTTACGATGGCTACTTTGGAACCGGCAGCAAGTTTAGCCAAGAGCAGCCCAATTTCAGCCAGTTGCCGCTGCAAAAGCTGTTCTATTTGAACTATGCCCAGTTCTATCGTGGTGATGTAGAGAAAGTGGATTTCTTAGGTCAAGATTCGGATGAACTACGACTTGAACAAAGTTTGAGAAATAATTTTGATTTTGGTAGAATCTTTGGTTGTCCTCAAAATCGGGAAGGTTTGAATCCACCCGATAAATGTGAACTTTGGTGAGGAAATAGCTTCCCATTTGAGATTTGTAGAATGAATAAAGAACATAGCTTGAAACGTTTCCTCTAGGGGGTCTTAGTCTTTAGTGTGGAGGTGGGCTTAAATCATATCAATGGTGAAGGCTCATGCATTCATGAAGCTTCCACAAACTTAGCCCTCATCCCCCCTCGCCCAGTAGGAAGCACTTGCGTCCGCTTCTCCAGTTTCCAGTACTCGTAAACGTACAACAAAACATCGTAAACTCAATTTGAGGCATTTACAATGATTTAATTAATTGGCAGCCCGTGTTCAAGTGGCCCTTCAGGCTGCCATTGCCAGGCAAATAATGCAAGTCTCGGCGAGAAGTTGGACTCGAGTGGTTGCAATCGATGCGAATTGCATTTGGAGGCAATGAAGCAGGCCAAACACGATGGCAAACTAATTGTGCAGAAACGGAGCTGAGCTGAAGCTCCGCGTGGGCCTGGCAAATGGCAAAAAAGTGTATACAAATGCAGGATTTCAAGTGTCTCCTCAACAAGTCCGCCCGGGAGCAAAATTCCATTTCCATTTAATTACAAACGAGAACCGAGGGGAGTCTCCTTTTGTGGGTGCATTTAATTGTGTTTGGCTTGCATCATTTTGCAACAATAAATTGTTGCTTTGCTCATTTTTTTTCCGTTCGTTTGCCTTCCTGCTCTCATGAGTTTGAAGTTGCCTGACCCAGAAACACAATTCATTTCTCCATCCTTATGTATCCTTACTTTCACTCATCCACACCACTGTCCTGGCACTCACTTCACGCTTTGCCATCCCCAGAGCTCTTGCGCTTCAATTGTTTCTGGTAGCCCCATTTTATCTCGCTGGGATACCCGGGATTTCTTTATTTAAGTCAAGTCGTGCCTCTCAAGTGTGCATGTGTGTGTGTGTGTGTGTGTGTGCAGCCTGCAATCAACATCAACGCATCCTGCAATTATCAACGTCAGCAGCAGAGGCAGCCTCCTCCCAACCAACTTAAAAGGTAAACATTGCTGCAACTGTGTGGCTGAGTCAAGTGGTTACTCCACTTTATGCATCCTTAATTGCTTGGCTTACGGTGACAAGCACACGTCCTGTTCCCGTGACACTGATTTGGCATTGGGCACGGGACATGGGGACAAGGCGCCATCTGTGGCCCACATTGCCAGCGGCATGCCCAAGTGGCGGCGATTCGTCGCACGGATAAAGTCAACTCGGTTTTGCATGTGTTTATATTTAACTCACGATGTTACTCTGATAAGGCAACACAATGACGAGTGGAAAAGGGGTTAGGTGACAGTGTCTCTTTAACACTTACACACTCAAAAGCTTACCAGGAATCTAAGCCGAACCAGCTAATTCAGCATTCTTTTGATAATGCTGAACTATATCAAAAATCATAAAGCAGGAAATTTTTAAACATTAAATTATATTAAGTTCTTCTTTAAATCGAATTGATTCTTACACTCAGAGACCAAATAGAGAATTTCATACTTGGATCTAGAATGTTTAATGACAGAAGTTCTATAAGAATGAAAATTCATAATCCAAGAGCGAAAATTCTTGATCCATGTATGAATTTTCCATCCCGTTTTTCGAAATCCTAGAGCTTCAATACTTGAACCAAGTACGAAACAATCTCACATCAAGTAGATAAATTCTTCCCATTCATAAATCAAGAGCATAGTGCATTGTCAAAAACCAAGAATGCTCGAAAGCTCTTCATGTTCAAGAGGAAGATCGTTTACTTTTGAATCAAGAGATCCACAGATTCCCAAGTAAGGACGCCAATTTTCCTATCACTATTTAAAATCAGTGTTTTTTCACTTTTTGTTTTAATTTATTTCATAGAAAAAATAATTTTCAAACTACATATGTAGCAAGCTTTAGCCGACTTAAGAAACACACAACACCACAAAGCAGCAACAAACTTTGCCTTTTAACTGTCAGTCCAACAGCCGTCTTTCCATGCCTGCAATGCCATAACTGATTGGGAATTCCAAAGCAATATGAGTTCAAAAATCTATGGCGTTTTCCCACACACCCTTCTCACATAAAAAACGAAACTGTGAAAGCGGAATTAAAGCTATTCTCTCAAATGTGCTTCTCTCCTCTCTCAGTTTCTTTACCTCACTCCCCTCGCCTAAAAACACCAAACTGAGAATTAATCTAGCTCGATTTCAAGAGCGAAATTCTTGAAAATTCAAGAACGATTAGATTTTCTTTTGTATTCGATCTATTTTTTTCTTAGTGTAGTAATGCTGAGCTTAGGCAACCCTTAAAAGATTAAATCAACGATAGTAACATCTTAGTAGTCATTATGTAGCAGACTCTTTTCGGTTCTTTCCGGTTTTTACATTAGTGATTTCGAATTTGGTATATGTAGCATTTTCTGGTAAGCCATTAAGGTAATCTGTATCAAACCTTTACTTTGATACCACCTTTTAATACGACGGGCTCAATATGAAAGGCTTTAAGCCGATTTACTCCTTCAATTTTGTACAACAACCTTCTTCTTGTTCTTTGGCCATCACAACCGTTTTACGGTCTCGGCCGCTGCGACTAATGCACGCCACTCGCCTCTGTCCCGAGCGGCACACCCAGCAGGAGGGCACACCCAGCTTCGAAATATCTCTCTGCACCTGGTCGCCCCATCTCAGCTTCGGTCGACCCGGCTTGGGAGTGCCCCCTAACTCGTTCGCATTCCGATTGTACACCCGTTTTGCTGGAGCGTTGTTGGCCCTGCCCGCCTCTAATATACCCGTTTCCCAAAGGAATAAATGTTTGATAGTCTTCTCTTATGTTAATTAACAGAACATTAACATTAATGTAAGCCTATCAAAATTATGTTAGCAAACAGCGCATGCAGCGCAGAAGAGTAAATATTGGGCACATATACTACATTTCCTTCTGCCTATTACATACATTTGAACGACTTTAGTATACCCTTTATACTCTACAAGTAACGGGTTTAACGAGAACACTCCTATAAATAAAAGTAAAACACTGAACCTAACCGATACCGCGATTCAGTTAGCTCAAAAATCTATGGCTTTAAGCCTCTGAGAACCAATAAGTCCTAATTCTCAAACAGTTGGCATCCTCAGCAATCGTCGCAAAAGCGATGAAGCGAGTTCAAAGCAAGAATATAGCGACAAAGCAGTTAGGAATCTCCTTTGTCACCTTGTACTCGCTTCATCGCTTTCAGTCGCTTTGAATCTCAAACAATCTATTGCTTTCTCTTTCAGCTTTAGCAAGCAACTTGGCTGTTATTGTTGGTTGGTTATTGCGTTCATGACTTGAAAATCAGATTTGGGTATGGCAAGGCACGAGAAGCGACACCAATAAACTTAGAAATTAGTATAGAGAGAGAGACTGAGAAAGGGGGTAAGACCTTATTAGGATGTACGCCAATTATGGAGTAATTATTTAGAATATGGATTATTGTGTTATAACTTCCTTGAGTCAATCAACGAGTCAATAAAACTATGAAACTTCTTCACCTAATTCTTTGGAGAAGAAATAGACAAGATGGCTGTGAGACTGGGGACTGAATTCGTTTCAATTTTTAAAGTTCGGAGTCGGATTTTCAAAAAACACGAGCATCCTTTGGCATTTTTTACTTAGACCTTAAGTGTCCGCAATGAAGTACACAAATGAACAAGCTATAATCGTACAATTACAAGCTTCAACTTTGCCTGCATAACTAGTCCATTCCCCAGACTGTAACACGCAATCTCTCTCAGCAACAACAGCAGCCGCCGTTTCAGCTTAAATTTATTGATTGTTCATAGAGACCGATTATTTATCCACCACATTTCGATCAGGGCCTCCAACTCTCCGATACGACGCGACGCCTGGTTAGCAAACACTTGTGGCCATGTTACGTGCAACGAGTTAAGGCCAAAGGCGATGGGCGAGAAAGAGGATGAGTAAATTTTGCTATAGATTGACGTTCAATTGTTTTACGTACGTATGTACTATGGTGTACATGTATGTATGTATGTATAGACCATGACAAGTTACAAGTGTGGGCAGTAAATTTGCATGCGACAGCAAATACTCAATGGACGTTTACAAGAGGAATAATGGGGATGACGTAGGGCGGTTCGGCTGGTGACTTTGGCACCCACGCAATGCGTTGGGTAATTCTGTCAACATTGAGGGGTTGCGGTTTTTCCACAGGCAAGGGGGATAAAGAAACCCTGCGAATTGAAACGTATGTAACGAGTTTGGGATAATGAAAAAAAAAACTGCCTTGTGAGCAATTTAGGGGCACTCTTTTAGTAGGGTGAGGTACTTTGACATCCACGGCAACTAAACTGTCAACTAAAATTGAACTACTTTAGTTGAGAAATGAAAAGAATAAGTCGGAAAATTCTTAACCGGTGGCGCTGTAGGCGCATATTTCGTTTTTCAGTTTAATCATTCCTATTCGAGCCCATTTCCTTTTTAAAGCACGATTAAAAAGTAAACAAATTAAACATCGCATCTACGGAAAATTGCTGGAGCACTTTTGGAAGGTGGAAGAACGGCATATTCAACACTGAAGCTTCCATTAAACCTGCAAGCTTACAGAACTCCAGTTTGCAACATTCCAAAGCGATCAACCATGGCAAAAGTGTTGAAAAAATTTAAATTTATCATTTGGGATGAGTTGCCGATGGCGCACAAACGATCATTAGGTTTCAATTAAACGCTTGTCTCTAGCATTTGTATTCAATTGAGTATTATTATTCGAGTGTTCCAGCAACATGATAGAACCGCTGTAAGTCGGAAATGATCTAATTCCGGTAAATACTTCCAGTGGTATAATGTTGATTCTAATGGCCCCATTTTGCTCTTTAATTCAAGGGAAAAGGACCTTTTTGCTGTATATTTGAACGTTGGTCAAAATTCATTGAAGTCCTGTCTACTTATGGTATACCAAACCCGTATGGATAATAAAGCTCCAGCAAAACGAGTTATGGATCACGCCCAAGCCGGGGACTAGGTGAAGAGAGATATTTCGAAGCTGGGTGTGCCCCCAGGTGGAGGCGAGTGGCGGGCATTAGTCGCAGCGGCCGAAACCGTAAAACGGTTGTGATGCTATCATCAGGCCAAAGAAGAAGAAAGTCTTTAAAAGGGCCGTTCAAGGAGGAAGAATGCTTAATTCAACAAACTCCCTTGACTTTCAATCGATTTGCAGTTCCTGCTCAAACCTATTCAGTTCTCAACTACATAGCACTTGAAATGGTCATAAACAAGTCACAATCTGGAAATGTTATGCTATAAATGGCATGTTCCAGAGTTGGGAAAACATTAACACTCTTTACTTGCGCTTAAAATATGTGTATAAACAACCAGAAAAAAGCAGAACGAATAGTTTAAGTACGAACTCTGTTAAATAAAATCTATTTGTTCTTGAATTTTCAAGACAAGAATTTCGGTCATGAAACCGAGCTAAATTCTTTCTCAGTTTGGTGTTTTTAGGCGAGGGGAGTGAGTTATAGAAACTGAGAGTGGAAATCAAGCACATTTGAGAGAATACCGTTGAGTCCGCTCTCACAGTTCCGTTTTTTATGGGAGAGAAGTGTGTGGGAAAAGTATCAGCGGATAGCTCCAACGATTTTTCCACTCACGTTGCTTTGGAATTCCCAAGCAGTTATAACCTTGCTGGCATGGAGAGACGGCTGTTGGACTAAGAGTTTACAGGCAAAGAATGCTGCTGCTTTGTGGTGCTGAGTGTTGTTCGAGCCGGCTAAAACTTGCTATATTTTTATCAAAAAAGGAAAAAAAACTGATTTTGAATTGTTTTTTGATTGGAATATGTGCGCTCTTACTTTTGAATATGTGGAGCTCTTGATTCAAGGGTGAACAATCTTACTCTTGGACCGGAAAAAACATTCTTGGTTTTTCACAAGCATTCAAGAATAAGCAATCTTGAATTTGAGTACGTTCCAGGAATAAAGTACCTACTTGTTTCAAGAATTTGTCTACCTGATTTGAGAATATTTCGTACTTGGTTTATTGAAGTATTGAAGCTCTAGGAACAAAAAAAAACGGGATAAGAAATGCTTACTTGGATCAAGAATTTCGTTCTTATCGAACTTCTGATATTAAACATTCCTGATCCAAGTATAAAATTGTTAATTTTTTCTCTGAGAACCAAATTTACAAAAAAAAAAATCGACTTTGGGACCAAAGTGCAGTGTTTAGAACAGAGGCCGGCGCGTCGCTATCTACTGGGCATAGGCAAACTCTCAAAAGCAGCCCAGTCGAGACCACACAGTATAAGCTCGTCGTGTTGCTTCGGCGCGCCGCTGAGCTGCTTGTTCGGCTCTGGTTTAGCTGCGTCGCTGCTATTGCTAGAGAACAAATTGATTAAGTATTTTTGCTGCTCTCAACTTCTTATCTGTTGCTGCGCACTCACACACCAATGCTAGAAAGTGATTGTGTTTTTGCCGGCCATTGGTTTAGAACCAAGTCTTGCTTGGTTGCATTGATACTCCCAGCCCACTTTACCACACGTCTAAAATGCTTCTTTTTTTTTAAAATAGGTCTTTCAACTCAGTGTGTGTAGGGTATAAAATCAACCGTCAGTTGTCTAAAAGTTCGCATTCTAATTCAATCATTTGCTTTTAGTTGGTTTTTGCGGTATGTCAGAGGGCGTTGTGAAGAAGGAGGTGTTTTTCGATAATGAACCTGCTGCTTCGACAACCTAGTATAGTATTTATCTACCCATACATAGACAATGTGACAGGAAATTTAGTTTCTCGCACAGTGCAAAAACTTAGTTTGCGTTCTGAAGAAGTTTGTCATGGGGTAGTCTTGCTCAGAAAACTTTGAAGGAGGAAAAATTTGTTTCTTTTGTTTTGTGCTGAACTTTTTCGTGCCACTTTGATAAGGTGTGAAAAACTAATTAATGAAACACAATCAATAGAAACTACTGAAAATGTTAGAAAAATGGAATGAAAAGTTAAAGCTGCGTGCCATCCCTTAAATAGAAAGTTGTAATGATTGAAGCTCACACATGATAAACAACAGAAAATGGGACTGCATTTGGGGAGATATAAATGCCGCAAACAAAGGAGGAGGAGTGGGAGAATGGTTTGCTTAAGGGTTGCAACGTTTGCCTGGCAACACTTCACTATACAGTTATATTTGCTTCTTTCCTTTCTGTTTTTTTTTTTGTAAACAAGTTTCGCTCGGGGGAAACGACACAAGGGATCCATAGAAATTTCATTTTCACTTTTGCAGGTGAGCATAAAACTTACAGAAAGAGAGAGAAAGAGAGATATAAGAGAGCGGGCATGCGCTGGACTTCTTAGAAGAGGGGGTTGCTAGCTCTTTTTAACAGCCGGAGACGTTTGAATTTACGAAAACAGCATCCAGTTGGAAAATGTACGCGCACTCAAACGCAACGAAAAGCGCGTGTGTAACGAAATCAGTGTTGAAACACTAGACACGGTGTTGACAAAAAAAAAAAAAATATTTTAAAAGAAGAAAACTTTCAAATATCTGAGTGCTATCCACTTTTTTTGTATTCTCAATCCTAAATCCTTTGTGCCTGCCTCTTAAGTGAAACAAAAAGTATCGATTTCGAAAAGAAAAGAAAAAGTAAATTTTTTACTTAATTAATGGTGCTTAATTTAACCTTTTCAACCCAGCCCCGAAATGGCAAAACTAATTGGCCAACATACCACAGGAAAATCACCTTTGTAGGCAATTGCACCGTGCACACACAATCACACACACACACCACAAATTCAGTCAAGTGGCAAAAAAAAGGGAGCAGCTGAAAAAAAGTGACTGGAAAGCGCACTATTGACACATATATACGAGTATAGAGTAGATTCGCGCATTCACCAAAAGTCCAAAGCAAAATGCCGCGGCCAAGCGAAAGAAAACGCCGCATAAGACACAACAGGAAATTCACTCACACAAACAAACACACACACACACACACAGAGGAACGCAACTGACGACGCATCTGAGGAAATGCGCGCTGTTGAGCTTTGCATTTTGGCTTTAAATTTTCAAAACACAGAGAGGCAGAGAGAGAGAGAGAGTAAGCGCGCTTTCCCAACTTTCCCAACTCTCTCACTGTGGCCCTCTCTCTCTCGTTTATGCCGCATAGGCTCCTTGAGTTTGTTTTGTTTTTGTTTTATTTTTGTTATTCTAATATTTTTGTTTGTTAACAACAAATGGGAATGTAAACAAAACCAATGGCCATAAAAATAAAATGAAAATGTGAATTGTATGCATTAACATGATTGTTGCGTGCGTTGGGAAAGGGTGGCACGAATACGAATGTGTCACGAATGCAAAACAAAAGACTACAACAACAACCGTTGCCTTGAAAAACGCGTTTAGTTAGTATATGTTTTGACATTGACATTAATTAAAGCGTGAGAATCGAATGAAACGGCTCTGGAGGAGTTCAACTGGTTGATTCTGAAGCAAAAAGTATAGCATACTTAGGGGGAGCCGAATTCAAATTTGAAATTGCAAGGGTTTTATAATTTTTAGCAGAAGCTTGCTTTACTCTTTAGAAATCAAACTTTAAAATCTCTTAAGTATCTGAGTATTATTCGCATTGCCAACGGAGTTTTACATAGATGGGCTGACCTTGAAGGCTCCCCCTTCCTTTACTTCCCGACCTAGAGCATGCATTTTCCCTAAATGGAAAATAAATTTTCACCGCATTTCACATATGTAGCTCGGTACAGAAATAACGCTCGACCTTTAACACAAACGCAAATGTTAAAGGAATTTTTTTCTGCAAATGAACGTCGACCGTACTTTTTCGACTTTGGGCAAAACTTATTTTTGGCGTTCTTACACTGAGAAAAAAAAAACAATCTGAAATCCAAATTGAAAACCTAAAGGAAAACCAATTAAATAATATGTCAAAACAGGCTCAGTTTTAGCTTGATACTTGCTAGGGCCGTGTGTGGTGCAGCGGGTAGTGTGTGTGCCTGCTGTGCAAGAGATCGTGAGTTTGATACCGCCTCGGGCCATCTAAAAAAAAGTTGATTTCCTTAACGCGGTTAGCTTTACTAGCTATTGGCACCAGCAATGAAGTAACCTTTGTCCTTTGACTAAGGCCAAATGTGTATGTACATTAGAGCAGACCTAAAAACGGCAAAATGTAGGCCTCAGCATACCAGAAGCTAATACTTGTTGTATATTTAGTAATTGGAAAAAATTTTATTTTAATTTTTATAGGGGTCGCTAAGGCCTAAAAGTTTTGAGAAAAATTACTCATACGACATGTCCACCAAATCAAGAATTTTTCAAGTAAATCTTTGGTACATTTCAATTGTTGTCATCTTTCGTAACATTCGTAACACAGTTATCTGCGTTTCTATCTAGAAATGGAACAATTTTTAAACTAAATCAATCAATAACTTTTTGTAAATAAAACAATAAAATACAAAAACTTTAGATCCTGCGCGAGCCACTTGAAACTCCCTTTTTTCAACTTTAGTTTTTTTTTACTTGTATTATACACCAAAGCGCCTCAGATAGGGGGTGAAACCATCACCTTAAACATTTCATACGCAGCAGGTCCGCTGTAATGTACTTGCTAAGGAAAGAAATCGACACGGAATATAAAATTTGATCCCATTGGCCGTACCATCCCAGTGGAATAAATGATCTATTTCTTTGGCCCCGAATGCTTAGAAACCGAGTTTCATTTAGATTGACCCAAAATACCGTTCGTTTGTTCCGTGCAAGAAATTCCAAGAATTTTCACACCCTCGCACAGTGGGCGAAATGAATGTTTTTACATCAAGCTTGGTCTTATAAAACAGGTCATATAAAAGTGGTCATGAACACTAAAAGACCTTTTATAAGGTGGCACTATATTTTAAATCTGGCTCTTAATGTTTTCAGTTTCATTACGATCCAAGTCAGTCATTTCTTTCTGACATAGAATTTAAATTGGTCCAAAGCAGGGACTAAACCCGAATCGATTTTCGCTTTCGGTCAGGGTGTCTGTTTAGGCCGATTATGTGAATGGGTTGCTTGTCCGTTTCCTAAGCAACTAAAATAGCTTTCGGGCAACATAAATGCCTTGATCGAGTCCGAAATTAGTTTCGGTTTTAGTCAATGGAAGAAAGTATCTAGTTGAAGAAGGTAGTGTGTTTTTCGTTAAATGGAAATCCGGTTCGATTCGTATTACACCTGATTGCTTAGCTCAGTAAGCCAGATGGCTACTCAGATGACTGTTTACACGGGCTGAAGGATTAATACGAAGGAAATCTTTGTTTTACTTTTGATTTACAATAGTTTTTTCTTACTTTCGTTCAGATTAGGATGTACCGTGTGACCCCTCAAAAGGGATACGAAAATTCCGTGTCGAAAAATATTAAGAGTGAACCTCTCCAAAACCATAGTTTCCTGAAATAAACATGTTTTTAACCGAAATCGTCTATTAACCACTGAACCGAACCAGTTCATTTATGTTTCTATTTGATAAAGAAATTTTCCAGATATTTCTTTGTTGATTATAAAAAAACAGTGTGACCAGGAGTTTCTTCTAAGAGCCCACGGCCTTGTACTTTGATTTAAAATAAAGTAAATTTTGTTGTTTCATACAAAATACAAAAGAGACTGTTAATTAAGCTAGACAAGAAAGAAATTCGCTTAGCAATCTGTCTCTCTCTGTGTAACAGAACAACAGAACGAGGCAAGAGCAAATTCCTTAAGTAGTTTGAAGGCCTAAGGGTGGAACTTTCCGAAAAAACCCCTTTCTTTGTGCTCACTTTCACCCTAAATAGAAACCACTGTTCCAATTTCAACTTACTAGCTTTTACCGTTTAAGCTTTGCGTTATTGAAAATCGGTCAGTGAATCAGTCAGTACGAGACATTAAGATGGAACATTAAGAGTTGCGACTGGTTGTAGAAGCACTGCCACTGGCTTTTAGATTGTTCTTATGGTTTGTAAATAGAATTCAACTTTAGAATGCAACAGGAAATCTTATCATTTAATACTCTCACTGATAAGTGACAAAATTACTGATAGCCTAAATGATAATTTTCGGGAAATTAATTATGCGATGATTCATGCCAAAAATATAAGAAATTGGGCTGAGTTAGTCTGATTGGTTAGATAAGTTTTGATTCTTTTCTTTTTGGACTTTTTATAACCGCAAATAATTGCTAGATGATGCTTCAGGCAACAACTTCAACCTCAAGTGGGGCTCGAAAGCAGACACAGACACAAAAACATACACACACACCAACAAAAAGCCAAAAGCCGGTACACGCACACCCATAGGCAAACTATGTATGTATATGCAAAAGCCGCCAAAGCAGACCATAACACACATACATACTTACATACATACAGACATTTTGGGGGGTTGCTTTTTGGGCGTTGAAAGCGCTTTTCACTAATTCAATGCGACATTGAAATTGTAAGGCAACATCCAAAAGTGCGATGCCGTCTGCAGACATCGACTTGAAGCTGGATGGAGTTCAAGGGGGGTGGAGGAGGCGGGCCGGTGTCGAGACCGGAAGGGCGGCGGCAGCCTCAGTTTTTGATTTTTTTTATATGTATATTTTTGGCTCTTAGCCCACAAAGTTTTGCGTGGGGCGGACAAAAAGAAGGAAGCTAAAGAGGAATATGCCAATATATTGCGAGGCTGGTTTGATAAGTTAAGGAACTTGCTTAAATTTTCAACTATCATCTGCTTAATTTTGAACAGCATTGTTTTAAGGTTTGACAACCTTTTGAATTTCAAGAATCGGTTAGTAAAAGTCCGTGCGTTACTCAGACAGTTGGCATCTCAACTTAAGCGCGGTGTCCACTCGACGCGGAAAATTACGCGCGAAATAGACGATGTTTCGCAGATTCTTAACAGAGTCTGCTAAACTGCTGTTATCAACATGATAACCGAAATTTGGCCGTCGATAATCTTTTCAAAGTTACCTGAAATACGAAAACGACCTTGTAGCTTGAGTTTGTGAAAATAAAAACAAGTAAGAAGTCTGTCAGGCCCGATTTATACCGTCCTGTGGGCGCCATCACGTGAGCCGCCCGTTTGATTCCTTTGGCGGATCGATAAACAGTTCTGATTAAATATGTCCAGAAGGAACGAACCTTCTATCTATAAAACTGTGGGAGATCTGACGTTTTTCCAATTTGCGGGGGCAGGAGGGGCGTGGCCAAAACTGAAAAAAACTTGATCTGCCTGCAAGTATAAGTTTTTCTCTCATACAAGTCGAACCTCTATCTCTTACCATCTTTGAGTTCTATTTGTTCATAGGGACAGACAGACGGACAAACCGTCATGGCTAGATTGACTCTCCTGTTGATGCTGATCAAGAATATATATACTTTATAGGGTCGAAAAATCTTCCTTCTGGATGTAACTTTTGCAAAAACTTTATATACTCTGTGTACCTCTAGTACAGAGTATAAAAACACCTCTAATACTTAGATCCATTTGGACTCGAACATTTGGGAACATTTGGTGATAATTTCTTAAACATTTTTCAGAAAAGACTCAAATTCGGTTAAAAGTGTTGAGTGAATCTCGCAACTTAGTCTAATTCTCTAAAGTTGTGCTCCCGGCTACTTGCTTTATTGAGTGTTTTTTAAAGGCTCAGCCACATAGTATGTCTTACAATTTGAACGACATAACAAGGTTAAAGTGTAGCTAATTGATGTGTCTCCCTGAGAAGTAAATTACATTTTGATCAAACAAACTGCGAGAGCGATTACATATCAGAGAGATTTCATAAGGAGATTTGCTATCACAAATGGTACCCCTGGGGTAGTCTAGTCGAAACCTGTTTTGTCCGGTACTACACTTGTTGCTTATAATTAGAACATTTCCCATTGACTCACCATCCACATTCTGCATCCAGAGGGTTTCGCTCACATTGTTGATATCGGTGACATAGGTCACGGGAAAGATCCACTTCATGTGTGGCACCACCTTGTGTTTACTGGCCAGCGTGAGGTGCCGCGTCTGGGCACTTCAGTGGCATTTACCGTGGTCTGGTTATAGTTATTACCATCATAGGACTCATCGTGTATGGCCAGAAAATCGGCTGGTTTGAAAGGCCGCTGGGAAATGGAAATGCTGTTGCCCATTTTGGTGACCGTGAGCAAAGGAAAACCCGGTTGATGCGTCCATAGGGTCATCATGTCTTTGATTTTTTTTTGAACCGGTGGCTTTCTTGGTGCAGATGGTCCACAGATCTGTGGGTTCGGCGATATGACAACGTAGGGGACGTTTCCATTCAAAACAAAAAAGTTTTCTTACTACAACTATTTTTTCGACCGATCGTTCCTATGTCATCCGATCCGGCCGGTTCCGACAAATATGCAGCGTATAAGTATTAAAAGACTTCGTGCAACGTTTGGTAAAGATTTCTTTCAAACTGACGGAGGAAATAGCATAGAAACAGACAGACGGACAGACGGACGGATTGACGGACATGGCTAAATCAACTCAGCTCGTATTCTAATATACTATATATACTTTATGTGGTCGGAGATGCTTCCTGCAAGGGTATAAAAATGTATTCGAACCTAAATCAATAACTCTGAAATCACTGAAAACGTACGTGGGTTCTTTTATAGTCCAGAGAATCAAAATGAAGACATGACAATAGTTTAAGCCATGATAGCAGATATTTTTATGTAGAAAATGGCAATTAATTGGACTAAAACATGAACTTTACCCAAAAATGCCAGAATTTGATTCAAATATAGGGACCAAAATCTAGCTAAAAACCTAGATAAGATCAAAGCGTTGACATTGAAATTGAATTTGCAAATGGCTTGATGGTGTGACAGCATTTGAAACGTACTGAAGAGGCTTTGCCTTGAGGCAGCCGAAACAGTCTGTCTACGCAACCACTGATGCTGTTCATATGTAATCTTTGTTGATTTTCTGATGATTATTGAATTATTATCAATCCTCGACCTTGAGTCGGCTAACAACCACTTTGACTAAAATCAAATAAAAAATATAAATAAATATATTCACTTGGTTTTCTTTTACATTAAAAAAAAGTCTTGCGTGTCGTGTTGTAATTAGAAATTTCTGAAAAAAAATTAATTTGTAAAAATGATCTGTACGAAATGAAATTGGTTCAAGAAACTTGCTGTTGCAACAAGAACTTTAACTCCTGCCATATTTAAGATATTTTTCACTCCGTTCTTCTTTAATGACTCACCAAACATCCCTCGTGTCTGTTTTTTTATGGGGATGCTGCATAAATTATGAGTATTTGAGCAGCAGATTATCGACTTGTCGATGAGAGTTTTGAGGTTTACTTTTTTTTATTTCCCTGTGACAAATTCTGTGTGGGCTAGCGGCTTCGCTTTGAATAAAATATGAGTGGCACGTGGCAATGGCCGGTGGCTGAGGTAAAAGGGTTCAAATCGAAACGTGATTTCATTTTTTTAGAGCTCACAATTACCGATTACCGAATTTTGTTAACACTCGTGAGCGCGGCGTTTTTTGTGAACGCACTTAAACGTACGTATTGGCCGGAAAGCAAAGAGAGATCGGCCCCGTTAAGATTTCGGTCGTTGGCGGTGGTCAGAGAGGTTCCAAAATTTGGCGTCGCGAGCGCATCGAGATGACAAATGATCCGGATTTGGATGATTGCGCATTTCTCTCAGGTAAAATGTGCAAATTGCAATGGCACTCAGCTCCCTCCCCATTCATCTTGCAAACATTTAATATTTAATTTAATATGACTTCCCCTCTCCATTTCTCCCCTCTGATTTTAATTACATTTTGTCAGGTGGCGAATCGAGCGGTGGTCGCCAGACGCGCGCCGGAGTTGCTGTCTGCTCGCAACGTCGCGCCCTTCTCGTTGCCGGCATTGTCCTTGGATCCCTGCTCCTGACGGCCATTATCATTGCCTACGCTGGACCGCAAAATGGTAGGTTGCATTTGCATTGTACATATTTGCATTTCGGTTTGCAATTTTCTTTTCGTTTTTATTTTATGGTACATATTTCCACCACAAAAGAAAGAAAAAGAAAACAAATAAAAGAGGGGAACAGGAACACCCAGACTAACAGTTCCATGGAAGGGTTGTTACTTGATTATTCTTTTTGTGTCTGAAGTGTTTGGGGACAGTATGAGTGTGTGTGCGTGTGGAATAAGTTTTTGATCTCGAACCGGTTCCTAAGCTTCTCGAATCCTAGGTTTTGGGTAATAGTTTCTTAGATTGATATTTTATTTTCGGCATTTCAGGCCAGCGATCGATGAAGTAGGACAGAGCTTGTTGTTTTTGCCTTGTTTTTGTACTCTAATACGGTCTCAACTGTGGTCGGGAGTGGTGCAGCGGGTAGTGTGTGTAAGAGGTCGTGAGCAGAATCCCACTTCGGGACATCTGATGAAAAAGTTTTTGCTGTGAAACATCTTTAATTTGGGTACGGAAGATTTGAGTATGAGTAAAATTTAATTTCAGCTTTAACACGTCACGCTGACATAGCATATGTATTTCGTGGTGTTGTTGTTAAGCGGTTGATGGAGGTCATGGTGCTGAGTATCGAATACTGTCTATCAAATATCAAGTACTGAGTATCGAAGACTGTGTATCGAGTTCATAGTATCGAGTACTTAGTATGGAGTACGTTGTATCGAGTACTGAGTATGAAGTATGTAGTATCGAGTACTGAGTATCGAGTAATTAGTATCGAGCACTTAGTATCGAGTATTTTAGTATCCAGTACTTAGCATCGAGTACTTCGTATCGTCTACTTCGTATCGAGTAGTTAGTATCCAGTACTTATCATCGAGTACTTCGTATCGAGTACTTAATATCGGCTTTCGAGTACAAAGTATAAGTCTGAGTATCAAGTACCTAGTACTGAGTATCGTGGTCTGAGTATCGAGTACTGAGTATCGAGCTAAAAGTATCGAGTAACAAACACACTCACAATTAAGTAAAAGTCTGAGCACATCGTATACAGCATATTTCACATCAATGCCTCGTAAATGTTAGCCACACTCACACCTTTTCATACCCTTGTCCCGATATTTGTAACGCATAGAAAGAAGCATCTTCGACCACATAAAGTATATATATTCTTGATCAGCATGACGAGCTGAGCCCTGTCGGTCTATCTGTCCGTCCTTCTGTCTGTTTCTGTGCTCCTCTATCTCCTCAGTCAGTTTGAAAGCTATTTTCACAAAACTTTGCACGAAGTCCTTTGGTACATATGCGCTGCACATTTGGCGGAATCGGCCGGATCGGATGACTACAGCATATAGCTGTCATAGGAACGATCGGTCGAAAAACTAGTTCTAGCGAGAAAAACTTTTTTGTTTTCAATAGAAACGCCTCCCAACTTCGTATTTCTTAGTTCGCTATGCTTTCCCATTATTCCACTTAGTTTGGTTGAAATCGGACATCTATATAGCATAGCTCCCATAGAAAAGTATTGTCTGAAAAGTTGTCTTAGTTTGAAAAACTTTTTTGTTTTCAATGGAAATGTTCTTAAAACTGGCATTTAATTAGTTGGTATGCTTTTATATAATTCTACAAAGTTTTATCAAAATCGGATGACGATAGCATATAGCTGCCATAGGAACGATCGGTCGAAAAACAAGTTCTAGAGAGAAAAACTTTTTTGTTTTCAATGGAAACGTCCTTATCATTGGCACATGCTTTTTATATATACTTTTATACAATTCTACATAGTTTTGTCAAAATCGGATGACTATAGCATATAGCTGCAGTGCGAATGATTGGTCAAAAAATAAGTTCTAGTGAGAAAAACATTTTGTATTAAATGGAATCGCCTCCTAATTTAGTAATTGTTAGTTTGTTATGCCTTTCCATGGTTCTACTAAGTTTGGTCGAAATCGAAGTGAATAAAATTGATCTGCCTGCAAGTAAAAGAAGCGTATGTCCCATACATGTCAAACCTCTATCTCTTACCATCTCTGAGATCTCTTTGTTCATACGGACAGACGGATGGACGGACGGACATGGCTAAATCGACTCGGCTGTTAATGCTGATCAAGAACATATATACTTTATAGGGTCAGAGATGCTTCCTTCTGGCTGTAACATACTTTTGCACAAACTTAATATACTCTGTATACCTTTGGTACAGAGTATAAAAATTTTGTTAAATTCGCCAACGTTTGGTTGGAACCATATCACATAACATGGTGTATTCACAAAGGCCACTACGACAGTTGTAATTGAATCATGTCTAGGTAAATGCAGGCAATATGCTGCTCTTGCTCCCACCCAAAGCAAACTAACTACCTGCTAACCCTGTGGACAGCTGAGTGTGTAATATGCTTTTAACAATATTAACTCAAACTAAGGGCCAAGTCATTATAATCTGAGTATAAATAGAAAGAAGCTCCCCATAGGCTGCATCACGTGTGTGTGTGTGGGGGGAAAATGTGATAGAGGTAAAAAAACATTCAATTGCAGAATTATGCAAAGTGCAAGCACAAACCTTGTGTTGCATACTTAATGGGGTTAAATGCAGGGCAGCATAATTCCATTATGAAGTTTGGTGTGAGTGTGTATGTGAGGGTGTGTGTGTGTGTGTGCTTGGTAAGTGCTTGTCCAATTCAATTATTACCATTTCCTACTACCAATCTATTAACTTTCTGCTTTTGCAATTGCGGCTCAAATTAGTTTCAATTTTTCAAAGCGCCATCAGCCCAAATGTAAACGGCCAGCTTTATACATAAACTATTTAAATATATATTCCTCCCCTCTCCCATACATATATATATATACACATATCTATACCAAATATGACTGTATCATTTTTTACAACCTCTTTTCATATTGTTGTTTCTTTGTTTTTTCGTAAAACAAAATGTTATATATATGAAAATTTCTCTTAAAAAAATGCTTGTTTGATTGGTAAAAATGTGAGTAACAATATTTCAACCCGAATCTTCTTAACCGGTAAATAATAATGCAAATCTATCTATTTATATATAAACCTAACACTGTCGGCATGTTGATGTCATTATTTTGTTGTTCCAAGAAACCCTTTCCACATGTTTATTAGTGTATTATAATTATTCATAATACTTCTGTACGAAAACGAAACGAAAACTATAAACCATTAAGTCATGGAAGTGAGGAGGATTAACATTCCGTAGCTCTACAATCATTCACGATGCTCAAATCTGTAGTTTACTGCCCAAGAGTACCAAGATCAGAGCTATAATTGTATAATCAGGAAGACGTATTTATGTTTCTGATTTCTCTCCATTTCTAATTAATAATTTCATTGCTCATTCGCCGAATGTAAAAAAGGGTCGCTCATTAGTTCCATCTATGGATGCTGTAGCTTATGCTCAGATCATGTACTTAAGTTATTCCATTTAGAACCCCAAAAACGTGAATTTTATTTAAGTTAAAGTGAATAGATAAATATGATTTAAATTTATAATTTCTTTATTGGATTTCCACCACAAATTTGTATGCCCTGGCAAATTATCAGTATTGTGGCTTGTTTTCAGCCAATAACTTCTTTGAAAAGACTTAACTTGCTAACGAACTGAGAGCTAACTTGTTTCGCACGATGATTCATGGCCTGGCCGAGTTACACAAATCTTCTTTCGAAGCAACCAAAAACTGAATTCTTGGGTCGCCTAAAAACATTAGAAATTTTTTCTAGCAAGGAATTCCTATGCTTTCAGAAAGTTACATAGTTGTTTAAAATACATTGAACTAATGTCTCTATATAAAGCCTTAAAATAGTAAATAACCTTATTCAGAACTTATTTGCTCACTTTTCCCACACCATGACGAAAGAGGCACATAGCGGCACGCCTCAGGGCGGAGTACTGAAACCACTTCTATGGAATCATGTGGTTAACGAACTACTACTGAAATTCCGCAGGAAAGCACCCAAGAAAAGCAAAGCATATGCCAACGACAGCAGATAATTATCACCTCAAAATGTCCATAGACTCGGTTCAAGTTCAATCATGGACTCTACTCTTAAAGATATAATAAAATGGGCCACAGAAGCGGTACTTGGTATTTACGCGAAAAAGAATAACCTCACTCTCTTTACCAAGAGGTACAAGGTACCTCAGTAGACTCCACCTAAGTTAAATGGAACATCACTAGCGACAAAAATCAAAGTAAACGAAAGCGTAAGTTAAAGTCGGTCCGGCCCGACTTCGACATACCCGTTACTCAGGGAAATTAATGTTGTATAGCCATCCCTTATGTTAGTTAACAGAGCATTAACATTAATGAGAACATTTCAACATTATGTAAGCAAGAAGCGCAGGCGGTGCCAAAAAGTATGCACTTTTTCTTATAACTCTGTAATTTTTTATCCGATCTTTATGAGATTGCCAAGTCCGACTGTCTGTCCGTATTAACGCACAGATCTCAGAGATGATAAGAGATAGAGGTTCGATGAGCATCGGACCAAAACTTCTTACACTTGCAGGCAGATCAAGTTTATTTTCAATTTTCGCCATGCCCCCTCCCGCCGCCGCAATTTAGAAAAAACGTCTCTCATCATATGTCAGTTTTATAGATAGAAGGTTTGAACCTTCTGGACATATTTTGATTTATCAAGATAATTTATCGATCTGCCAAGGGAATGGCAAAGATCGGATGTACGGTAGTCTAGTTATAAAGAAGACAAACAATTATGGGCAGCACCGGTCGCAACGGCGATGGGCAGCACGTCGCAGGTACAGATTATACTGTTCTCATTAAAGATGGGAAAAGGGGGATCATGAAGTTGTGCAAATGTGTGTAACGGGGAGAAGGAAACATTTCCGACCCCATAAAGTATATATATACATTCTTGATCCGTCTCTCCGTCGGATTGAAATAAAAACAGTAAACTCATATTTCTTTCAATTTTAGTCCCTCGTTCGAAGTAGTTTAACACTGACATTTATGATTTGCCAAGGTGTATAATCCAAAATTAGTACATAAATAGAATAACTCAAAGTATTCATAATTTTTTATTGTTCCCACCATAAGTTGATATGCTAAGGAATTGCTCCCACAAATCAAGCTCTTTTTTCTACTGATTCTATGCTAGCTTTTTTATTACTACAAATTTTTTAATCCCCTCGTCCCCCAACATCACCCTTCTTTTTTTGTTTTTATTTTTTTAGTTAATTTTCCTCTTTGTTAATTGTGTAAAATGCAGTTTGCTTAACATAAAGCATCAATGTGCTTAGCCGCAATTCCCCAATCCCATCAAGAGTCATTCATCTGGCTCCAACTGACTGGTTTTCATTGTATGTGTGTGTGTGTGTGTATTTTGCAGACTGTTCCTGTGCGGGCAAAACTGCGTCTGGCTATGAAACGGATGAAGAGAACAACACACTGCCATTCAATCCGATTGCAACGAATGGCGAGCCATTCCCCTGGCTGGAGAAGACGCTGCCCCTCAGTGCGCGACCGTTGCGCTATATGGTAACAATACACCCCAATCTGACGACATTGGATGTAAAAGGTGAGGGTCATTGACGGGGGACGTTCGAATGCAAATTAAGAGATTTTTAATGCGATTTTCCATTCTTTCTGTTCTGCTGTGTCAGGTCAAGTCACCATCGATCTGCATGTGGAGAAGGAAACCAACTTCATTGTGCTGCATATACAGGACCTGAATGTCACCGAGAAGGTGAGTGGTGGGGAGGGGTGGCAAATTATGCCAATTAGTATGGAGGAAAGACTACACTCAGAGAAAATGCAAGAACCATAAAAAATAATTGATGGGAAACATGCTGTTTAAGTTGGGCTCACTGAAAAATCGATTGAAAGAGTTCTAGATGGATCGATATAGAAATCTTACCGATTTGTACTTTAAATTTCAAGTATATTCTGTTCTTGGAAGTACTTAAATTAAGTACGAAACAGTCTAAAATCGAAAGCTATCTTTAATATTATTGAAATGAAAAGAAATGTTGTTGAATCAAGAACAATTCAAGTACAAATGATCTTGGATTGAGTACAAAATAGACTTTCAATGTCAGCTCCAAAAATTGTGCAATGAAAAATGCGAATTGTTTTTAAAATTCCCAATTGGTTCTAGCACTTTTGAAATGAAGTGCTGGTAGATTTCTGACCACTACAATAATTCCTTCTGGGTTCTTGGATCTTTCAGGCCTACTTTGCTTTAAGGTCGTTGTCTTATGAAGAACGAATTTAAGGGCTTAAACCAAGAACATTTTGATCTAGTTTGATGTGCTCTTATTTTGTTTCAAGGTTGACTTTAGAATTAATTATACTTCAACCAAGAAAACCAAGAATTAATGGGGTCTGACTTAAGACTATTTCAACCTTAAACTAAGATCAAAAAGACTTTAAAATAGTTAGAAATTTACGTAATATATCCGTATATTTGTACTACAAAGTTCTTCATTGTTTTTCGGAGTGTTCCGGCTTTCAATTATGTGTGTATTACTTTAAACTCGATACTTAGTACTAGATACTCATAATTCGATACTCAATAACTGGCTCTCGATACTCAGTACTCTATACTCTGTACTCGAAACTTAGTTCTCAATACCAAGGATTAGACACTAAGTATTCGGAAACCGGGACTTCAGGTAACCCCACATAAAGAAGTCGCAAGGGGTTAAATCTGGGGTTAAACCCTCTGCGTTGCGATCACTGAGCGACCGTTGGATAAATAGGCCTCTACGGCAAATGCTCTTTGCACGTTGCTCTACCGTAACACAACTTTAAGACCCCACCATTCGAATGAGACCACGCCCAGCCCTCCAGGTTATCGTTGAGCGGAATTACGGGAGTTATGTTGCCCCACCCTGTATGTTCATAATACTAAGTACACGATTCTAAGTACTCGATATTAAGTTCTCAAAATTTCCCATGTTAGCGTGACCTAAGAAATTCTTCCATTCCGAAATTAAACATGTTTCACCTCAAAAATAGCTCCTGAAATGAACTGAACAACCCCACAAGAATTAACAAAATACTTCATTGTATATTTTTTTCAGTGTACTAACTATTTTCTTATTGATTTCAGGCCCTGGTTACCCCCGGACCCAAGGGCTATGCCTTGAAAATTGTCAAGATACTGGAGTTTCCGCCACGGCAGCAGCTGTACATTGAGCTGAAAGAGAAGCTAAAAAAGAAATCGAATTATACCTTAAATTTACGTTGGTATTCAAAATTAAATCCGGAGCCAGAGGGTTTCTATGTGGATCAATATGAGAGCTCCAATGGGCTGGAAAGGTAGGCTGCTTTGCTAAAACTAAAGGAGAAGTCTTATGTAAGCTTTAACCCGCAGATTGCTGGCCGCCACCGTTTTTCGACCGAATGGTGCACGAAGAGCATTTCCCTGCTTTGATGAGCCACATGTGCGTGCTCCGTTTCGCATCTCAGTGTTTCGGGATCGCTTTCATATAGGCCTGTCCAATTCCATTGTACATACCACCGAAGATGTGGGCTTTTATATGGGCACGGGGCTGGTAGGTTACCCCTAAATCCCTAAGCTTCTCGAAAGTTAAATGATTTTTCTCTTCAAGCTACGCGATGACTTCATTGAAACTCCACCGCTGCCCGCCGATGCCGTGGCCTGGGTGGTCAGTGACTTTCAACGCGAATCACTGCAACCTTCTGCCGCCTACATACCCACTACAGTGGCTCCGGCCACCGCTGCCGGAGGCAAGAAATCCACCCAATTGCTGAACTACACTCAGTTGAAGAGCAAGAATCCTCCGGTACGCAATATCACTGCCCTGACCCACTCGTTGAATGTGAATCTGACGCCACGTCAAAATGCCAGCCAGCCGATTACCACAGCACTGCCCATGACCCTTAATGGCAATGGCAGGGTATCAAATCTGACCGCTTTGTCCCAGTCGACGGGTTCATCCATTAAGCGTGCACCCTCTTATACCTTCTATGCTCCGCGGGATCTGCTGACGCGTTCTTCCTTCATATTGCACACATCACGGGATGTCTTGGAGTATCTGCAAACCTGGTTGGACATCAGCTATCCTCTGACCAAGGTGGACTTTGTGGCCTTGCCTTCGCTGGATCGTAATCTGATATCCTCCTTGGGTCTGGTCACTTTGAAGACATCATTTCTGACGGATCCCAATTCAATTACCACCGAACAGTATCAGTTCAGTGCTCTCCGCATAGCCGAGGCCATGGTGCGTCAATTCTTTGGTGGCATCACCTCACGCAAAGTTTTGAAGGATGTGTGGCTCTGGGAGGGACTCATCCAATACCTGGGTATACACACTCTAGCGCCGCTTCATGAGACGTGGCCCCTTGCGCGAAATGTACTTACTCAAAATGGCCACCGCTGCTTTGGACATAGACGCCATACAAGGTTGGGATAGCATTATGAATGGCACCAGCCATGATGGCAACAATGAGGAGTTCTTCATACAGAAAACGGCAGCCATTTTCTCCATGCTGCACACGGCCATTGGGGAAGATCGTTTTCGCGGCTGTTTGGGCAGTTTTCTCAAGTTGAATCGATTTAAGACCGCCGAACCCACAGATCTGTGGACCATCTGCACCAAGAAAGCCACCGGTTCGAAAAACATCAAAGATATGATGACCCTGTGGACGCATCAACCGGGTTTTCCTTTGCTCACTGTCACCAAAATGGGCAACAGCATTTCCATTTCCCAGCGGCCTTTCAAACCAGCCGATTTTCTGGCCATACACGATGAGTCCTATGATGGTAATAACTATAACCAGACCACGGTAAATGCCACTGAAGTGCCCAGCACTGCGGCACCTTCAACGCTGGCCAGTAAACACAAGGTGGTGCCACACATGAAGTGGATCTTTCCCGTGACCTATGTCACCGATATCAACAATGTGAGCGAAACCCTCTGGATGCAGAATGTGGATGGTGAGTCAATGGGAAATGTTCTAATTATAAGCAAGTAGTTTAATGCGAAAATGAGCGTCCACTGCGAAACCGAGACAACGAAAAAGTGATTTCGTGTGGAGACGGGAACAATATGTCCGCTAGTTTGACTGAACGACCGAACGTCTTCAGAAACTTCCAATTAGCAACTAATGCGTTCGCTTAAGATGAAAAGCTAAACTCTTGGACAGCAGCCAAAGTTAATCGGATGTTGCGGCTGCCCATTGCAACTTGAGAGAGTAGAAGAGAGTTACAATTAGATTACAGCTAATGCAATTACAATGGAACAAGAGAATACAAGCAGCGCAGTCGCTGCTTCATACAAATTTACAATATGTGTGTATAGTTTGTATCTGGGCAAGACCGTGGGCAATTATCAAGTCAAAACACTGAATTTTAGCTAAGTTAAGTTGCGCCAAGGGATAAGTGTTTAGGTTGTTTTGGCTGCGTGACCCGACAATGAGAATCTTCAGAGTATTTTACAAGTCATTTTTTTGTATCGGTGATGGTTTACCACGCTCTCCACTATTTTCCATTTTCATTAAAGTTTAGGAGTTTGGCAGAATTTGACAGTAATCTATTAAGGCTCTAAGTACTTATTAATGTATAATTTTCTCAATTTCTTATAGTCACCTTCAATGTGCCGGAAAATGTTAAATGGATCAAGGTGAATGCCATCCAAAACGGTTACTATCGCGTGGTCTACAATGATGATAACTGGGCTAGTCTGATAGAGGAGCTCTCCAACAATCCCAAACGTTTCAGCAGCGAGGTAAATTTGAGATTCTCAAAATGATATCACCCCAAAATTAATATCGAACTTATTTAAGGACCGTCTGGGCCTACTCTCAGATGCTTTCACCTTGTGCCATGCCAATCTGTTGCCCTGCGAGATAACCATGAATATGGTTCAATATTTGCCCAGCGAAACGCATTATGGTCCCATGGCCTTGGCGGTGCGTCATTTGGAGAAATGGCGTCGCATTCTCAAGTATTCCGAATGTTTCCTGATGCTCAGTGAGTTTATCAAAATGAAAATATCCACCGTAATGGAGAAGGTGGGCTGGATTGATGAGGGTGATATGGCCAAACGGTGAGTTAAACACATAAATTCAGCTGGAACTTAACTAAGAGATTCAATTTTTGCACAGACTTATGCGTCCGGAGGTGCTGCTGGCCTCTGTGCTCTGGGAGGACATTGATAGTATAACGAAGGCCAAGAATATGTTGAATCAATACCTGTACTACAATGGTTCAGCCATAGCACCCAATCTGAGAGAGGTAAGACTTTTAACAATCTGTTCTAGCTATTTGAATAATGTGTCTAATTGTCAACTCTCCAGGTGGTCTATACCGGTTCCATCTTGTCGGGCGAGTACATCTATTGGCAGCATTGCTGGGAACGCTTTGTTACACTTCAACGCACCTCAGAGACCTTTGTGGAACGCATGCAGCTGCTTCGTGCCTTGGGCCGCACCAAAGATGCTTGGCTCCAGAATCGTTTGCTGTCGCATGTCACCATGCTGCCCACCGTTGAGGTGGTCCAAGTACTTAAGGCCATTGCCGGTACGCCCACGGGCGGTGCCATGGCCTGTCGCTTTCTGCAGGCCAAATGGTTTGAGCTGGAAAAGCGTCTGGGTGCCGGGACAATTAGTTTCGCCAAAGTGATATCAGCCATAACGCAATATGGCGCAACGAAGTTTGATTACGATGAGGTAAGAAATTGAAAGAGAATGAGTTACTTACTAAAATCTGATACGGAAGGTAAACAAAATTTTCCACACACAAATGGTTAAAAAACGTTAAATGTTTGGTGGTTTAGTTCCTAGTCTTCTCAAAGTCGAAACCGATAAATGAATTCAAGAATCAAGTATATCAAGCTTCATTATCTTGACATAAGGAGACAACTTTAGCTGTCTGTATAGATATTTTGAAGGAAAAAGCTCTCAGCAAGAACTGGTGCGTAGTCATACACAGGCTGTAGTATGCCGGTGTGCAGTTGGCTGTCGTTTGGCCCTTCTGTAAAAAGAGTTTGGGTTCCTATCATTTGATGGAACCGAGGGAGTAGTCAGCTTTCGATAAAGGTTGGTCAACAGCCGAGTCGATCTAGCCATGTCCGTCTGTCTGTCTGACTGTCCGTCTGTCCGTATGAACAAACAGATCTCAGAGATGGTAAGAGATAGAGGTTTGACATGGTATGGGACATATGCTTCTTATACTTGCAGGCAGATCAAGTTTATTTTGGGAAAAACGTCATATCTCCCACAGTTTTATAGATAGAAGGTTCGAACCTTCTGGACATATTTAGTAATCAGGATTATTGATCAATCCGTCAAAGGAATGGTAAATGATCGGATGAACGGTTGTCGAGTTATAAGGAAATCAAACAATTATGGGCAGCACCGGTCACAACGGTGATGGGCAGCACTTCACAGTTACAGAGTATGCTATAGTCGGGCTTGACCGACTTTCTTTCTTGTTAAAACTCGTGGTATGAAAAGCTTGTTCATATTATTACTCGTGCCAAGCAAAGAGCTTGCTCGTTCTGACTCAATGTGCCTGCGATCATTTCGATTATGTCGAACCAAGGCGACGAGCCCAACCAAGCCAAGTAAACGCAAAAGTGTGATCGAACATTAGAAGCTTGTGGCAGGTCTTTGATCGGAAGATTCAGTCTTGTTCTGATAGTGAAAAGTAGGGGGAGATTCATTCGACTTGCGTTTAGAGTTAACGAATGAGTAGAATTGCTTTGGATCATTACGGAAATTGTGATAAGCTGCAGGTAATGGTGAAAAATTCAGAACGAGCAGAAGAATACAGTGAAAGTCAAACGATGAACCAGTTTTCTGATATTTTTCAAAGTCTGGATTTCTTGATTTTAGGGTACGACAAGTGCGGTCGCCGCTGAGCCAACCTTTCAGCAACAGCCTGTCTGATCTTTTGCCTGCGCAGCTCTCTTAGCATTGCGATGTGTTTAGCAAATTGCTGCCGTCGATTGCTCACCTGCTTTGACGTTTTGGCAGCCCCTTTCGATCCGCTTACCTGTTGCATTCTCCTGAGCTACGCTTGCGAAGAAGTTTTTTGAATTCTCATTACACTCATCTGGCTTGCTTTTTTGAGGTTCGCGACAAATTAGACTTTCGTTTTCCAGACATATTTTAGAAAATCACAAATATTACAATTTTGGAATGTTTGAAGTTGATTTTTTTGTAAGATTTTACAGTTGGAGCGATTCCATTCGATGAAAAATTGAAATAATTTGTTAATTTCGCGTTTTTTTTACCTTTAAAAGAAAGTTAAATAGCCTAATTACTATTCTAGGTAATCAATCAACTGTGTGCGAAACTTTATCCAATTCCTTTTCAGCCATGTCTGAGTAATTGCGTACAAAACATTCATAGTAAAAGTAATCAAATAATATTCATTTGTATAATTTTCAGCTCAAGTCGCTGGTTCATCGTTTTGGACGTGGCCAGGGTATGTCGGTGCTAAATATGACCCTCAGCAGTGTTGCCTCCAATGTGGAATGGGTGGCCAGATCGCAGTCATCGCTGTACAAATGGGTGGAAAGTAATTTGCATTCGCATCGATAGGCCAATTCGTGGGACAAACACAATTTTGGTTCGTTTAAAGAAACACTTTGCGCAACTCTCAACTCATTTGTAATTATGTTCCTTGCATACACACACACTTTCACACACACACACACAATACAAATATATAGTATTATAATCAAATTAATTTTAATTGAGAAAACGATAAGCTAAACTATATGCTAATATTTACCATATCATTGCCATACACTTGCCATTATGCGATTATTAACAGGGTTTTGAGATCTCCATTAGTTGAGCCTTTTGTTTTCCTATATGCATATAATCTAGTATGAACTTTGAACTCTACTTTAGTTGAAAGCAAAATGAAGTAATACACCAAACGAACGTGAAATGTTTTTCTAATATGTACTTAAAAAAAAAACACACAACAACTGAACATACAAATATATATATCTCTATAAATCGATAAATCTCTATATATATATCTTGTATATGTATGTATATTTTACAAACCAAAAGCAGAGAAATTTAGCAAGTAAGCGTAAAGAAATCCACATATTTTTTCAGAAAAATCCTACAAAAATAACGATAACTGTAAAATAGCATTCTAGATTAGCAGCCCAAATATTTGTGTGTAAATGTGCGCATTGAGATATCACAGAACTCTTCCTTGTCCAAAAACAACTTTAACAAATGATTTATTATACATACAAAATGCCCTTAGAAGTTAACTTGAGATCTATTGGTGTCATCAGGGCTTGATCATATGGGTACATAAGATACGAAATCATTTAGTCATACATACATATGTACATACACATACATAGGCTTGCTAAAAAGCGACACTTTTTATTTATGCACTCACCTTAAACATACTAACATACCTATTTATTATTATAAAGAAATAGTTTGATTTATGTTTAAATAGATTATAATTTTTATTTGCCTTCAAAACTTTTGGAACTAGGCGAGGCTATCAAGACAATTGTGACCGTGAAAGCCTAGGAAATCCGTTGACTACTAACACTTGAAGTGTGTACAACACTCAGTGACACTTGAATAGTGCAAATGGGTATGGGTATAGCTTAAAACAGGCTCTTTACTTGTTATTTCTTACAGGGATGGATACCGGTTCTGAACCGAAATGAACCTAATCGAACCACTGGCTTCAGCTAGCGAATCAATCCGTAAGCCAAACCGACTTCGTTTCGGAAATGTTGCACTAAACCAAGATCATAAGTCAAAACTTTTCGGTTTGGTGCACGATTTTAAAGACAGAACGTTTAAGTTGGGAATTTTATACGTTTCCCTAAGACTTTAGGTTAAATTAAAGTTTACCTTTCGACACTCTACAAAGGAAACCACAGATAGACCGAATTGATTCTTAGCGATCGATGTAGCCTTTAAGGATGACGTTGATAGTTGGTGACCCTTCTAACTTGTAGCGTGCTGTGTTAAGACAGCTCGAGGTCAAAACGGTGTTGAAACTTCACGTCAGACGCTACTGATGTGTAGAATAATTGTCCCTGAAGATGGTTGCCTAGGTTGCGACCGATATATTGGATGAACTGGCACACATTTAAGGAAGACTTGTTAATATCTTAAAAATGTGATCCTTTAAGTATTCTGCCATTGCGCTTCGACCTCTTAATGTACCTCTAATGAGTCTGCATTCTTTTCTTGGAAGTTGCAACTTGAGTTGTCGTTCTCTACGGCACAATATTCCGTCTTGCTTCTTCAACTTACCATAATTCTATCTTAAGGCCCCGACGGACTGAAGACGTAAGTAATTCAGCTTACGCCATCTTATATTGCGTCAACGTGTGACCAGAATTAACAAAAAAAATTACGCCGATGCATCGCGTTGTTTCAGGTTCATGGCATTTTTAAATTAGCTGGTGGCGGGTCACACTGCTCAACCAGGTGTGTTTTGTTTTGATGACAAGTGATTTACGCTTGTGCTTCTGCCATGATAGCAATAGCTCTCCCGCAAAACCTTAAATCCAGTTCGGTAATCAGCAACTGTCACATATTGGTAGAAATATTAATCAATTTAATCAATCCAAAGTGCTAGTTTTTCTTCACATGTGTTCCAAACCTTCTTTTTGAACAACTCCGAACCCGGTTTGCAGCCCTGGTTCTGATGGAATACTAAAAAGTTTCTTACAACAGTTTTCCTCCCATTTCCCGACTTTGATTTCCGTGTAGCTTTTCCAAAATTTGAATGTCACGAATTCAATATTATCAAAAGTAAAGGTTTATAAATAAAATTAAAGCCAATCGCTTTGAACTAAACTTTCGGCCTTACAAACTTGACCACCCATTTTCCCCTTCGGGGTGAATTTTCCCGTTGAATGGTATGCAGTCATTGAAAATGAGTTTGAGCCCGATCGAATAAAAAAATAAAAAGTTTCGTACAACAGTTTTCCTCCCATTTTCCGACTTTGAGGGTAGATTCTAACAAATTTGAAACATCCGTATAGTTTTGAAACTGAGTTTGGAACTAATTACTGGGAGTTAAACTTTTGCCCATTCTACCTTGACCCCCATTTTCCGACCGGGTGGTAAATTTTCCAGAAAAAAATGGTATGCAGTCATTGGGTGAATTTTCATACAGATTTATTAAAAATTAGTTTGAACCTCATGGGATGATATACAATAGTTTTCTGTGAATTTCCGATATTTTCGGATTTCAATCCGCTTACAAATTTTTAGAGAGAATCTTCCAAACCGGTTCTTAGTACTCCGCCCTACTTATTTTTGCTATGCACTATTCAATTACCGCGGAGTGTAGCTCCCTTAATCAGATAGTTTGACAGATTGTCTTTTAATATTTATGAGAGTTTCTGTAAACACACACACAGACCTGATAAGTGAACTCGTTTAAGTAGCTTGATTAACTTGGCTGGTATCAGTTCAAATACACACACAAACTTGCCTACATATGCATGTTAAAACATTGAGCAAAGTTTATCAGCAAAGTCCACAGACATGTCTCTCTTTCTCTCTATATTTCTCTCCTCTTTGCCGCCTGCTGTAAGGTCAAGAGTTAGGCAGGGGTTTTCAATCAATTAATATGCTAATTTGTAGTTAAGTTTTTTTGATTTTATGTTCCAAACACTAAGACTAACTCAAAGATACTCGTACATTTTCGCAACAAAGTCAATCTGCTCAGAATCCACTATATATTATATTATATATATATATGTATACACATCTATTATAGTGAAAAACATACAAAAACAGCAACAACAACAGTGAAAACTTGATACAAACCAAATGCAACAAACTTTATTAGCTAACAAGAAACAAGTTTTGGAGCGATTTTACTGTTTTCGACATATGTATAAACCAAAAATAAAAACCAGAAAAGAATACAAATACTTCTACTCAAGATACTTACACACCCAATCAAGATTTAGAAAGTTTTACAGATCATCTACACAGCAAACAAAGAGAAAAAGAAAATACAGAAAGAATAATATTGGAAACGAAAATGGTCGAAGAATCTTCGACTTTGGTTGGTCCCCGTTAGTAATGGTTAGTTAATGAGTGCTCTTTGTTCAGTTGTTCAACAAACGAACAACTGAACAAAGTGAGCCAAACAGTGAGAGCAGTTTTAAACATCATCTAACCCCCTCCCCCTGTACATTTTAAGTTCGTCTTTACTCATCCTACTCCATCTACTTGTATATTGCATACATATATATCCGTCCACAGCTCAGTTTAATCCCCCGTTCAATCGTCCTCCTTGTCGCTTATACCACTTAACACATTCCCAAAATGGCCTTGTTTTTTGAATTTCTAGTTAATTTTATTAGAGAAATTTTATTTGTTTTTGCTATGTTAAAAACTCCCCTTAACATTTTATATGGAAATTGTGTAGGAAAAATACGATAAGTATGTAGATGGAAAGCAGGCAAAAGGCAACTCTTAAGACGTAAATCTAATTATATGATAAATTATATTTATGTATTTTAAGTCAAATGGGAATATTAATAAAATGATTACTAATATGTAAAAAACAAAGAGAAAATTATTGGTAAATTTCGTTTTATTTCAGTGGAAATCGATTAGAGCGTATTTTTACCATCATAAGATAAGGGTCAAATATGTTTTGCACTGCGACGCATTTGTCATTGTAAAACTAAACGAGTCTAGCTTGTTAGATAGAGGTTTGCACCTCGAGAATACCCTAGGGGTAGAACAATATAATTTAAAATTTATATTATGACTTGACGTCAGACTAGTACGGTAAGTACGAAAATACTTGATTCAAATACAAAATTCCTATTTCAGGTACGGTTTTTTAATTCCGAAATACTAGATTTAAGATGTGTTATGTGTTTAAAATTTAAGAGTCAACAGTGATGAGATGTGCCTTCGAAACAGTCTGTCTGATTATTGAATTAGAATCAATCCTTCACATTTAGATGGCTAACAACCAATTTGACTAAAATCAAAACTGTTTGCTTAAAGCCATAAACGTGATTGGATTATTATATTAAACACATTTCAAACTATTTTAAAATCATGATTATCATATTTACTTTCAGGTTGTAATAGCATTATAACAAACCCGATTAACTCTTTAAATAGTAAGTACAAAGAGTCAACCCCAATACATCTGGAAACAAAATAAACTTTCATCAAACAAGTACAAAATGTAAGGCCATTAATTTGTAAAGCTATTCCTAATTTGTTTTCCAAATAAGGTCTCAGAATTGAAGTACAAAGGGCTAGAAAGAGCCAAGGTCCATACTTCTACCAAAAGACCAAGATAGAAAAGGGTTAGAACCAATTGGAAATTTTAAGAGCATATTCGTTTAATAATAGTTCGCATTTTCCGTTGCACATTTTTTTGGCTTACCTTAAAAATCTATTTTGTACTCAATTCCAGATCGTTTGGGCTACTGCAAGAACGAAAAGTACATAGTTCAAGAACGTTTGTTCTTATTTTTGTAACATTAAAGGTTGTTTTTCAATTAAAGAATGCATATTTTTATACCCTTGCAGAGGGTATTATAAATTTGTGCGGATGTTTGTAACGCATTGAAGGAAGCATCTCCGACCACATAAAGTATATATATTCTTGATCAGCATGACGAGCTGAGTTCATTTAGCCTTGTCCGTCTGTCCGTCTGTTCGAGCTGAGTTTATTTAGACTTGTCCGTCTGTCCGTCTGTCTGTTTCTATGCTGTCTCCTCCGTCAGTTTTAAAGCTATCCTCACCAAACTTTGCACGAAGTCTTTTGGTACAAATACGCTGCACATTTGTCGGAACCGGCCGGATCGGATGACCATAGCATATAGCTGTCATAGGAACGATCGCTCGAAAAACTAGTCTTAGTGGGAAAAACTTTTTTGTTTTTAGTGGAAACGCCTCCAAATTACGTATTTCCTAGTTTACTATCCTTTTCCATGATTTTACTAAGTTTGGTCGAAATCGGATGACTATAGCATATAGCTCCCATAGGAACGATCGGTCGAAAATCTAGTTCTAGTGAGAAAACTTTTTGTTTTTAATAAAAACGTCCTATATTGGTACACTATTTTATATACTTAACACAATCACAGTTGGTCGAAATCGGATGACTATAGCGTATAGCTCCCATAGGAACGATCGGTCGAAAAACTAGTTCGAGTGATGAAAATTTGTTTGTTTTTGATGAAAACGTCCATGAGAAATTTTATTGGCTTATTCTTATTTTATATACTTTAACACATTTCTACAAAGTTTTATCAAAATCGTATGACTATAGCATATAGCTGCAGTATGAATGATCGGTCGAAAAAGAAGTTCTAGTGAGAAAAACTTTTTAGTTTTAAATGGGATCGCCTCAAAATTTCGTAATTAACAGTGTATTATGCTTTTCCATGATTTCACCAAGTTTGGTCGAAATCAGACATCTATATAGTATAGATCCCATAGAAAAGTAAGGTCCAAAATGTTGTCTTAGTTAGAAAAACTTTTTGTTTTCAATGGAAGCTGCAAGGGTATACAAAACTTCGGCTGAGCCAAAGTTTTGCAAATCAGAAGATAATAAACATTATTTATTTATCTAAAAGTATAAAAGAATTGGCAAATCAAACTTCTTCATTTCCTTACGTTTTCGTACTATATTACTTTTTTACCACTTCTTTACGACCTTTAACCCAAATTTCTCAGGATCTACTAAACCGAATTTGATCATTTTTATTCTCGGTGAAAGGCAACACCTGAATGCATCAAATTCATGTTTGAAATCCATTAAAATTTATTTTTATTTGATCGAAAACAGTTGCCGAAACTTTAAACTCAAATATCTCGAAACCACTTTTTCGAAAACGATTCATACGATAAGAAGAGATTTATTGCTGCTAATACCCACCATTATGGTGTCTTGTTGATTGGTCAATATATAACGGAGTTAGGACCAGGGCTGCAAACCGGTTTTGAACCGAACCGGTTCGATTCCGGTATTCCGACACTTATTTTGGTGTGAACCGAACCTTGAACCGAACCTCTTTAATATTAGAAGGTGAACCTGAACCTGTTCCGAACCTAAAAGTTCGGTTCGGTACAACAAAAATTATAGAAATGATCAAATTTGACCTACGGTCTAAAGACTTCTTCTGTTATCTGATCTGGTTTGGGCGACTGACTCTTTTAAACGATAGAGAAAGCTCATTAAATATCTAGAAAAACTTTCAGAGCAACTTAGGGTATCTCCACCCATAAAAACCTCTGCTTTTAAAGATCCTCGACTCCAAAGCTTATTACATGATTTACAAAACATTGGTAGTATTTCTCATATTTAGACTAAGAAATGGAATTTTACTTCACAGCAAATTATGTTTTGAATATTCCCTTGTGTTCTATAATGCGCTTATTTGTGGAGTCCAACTTTAAAGGGTATCTAAAACGTGATCAGTTCCATTTGCTAATCAATAGACCCATCAACATCTCTGATAAACCCTAAATGCCCCTTACACCCCCCATCGGGTATATCGGGTGTACATATCTCACAGAATGAATATCAATTAAGAGCGTAGCACACGCTCACACCCGAATTCAGACATACAGACATCGGAGAGCGACGCGCGTCGTCTGGGCACTTGTCGCGCTATCTGTTGCTACTGCTGTGTGTTTTGGCTTTTATCAACAAGTTCGCTCGATTGGCTCCATGTGTTCTTGTTGTTGTCGGAGGCCCGCTCTCAGCTGTACATGTCGTGGACGTTCGATTTCGACTTTTCAGTGTTTTGTGAACAGCCGTTCAGTGAATACGTTTGCCGTAACTGGGAGTATAGTGTGTTACTTTCGCTCTTTCTCTCTCTTAAGTGAAATTTCTCTTCAGATTTTCGTGCAAAATACAAAAAACCAGACCAAGATAAAGGTGTCAGAGTGGCGCGCTTTTTCGAAAACCAAACAAAACAGCAAAAGTGAAGTGCCAAATGTACGTAAAATGGTTTAAAATAGTGCAAAATAATTATATTTCAAATAATAATACATATTGCGTCGTTTGTACCCCTTAATAATTGAAAGCCTTAGTGTGTGTGTGTGTGTGTGTGTGATAAACAGAATTGTATTATTTTGGGAATCTAATTTGTCATTGGCCACCATAGTGGCTCCAATCTGGTTCTCCTTCCTATAAAAAAATAGCGTTGCAAAAGCCAAAAGTTGTTTTTGCATAAATTAGCCGGTTTGTGTGCGGTCATCAAACGATTTTACGCTCTTTGAGCGCTCCCTTAACAACAAAAACAACAACAACAACAAGTGTGTTATAAATAAATATTTACATTTATTATTCAAGCGTATTTTGCTGTTTTTTGTGGTATGCATGTGCGGCTGTATCAAGTGTTTACCTCCATGCCATCAATTAATTAATCGTTTTTTGACACAGAAGAACATTTTCCATTTCCACCATTAAAAAATGAAAAAAAAAACACAATAATTACCCTTTTTACGTCGCATCGTATAATTTCTATTTGCTACTTAAAATTCAAAAATCATATTGCATGACGATCCCTTGACTGTCTTGACTTGTACCTGCTTTGTACTTTGATAGGTAATTGCTTAAATCAATATAGCAGAGTTTTATATATCTGTTAAGTACCCCGACTGAAGCCTGTTTTGTACTTCGCTCGCACTGGCGTATGGGGATTTTAATACCCCCGGGGCATTTATTTAAATTGTAATTCGCGCTTTTGTGTCAAGACAGTTTAGCGGTGACAACAACAATCGTAATGGAAAAACAATGCGTGCGAAACTTTAATACCCTTACGGCTAACGATTTCTGTGACCTTGGGTGAAATTTTGCATGTTTTTGTACAAATTCTATGATTTGAAAGAAACAGCGAAAGAATATTATTCTCAATTATTTTTCATCATTTCCGACATTTGGAACAAAGAACTAACATATATAATGCTGTCGTAGAGTTCATGGTTGAAGATTTTTTATGATTTTTTGATGACCTATAAGTAAGGCATGCCGCTCACGTTAGCCAGCAGCTTGCAAGGGATCACCATACCTCAAAATAACCTCATGTGAGTGTAAACCTTGCAAGAATTCTTTAGACGGACTACTCTGTGCAAGTCAAAAATAGACAAGGGTAATGCATTTTCAAATTATCCGACAAATTAACAGAAACGGTCCTCAAACTATTGTTACGACCTTTCGTGTGCCACCATCCTCCTGGTCCAGTTCAAAGCCTGAAATTGTTGCCTTGCGTTCATTGCTGCGCATCTGGATGGGGTCACGACACCCTCTTGATCTTGCTTTATGAAAGACTGCTACTGCTGAACTAAGGGAGTGTCCTGCGCACTGCCAAGTCAGAATTTTTTGTGGTAAAGCTTAGCACCATTGACCCAGACCAAAACCATGGCTTTGCATTATGGAAATGTACCCGAAACCTAAAACGCCAGCCTCTAAGCAGAAACCACCTCCGTTGCAACGACGGCACTTGAGTTCATTCTGATGACGCTATTGCGGATGCTTTTGCTCGTGATCTGGAGAATAGATTCACGCCCTTTGATTTTGCTACCCGCCACGAAGAGCAGATCACCATATCGCGATTTGGTCTCGCATTTGGTCCACCATCTACTATCCGTCCGATTAATGAGGAAGAGATCAAAGAACAGATAAAGCGATTAAAGCCTTGCAAAGCCCCTGGATTGGATACTGTTGACGGAAAGGTAGTGAAATCTCTCCCAAATGAGGCAATTTCCTTATTATGTCAGCTGTTGAACGCTGTTTTGGAAGTTGGTCATTTTCCAAGCCCTTGGAAACGTGCCTTGGTGGTCAAGATACCGAAAAAAGACCAGGACCCACATAATGTAGACTCTTAACGCCCTATTAGCCTCCTGCCTACCTTCTCTAAGATTTTTGAGCGACTTCTTCTAGGAAGGCTTTTAACAATTGCAGCCGTCACAGTGCAGTAGAACAGGTTCACAGAGTAGTTAATCATATCCTTGATGCCTTTGAGAAAAAGAAATACTGTTCGGCAGTATTTTTAGATGTACGCCAAGCCTTCGATAGAGTCTGGCATAAGGGTTTGATGTATAAATTGAAACCGATACTCCCGGAGTGTCTGTGGAGACTTATTGACTCTTTTTTGACGGTCAGAGCTTTCTCTGTTGAAGTGCGTGAAGCGCGATCCTTGTTACGTCCTATTCGAGCTGATGTCCCGCAAGGAAGTGTTCTTGGCCCTGTTTTGTACACTGTGTATACTGCTAATCTTCCATATCTTGATATCCAAGGTTCACTTACTGCCACCTATGCCGATGACACTGTCTTTTTGGCTTCAAGCAACAGTCACAGATCTGCCTCTAAAAAAGCTCAGGAATTTCTCGACGAATTTGAATGTTGGGCCTTACGATGTTGGTGTTAATGTGGAGAAGACGCAGCATGCTACTTTTACACTTCGTAGGGGCAACACTTCTCGACTCTCTTTGGACGGAGCTCGAATTGCCCATAAGAACACCATAACGTATCTAGGTGTTACACTGGACAGGAGGCTCACTTGGAGACCCCACGTTAACCGTAACCAAAACTCCTGAAGATGGACAGGTTACTTCGGCCAGAGAGTGGCCTTTCCCTTAAAGCTAAAGTCCGGCTTTTTAAGACCATAGTCCGCCTTATTTAATTTGATTTATTATTGAGTTCTTTCAGCATGGAAGCGTTCAAATGAATGCGAATCATGCTTCAATAAAAACTATTTCAAAAACAATAAGGGCCTCAAACTCCCAACATCGGGAGGGCTTCAAAAACTTTAAACATAGTTTACCAAAAAACCGGCCCCGTACAAGTTTGAGACTGTGAAAAATGCTTTATGCCCGATTTCTCAAAGGATACGGTTAGCCAACTGCCGGTCATATTTGTTCCTTAAGATGGCCGCGGTTGATTCATTTGGATTTCTTAACAGCAGTTTCATCTGATATCGATAAATTCCAATCGCTGCAATAGGGTGACCAGACATTGTCAACAATGTAGATATTTTGGTTATTGATTTTTTAATGCCATTTAAAAATTGGAGTTTAATTTTGGTATAAAAAAACGGCTCGATACTTTTCAAAGGTTGAACATTTATTGAAAAGGTTGGTTCATGTCATTTATTTATGTAAAACAATTTCGGTCAAATGACCACCTAACCTGACTTGGAAGTAGTCAATTTTTGGGAACATTTTCAATTGTTTCGGCACGTATGTATGTCAGGAATAGCAACTCGAATTTCGTTCTTTAACTCATCAATTGTTTCAGGATTGTTTGCATAACATTTGTCCTTGACCGCTCCCCAAAGACAATAGTCTAACGGTGTCGGATCACAGCTTCTTGGCGGCCAATTCACATCTGCATATCTGCTGATTATTCGTGGCGTGAGCTGTGTGGCACGTAGCGCCGCCTTGTTGAAACCAAATATCGTCAAATTTTTCCGCTTCAATTTCCTCGAAGAACCAACATTTTTAAAGAAAAATGGACCAATGATGCCTTGAGACCAAAATCCGCACCAAACAGTGACACGTGGTGGGTGCATTGGCTTCTCGACGGCGATATGCGGATTTTCTGTGCCCCAGATGCGACTATTTTGGTTATTTACATAACCACCGAGGTGGAGATGTGCTTCACCCTTCGGCCAAACGATCTTCCGCCCAATTTGCTTTAGCTGCTGCACCAATTGAACTTTGTATGGCCTTAAAATTCGCACGAAGTCTGATGCGCAAAATGTCCAATTGTTGAGATCGATGGCGAGTTGAACTCCGATGGTTGTTCATGCACATTTTCAGCAACCGCAGCACGGGTTGGTTTATCCACCAACATTTCAGTTTCACGAACTCGCTTCACGAATTGATCCACAAATTGAGTTTTCGGAACATTTTTTATAAAATTGTGCGGATGTTTGTAAAGCATTGAAGGAAGCATCTCCGACCACATAAAGTATACATATTCTTGATCAGCATGACGAGCGGAGTTGATTTAGCCTTGTCCGTCTGTTTCTAAGCTATCTTCTCCGTCAGTTTTAAAGCTATCCTCACCAAACTTTGCACGAAGTCTTTTGGTACAAATACGCTGCACATTTGTCGGAACCGGTCGGATCGAATGACTATAGCATATAGCTGTCATAGGAACGATCGGTCCAAAAACTAGTCTTAGTGAGAAAAACTTTTTTGTTTTTAATGGAAACGCCTCCAAAGTACGTATTTCTTAGTTTACTATCCTTTCTCATGATTTCACTAAGTTTGGTCGAAATGGTATGACTATAGCATATAGCTCATATAGGAACGATCGGTCGAAAAAGAAGATAGTATAGATCCCATAGGAAAGTAAGGTCCAAAAAGTAGTCTTAGTTAGAAAAACTTTTTTGTTTTCAATGGAAGCTGCAAGGGTATACAAAACTTCGGCCGAGCCGAAGTTAACTTTCCCCTATTTTTTATACTTATCCTTATCTGGGATTCGAACTCGGGACCTCGAGATGACCGAACACGCGGACGTCTGCATCTTAGCGCACACGACCATCAAGCGCACGCGAGAGATAGCGATCAAATCATAGTTAAGAATATTGCCATTTAGGCACTTATCTAGCAAGAAGTAATCCGAGGCTTTCAAGAATAAGGTAACTAAGATCATCCAGACAATGACCTCTAGAAGAGCGCCAAATAAACAAGGATATTAAAGGCATCTGACAAGACTTACAAGTGTTCCACCTCCGTGGTCATTCCAAGTAAATATGCGAATGTACCCTCAATGCTAGGGTATACCAGAAAACAGGTTTCTTTGTCGTACTACAACCAGAAATTTAAACTGCTTACTCGATTTGAAAGACAAACAAAAATCGATTGACGTCTTTAGTTAAAGTTAATTTCAAAATACGGATATGAAAATATACCGAATTTTTGGTGATCAAAACTTAAAATCTCTTCTCAATTTCTATTATTCTATTCCCACATACAATGCACACTCGATCTTTCGCTCTTTGCTTCTCTGTTTGTTTACGCTTTCCACTTGACTTTTGAGCCTCACGTACACAGCTGGACAAGAGCCTCACTTATTTTTGGCAAATGATTCATGCTTCATGCTTGGCCAGCTCCAGAGAAGCAGTTTTCACGAATTGTTAACTTTAATATTATAGTAATTAAACTATTGTACATTACTTATAATACTTAGTAGTTGTCTCACGCAAATATGAAGAACTTGGTCTTATACCCTATTTATTTATTCATGAATATCTATTTTGTCCCCTTCAAAGTAATCCCCATGAGATATTATACACTTGTGCCAACGGTCTTTCCAATCTTCGAAGCACTTCAAAAAATCATTTTTTTTTATCTTGTTCAGCTCCTCCTTCGATGCCGTCTTTATCTCGTCAAGCGTAGCGTAACGTCGTCCTTTCATGGGCCTCTTCAGTTTAGCGAACAAGAAAAAGTCACAGGGGGCCAGATCTGGGGAATACGGTGGCTGCGGCATCATTAGTGTGTTGTTTTTGGCCAAAAAGTCGCGCACAAGCAACGATGTGTGAGCAGGGGCGTTATCGTGGTGCAAAAGCCAATTTTTGTTCTTCCACAAATCCGGGCGTTTCTGGCGGATTGCTTCGCGCAAATTGCGCATAACTTGCAGGTAATATTCCTTATTGACCGTTCTTCCCTGTGGCAAGAACTCATGATGCACCACGCCCCTTTGCAATCGAAGAAAACTGGTCAGCAAAACTTTCACATTCGACCATGAACTTGGCGCGCTTTTTCGGTCTTGTCGTTCACATCTTTTTTTTCTCGGCCTTCTTTCTGAGAACATTTGTACCACCGATAAAGTTCGGTAAGGAGCTCTCGTATCAGTAACATTCGGAAGCATCCGGATAATTTTAAAAATTTGATATAGTCATTTTTTGAACGGTAAAATCGAAGACGATCCAAAACACGTGCAAGCAAAGCGCGTCAACAATTATGAACATTCAAATGGCCGAGCTTGTCGGCATAAGTGAAAGACATGAGTACCAACATAACGCCACAAAAAATCGAAATTCGAATATACGTAACCCGCGAAAATTCAAAATTCGCGATACTTTTTGAACACACCTCGTATACATTTGTGACACTTATAAACCAAATCTTGCCCATTTTGATCAGTTTAGATATGGCCTCCAGAGTTAACCACTTGGTTAACCTGAACACTAAAAGTTAAACTAATTCATTTCAAATCCCGTGCTAATCTATAGATACGTACACTTCAGATATTTGCTGATCAAGTCAAGAATAATTAGCCTTTTATTAGCTAACAGATTTTGAAGGTAATACTTTATCAAACTAGCAAGTTTAAGACTACTCGAGGACATGTTATGTTATTACATAACTTAAAACAGGAACACACAACACCTCAAAGAAAGCTGGTCGAATGTACGGTAGAACGTCCCGGTTCTATCATCAGCAGTCTTTGCCTGTCGATTGTCAGTTAAGCAGAAGTTGGTGGATCTATTAAGCGATGCTTTAAATATTGTATAAACCACTCTGACTAAACCAGTCTATCTTTCCGATGTGAGCTAAGAACGAATCATTTATCACTTCAAAACCATGTTCATTTTTAACCCTTTTATCATCTTTATTAATTTTGCGAAATATTCTTACAAGATATTTAATATACGAGTATGCCACATAAACTAGTTTATCAAGTTATCAGCGTAATCTACAATAGAATATTTATAAGTTGGCCCCTGGAGACCAAAATTCTATATTTATAAACGGTTGAAAATCTCAAAATTTTTGCGATAGTACAAATGGGGCACAGCTGTAAAAAATTATTTGTTGTTTGCATTTATTTATAACAAAAACCTTAACTCATGCTAAGTTAAGATCTAGCTTCCGAGTGGTTAGCCGCTTGCCATATGAACCTAATCATTAAAGTGATATCAATTCAATCCGCGTGCTGGTCAGATATTTGCTGATGAAATAATTATCAGCTTCAGTCAATTAAATTGAAATGCTGTTGGTGTTCATTAAAACAGTAGAGACTGCTTTAAATGCACTTACAGAATGGAATTCTCTTACACTTTCTGAGTGAAAATACAATAGACAACAAATAGTTGTTTAAGTTCTCTTCAGCTTGTTAATGAAGGAGCCAATGACCTGGCCAAACTAAGAGTAGTTAAGACCAGCAATATAAGAGGAGAACCCCTTATTATTCTTAGTTGGCTTAGGCCAGTTTTACTGTACAAATGCAAATCCTAAATTAATTAACAAAAGCTAAATAAAAGACCCTCTTTGTGTTATCAAAAAAATGTATTACATTCAAAACAAACTTATCAGTTTATAGGAGAGGTAAGTACCCCTTATCAAATACAGTGAACGTGTGCACAGATGTTGTTTAATTTTAAAAAAAATTACTCAAAGAATGCAAAATTGCTTTCATAGAACCAACAAATAATATTGTGAATGATTTTGGAACCCCCTCTATTCAATTTTGATTTGTTAAAATAAGAATTATGTTGGTTAATTTTAGCAGCGTTTCCCCGTACTTGTATGCTGATTCACAGCAACTAAAATAAGTGGCGCCATTTCCACACCCCTATCTAAATCTGCCCCCAACATACCTACACACATACATACACACATTTGTATTGTTAGTCAATAAAAGACCGTTGCCAAAAGCTCACAAAATAATTAATAACCACGACTGATAATCTAAAAAAACGGGGAAATCAATCGTATAATGGAATTTTTTGTATTTCAGTTGTTTTACTCAATCTACAACAACAACAACAGCCATCAAGCAACAACCATTATGATTGATTTGGAAGATTTACCGCGAATGCAATCGCTGTCGCCGGCTAGAGAACTAGAGGCCAGCTATCAAACCAAAACCGAGCCCAAGCTGAAGAAGACGGTGACTGTGAAGGTGCCCATTGTCAAGTTTATTAAACCAATTGTGGCCAAAACTCCTGCCAAACTTCCTTCGAATACCCCAACAACCCTGGATACACCACCGACTCCTACACCGACCACGCCTACCTTCAATTACCCCAACAAAACGAATATGATGGGCGGTGGTTTTACTTATATTAATTTGGTAAGTAGAAAGTTTAAAATAATTTCAAGTTTTAAAAATTGCGGGCACCTTAACGATAATTCATATTCAAAAGCAACCCTGCCTACAAAAGCTTTCACCACTGAGTGGTATTTTGACGACTCTCAGCAAACGGTCTCACTAAGACATTGTTGTTAGAGCTTTTTTACTGCGGTGAGTTTCAATGTATTAATCAACATCGCGCTGAACAGTCGTTGTCGTGGAGAAATTGCTAAAATAAAAAGAACAACAGTGAAAGAGTTAACAAATGAAACACGTTTTCAAATGTGTACACCACGCAGACATATAAAGTCAAGTGTGTGGTGTGTAAGTGTGCAAACGCGGCGAATATAACAGTGAAAGAAAAAGTTGCAAAAAAATATGGCCAAGTACAGGCGGCGAGCTCTATCTTGTGTGTGTGTGTGTTTGTGTGCGTGTTTTGCCGGAACATCATTTAGTTTAGTCACTTGAACTGCTGTTGTTGTTTGTTTGTGGAAGCAAATTTAGTTGCATGCACCACACAATAAATGCAACTCATTGTAGGTGGTGGTGGGAGGACACAACAACAGGCTAGCAACAGCAGCCAGAGCTTATTTGATTCAGCAGCTCTCTCTCGCTCTCTGCCTCACACTTTCGACCCGCTCAGCTGACTTTGGCATGTTGCAAGCTGCAGGGAACAGCACGAAATTAAATGTTATTAAAGTTACAAAGTGCAAAAACAAAAGCAGCTTCTGAACCGGCGTCATAATTTCAAGTTTGTGCTTCTCGAATTTTCGAAAAAAATCGCCACATATTTACATGTGCTTGCGCGTGTGTATGTCAGTGTGTGTGTAAGCTCTGATTGTCCTATAAAAATTCAATTATTTAGCATTTAATTAAATGCATAAATTATTAGCTGCATTTGTATGTATTATGTACGTGTGTTGCGTTGTTTTTGTGAGTGTGTGAGTCACAGAGAAACCGAAACGGGTGATCAAAGCAAACAAAGAAATAAACAACAAGGTAAAAGCACAACAACTAATAATGTTAAATGGTATGGCAAAAAAAACAATGCCAAAAACAAAACCAAAATATTTTTTTTTTGACGATTTCACCATAAACACTCACACACACACATACGCAAATTGTCAAAACCAAAGTGCGTAGCAGACTTGAAAGAGAAAGAAGCAAAAGCAAAATTTAGTTACAGTTAACTTTGAATAGAATTGCAACCAAAAACGCAAAAAGTGATAAAGAGAGAGGTCTTAATGTAGACCAAGTTCAAGGACGTGTCAAATTCCAATGTTTAATATTATATTTTGCAGTGAATTTTTTAAGTGAAACACAAAAAGTGAATTTTATATAAACATTGTGAAGCAGACAAAACCAACAACATTTACTGCGCCGCAGTTATTGCCGTAAAAATCACCAGCCGCAGCAGCAACTCTTCCTCCCTAGCCCAAATAAATTTTCGTTGGAGAAAAAGGTGAGTGCACTGTAACACACACACTCACTTAATCACTCTCACCCACACCATATAATACCATTCACTCGCCTTTTTGGCTCATTCAAAATTGCATTTGTATTTGTGTTGTTCTTGCTTTTATACACAAATGGTTTAAACAAAGAAAGTTTATATCTTCTAAACATTATTATTTTTTTTTTTTGCTTTGCCTGGTCTGCCTGTGTCCTTGAACTGCGCTTTTTTGTGCCATACTCTGGCGGAAGGCCTTGAACAAGTTCAAGTTCACGGCACATGTCTGGGTCGTTCCTATTGGGTTGAGAGGGAGGACGTCGGAGAGAATGGCCTGCAGACAAGGCCAAGGTGCGGCCATTTGGACAGTTTGAGTGGCACATTAGTTAAAATTTTTAAAAATTTCCACAAGAAATATTCATTCTTTTTATAAATACAGTCTGGGGTTTTTTTCAGGGATGCAAACCGATTGGAAATAAGAACTGGTTCGGTTCATTGGTTTGCATAGTTTTTGAACCACCAGTTCGGCTTATTACATGGTTTTTGAAGCCAACTGAACCGCGGTTCGGTTCAGTGGCTCAATCTTTATTTATTATAAATTTAATTAGGGCCAGTTTCTGTTTTTTGCAAATAACCCCGATCTTCCCTCAAATCTGCGCGGAAAGGAATTCGCAACGCACTTTTGTTCTTGGTGCCGAAAATCTGTAAAATCCCAACCCTTAAAGCCTATCCTTAAGTTTTAAGACCAGATTAAAAAAATGACAAAAACTTATTTCTAGGATCGCCCTTATTCCCGCCGAACATAAACCCTTAGGGATAACGTCCCGAATTTTGCTTAAATCTGTTCGAAAATCTGTTTCTTTCCAGACTTTCGATGGTAAGGCATCCAAAAGTTGTCAAAAACGCAATTCTTTTCAGGGATCGTTTTTTATTTTGCCGAGTCTCAAGCCCTAAGCCATTTCTTAAGAATAAAGTCCCAATTTGCTCCAAAGTCTGCACGAAAAGATATTTTTCCGATGTTTCGAAGAAAAAGCAGTCCGATAACGTGTTAAAAACGCCATTATTTTCTTGGATCGCCCTTAATTTCACCCTATGTCAACACTTAAAGCCTTTTGTTGAGTATAACGTCGCAATTTTGCATGAAATCTGATCGGAAAGTCATTTTTAAGCTTGAAGTTGCGGCAAGTCCAAAACTTTTTAAAATATTAAAGCTCACCCATAGTGTCTTTTCCCCGAACTTTTGCTTTAATATTCGAAATATAATGATTTCTAAAGTGATATGTGACTTTTCGACCATTTCGATACTGAATTCCTAGAGAATTAACAAGTTTAAATAGTTGGATGTGCTTGCTTCGTCCATAATGATATCCTAACTAAAGTTGGATTAAGGTGAAGAAGCTCGTCAAATAAATCGATTAGCAACTTCCAAAGAAGGAATGTTAACTTATGACAGGCATATTCAGAGGTCGGAGGACAATTGCAAGTTTCAAAATGGTTGGGTGCTACATAAATCCGGCATCAATAAGGACTTATCGTAGCAATTCGATCAAAATTACCAAAATTCGTGCGTCTTGAGACTCGTCAGTGAACTGTACCGAACCGAACCGTTTTCATTTGTGGTTTTTTGGTTCGGTTCAGCATTTTCCAAGAACGCCGGTTAGGTTTGCGGTTCGGTTCACCAGCTGAAAAAAGCGGCTCGGTTTGGTTAGGTTCGGTTCAGAACTGGTTTGCATCCCTGTTTATTTTGCCGCTTGTATATGAAGAAAAAGTCACCCGACCTAAGTTTTTAGCTGAGTTTTCGTCTGAGTTGGTCTCTAGCCATCTGACTTCTCAGCTGAGCGATCATGTTCTATTTGTCCTGACCGCTCAGCTGAGCTGTCATCTGTCTTTTTCATAGGGTTGCCTGATTGAAGTGTGCTGGCGATGCCACTTCTGGGTTTTCTACAATTCGATTCGATTCGATGGTTAGACCAGAATGCCGGAGAAAATTTCTTACCCAAACGCAACCTTTTGTTTTTGGAAGGTTGACTTTCTACGTCTCAACGATGCCTCACCAAGGGTCGGCTAGTCCTTTTTCGCATCTCAGGATATTGAAAATCTTACAGTTTATATCGATTTACTGCCCCTTGGATTCATTCCCTAGCATACGTGCGCCTTCATAGTTCACGAGAATTTATCTGGTTTAAAATCTGGTTTCGGTGTGTATTTTGCACGCCTATGCAATCTAAGTTTGTAGTTTTCAACTCTCAGTGCTATAAGGATTACTTGGTCAGATGTAAGTTGAGCTTTCCGTTTGACCCAAAGAAGTTCTACAACTTTGTTAATGTTAAAAGAAGATCCCCTTTGTCTCCGCCCATCCTCTTCCTTAGATAGTGTAACAGCTGACAACGACTCTGATGTTCCCAATCTTTTTGCATAATGTTTCCTACATTGTATGCCTTTTAGAAGATGATGATACCAAAGACCATTGAACAACAAGATGCGCATCTATAAAGAGATGATTTGTGTGTTCAAAATGTTTACAAGTTATGATTAAATAGTCACACAGCGGTCATCGCAAACAAGGCAATGGGAATTCTCAGTTTGGTTTAAAGAAGGTCCAAGGAATCTAATGACCCTTACTTCATCATCAACCTTATGTCTAGTAACATTCAAACTGAAAGCTGAAAAGCATCAGAGCGCAGATCGCCATGACGCAACCAAATAAGGCCAGTCACTCCCTTTTCGCTTTTGAACATTCTTTTTCGATTCTATGCATATTTGGTCCTGTATTTAACTAGATCTTCCTTTGTCTTCTGCTATTATGTAAACCAAGCAACATATCCAATGTTCATATAAACCATATGGTTCCACGAATAAATGGATCTGTGTGGTATGTGTATATGCTAAACTGAGTTGCTCAGATCTGACGAAAACTCAGCTGAGAAACCAGGAGGTCGTGTAAGATGAGCTAGAGCCCGCAGTGTCTTTGATAATGTGCAATTTCTGCTCCTTGTTACCCTTTGGGAATTATACATTTTCTTTAGTACGGATTTTTGCTGTCTCCTTTTGTGTTTTACACCAAGGAGAGTTTTTTGAACTTTCGACCTGTATTATTCTTTGATTTTCTATTCTACAACCCGTAGAGCAGAAATAACTTTGTATAGCAGATTATTTTGTGACATTTAAGTCCTGTTCATCAGCAATCAATTCTACCATGGTACCAAAACTTCATTTTATCTCAGTCAGTTGAAGATTTAGGCCGCCCTTCTCGAGAATCGCTCTCAATTGAAAAATATTCCGTCTAAATTCACGAACTAGTGTTAATCGTGATGCTTCCCAAGAAGAGCAATGCTGCTGGTTTACCTCTGGGTAGTTTTCTCGGACCGGTACTCTATACTCTGATTACTGCGGATCCGTCGAATTGATTCGCTAATCGCACCCTAATAGCCACTTACGCAGCGGATACCGCCTTTCTTGCTTTCTGCTAGGCGAAAGAACTCGACTGACTTCTAATTCCTCGTAGCGGTCTTTCGTTGCGATCTAAGATCCTTGTGTACAACTTGTACGTATAATACTTGCATGCAGATCAAGTTTATTTTTTATTCCTACAACTCACTATACCGCACCCGCAAATTGGAAAAAATTATCTCCCTTGTCGGAGATATAAATTATCGTTATATATCCCACAGTTTTATAGATAGAAGGTGCGTACCTTCTGGACATATTTAGTTATCGGGATTCTTTAACGATCCGCCCAAGATGGTAAAGATAGTGTAATGCTTAGGGCTTTGCTCTATATTTATTTAATCTTTACTGCTGTGTAGTCACAATAGAACTGACCTTCAAATGTGACGTAGGGTTCCAGGCTCCTACAGATAGTATGTACGATAGTCAAGTTATAGGCAAAAGAAACTTCGCTGCTGAGCATACATATTCGTTGACACAGAGTATATCGGTCTTGACCGACTTTATTACTTGTTTTTGAATTTGAGCGCAAGACAATTAGGGCATTCCCATAGCCCCAGTCAGGACTATTCCATATCTGGCTCATACTAGAATGCGAGACGAAAGAACGAAGCAGATGTAAACCCTCTATGTACTTTTTGACTTTGCCGGTAAATTCTTCTGTGTGTGTTAACAACTATCCAGCTCGCTTATCTCCGCTCCAATTGTTGTTGATTTCGAAAAGCTCGTGCCTCTTGTGATTGAAAAGAATGCAATTGCGACAAGGTTTCATGCGCAATTTCGTTTTCTTCATGCATTTGTTCGTCTGTTCTCTCTGCTCTAATGTTTCGCACGTTTTGTTGTTTTCCTTTGACGGTCGAAATAGCCCCTTTGGTCTGCAACTGACTTACTACCAAAATGTTATGCAATTCATTGACAAATATGGTTTACCTTATAGAAATCATTGAAATTTACCTCTTTTCTGAAATGTTTAAAAATGTATTTAATACAATTTGTTGACATTTAATGGTTCCGATTATGTGACAGCTGTCAACAAGCAAATGGATGGGCTTTTAAATGGTAGAAATGTTTTCTGGAATTAAATGCGTAGACTGAAATCTGGACGTGGATAGATATAAACTTCCTTATATACAAATGCAATGCCGTTGTCAATGTTAAACACTCACAAAAACATTTCACATTTCTCATTCCACATTCAATTTGCATATAGTATGCGACACTCTGCTATACTTACTAATTCCATTTATGTCTATGCATCTCTCTTGCGCTTACAGAACGAACCCGAGGACATCTATTAATTAACTGCATATGGAGAACAGAAATTCAAAATAAAATCAAGTGAAGCACTTTTAACACAACAGAAAGAATTGCGATTTAAACAAATAACAAATTGTGGTGCAAACAAAAAAGCAAGGAAACGTCATTGAACGCACGGACGGCACAGCCAGCGGAGCTGTTGTCTGGCCGTTGGAGGGGTGGGGTGGAGGTTGGACAACACCCACACAGCCATTTGTAACCTCAAGATCAGCAGCAGCAACAGCAGCACCAACAACGGCCTCAGAATGATCTCAAACAAAAAGTCGTACGCCATGAAAATGCTTCAATTGGCTCTGGCCTTGAGCCTGCTTCACGTTGATCCCGATTACTTGCTACGTCGCTGGGACTCGCAGCTGGAACTGCCCCATGGCGATGGCAATTGGGAACTGGAAATGTTGCGTACGGTGCCCATGATCGAAACGCAACATCCGTATGGCAATCGCAAGACCATTTATCCCCGAATTGAGGATTTTTTAGCCTTTGATGATGATGCTCAGATTGGTGGAGGAGCAGGAGGCTATAAATTGCCCACCAGTTTCAATGCCAGCGCTTTTGTGATGAATCTGCATAATACCACGGGGAATAGCAGCGTACAGACCGCCGCTTTGCAGGATATGCAGAGCCAGACGGGAGGAGGAGCGGCCTCGGGAAATGCAGCAGTTGCTCCAACTTCGGCAGCTACGGCCACGCCTACTTTGGGAGAACTACACATAGAGACCTCTTCCCTGGCGGCGGGTCACAATAACACGCTCTTAACGACACCCGAAATGGACAGTTTACCCTCACCACATCAAGATTCACGCTCTATATGGGAACAGAACTTTGCTGATCTGTTGGACTACAATGATTTACCCCTGGCCAGTCCCTATGCCAATTTGCCCTTGAAAGATGGCCAGCAACAGGCACCGAACAGCACACATTTGGATCTTAATTTGGCTGCCTTGCTGCATGGATTTGCGGGTAGTGCCAGGGCTTTGAATACGGCCACAGCTTTAAATGACAGCACACCGCATCCCCTAAATGTGGGCAGTCTAACTGTGGAACAATTTGGACCAGATGGTGGTGATGATGAGGAGGAAGATCTAATGCTAAATCGTCTATTTGGCCAGGACAATGAAGATGAAGATGACGACGACGAGGGTGAGGTGAATGGAATGGCCAATGCATGTGTGGTGGAAGGTCTCACCAATACCGACAACTTTGTCAACGAGGTGGAAGTCGTCGAGGAGAAGCAGGAGAAGGAGGAGGTAACTGTGAATTCATTTTAGAACTGTTGAGCTTCTGTTCATGGACAGAAGCAACACATGGAATTTATTTTGCATAGCTAATGAAGCCACCTCGACTTGACCTTTTGATTTGGCTCCTCCATTTTTGCGTTTCTCCCTTCTATGTTTATAGTTTTCTTTGAATTTTGAATTAAGCTGCCCCTACTTGGTGCATTTCTGGGCTTATCAGCTGTGATAATGCGATATTGTTGCACCTGGTGTTATCAGAAAATGAATTCGAAGGCTTTACTTTAATCATTTTAGTGTTTTCAATGAAACAATTTCGATTTGAAACTCTTTATCAGGCCTCTCTGTTCCGGTTTCAACTTTTATTTAAGTTCAGAGAAATCTGTTAACCGCCTCTGGCGGGCCTGCACACATGTATGGAAGCATCCAAACCAGGCATGCCCAAAAAAGCGTAGGGCAGAGCACTCACCAATACTCACAAAGAAAAGCACATTGAAATTGGGTAAGGCAACAACAAAATCACACAAAATTGTTGTTGATCAGTTTGCTTGCGCTAATCAAAGAAAAGAATAAAATCGGTTTTTGTTCTACGCGACGCACACACACGAAATCGTTTGCATGTGTGTCGTTTTCTATACCTCGATCCCTGCATGTATACGATCATTGACTTCCTATCTCCGGTGCAATTACAAAAACAAAACGTTGCCAAAGAGCAAGGCTGTGCATCGCTGATCTAAACCGTAGGAAAATGAAACTTTCGCAACTATCCTGCTTTTCTATCTATTACAGGGCATTGATAAGTTCGACTTATCATGTCTTATCACCTTCGATTTGCTTTGTTTTTTGCATATCTCTTAGATAAACAACAACTTTCACCCATTTTTGGTTAACCCCCCTCCTCAACCTCATGAATATGCATTAGAAAACAGCCAAAATGGTGAAAAAAATAAAATAGAAGATAAAGCAATTAGGTCATTAAACGATTTGACTGCGCAAAAGCAACAAAAAATACCAAAATTAATGGAGAACGAAACGATATTGCACAAAATTAAAATTCAATTTTATAAATATACACATCTCGATGTGTACTCAACGTACATATGTGCGCCACACACACACACACACATCAGTATGACAAATACTTGTAAAAAACACAGATTTGTTAAAAAATATGGAATTGATCATATATACACTCGCATGTGTGCATGTTTGCAATTTAAAATATGTAAATATTTATGTGCTCTTTTCAAGTTGATGATGTGGAGAGGTGACTAACAGTGTCTTATTTTCAATTCAATTTTTTTTCCAACATGTCGTGAATGTTTTCCATTTTAATTTGCTTCTTGAGCATTGTTTGTACATTTTGATTATATGATCTACTTATGTATAACATTTACAATGCATTATGTGCATTCTATATAGTTGTATAATCAAGTGGGTCAGCAAAAAGTATTATGGAGAGTTCTGTTCATTTTGAATAACCTGTTTTTTATCAAGGAACAGAATCTTAGATTAAGCTCTGTTATTTGTAGGTTTATGTGACAGATAGCTCTATGTATAATATTAGGAATCGTCCCTTAACAGGCAAACAATTTATATTAAACCCTATTCTCAATAGCTTAGTTCTGAATTTTCCAGATTATAGACAGAGTCAGGTAATCCAGCTGTTTTTATACCCTGTTCCCATTGAAAAAGGGAAAAGGGGGATCATGAAGTTGTGCAAAAGTATGTAACGTATGTAACAGGTAGAAGGAAGCATTAGCGACCCTATAAAGTATATATATTCTTGATCAGCATCAACAGCCGAGTCGATTTAGCCCTGTCCGTCTGTCCGTATGAACGCGTCGATCTCAGAGACTATAAGAGCTAGAGCCACAAATTTTTGCATGTAGATATACCCGATTCCAAACGAGTTTGTTTCAGAAAATTCCTCCCCCTCCCCCCTTTAAAACTGTAAGAGCCACAATTTTTAAGATAGACCTTCCAAACTTTACATATATCAAGTAAGGCCTGAAAAGATCACTAAGATCGGACAATAAACACCGAAGTTATATACGAATCAATTTTGCTTTGGTATAAGAACACTGCAGCCTATATCGGTACTGGGCTCATAATAGTTAGCACATTTTGTAATTTGAGTTCCATTTTTATATCCTGTTCCCGTTAAAAATGGGAAAGGGGATCATGAAGCTGTGCAAAATTCTGTAACAGGGAGAAGGAAACACTTCCGACCCTATAAAGTATATATATTCTTGATCAGCATCAACAGCCGAGTCGTCTGTCAGCTAGCGCGTGCACGCGTGAGTTTGTGTGTGTACACATTTGTAGAAAATGATTGACAACTCACGAAATCAAGAGAACAGGGTATTTTGGAGTCGGGCGACTCAACTACAGCGCCTTTACTTGTTTTTTTTCCATTCTGTTCTTTGTTTAACTTTTTAACTTGGCTTGCAGTTTCTTTCTTGTTTTCTTTTATGGACAAATGAGTCTACTTTTCTATGCAAATGATTTCTGCCAGTGCACAATTATGCAAATGCTATGTAAATGTTATACCTAAATCGAATCGGCAGTGTAAGAGCTTCATAAATCATTTACTGTTCCCAATTCTCTCTCACCTGTTAACCAGAGTTAATGCCATGAAATTATCTTGTATCAGTGTGTGTGTGTGTGTGCGTGTAAATGTGACCTCATCACACACTCTGTCCGTTGAATGTTGTCCACCTTATGTTTTTTTTTTCCAAGCTTCACTAATTGTAAGCGTATCTCAAAGATACACAAACACGCACAAAGCTGCTTTTGCATTTGCGCTTTACCTTACTCTTTCGCAAAAACACAATCAAACAAATACAATGTCAGCGCTTTTTGTTGCTATTTGTTTTTCATTTGTTTTTTGAGGTCTCGGTCTCACATTTAATGTCGAAAGAATACATCCGTAGCTTTGAATTGCTTTGTTTGCACTCGAGGGTTTAGGTTTTTAGGCCATTTAAGTTATCAGCAATTTAAATTATCTATCATTTTTACTGCTTGGCGGTAAATTTGTATCATTTTTTGGGGGTTGGAAAACAAATGCATTGACCTAACAGCTGTTTACCGGCATTTCATTTACACCACACTAGCTACTCTCAGTTGCTTATTCAGCGCTCTCCCAGAGAAGAGAGAATTTTCTCTTCACCACTTTTTGTATTCAGCACCACAATCACGCGAACCTCACCACCAAAGCTCTTTTACTCAAAGCTTGACTCGCTACAGATTTAGCTCAAAGCTCACAAATGCTTTTTCTCTGTATCGATTTACTATCGATAACAAATTAACGTTACATTTTTTAAAATTTATTCCTCATGTGATAAGCCGAACTATATACATTTTAAAGGCCCATACCTAAACTAGACAAAAACAAAAACAATTTAACAAACAAGGTTACACTGATTTTGTAATGTTTGAATTTAAATAAATTTAAATTAAATAACGTTAAACCAACTTTGGTCTACCATTGTAGATTTAATTTTAGTTCGATGTTTCTAGTGATTTATTATTGATTGAGCGGTCGAATGTGCTGATTTCGACGTACATACACTCATGGACAAAAAAATAGGTGTTTTTTTATACTCTGTACCAAAGGTACATAAAAGTATAATAAGTTTGTGCAAAAGTATGTAACAGCTATGTAACAGCTAAAGGCCGCCTTTATGCCCTAGTGTAAGTTGGCTATTAACCATATGTTTAGACGAGCTATTTATTGAGTTCCAAAACTTGACAAATAAAAATGCCAAGGCAAAGGGTGCAACAAGCTTTGTGTAAGCGAAAAATAGACTTGGTCCTTTAACAAGCAGCATCAATAAGGAAAATAAAATCAATGTTTGGAGTAGAGTTTTATTAATTGTATTTTTTTATGTTTTTAATTCTTGGGTTATCACGACATCTTTACCCAGCAAAAAAACACTTTCTTGACATACTTTTATACCAGAGCAGTAAACTACAAAGCTGCATTCATTTTAATATAAATTTCCACACAATTACAAAACCTTCAGCCAAAATAAAATCACCAAAATCAGAGCTTTTGTCAACGTGGCATTGTGAATGGCAACAAAATGATGTTTTGTCAATGGAAACGACAAAATTTTCAAGAAATCAAGAGTGGAAAGGGGCTATGACTTGAATAATTGTTCCTGTAAAGTGGGACTATTGAGTATTTGCAATTGAAATATTGGATTATTCATGTATTCAAGCTTCAAAAGTTTATAGCATACTTTGTAAAAAGTAAAAATTGAATTAAAAAATCATAGTTTTCACCTACAATTACATGAATAATTACATTTTTCAGGCACAATTACTAAATAATACCCCTTTTACAAGTACAATTATTCAAGTAATTGTAAAAGTAATTACAATTTGATAGATTCATTGAATAATCGTACGATTTCTAATAAAATTATAATCAGAAATTGTTTTTCATTATCTGAATAATCGAGATTAGTGTAATGGAAAGTAATTAAATACGGAAAGTAATGCTTACATTTCAGCTCTTTTATATACATACAATGGCTGTTATTTCACAATTATCAATCGATTAACTGCAGCGGAACCACTAATTCATTAAAGTAATTCCGGAGCAATTTCTCGTGAAATCTTAAAACTGTTGAAAAGTAATTGGAATTAGGAACCAGGCTGGAAGTGTTTGAAGAGTAGGATCGCTGGTGATGATTCATTTTCGGGTTTTTTTATATGGAGAAATTCTTAATAACAATACCAAACCCCTTATTTGCGTCCCATACTTTTAACTTGTTGCCTAGGACTTATCAGCTTAGCTTATTTCAGTGATATTTGTGCAAAACAACTTTATCAATTGGAAATAATCGAATCGCCGCCGCGCCAGCTCTCTAATCAGCTGAGATGTCTCGCTCTGTCCGAGCCCTACAAACCTCCAAGTCATTGAGGCAAAATATTTAATTTTTCAGTCTGTGCTATGACGATTTCTAGTGAATACGAGTCCGAAAATAGTGTCGCATCAATTCCACAAAATGTGTCTCAACGAGGAGTACAAGCATATGCATATTTACCTGGCGGTCGGTTACACTTCTACTCCTACAAAAAACGATAAAACGATAAAAAAAGCAACATTGTATAAACTTTCTATTCACATGGCCTGTTCAAAGTGTTGGCAAAGAGGCAGCAGTAGAAAAAAAAACGGCAAATTGAAAAATCATTTGCCTATAATTACGCTGCATTTTCCACTTAATTACCCTAAGCAAAAAAGGCAACTTTATAATAGAAAAATTCGCCAGACGCTCATGTCTGTTTCTCACAGTGCTTGTCTGTTAATTTCCATAATTAAATACCGTTAATTACGGTCTGAAAACTTGGCAAAAAGATGTGGCTAGGCTTTTGGATAACAAATCGATGATAAGGCGGAGCCCTATGCTTAGTTTTTGGATGAGTTTCAACCATTCGAATGACACAAATGAACGGTTATTAAGTTGGGGGAGTGCAGAAACCGCAGGACACACACTTGACCACCACCACTGCACAGTTCGGGGCGTCTGACGAGCGCATGATTAATATGCGCCACACTTGCGACTGCAAAAAGTGTATCCCACAGATACACACGCAAACACTGACACACACTGTGAAGTGATCTTTTTAGCCTGGCTTTTTGGGTTCCTTTTGTGGGCCATATTCGTGCCGCTGTCAGTTCAGGTGTCATCAGAATCTTTGCGAGGCTTTATTAATGACGTTTCGTCTGAGCCTTTCCCTTCCTTTTTTTTTAAACTCCTTTGCACTTTCTACCTTGGCGGTGGCTTTCACTTGACTTTTCTCTTCTCTTTTGATTTACCGCCCATAGAATATCCGTCGAGGATCAAAAACTCATTTATCTTTTTATCTTCTTGGCTGAAATCGCTGGAATGCGTCGTCGGTATCTTGCGGTCCAGTAATCGGCTTCAGTTTATGGACTAATTGTTACCACAAAACGTTACAAGTGTCAATATTTTGATGCTCTGGCAGAGGCAGAGGTGTGATTGATTGTCCAGCAAGTTTCAAATCTGTCTTATCAGACTCTGGCTAGGGTCTTATCAATCACAGAGCTGCTTATATTTACTTGCTCTGAACAAAATTTGAGACGGGAGCGCCACACGTGCCCGCCAAAAGAGAATGAAACTAAGTTAAACCAAGGACTACACAGTGCTGTGCCCTTAAATATCGGTAAACTCGTGGGTCTGGAGTCGAGAAGCCAACACACGAAGGGCACAACTCTCGATGTGAGAAGTAGTAAGAAATTGTCCTTGATTCTTGATTTAAAAGCGACTTTCTTGCTCATAGAATGAACTTTTGAACCCGAACATTGAATAACACAGTGCAACTCATAAATTGGTTACACCTTCGCACGCTATTTTTGAAGAACATTCCAAAGGACTTGGCCCCAATCTTAAGGGAACTTTTTTGATACCAAAAAGGATCATTCGGCCACCTTTCGGCAAACCTTTCTTTAGCAAAATTATTCCATACAACAATATAAACAACTCTCTGATACATGCCAGCTTCATACGAACACTCCTTCATACGAATTCGGTAATACCGAAGTTATCTTTTCCCCCTTTGGGGATTCTTTTAGTTTCGGTATGTTCTTCAAAAATAGCGAGGAGCGAAGGCGTAATCAGTCAATGACCTTAAGAAAATTTCACTGTGTAATATACTCTTCCAATTGCTTGCTTTTCGTTCAGTTCCTTATTCTCAATCTCCTCGAATCTTAAACACAGAATGAGAACTATTTCAAAAACGAAATTTTTAAAAAGTCAAGAACGAATACATTTTTTTAACACTTGTCTTAAATAATTTGTTTGATTTACTGCGACCTTGGCAGAGGCCTCATGCCTGTCTGTCTAGATCTGTCGTAGGTGAGCTTGCGCCTACCCCTGTGTCCACTCCTCATACATGCTTAATTCTCACATTACCCACACTAGAGATGGAAACAGTTCGTGTGGATTTTAGTTGGAGTTAAATTAGATTTCACCTACACGCATCACGCGTCACGCTAAGATGGCATATATTGTGGTGTGATACTGAGTATTGAATACTGTCTATCAAATATCGAGTACTGAGTATCGAAGACAGTTTATCGAGTGTGTGGTATCGTATGGTATAGTAAAGAGTAACGAGTACTGAGTATCGAATACTGCGTTTCGTGTACTCTGTGTCGAGTAATTGGTATCAAGTATCGGAGTACTTAGCTTCGAGTACTGAGTATCGAATACTGAGTATAGAGTATCGAATATTGAGTTTTGAGTAGTTAGTACTAAGTCTCGAGTTCTTTTTATTAAGTCCCTGGAGTGGAGTACTGATTATCAAGTACTTAGTATCGGAAGTATTTTCGAAATATCGAGTACCATGAGTGATAGCGTCAGCAAAATACGTGAGTTTCGAGCCGCGTAGATGGACTAGGAGTATCGGAGCTGGTCTTTTTGTTTGAGTCGCTCGAGAGAGTCGAGTACTGAGTATCATGTACTACGTATCGAGTACTTAGCATAGAGTACTTATTATCGAATACTGAGAATCGAGTTTTAAGCATCGAGTACTGAGTATCAAAAACTTGGTATCGAGTACTGAGTATCGTGTTCGTAGTATTAAGGGATTTGAGTGTGGTGACGAGTACTGAGTTTCGAGTACTCTGTGTCAAGTACTTTGTTTCGAGGATCAATTACTGTGAATAAATACTTAGTAGAAAGTATCGAGAAATGACTATCTATTATTGAGTCTGTAGAATCAAGTATTGAGTATCAAGTACCTAGTATCGAGTTCTAAGTATCGTATACTGAGAATTGAGTTTTTAGCATCTAGAAATGAGTGTTGAGTACTTTGAATTGAGTACTGAGTATCGAAAACTTAGTGTCGAGTAATTGGTATGGAGTACTGAGTATTGAAAACATAGAATCGAGTTCTTCTTATTGAGTACAGCATATCGAGTTCTTCGTTTCGAGAACTTAGTATCGAGTACTGAGTATCGAGTACTGAATATGAGTATTGTGTATGCGCACATGTAAGTGAAAGTCGAAGCACATCTTATACTGCATGTTTCACATCAATGCCTCGTGAGTGTAAGCCACAATCACCTCTTTTTATCATTTTGAAGTTCCCGCGGGTCCCGACATATCTGCGAGTCCACTATTTTTATGGGGGTCTTTTACCTCGCTATAGATATATAATTTTGTCGAAGGATTTAGGCCTTTCCACGTTCTCGTGGCTATCTGTGCCGCATTTATATAGCTTAAAGTCCCTTTACCTCCCCCTTTAAACAAAGGTTAATCGCTAACCCAACCTCCATTAACCCAATTAAAGTTTTGGTCATTCTTCTTCAACTTAAACTAATCAAAACTTATTCTAAACATTCTTTATTTTTTTCTACCCTTTAACAAAAGTCGCACGGCACGCTTTAAACATAAATATACCATTTCATCAGCGATAAGAATTGGCATAGAATCTACGAGTCTGCCATATCAGTTGGCGTAAGTTTTTGTATTGTTTTGAAGCAGTTTGGTTGTGAAATTCAATTTCAATTGAACTTTTGGTCAAAGCGTGCACTATATAGTATTGTATCAATCACTTTTTCTTGCTCAAATCACACTGAGAGAATTCAAGAAGACCTTTCAAATATAACATATTTTGTTGCCATACCCAAAACTATGGTTGTGAAATTTGTAACTCTTAAATCACAAGTGTCAAATTGTAGATAAGCTTAAGCACATTTTAGCGCCCTAAAAACGTCCACCTTAACCGATAAGAACTTTGTCTGAGTGGTTACACAGTAAATAAAAATATACAGACCTGTTTCCGGTTTACACTTTAATAGGCTATTTACACTGAGCCAAATCAAACATCTTGACGCAAAATGTTTTAATCCCACAACGTTTCTCATATAATTCTGTTATGTTCTGTAATAAATCAATCTAACGAAAATATGGAAATATGCAAAATCCGAGGTCTACTAATGATACAATAACTACAAGGTAGCGCAACCGGAAGTGCGAAGATTGCAAGTTTCTATTAAAATTTCCCTGACATTCATTTGTATAGCCGTTACGCTTCTTGCTAAGTTCTAGGTCTTTGGTAAAAGTGTCCGCAGATCGACTCCTTTTCCATAGCGCTGGCTCCTGTTGTTCATAACAAGTTGGACTTTGCATCTGAGTCTCGGTGTACCGATTCAGAGCGTGATTTATCTAGAACTTTCAAGGGCCTGTAATGATAAGCGAAGTTTAAAAACTAGTTTCGTTCTTGAGTGAGGGCTTTCTTACCAAGCTGATAGTGAAGAAAGCCGGGAGGCCCTTGAAATAGTTATAAATTTGCTTTCTGAAAATCCCAAAGCCGCTTGACCCCTTCTGAAAATCGATTGTCCCTATGTTTGGGCGTAGAATGTAAATTTTCATTTTGGAACTTTTCCACCAGCTCAATTATTTACGGGAATAAATCCACACAACTCGGTAGAAGTTTAATTAAAAATGTATTTTCCAATCAAAAGGCACAAGTTTGCAACCCCAAGACGAAGAGGGTTGGAAGTCCGCTGTCTCAATTTAATTGCTCATTTTTACCGAACATGCGCAACGCTCAGCATGTGCACCATAAAAAGGGTCCAACTTGCTTACACACACACACACGCACACAGAGTAGCTCATCCTCCCTGCTCCCTAGGGTGTTGCTGCTGCCATTTCGCTGCCAACGTCGCTGTCAGCAATGCGCGGCAGCAATTGATTGGGCTCAACTCAGTGGCCCTTACCCAAACGGAGCAGAGAGACCAATGATGCCGCCGCCATATCCATATTCTGCTGACTAATCCAGGAGATAGGCGTGGTTCCACACACACACACACACACACAATGATTGATTACTTTTTGTTTTCACATGCCAGCAGAAAAAAGCAGAAAAGTTCAAGAAAGCCTTACAATACTCCTCGGGGTTGTACAATTTCATTAAAAACTAAAAAAAAATGCAATTTGAAAGTTGGTCTGGCTCGACCGTTAGCTACCCTGGGTACCAGCCAAAATCTACCGATTTTCCTTACATATTTGAAAGAAAGCGTTTTGTAGAACACTTGAGACGGATAGACGCTTTGCGGGAAGGAAATTAAAAATGATCAAATCCGATCGTTCCTCTAAGTCGGGATTTACACGTTGAAGCAAACTTCATTAATTTTTCTTGGTCAAAGTTTACACGATGAAACAAACTTCATGAAGTTTTCTCAGTAGGCTAGATAATCAAGTGAGATTCTATACCTCAATTCTCTCGATTTCTAAGGAAATGCCATGAAGTTTGCTTCATCGTGTAAGCTTTGTATAATGAAAAGCTTAAATTAGGTCCATTAGATCGTTTTTCTTCCACTTCCTAAAACGATTTCCTTATATCAATAATCAGCAAATACCGTAAATTTCTCATCCACACCACACTATCTCACATAAACCGCATTTCAATATCGAATACGCTTTGCTTGTATAAGTTCGTCTATCAAAATGCGGTGATGTTTTCGACATTTACAATGTTGGTTTTTTAAAAATGTCTCTGAACAAGAGTCGCTGTACAGGAGGCCCTAAGAAAAGTCACTAATCAAGAGTCACTTAACTGACCAAGTGTCACTAAACTAGAGTCACTTTATAAAAGTCACTAAACAAGAGTCACGGCACAAGGCTCATTGAAGAAAAGTCGCTGATCAAGAGTCCCTGAGCAAGAGTCACTTATCAAGATTCACTTTACAAGTGTCACAAAACTGAGCAAGAGTCACTGAACTGGGCAAGGGTCACTAAGCTAGAGGCAATTATCAAGAGTCGCTGAGCGAGAGTCGCTTAACTGAGGAGGGGTCACTAAACTAGAGTCACTGAACACGAGTCTCAACTCAAGTTTCACTTGACAAAAGTTACTGAACAAGCCTCATTGAAAAATAGTCACTGAACAATAGTCACTGCACTGAACATGAGTCACTGAACAGGAGGCACTTAAGAAGTCAAGTAGAAAGTCACTGATCAAGAGACTCTAAACAAGAGTAACTCAAGAAGCCAGGGGCAAAAACTAAAGTCACTTAACTACGAGTAAAGTCACTGAACAAGAGGCACTGAACAAAAGGCACTAAAAAAGAGTCGCTTAACAGGTTACTGATCAAAAGTCCCTGAAAAACATTCTCTAAAATGAGCAAGGGTCGCTAAACTAAAGTCTTATCAAGAGTCATTAAGCAAGAGTCACTGAACCAAGAGAACAGATAAATAAAAAACATGGTTCACTTGTTCAGTTTAGTGAACAACTCATTTTTGTTCACTCACTCATGAGCAACCCAACAATAATTTAAAATCAGTGCATAAGGTGGGAGACACTTCTGTCTGATACATTCATGTGCACATACTTTACATACCCTTTTTCGATTATGTGCTACAGGGTATTAAAGAACGAACACCATTTTCAGCAAAGAAAAATATCGCTTGACATTTGGAAAATTAAACAACAGACACAAAAAAATAGATGTCAGTTCGGAAACATTTTAATTAAGCCATTTCAAATGGTCATGGACTTTTGTCCCCTATTCCGGTAGCAGCAGCAGTTCAAAGTCATTTCACTCCCGACAATTGTTGTGTTGTGTCATTCCCAGCGAGAGAGCAAGAAATTTCATTTTACAGTCACTGTCTGCTAATGTATGCCATTATCCTGTGATTATCCCCGAAAAACCAAATTCTTGTGCTGCCGCCTGCCGCCGCCTACCTGTTTCCATTGAAATTTCCATGTTTCTTTTACGTTTTTGGCGGCTTAAGACGACGCCCCGTTTTTCGATCACACAAAAGTTGTTGACTTGCTGGCTAAAAAGGATTAAAGTGGTTTCTGTCTGGATACGGCCAGCGTTAATAATGCATCATTAACGCTATAATTTGAGGACGAACTCTGATGCATGAATTTGCAAAAATTGATTTACACATCTCAGAGCAAAATGTGTATCTCTCTCTGATCTCTTTCGACCACAATTTTGTCAAGTGTATGGACAAAGCGGCGGCTCTTTTCGGTTTTTGGTTAGCTCTTAAGTTTAAAATATTCTTCACAGTGCTGGCAGTTGATAAGAGTTGTGGCACGCCATAAGAGAATGTTCACAATATTCTGTAATCTGACGCGTTGTTTTAATTATGAAATGAAATTTACTATGTATATAAAAGCGACTCTTAACTGACACGTTCAATTGATAAGCTAGCTTATCATTTGTGAATGGTCAAAGAGTGCAACGATAGTTTGTCGCTCTGTTAAGCTAAGAGAATTGAGACAAGCAAGGGAAAGAAGTTAAGGGTTTTTTAAGTAGTATGCGAATTAGACGAAAATCTATGACTAATGCGTAATTAATAAAGTTTAACAAATTAAAATTTATATGAAGAGTATCAAATCATTTTGGACGATTTCCGATTCCGGTTTTTCTCAAACCTTATCTAGTAACCGTAGATATGCTTGCCAGCTTCCATTTAACATTGATACAATTCACCTTAAATTGAGAACGTTTCTCCTCGGTGCCTTACCAAAACAAATCGGTTGTCATAAATGTCTTCCAAATATTGCTAGTTTCTGAATCCATTACCAAACATGTACCCCATATGTTTAATACCAATAAAAAATGTACATTCCCAACAACTGATACATCTGTAAAGATTGTCTCGGTACTTTATAGGTGTAATACTATAGAAACATGTTCAAAAATATTTACTGTTGTAAATGATACATTGTTCGATTTATGGGAGAAAAAAATTTTGGGTGGTAAATTTTTTATGGTATCACCCATATATACTCTTGATCAGCATCAACTGCCGAGTCGATATTGCCCTGTCCGTCTGACACCTAGATCACAGAGACTAGAAGAGCTAGAGCCACTAAAATTTGAATGTAAGACTTGTAAAGATCGGAAAAAAACTTGGAGGAGTTATAAAGGACATACAAAATATTGCATACTTTTCTGCGCTGGTATAACATAATGTTGAAATATTTCCATTAATGTTAATGCTCTGTTTATTAACATAAGGTAACGCTCTTAAACATTTATTCACCTGAGTAACGGGTAAATCGAATTCGGACAGGGACGACTTTAACTTACGATCTTGTTTTTTTGTGGTTTGCTACAAAATACGCTTAACGCCAGTCGAATGCTGGCAATTCTACCTCAAGTCGAACCTCGCTACAAAAATAATTTGTGGCCTTTTTATACCCTTACAGAGGGTATTATTAAATTGTCCGGATGTTTGTAACGCATAGAAGGAAGCATCTCCGACCACATAAAGTATATATATTCTTGATTAGCACGACGAGCTGAGTTGATTTAGCCATGTCCGTCTGTCCATCTGTTTCTATGCCATCTCCTCCGTCAGTTTAAAAGCTCTCTTGACCAAACTTTGCACGAAGTCTCTTAGTACAAATACGCTGCACATTTGTCGGAATCGGGTGGATCGGATGACTATAGCATATAGCTGTCATAGGAACGATCGGTCGAAAAACTAGTTTTAGTGAGAAAAACTTTTTTGTTTTCAATGGAAACGGCTTCAAACTTTGTATTTCTAAGTTTGCTATGCTTTCCCATGATTCCACTAAGTTTGGTCGAAATCGGACATCCACATAGTATAGCTGTCATGGAAAAGTAGAATCTGAAAAGAAGTCTTTGAAAAACTTTTTTGTATTCAATGGAAGTGTTTTTTGTTTTCAATGGAGGCTGCAAAGGTATACAAAACTTCGAGCCGAAGTTAACTTTCCTCTACTTTATTGTACTGTATTACCTTAAGTACCGCGTAATGGCTAGAAGACATCTCTGTGAGAAGTTCTTATAACAGCTATGTTGCCTAAACCAACATGTGAAGCCATTATTATCCAAGTTCACATGGATTTCTCAAGCTCAAACTTTTCCTGAGCCTGAGTATGAAGCTCTTATTGTCTTAAGTTGTGGAAACTTTTCTTCCAAAATTTTATGTAAAGTAATAAAGAGCACTAGGATAACAACAGTGTGGACCTAAGTGGGTTGTGAGCAACAAAGTTTTATCTTTTTTGCTTCTACATTTTCAGCGGTGCCGAAACTCTACCCTTACAGCCGACCTTACTTTATCTACAGTCAAAACTTATCTGCAAAAATTTAATGAGAATTATAAAAATATATTGTGAGACTATCTTTGTCACCTCGACGTATGCATACCCTCAAATAGAGTTCTATCAACATTACAAGTTTTTCTGTTTTTTACAAGAAAAGACGTGATAAAGGCGTGCAAATATAAAATAAACGACCAAATATAAGACCATATTTGACGAGAAAGAAGATCTGCTCCAATACTAATACATTTTGGTTAATGAATTGAGTTACCAATTGGATTTGACTCAAAACTTGTGAAGTGGTTTTGTTACTTCCAATTTGGAAAAAGTTATTATGTTAGCTTAATGTACCGCATAACAATTGTTAAAATTATCGCTCGGAAAAGTCCGCATAACAATTGTTAAAATTATCGCTCGGAAAAGTCTGGGTATAACTTGACTTTTAAAACTTCGGAAAGTTTCTTGAATTTAAAACGGAAAAAACTAACGAAAAATTCAAAATTGTCGAGTATGTAGCGAATCTTAAAAAAGTTCTGCTAATCCATTTTCACTTTTAAAAAAAATTGTAGATTTTAGGAACCGATTTTAAATGGCAAAACTTATCAGAACGTGAAAACATGAGAAACATGTGAAAAGTTGCAGAAATCGCAGTAAAATGATAATACCCTCTGCCAGGGTATAGAAAAACACAATAAGAGTAAACAACAACCATGTGCTGCTTGTCTATACAAGAGTGCAGATATAGATAGCCCGGTCAGTCTCTCTTTAGCCTCTACCAAAAGTGGATGACGGGTGATCTAAGTGAAACGACAAAAACAAAAAACGCAATTAAGAGCTTAAAATAATAACAAATAACTAACAAACTTCCTATACCTATTTATTTATAACCATATCAATGAATATGAGAGTGTTTATCTTTAAAGTAGGTGCCCGCAATTGGTATTTCTATCCAAGTTTCTAAATAGTCAACATTTTTTAACACATTTCCACTTTGTTTTGGTTTGCAGGAAAGTGAGATCGCTGAGGTGCTTTATAAGCAAGATGTGGACCTGGGCTTTAGTCTCGATCAGGAGCAGATCATCAATGCCTCTTTTGCCAGTGGCAATAGTGCTGTATCTGATGCAGCTAAGGCCGCCGCCGAGGATGAAAAATCTAAACCCGATGATGAGAAAAACGACGTTGCTGCTGATGATATTGAGAAGCTAAAAGCTTTGGAAGAGCTTCGTCAAGATAAGGCAAGTAGTTTTGAATTGTATTTCACAATATTTACATTAGCCAATGCTTTATGATGATGATTTCTGTTCCACAGCCCATTAATAATGACAAGGACTCGAATCCCCTGGAAGATATTACCAATGAATGGAATGGCATACCTTTTACAATTGATAATGAAACTGGTAAGTTTTGGAAAAAAAATCTCAAGCCGTTTGCTATTTAGTACATACATTAAACTGGTGCAGGCAAACAACTTGAAAGATTTACAACGGCTCGCGTTGTGTGAGATATCTTATCTAGGATATTATCGTTTTTGTTGGCCTGCTGTGAGATGTTACATTTCCCTTTCAACACAACTAAGGTTTTGGCGGACATTTGTACAGATAATAATCAAAAATCTGTAGATTTTAAAAATAGATAAATATGTTCAACTACAAGAGACTGTCGAGAAGTGTGGCCCCTAATTGATTGTGATTCATTAATCACATATTTGGCTTTGCACAGATCGAGGCTCTCTTAATTTATTGGAAGAAGAAGGGAACCGTCGGAAAAAGCTATTCTAGCTGGTGTAGGTGATCGCTTGTGTAAATGTTTTCACAGATGAACACTTTTTTTTAGATGTAGTTCTAGAAGGGATTTTAGATAAATATGATTAGCTGAAAATTTATATGTGTACTCTTGAAACACTTATAAATAAATGATAAAAACGCCAAAAGTTATATCTCTTCATTGGTTCTCACAAAAAAATTGCAAACGGCTAGTTGGTATAATCATTGAAACTCACTGATGAGATGTTGCTGGGAAGCCATCGAAACAGTCGGTCTGAGTATCCAAAGCTGCCCAATATGTACAAAATCTTTGTTGTTTCATTGATTATGGAATTATAATCAATCCTTGACCTTGAGACGGATAACAAGCACTTCGACTAGAATCATAATAGGACACTTAAACCAAAATTCAATTCCAAAAAAAAAAGCTTGGAAACCAGTCGTTCAAACTAGAGAACCCCCTTAACGCTCTAAACCAATCTACAAAGTGTGGAACGGGACGTAAAGATTATTTTAAGAATTTCTGAGATTAAACCTGCAGTTTTCATAAGATTTTCAAAAAAGATGGAAAATTCCTCACAACCCAAATTTTCTTGAGGTCGTCGTGATGGGAACAAAAGCTTTAATTTAGAAATCAAGGTAGGGATTTGTACTATATTGAAATGAAAATGTTAAAATTGGGAGCTATAGTTTTAAGATGATTTGGATCAGCTTTGGGCACATAGTGGCCCGTTACGACCTTTAAGTCCGGCCCTTTTTTTCGCTCAAAGCAATTTTATATGCATTTTGTAATGATTCTTCTGTAATATTTTGGTTTCAATCGCTGGATTGGATCCTTCGGGCTAAACTTTTACGCCTAACTAAAGTTTCTTGAAATACAAAAATGTATATCAAATCCTTGCTGTTCGTATGTCCCTCGAGAGTCAACTCATTAGAATTCCGAATTGCTTTTTGCTGCTGATAAGAAAAATGGCCGCCAACTGCTGCTGCTGCTCTAATATTAACGAAAATGGATTATCCTGACATGGGGTTGGGGCGGAGTTTGAGGGAAGCCATTGTATAAGCAGTGCGTGCGTGTATTTTCGAGACGTTTATAAATGAACGTAGGCATTTTGAGTTGACAGGCACGAAAATTAAAAGAAAAATGAGCTTTTTTCCGTTTTCCCACTCCGCCCCGCGCTTATCGATAAAAAGGGCCCCCATGAGGCTGCTGCTGCTGCTGCTAATCTGCTTGGAACCGCGCCCCATTTCATATCCAAACGGTTGCCTTTCAAACAAACTTTGACACGCACACGAACTTTTATTATTAACAACAGCGGCTGGAGGAGAAGATGAAGCAGAAGCAGGGGGAAGTGGAAGAAGCGAAACTCTGATGGCGGTGCCACTGCCAGTGGCAGTAAAAGTAGCAGCCGCCGTCGCATGCAACATTTTTCTTTTGAAAAATGAACGAAACATGATTCGCCAAAAATGGCAGCCAGAGAGATGTGCACACGTACGTACTGTATGTATGTGTTCAACTTTGGCCTATAAGCTGTGTATATATGTAACACCAACCCCACCCCCTAACCCAGCCAACTACCCACCACCCTTCTCTCTAATGTTTGCTGTTACGGAACCGGCTCATTGAGTAGAGAAACTTTTTTCCTTGGCCTCCCTATTGACATTAGTCGCTATACCAAATCCCTGGCAACCATTTTGTTTGTTGAGCGTCAAAATCTACCCTCCTGGCCAGTGCTTCGTTAGCTATTCATAGGCATTTATGTGCTGCTGCTGCTGCTTATTATTATTATTTATTATTAAAAATCCATTGATGCGCGGCGGGGTATAGATCCCATGTTCGATGTTTGAGATTAATATCGCATTCGAGACACGCATTCACACGCTTTTTGTGTTTGGGCGTATCCAAATTCCCCATAGACCAAACCAAACCAACTAACGAATCCGAACCTTTGGCGGCATTATCTATTGTGTTCGTTTAGCTACTAAAATGAAAGTCATTTTTGTATCTTAAATGTTGCCCATAGAAAAAGAATTGTTCCAACTACAATTTCTTCTGTTTATTTGATGTTTGCACGTAGCTACACTTTGAGAAAAAGTATACAACTATTCTGTACTTGAATTATGTAGAAAAATAGTTGAAACAGTTCAAATCGAACCACTAATTTGTGTTATTTTGCAAATACAGATACGGAAATACAGTGCGGAACATGTCATAGTCGAGATAATTGTAAATTTTCGAAAGTTTTCATGAGAAAGTCTTTGCATAAGGTTCGGTCGGTCTTTCGAACACGATTTTCAATAGGCTTAAACCTTGCTTCATAACTTTATGTATTTTTGGGGACTGCAATACTCCCAATTTCTTAAGATAGTTCGGTCCGAAGTGTCAAACCCCTTGAAGCCTAAGGTTCGGTTCTCGAACCTGTGAAACATTTTGTGCACGATATGCTTCGAAATCGATACTCTGTATCGATACTCAGACCTCGAAACTTAGTACTTAATACTAAGGTACTCAGTACTCGATTCTAAGTATTCGATACTAAGCACTCGACACTTAGTACTCGATACTCAGTACTCGATACTAAGTACTCGATACTCAGTATTCGATGCTAAGTACCCGATTATATATTACTCGGTACTAATTACTTGGTACTCAGTATTCGAAACTCTGTAATCAAGTACTCGATACTCAGTATTCGATACATAGTACTCGACTATAAATGCTCGATAATAGTACTCGATGTTCGGTACTCGATACTCAGTACTTGATTGTAAGTACTCGATGCTAAGTATTTGATTCTAAGAACTTGATACTTAATTCAAAGTACTCGTTACTCTGTATTCGATACGAAGTACTCGATACCAAGTACTCGATACAAAGTACTCGATACTTAGTATTCGATACTCAGTAATCAGCAATAAGTATTCGATACTAAGTACTCGATTTTCAGTATTCGATACTAAGTACTCTATGCTAAGAACTCGATACTTAGTATTCGATACTCAGTAATTAACAAAAGTATTCGATACACAGTACCCGATACTGAGTACTCGATACTCAGATTTCGATACTCAGTACTCGATTTGAAGTACTCAATACAAAGTATTCGATACTCTGTGTTCGATACTCTGTATTTGACACTCAGTACTCGATTTTAAGTACTCTATACTAAGTACTCAGCGCATCGTGTCCTAACCAATGACTGCTTGGAAAGGCAACCTGTCTGGGGTGGACGGTAGCACTATAAACTATATCAATGCTGTAAATGTTGTTGAACAGTTGCTAACACAAAATCTTCAAAAACATTTCGGGGATAGTCTTTTCTTTGATGGTCTTTGAATAGAGTTAATGAAAACAAAAAATATTTTTAAATAGTTCTTTCTGACAAACATCTGACCAAATTGAACTAATCACCGGAAAAATTTGTTGTTGCCTTCGTTGTCGTTGAGGCTGTAATCTTGTTTCATCACTTTGCCAAGCAGGAAATTCTCTTCTTCCCAATACATCTTGCTCATTGTTGGCTTCGTTGATCTTTTCAGAGCCACATACGATTTTCAATCATTCTTTCGTTCGAAGTGCTCCTACATTTCGGTGTCGCGTTGCATTCTTAGAAACCCCGACTAATGTTACCATGACCTCTTCTTGGCTTCGTAATAAACTGTAAATGATTATTACTTTGTATAAATCTCCAATAAAGTTTTCACTAATTACTAATTTGCCTTTAAAATAGCCAAACTAAAGAAAGCCAACGAACGAAAAAGATGCAACTGAAATTTGGAAAGCAACTGGAAAAACAAATCAAAACAGAAAGAACATATGCTGAGGTGTCAAATGGAATGACCGCCTACTGCGCCACTTGTTGAACTGTAATTAAATTGAGCTGCAAAACGAAATGTGCGCCTTCTGAAAACCATAACTACAAAACAGTATATTAAATTTTTCTCAGTGTAGCTACATTCTCTGTACTGTGTGTTCGTCTTGAAATTTCATTAATTTTAACTTTTAACTCTACAATTGTTACAATTGTATCCTGCTGCAAATGAAGCTGTAGCTCTGAACGGCATTGTCCTGACACATAACGCCTTGTCATTGGCGTATTCTGGACACATAATTAAGTTATCCATACACTGGAACCTAACTGAGTCTGGCAATCAATGCTGTTTGTTTTCAGTACAGTTTTTATTTCTTCCACAAATCTCACAAATTACATTAGATGCTTTTCAATACATTTTTATTTTTATTTCTTCTTAGCCCAACATTGTTGACAACTTTTGGGCCATGACTTGGCTAGAAGTTTACAAATGAAAAAAAAAATGCTCTTATTCTCAATTATGTTATAGATATTTCGTAGTAGCTTAAATTTCATTATGCAATCAGTTCGGCTGCCAAGCTACGCAAGTTTATTGACCACAACCAGCGACGAGCAGATTAAGTGGAGGAGACAAGAAAGCATACCGAATTCTGGATACTTGAGCATTTTTAAGAAGTCTTTTTCATATACTGTTAGGTTCATAGAAATCCCATGAATCACAACAGATAGAAAATTCTAGTAAAAGCTGGTGGAAGGGTTGAGTTGCCTAACCAAACGATCAAGTGTTCTGCTAAGAAAGAAATATTACTTTGGGTAGCAGGAGACTTTTTCGCATAAAGAAACATTTTTTTTTCACAACACAAACCATTTACTTTAGCGTTTTCTCATACTTTTATACCTTCCAAACAATAGGATTTATAAAGGTCTTGAAAATGATGACCCTCTACATTTGAGAAGTTCAGGTTTGAAAACAGAATGTGTTAGCAGTGTGCTAAATCTGGAGAATTTTCTGGATTGCACACTTACATTGACGTGTCATAACTTTGAGCTCGTTTACCCCGAGATGTGACTAAACTTTGATCTTTGAGCATGAATTTTGCTCAGGTCTACCAGCAGCTCTGATGTCGAAGTCTGCGAGTTTATTTGTAAGTTCATACCAAATATAAACCGCTGCACGTCACTTGAATAGGTTCATAATCTCTCTGCAACTGCATGAGCAAACTCTGCCAAATAAATTTTCCTAAAAACTTTCCTTATTCTTACTCAGATTAATGAACACAAATATTTCTGTAATTTGGATCAATTTTTTGTACAGTTTTGTGGTTCACTTGAATAGGTTCAGCTATAAACCAGAGGCAGGCAAAAAATACATTTACATTTTTGCATTGGTGTGTGAGAGCAGCTCAAAAATTGCTCTCAATTTCAGTAGCAACGACTGCGTCGCGGCGTAGGAAAGCAAGCAACGCAGCGGCGCTGTCAGCTTTACTATTTGTGTTTGAGCAGCGCTGCTCTCAGACTTTTCCTATGCACGCGAGATAGCAATCTGCCTGTCCCTGCTTTAAACACACTTACATATATTAGCAAATCGACATTTATTTTCGATAAAATCATGCAGAATCGGGATGTCCCCGATTCCAAAAACAGACTACGTTATTTAGCGTTTAACTTCAAATTTGCATTGGTTTTCATTTGACACTTTTAATGGCAAATCGTTTCAACCGAAGTCGTCGTTTCTTGGAAATCGCAACTCCTTGCAATTCCGATCAATTGAATTCGAAAACTGCAACTTGCCTGTATGCACTTATTTTAAGAATTAATAGGGCTTGACTCAAGACTTTTACAATCTATTATGATCAAAATATTTTCAAACATTTCAAAATGTACATAATCGGGGTTGTCCCTAGAAATCTCTAGAGATTTTCGTAAAATCGGTTTGGTTTTGAACTACAAATGCTTGCCCATATATGCAAAGTGTCTCCAAAATGCATGGCTACTAGATTAGATGACAAAAGTTGAGAGATTTGAAACCGACTGCTCAGTGCCAAGTAGATTTAAAGCGTGCGGGTTTCGTTCCCTATAATCTAGTAGGCGACATTATTCTTGACACTTTACATATAAACTCCTCCTAGTTTAGTTCAAAATCCAATCGTTTATACGAAAATCTCTAGAGATTTCTGGGACACCCCCAAAATATAACCCGAAAACAGTCCTAAATAAAGTATTTCGGTATTACAATTTTGTACTTAATCAAGTATTTTCGTACACGACATACAATCGACGCCGTTTCTGCTTAATTTAAGTAAAAATGTTTGATTTTGTTTCTGAAGATAGCTTAAGTTGTGCTATTAAGCTTAAGAATTAAGAAGAACCCAATTTATTTACTCTCCACTTAAGTCTGTCACAATTTGTCTGAAACCTGAACCAAAAGTTAACCCCTTTTCAGTTGTTCCAAATACCAAATACACTTTGAAAATTAAACAACGCAATTACAAATCTACAGCTTAAGTATTTCAAATCTATTTGGCATACAATTTAAGGCATTATTTATTTAAAAATTTGGCACAACTAAAAACCAGCCAATTAGCGCACTCCGGCACATACAATTGACCCAAATGAGAAGCGTTGATCAATTTTCCCACTGCATAAAAAGTAAAAACTTTTTTGTTTCCTCTTTTTAACCAAAATTAACACAATTACCGCAATCAAACTGAAAAAAGAGCAGGCAATATATGCACATTAATGGGCCACTGAACTAATAGACGAAGAGCAAACCAATACACAGAGCGGCGGCGATTCGGGGTGCTTTTTTTTTTTGTTTTTGGTGAACTTCAAAAAAGGCGTGCGGCACTATAGAAAAATTAGCAGCATCATCCACACAGGCCGCCAGCCAACGGATTCAATTCGAATAGGAAAACAGTAGGAAACATTGAACAAGCCAAAACTTGAGACTAGCTTTCGGCCTTTTGGAGCGTTTCTTGAGTGCGCCATTACAACTTAATTAGTTTAAATTGTTGCCGACGCAAAAGACGCAGCAGCGGCAGATGCTCAAAGAGTCGCCGAGATGAAAGGCGAATTTTGGTTTTCAGAAATTTCCGGTGAAAGAAGCAGAGGCCACATGTGCATTTAGTTGCATTTGGAAATTGCAAGTTTTCAACACTTTTCCTTTTTGACATGAGTTGGCGTTTCGAGCACACATAACCCCAAAAAGTTCAATCAGAGAGCAACAATTATGACAGGACAGATCTCGACTGATAGTGTCAACAATGAAATTGCTGAAAAAAGGCAACTCTATTGTTAATTTTACATGTTTTTGTTGTTGTTAATGAGTTGCCACAAATTCCAAAAAGCTGAATGAACTTTATGAATGAGCATTTTCAATACACACACTTTGATAATCCTTAAAGCCACCACACACACTCACACACACACACACACGCATCATTGGGTCAAGCAGTGGGTAATTAAATTGTTATTTGAATTATGCAATTCTCAACTAGTTTTGGCAATGGCGCAGACCAAACACTTGAAAGCGATACGATTATGCAGCAAAATGTGTGCGTCTGCTGCTCTCTTTCCCTCTCTGTTTGTACTCCAGCATGTTAAATTTTTTGTAAATTTGTAGCGTAATGCTGACCACGTAGAATTTTAACAATTTCTACGCTGCTTTTGCCCTGCCCCGATGCAAGCCCAGACACAGACGACAGCAGGAGGGAGCATTGCATTGAAGGAAAGGGCCACCAAAACGACAGACAGACAGATCCTCAATAGGTGCGCCGCCACCGGTTTAGAGACACCAGCTGTTTTGTAATAATTTTCATCATTTTCTTTATTTTCATAGTCGATGTGGGTTTGGCTATGTTGAGGTCGTTACAATAAACTCAAACTTGTCGGCAGTTAATTGCTAAAATGATGGAAAGATGGGCTTATGAAATAACAAAGTAATACAGAAGGATATGGGATACTATACGCATTTTAATAAAAATTTTCCTCCAAGCAAATTCATCAATCAGCAGCTGAAAACCAGGTTAATAATGAGAACTTATAGTCCACCCTTTTGTTGCAGTGCGTAATGTTTTAACTGAGAATGTGTGTGTGAACTTTTTTGGATATTTTGCACACAAGTATGCTGTACTTAAAGTCGCTTGGCTTTGAGTTGAACATACATAGGCAAACATGAACCACCACATCTAAAAAGTGCTCACCTCTGTCTGCCAACATATTACAATTTTCCTTTATCAACTGCAATTAATGAAAATCGACATGGCACCCTCTTCTATTTTGCGACACCCGATGGCAAATCGTGCAGTAAATGATTCTTGTTTATAGTTTCATTACTTTTAATCCCGAAATAATGGACTTAACACTGTTTCGGGTTATATTGAGTACATTTTGAACAACATGTTCATACTTTTACTTGGTTAAAGCCTTAAGTCAAACCTGGGTTTTCCAAAGATAAGTACAAAAAATTCATCCTAAAGTCTAATAAATTATAAAGTCAACCCCAAAACATTCTTTTCACAAAATAAATATATTTGATAAAAAATGTTCTTAGTTTAAGCCAATTCTAAAGCTGTTCCCAATTTGATCTTAAAACGAGGTCTCTGTATTGAGACAAATTGATTAAGAAAAGAGGACAGAATCTACCATCACCAGTTGGGAATTATAGGAACTGATTCGTTTTAAAATTATTCAATTCTAGTAGACACAATTTCGTTGCCTTCTTTTTAGAATTTGCATTGTAAGTCTTTTTTGTACTTGATTTAGGAACGCTCTTTCTTAAAAGTTTCTGTTGACTTTAATAAGGAAAAGTGCTTTATTCAAGAACGTTTGTTCTCATTTCAAGGGAATTTATGATCTGAAATCGTCAAGGAAGCATCAGAAAACAAATTTCTTTTCTATTTTATCACATACAATGAGTTTTATAAACAATTTTTATCTAAGTTCAGTCCTAAAATAGCAAAAAAATATTTCAAACTGAAAAAAGAAATTAAATTAAGAACTAAACTTGTACGGTGTTTCGGTTCCTTTCGGTTCCAAATATGGGTTCTCAAAAATACAAAAAAAATTTTTAAAAGCAGGGCTCTTTATCCTTGATTTCGTGAGTTTTGACACATCTTCTAGCCGAATGTATACATGCACTTAAACATTCAATTTTTTTTCTAATCATCCCAGCCAGTTTTTATGAAATTTCTGATCACATTCGAGTCATTCAAGTCCTCTGTCTGATTAGAATAAATGCGCCTACTTTCTGATCATAAACGATACTTTTGTCGGGGAAAAAAATTTTGAAGATTCGTCTATTCGGAGATTCGTCTATTCGATTTTCGGATCAGTTTCGATTCTTTTTCGACTCATATTTCCAATCCCCCTGCTTGATCGATTTTGCTCTACACTTTGTTATTGTACTTTCAATAAATAACACTCTGAGCATAAGCAAATCATTTCTGAGTCTTCTATTAATGGCACATGTTAGTAACCTTTTTTAAATCATCAAAAGGTATCGACTATTTGACTTATCAAGGTGATGTTTGATGAAAAGATCTTCCAAATGCGGAGTTGGCTCGTTCTGATTAAAATACACGTAGTCATAAATGAGCTCGTTTTTTTTTTCATCATAAATGATACTTTTTTGGAAGAAAATGGTACCCCTAGCAACGACTGTTCTTGAAGACTCGTTTTTATACCAATTTTTCGATCAGTTTTGACTTATTGTCGACTCTTATTTCCAATCATTTGAGTCATTTTTGAATCTTTTTAATAATCTCTTTTAATTTATCAAAAGGGCTCGCAATAGAATCAAGGTGATTTCTGTTATAGTGATCTTCCAAATGCTAGGTGGACTGGCAATGTACCCCCCGCCCCACTAAGCGAAATTGTTTCGTGTATAACTTCGGTGTTGTTTATCTGATCTTATCCCATCTAACATTTTTGATCATATTCAAGTCTTTTTCGGATTGTCGGTTTAATAAAATATTCATAAATGCGTTCGCTTTGTGATCATATGTCGGGAGAAAATGGTACTCTAGCCACAACTTTTCTTGAAGAGTCGCTTTTAACCCGGATTTCTGATCAGTTTCGACCCATTTTCGAGTCATATTTCCAATTATTTGATGGTCTTCTTCGATTTGAGCATATGCAAGTCATTTTCGAGCCTTTTTTAAATCGTACATGAAGTTATTCTATTTTTTCATCAAAAGGGCTCGGAATAGACCCATCAAGGTTATTTTTGTTAAGGATTTTCAAATTTTCCAAACGATTGGTGAACTGACTAGTACCCCCGCTCCACTTAGCAAAACTGTTTCGTGTATAACTTCATTGTTTTTTTTCTGCCTTTATGGTGCTTATCAGAATTACGATGCTCCAAATATATATGTTGTGGCTCCAACAGTGTTTCGCGGTTACAGGGGGCAGGAAGGGAAAATTCAAATCTAAAACAAACTTGATCACTTGATCTGAGTATACACCAGAAATCTGCAAAAGTGCCCGTTTTCTTGACTACAAGTGCACTGTAAAAGCGTATGCTGTATGACTGACACCCAAAATATGCAGTCAATTCAAACACACACTCATTGTCGTATTGGTATTTCTGTGACTGAGTGTCGTGTGAGATCGGGTTTTAAATTTGTTGTCTTCTTTGTCGTACGTACGCTTACATCTCACATATGTTCTACTGTATTTTTATGAAATACTTACGGCAAACGCTTAAAGTTATTCCTGTGATTTCAATAAAAAGAGAGAGAAAATTTGTGCGCTCTCTATCCGCCGAAGTATTAGAAATGAGCTACACGAGTGGCGCGGGTATCATTGGCACTGCAAGACTGAAGCTCAAATATGCCACAAGTAGATTAAAGACTGCATACATTTTGTTGCAGTGCTTAGGACACACGGGTGTGAAAAATATCAAGTAGTTACAGTGCACTGCTGCAGATCTCTGGTACACCTGCTGGCAATATAATTTTAATATAACAAACAACAAGTTTTCAAAGCACAAAAGAAAACTTTAATTTACAACTCAAAAAGAAAATTATTCAAAAAATAACATACAAATTTAAAAAACCCTTCGAAAAGAGCAACATCTAACTTAATTTTGAAGAAAACTCACTGAACTCAAATCCCAGGCAAAAAGAGTTGCTGAAATTCTGCCAAATTTTTGATTAATTCTTCACCCACCAAGTGAAATTCCTGCAATTTGTATTGACTTTGATTAAGTATAACCTCTTGATTTTGCAACTCCTCCAGTTCATTATGCAAGGCTTCTCTATGCTGCTCCATTTCTAGAGATAACTCTCTGACAGAAATCATCAAATGTTGCTGAATTTGTAGACCAAAACCATTTGCCGTTTGTGGCACACTCAGACGAAGTCTTCTAAGTAAAAAGCGCGTGTATTGTGACTTGAAGCTGCGTTCCTGTTTAAAGCTAGTCCAGCTAATCAGTTCGTACATATAAACCGAACCCAGAGCAGTGCCCAGTCCAAGAATTAAGCGCCAACCCAAAGTACGACAGATCATACCGCCTACCAGTAAAACTCCCAGGGAACTCTCTGGCGACAGAAAACCACTAAGCAATTGCAGGACTTGAGCTGTAGTCATGGAGCAGGCAGCATTGGGCGCGGCTAGCCTTAACTCATTTTGACCATTTAGTGGCTTTTGATGGGGTCTGGTCGGGGGTATTAGCATTTTACCCTGCAAACGTTGCCAAATGGCTGAAATACCCCATGAAAAGCGAAATTGTAAGTCTGCCTGGAAATCCGTTGTCAATGCCTGACAATCCACAAAGTACATAAGCTGCCAGTTTAGGTAAGGAGTTGTGGTTAATTCACTTTCCAGTTGTTGCACTTTCAGCTGCAGTGGCCTAGAAAGCAGCTCCAAGACTTGGCCCATTAGCTTTTGCTCTAGATGTGCTCCAAGTGATCGCTGGTAAAGCCTTAGCTGGCGCGGTAATTGCGGCTTAAAAGGCATACTAAAGTCTGAGACTAAGGCGGGCACCAGAGAGATCTGTTGGTTTAGCACCTGAAGGCCTAGCTGTTCCGCCTGTACGCTTACTTGTTCCACTTTTGAGTGGAGTTCTTGCTGCCGCTGTCGTTGGTTTAACTCCTGACACTCCAAGCTCTCCAACAACAAAGTCTTCCTCAAGAGACTTTCCTTAGTTTGCTTGCTTAGTTGTGCCTGTAGCTTCCTTAGCATTTCATCCATTTCCCCCAGCATCTCTCGCGCTCCCTGACAGTGTTGTGCGAATTTGGTACTCGTTGCCGTTTTGCTTATGCAAGCACCAAACTCGCTTTCAAATTGCAGAAACTCTTCAAAACGTTGCTGCACTTCACTTGTCCAACTCTTGCGTATTCCCTGCCTGATTTGTAGTGTTTCCAAAGCCGAAACATAGAAGATTCTGCGCCTGGCTTGCTCCTCACTGGCATACACTTTCAGCTCCTGCACCAGGAAATCTGTGCAACGTTTTGTATGCTGTTCTCTAACCAGTTGCTCCATTTCGGGTTCCTGCCTGGCAGCCGCATCCCAGCGATTGTTGAGTATAAAGAGATTGGGACGCGACAACTTTTGTGCCACCTCGGAAAAGAATTGACGTTCCACCTTCGACAATGTGGATTCTGCATTCAAGACCAACACAAAGACATCTGCATCTAGGCAATAACGATCTAGGCAGTCATCCAGCTGAGCGGTGACATCCACACCAGGTGTATCAATTAGTATCACATCATGATTCAGCAGAGGATAACGTGTGCGCGGCAAGTAAACATGGAGTAGGGTACGAGGTTCCAGAGCCTGTCTCGAGTGTGCGCTTGCGAAATCTTTAAGACACTTGATTTCGCATCTTTGTTTGCTTTCATCAATCAGCACATAGGGCGACTCCTCCTGCTCCTCTTCCTCGCTAGCCTCCACCTGACAAAAACAACTGGTTGTGTGTCCCATGGCACTGGGTAAAATCCTGTCATGCAACATGGCATTGATCACTGCGCTTTTGCCATTGGAAGTGCGACCAAAGAAAGCCACCTTCATGCGTTTCCTTTGGAGTATTTGGAGAATGGCTGCGATTTTGTCAGCATAGTTTTGAAGCTGCTGCAGTAGATTCGGATTGTCTGCTGCTGACAAGTGTAACGAAATGGCATCCACATATCGCGCCATATCCTGGTAGATGTGCTGCAACTCTGTCTTGGCCTGGACAAAGCCACTCAATGTGCGAGAGGCTTTACTTGCGCTTTGTGGCATATTTACGAGCTTGGAGATTTGTTTATATAGAAAATATATATATATGTAGAACCGACTGGTTGGGATGTTGTAGATTTTATGAATTTGTTAGTTACAAAATGTTCATATTTTCAAATATTGTTAATGTCATTTTTCTAAAAATTCAACTGAGTACTTTTCGCTAAGACTTGGCATAGACCTTCATGTTCAGTTAATTGAAAATATCTTTTCCGAAGTAGATGAAAATGCCCGGAAAAGTTGGTATGGATAAACAAATTCTTTTTATCCCATTTACTTAAATCAAATGACCTGGGAGGTGGCGATATGCTAAAGATCCTTAAGTACGCTGACGAGGTGGAAATAATGGTCGAGAAATACAACTTATAAAAGTTCCAAATGTGGAAGTCTGAAGCAGTCAGCAATACGATGGTGTAGAACATAGCTTGATATTCTTTATCAAAGAATTGTTTGCTTTTCCCTCAACACACCTAGCGCCATCTATCTTGTAACTGGACTGCCACCACTCTTCTTGTATTCCCTGCGTCTTCACTTCGAATACACTAAAAAAGCCCCAGAATGACAGATAGCCGGTATTTTTGTTCTCTCCTTCCAGAATTGGTAGGAACTTGCGGCACGATATAACCCGTAGATATATCCTTATCTAATGTTGCATTTATAATCACACAAAAGTAGATGATTGTTAAGCTCAAAAATTTGCTGGTCAGGCAAACCCATTTTAACACAGCTCAGCGACTTCGATATACCCGTTGCTCAGGGACATTAATGTTGTATAGCCTTCCCTTATGTTAGTTAACAGAGCATTAACATTAATAAGAACATTTCAACGTTGTGTAAGCAAACAGAGCATGTGGCGCCAAAAAGTAGGCAACATTTTTTATAACTTTTATAACTTTGCCATTTATTATCCGATCTTTATGAAACTTTCAGAGATTGTAGATATTGGGCACATGCACGTATGAGCTTGATATCTTTAAAATTGTAGGAGTTATTCAACAATTTTTATTGTGGGGCGGGAGGTGGCGTGGCCAAAATTTTAAATAAACTTGACCTGCGTAGGGGCAATAGGAGTCTACATACAAAATTTGGTGGCTCTACCTCTTCTAGTTTCCGAGATCTAGGTGTTCATACAGACAGACGGACATGGCTATATCGACTCGGCTGTTGATGCTGATCAAGAATATATATACTTTATGGGGTCGGACATGCTTCCTTCTGCCTGTTACATACATTTGCACGACTTTAGGATACCCTTTTTTACTCTACAAGTAACGGGTATAACGAGCTGTGGACTCCCAAAATATTGTAGGCAGGTGTCCAATTCTACGGGAATACAGACTGTTACATTTCGGAAAACAAGATTTGCAAGTGGAGGAGTTCCTTCTAGTGTTGGATAAATGTTGTTCATTTCACTGAACATGTTCACTTGTTCTTTTTTCAAAGTGAGTCAACTCACTCAAGTTGTTCAGTTGTTCTTGTTGAGTTGTTCACTTGTTCTTGTTCAGCTGTTCAGTGTTGGTTTGAATTGTGGGCCCCTTCGTTGGAACTGTGCTGTTCCAATTGTTCACCAGTTTTTCACCTGGGTATTGTGACGATTAGTGATCATTCAAACTAATTTTAATCCTTCGTCGCTGGTCACAGTGCGGAATGTTGCCTATTTGTTAGCATGTTTCTGGCGGACCAATTTGAGTGAACAAGTCAATAAATAACTCACTGAACAACTTTGACTCAACAACCCACAGAACATGAGAAGTGAACAAATCACAGAACAAAAGTGAGTGAACAAGAACAAATGAACAACTCTTGACTGAACAAGAACAACTTTTTGAACAAGAGCAAGTGAACAAGAACAAGTGATCAACTGAACAAGTGAACATCTGAACAAGAACAACTCTAGTGAAGAACATGTTCACTTGCTCAGTTTAGGTAAAAACTCAATTTTGTTCACTCACTCATTAATAGATAATAATAGATATTAATAGACTCGTTCTAATAATTTGTTAAACTTGTCCCGTTAAAAGTATATGTCAAATATCTGCTTTAAGAAAAATCTCAGTTGTATTAGTTGTCCATTAACAAGTAAGATCAATTAGTTAGGGATCATTTTTTGAGTTCTAAAGTCTGACTTTTCCAAAAGTTTGTCTTAAATATTCTTTTTTAATTTGTTCACATATTTCCTCAACTTTTCCCCTTTTCGTTTCAACTTGTAAATTAAAGTTTTTGTGTGCATTGAAAACTTAAATTACTTGATTAGATTGGATTTTTCATGCTAATGCCTTCCCTTCGTTGTTCACCAAAAGAACAAGCTTCAAAACTCCAAGAGGCACCTGAAAAACCAGTTTGGGATTTGGTTCGCCACAAAGCAAGCAGAGCGAGCGAACGTCCATGTTGAAAACAGCCACAACAAAAAAACGCGGCCAAAAGCAAAAGTACAATGTGGCTCTTAGGCTCCGCCTTTGCCTCACACACACACACACTTGCACGGGCTGCGCTGCTTGTGCGCTTGCGCTTGAACAAAGACTCGGATAGGAAGTTGCTACAGTCATCTCGCTTGCACACACTGGCCTCCTGCTTAACGGGCAGTGCTACGCCATTTCTTTTTTTGTTTTTCAAACACGACTTCGCTGCCCACGTTGGCGGCGCAGTCGACGTCACAAGCCGTCGCCGCCATCGTCAATTGGCGCTGCCAACAATTTAGAATCGTATTTGAATTTTTATAAACGCTCGAGAAACGTTCAAAGCCTGACGCGCGCGCACTCAAAGATTCCGACAACGACGACGACGTGGGCGTGGATACCAACAAACGCAGGACTCTCGATTTACAAGTGACATTCCGCCAAGTTGGCTGAAAAACGCAAGTTGTTCTCGAACGACCGCAGAGTCAAGTGATTTCTCAATAAAAAAAACTGTGTCAAATTGGTTACAAAAATCATTTAACCACAATTTATTACGCGCTGCCGCCTGCCACAAAGTGAAAGTCAAAAAACAAACCAAAACACAAGTGACCACTCAAGTGACCATTGTGCGATTCTAAAAGCCCCCGCCAAGTCAAGGAGGCTTTACACCATATTGCAAAACACAACACACACAAAGCAAATACAGAAATAAAAAATCCGATATCAAACAACAATCAAATTGTGCAAATTGTATCTGCAACGGCGGCGGAAACCACAACGCGTCGCTCGCTCGTTTGAGCCATTGTTGATTCTGCAACATTTTGCCTGTCAAATGTTACATAATTGTCAAAGTGTTGGATAAATATCAACAATAATCAACATTTATTGCAACAATTTCTGTGTTCAATCTCTTGACAAAAGAAACAGACTACAAAAAAATATACCAAAATTGGCGTTGGTTTGGATTATGTACCACTATTTCACAGCCATTGTCGCCATATTGCAATTGCATTGAAAAGGTTGGTAGTAAGCTCGTCACATTTTAAGTGTCTATTGTTCGATTCGAGTGAATATTACAAATTTTTAATTACGATGGGGATTATTCTTTTTATGTAACGCCTAGAAAGTGAGATTATATAATCTTAACTTTGAGACTTTACCATGTGTTCTACAGATCGCTTTCGACCCAAATCGTATGGAAATTCTGACGTTTTCTGGTTGGAAGCGATTTGTACCAGACAAGGTAATGATTTGAGAACGAACGCTCTTAAAAAATGACGTTGTTTTTGAATTCGTCAAAATTTTCGTTTTCATTCTGGGTTTTATAGGCGAGGAGGTATTGCGTTAGAAACTCACTCTTGTATAAAGAATTTTTGTTCTTAGCCTACTTTTGACAACAAACATTCTGGATCCAAGTATATTATGCTCTATTTTTCTGTGTAAAACACAAAAAACCATCTGGTCCTATAAAATTTATACAAAATTCACCACCAAATGGAAAACTTAGTTTAAAGCAGGACTGCAAAGCGAATTTGAACCGAACCGGTTCGAGCCGGGAATTCCGAAGATAGCAAATAATAAACTAATACCACTAAAACTACTTGAAATTTGGTTTATAAGCAAAGAACGCGAAAAAATTGGACACGAATTTTTCTGATTTTGTAAAATTCCCGGAAATTTCTACATACAAAAATCCATTTTTCATCCGATTGCCTTGGAATTCGATTTCTGATGTGGGGGGAAATTCACGTCCAGGGTAAAAAAATTTCGGAAAATTCTGCACCAGTTTGAACCGGGAATTCCAATTGTTTGAAAAATGTGAACCGAGCCTTAAACTGTACCACTTGCCATAAAATGCATTAACTTTACCTGTTTTGAATCTTAATTTTCGCTTCCCTTCTACAAAATAATGACATTCTATCAACTTTTGAACTCAATATGACGGTGAATACTCTTAAAAGTGTCAGAAAAGTGTCGGAACATAGCTTGCTGGGATGTGACTTGTATGAGACTTTCTTATGCTTCATTGGGAGTGTGAAAGCACCTATATCTGAGTCAGAAAATAATCAGATTAGACTCAGAAATGTTTCACATTAAGTGTGACCGTTTTTTTTTTCATAAAAAAAAAAAAAAACTTATTGCGGACTCATTTTTGTGCACATTTTGACGGTGACTGGCCCGGGAGTGGCTCAGCGGCTAGTGTGCGCGACCGCTGTGCAAGAGGTCGTGGGTTCGATCCCGGCTTTTTATTAGTTTCGACTCATTTTCGAGTCATTTGCGAGCCTTTTTCAAGTCATATTTTGTGTGGGATACTACAAAGCTTTAGTGTTGAGGATCAGAAATGGCCTCTTCCGTATTCATTTTCAAATTAACTGTTGGTAAATAGTAAATAATCAAAGATCTCAAAAATTTGCGCTAACTTTCTTAAGTCGATCAGTTGATCGGACTTTATTAACTATAATTAAAAGAAATTCTGAATATTAATTTTTATTTTTATTGTCAGCTAGCGCGTGCGTGAGCGGCACATTCGTAAAAAATGAATGAAAACACACGAAATCGAGGGAACAGGGTATTCTGGAGTCGGTGCACTCGACTACAGCGCCTTGTTTACAGTTGGGAAATAGGCGGGTGCGTCTTTCTGCTACAGCTCCACTTCGTAGCTTATCAATTGAATATTGGAATGGTAATTTTCTTATTGCAAGTATCCTTAGTCAGTAGGTAGTCAGTAGGTACTAGTTAATGATGCCTGATGACTTTTGTAGTACCACTCCCGTACTGCATGGAGAAAATTCATGGTTCTAGTATTGTACAGTTTTGCGTGCCAGTGATTCAACAACACCTGATTTTGTCCATCTATTAGAATTTTCCTATCTTTTTCTGATAATTCATGCATGCTTTCCTTGGAAGATGCAGTTCGAATTACCTGTATTCTGAACAATCTTCAGTTGGTAGGGTTCCTCCACCTTTTCTTCTCGATTTATTAATTGGCATGCACATACGAGGTGTGTTCAAAGAAAAGGTGAACTTTGATTTTTCGCGGGCTGTGTTTTTGTTATATTCGGACACATATGTTTATGATATGTTTGCATTAGCAGACAATTTCGATTAGTAGTTTGTTTTTGGCAACTGAAAAGGTTAGTCACGTTTTTGCGTGCTCTTCGATTTTTGACTAATTTTTGAGCAAAAGCAACGTCGCATTAGTATCGCTCAGGAGTTGTTGAATGACGTCAACGACGATCCGGGTTTGGTCAAACGGGTCATAGCTGGTGACTAAACTTGGGTATATGGTTATGACATGGAAACAAAGGTTCAATCATCCCAATGGAAGCGGCCAGATGAGCCAAGACAGAAAAAAGAACGCCAAGTTCGATCAAATGTGAAGGTTTTGCTAACTGTTTTCTTTGATTACAATGGTGTGGTGCATCACGAGTTCCTGCCAAGAGGTCGTACAGTTAATAAGGAATACTACAAGGAAGTTATGCAACGTTTGCGTGAAGCAATACGGCTCAAATGATAGGAATTGTGGAAATACAAATCGTGGATTCTGCATCACGATAATGTACCAGCTCACGCATCAAAAACAACACCGTAATCATGCCTCAACCACCGTATTCGCCAGATTTGGCTTCCTGCGACTTTTTCCTAACTGAAGAGACCAATGAAAGGAAAGCGTCCTTCCACAATTGATGAGATCAAGTCAGAATCGAAGTACGAGCTGATGGCCATACCGAAAAGCGCATTTCAGAAGTACATCGAGGATTGGAAGAAGCGTTGGCACAAGTGTATTATATCGCGCGAGGGATAATGAAAAAGAACTTTTCAAATTCAAATTCACCTTTTCTTTGAACCACCTCGTCTTGCTTTCCGCGCGCGCTTAAATATTGCGTTGAAGTCGATATACGTTTTTGAAGGGCCGTTCACATCATCTATATGGAATATTAATTAAACAAGAAATAACAGAGTAAATTTAACTTTAAGAACTTTAATGTCAAATAATAAATCAAAAAATTCACCTTTTCCTTTGAACACACCTCGTAATTTTAAATACAAATCAGTCCCGATCCAATCCTGTGCTTGAATAAAATGTTATTAAATTTATCTTAATCTGATCTTTAAACAAGGCTGCAAACCCCGTTCCCTTAAACCGGATCATGAACCGAACCTTATAAATTATGACTTCCCGGACCTGAACCTGAATCGAACCCCCTCTGTTTGAAAAAATGGTAAGGTTTCCACTAGTTCAGTCGGTGCAATGTCTACTATTGGTTAATTCGGCTCTTACAATCTAAGTAAATTTAAATCCAAGTCCTAAGATGGCAGAAGCAGGGACTTAGGAAGGAAACGAATGGTTGATTTTTACCAATAATAAATGTGTTCCATTCGACTAAAGTCAATAGCTATTGAAGGACGTTTCGAATGGATTGGTGACTAATATGAGTCGCCTTCAACAACAATGATTCCGAGCTGGTTTCGCTTCTACTCGATTTGCTGTAATCCAAACCCAAACGAAATCCAAACCAAATCCTAAGGTTCGATAAGCCAACCGGTCCTTTTCGATCCGGTGTTCTAAATAGCATTCGATGCAAATTATATGCAAATTAATCGTGTTTTTAGAAAGAATCAAATGTTTCTAAAGTTTCTGCATTGGAAGAACACCTTGTATCAGAGTTGGCCACCCACTAGAAGCACAAATGTTGTTGTAAACCACCATCCCATAGGCACTCATACTGTTTATGGCATTTAGTATTCACATCAAGCCGACGGCTTTTTTAGCCTAAATGTCAACTATTAGTAGCTACTCAATTATTGAATCGCCTTACCATGATGCCTCCGATAGAGCCACCCACTACATAAACAACTTCCTGACGAAAGGTAGCCAATGGTCAACAAAATTTGGCTGTCAGGCAAACAAAAGTACTCCCATCAACGCCTTTTAGTACTTCCAACTTCAAATACGGAGACAAAGTCTAAGGAAATATTACTAAACCGTGTGCACACACACACAACACGCACACCTTGTGGACGGATCAGATCGCCTAATTGTTGGTGACAGAAAGCAGACACACACACGCACACATGTACACAAATCGAATAATATTTTCATTGTCGTTTACAACAATGCGGCAAGCCAAGCAAAACAACAACTAGATGCAGGGGGGGAGATGAATATGAGAGACAAACAACAAGCCCAAAACCAAAAACGATAAGTAAACAGTTCAGCCAGCCGGACACCGGTCAACCTACACACCGGACTTGGTTGTTGTTTTTTTATGTACTGAGCACGAACTGTTACCAAAAAAATAAAAAGAACAAATTAAAAGGCCAGACTCGTAACGGCTGGAAGACCCTAAAATAACAGGCTTTCATACCTGGTCTAAAAAAACATGGCCCAAACCGAAAAACACACACACACACAGACAAAATGGTCGCAATGAAAATTGGGAACGTATTTTGTAACCAATCATAAGAATAACATTTAAGAGAGAAGAATTGTACCATCCCGGCATGTTTATTCTAATTTTTGACCCTACTCAAGTGGCCTCGGCAAAGGTCGTCGTCGTCACAGCACTTGAGCCAAGAAGTTGTGTGCGCCCTCCTGCGCCTCCTCTTTAGTTTTTATCTAGATGTATGCTCACTTGCTTTTCTTTTCTGCTTTTCGTGGAATTCTCCTGCGATGTTAAGGTAGTAATTTTCTGATAGTGTTCTCAGCGCCCTTTCCAAGGAATTTCCCATGCAAATATTTAACTTTAGTCAATATCGAAATCTATTGTAAACGATATATAGTGAGTGAGAACTCCCAAAGCTGTCACAACTCATCATAAATTAAGCACTTTCATTTCAGCTGCTTCCGTCAGGAGCTTGAGCTCTAGCGTTGTTCGCTCACGTTTATGATTATGATTAATGATGCCTGATGACTTTTGTAGTTTGCACTTTGATCATCGGTCACGAAACCCACGAAACAGCAAGCAAGCATGCTCTCCCACAGGAAAGTGCTACTGTTTGTGTGTGTCCTGCATGGCTAGCCTTGTTATCATCCCCCAGGGGGACCCACTGCACACTCTTAATATTTAGTTTTAGTACAATTTTTTTAAAATTGATCGTACTCTGGGGAGTTTTTTCATGAGGATCTTTTTCAAATGATCAAAATATTTTTGTATTTTATTCTCTGCTAAACAAAACCAAGTTGGTAAACAAGAAATTCCATTGAAATTGTGTTTGAGGATATTTATGCAATAGCCAAATTTTTAGAGTGACCAGGTTTGATGTGAAATTTTCATTAAAATGTTAATTATTTATGATCATAACCTTGTTTGTTCGTCTTTTTCTTCTTCTATTTTCGTAACTTCAAGTTCAACTCAATAAAAAAATTTCAGGAATTAGCGGGATGATTTTTTATGATTTTTGCTGAAGGAAAGCGGTAGTTTTTATACTCTGTACCAAAGGTACATAGAGTATAATAAGTTTGTGCAAAAGTATGTAACAGCCAGAAGGAAGCATCTCCGACCCCATAAAGTATATATATTCTTGATCAGCATCAACAGCCGAGTCGATATAGCCATGTCCGTCTGTCTGTCCGTATGAACGCACAGATCTCAGAAATGGTAAGAGATAGAGGTTTGAGTTGTATGGAACATATGTTTCTTATACTTGCAGGCAGATCAAGTTTATTTTAAATTTTTGCCACGCCCCCTCCCGCTCCCTCAAATCGGAAATATTTAGTCATGGACATATTTAGTTAATGGGATTCTTTATCGATCCGCCAAAGGAATGATAAAGATCGGATAAACGGTTGTCGAGTTATAAGGAAAACAAACAATTATGGGCAGCACAGGGCGCAACGGTGATGGGCAGCACTTCACAAATACAGAGTATGATATAGTCGGGCATGACCGACTTTCTTTCTTGTTTCGAAAAGAAAAGTGTAAGAACGGGCAGAAGCTAGAGAGTAGAGAAGGGCGCAGGGGAGAAAGTTCCATAACGTCCCGATTCCACTCCCAAATTTTTAACTCAATACAATCCCGTCCCCCTCCGCACCTTTTATAATTTCTGGTTCCTTGCGAATTCCGTCCCGACTCGAATTGAGGACAATCGGGATCCCGAAAAAATCTCTAAAATGCATAAACACTCTAATGTTCCTTTATCCCGACTTCGAATTCGAAACTCAATCCCTTCGTGATCTCGACTTTAATAATTTCAGGTTCCGCTGCAATTTTTACCTATAATTTCTACCTATTCCGATCCCAAGGGCTTGATTCCAGATGACATATGCGTTGCTGGAAATCAGCCTTAAAAACTAATTTCCAATATCTTTCGGGTCCACCGTGAAACTAGCCCCGCTTCCTGTCTCTTAAAAATTAAAATAAAATACTTTAAACCTTCTAAAATATGACAACATTAAAATTGTTCCCCAGAATTTTGAAATTGTTTTTACTAAGATAAAACGAAACGTTCAGGAAAAACGCCGCCGGGCTTCTTGCTTGCTGAGTACCTAGTCTTATGTCTGCATTCTTTACTATGATTTATCGCATGTCTGGTCTGCGTTAAGGCGACTTTCGTGAAATTTAAAATTCGAGAACAAGGCTGTATATATATATTCTTTATCAAAGCAACGAGCTAAGTTGATTTAGCCTGTGAGATCTGTTTGTTTTTTAAATGCCAAATTTGCAATTTACTTTTCAATTTTACCAGCCACAATGCAAAAAGTTTGAAACCACAAAATTCCTATTTGTTTTACTTTTACCAGAAAACGAACAGTTCCACTCCGACATTGAGAGAACAAGGCTGTATACGTACACTTTACAAGCAACGAAATGACTATATCAAATAGAGCATTTAGCTATGTGCTGAAATTTCGGAACCGACCGAAAAATGACTAATCTTATGCTTCCAAGAACAGATTGGCAAAAAGTTTTCTTCGTTTGTCCGATTTGATGGTCGCAAACTAAAATCATCACAACCATTTTACGGTCCTTCGGAACGCTACTAATTTTCCTCTTTTGAGCTTACAAACACCCACTTCAGGCAGGACACACCCACTATTTTTTAGGCCATTTTCCTTTGGCCAATTTGCAAGTCAATCTGATAAAAAGATTATTTTTCCCCCTAAAAACTTTTCCGGATCTTTTCCGACCCTTTTTTCCAAAAATCCCGTCTTAGTTCCCACTTTCACCACAAATGGAAACTCCTGTCCAATTTTTAGCCCTCTATCTCTCACCGATTAGTCTGTGCTTAGATTGCCAATTAGTCAGGACCCACTCTTTTATATATAGAGTTGACAAATTGTTCTTAAAAGTTTATAGGATCGGAGATACTTCCCTACCTTTCAGAATTTCTCAGAGTAACAATATCTTAGGTGCCCTGGGGTGTATTTATTAAAACCGGTGGTAAAACTGTAAAATTAAAGAACTTGTTGTTATATCGACTAAAATTACTTGGATTCGTGCTAATCATATATTGAGAAACTTAGCTACTTGCTTATCGAAATTGTCGACTCAGAAACAGATTTTTCAATATTTTAGAATGATAATTTGTTCAAATATTTAATGTTGCGCTTTTTCTTATATCAAAAAGTTCAAATAAACTACTTCAATTGTTTTTAAATATCCCTTTAATAAAACGTGACTCTTGACAGAAATTGATCCAATTGTTATTAATTATTATTAAACAAGTTGCAAACAGCCTTTTACTACGTTTATAAACACAAAATTTATTGTGCATAATGCCCTTTAAAGTATGCTATGCTACTGAAAAGATACAATTGAGAAAATTATTTATCTTATAATTGGCTTAACACAAAATAATGTCATTTACCTATATAACTGGTCCGACAATGTATGTGAACATACAAAGTGGAAAATGACGGTGCCCCATAACTGACTATCAATTTTTCCGATCAAATAGATAATTATAATTATAAAAACAAGTAAAGTTTGCATACTTCGTGCTAATGCGTATACTCATGATAAATTTGGTGTGTATAAACGTAGTATTTTAGCTACAATTAAAATGTGTGCACATCATTGTAAAGCTTTAAAACAAGAACCTATCGAAAACTATCGATAGTTCAGTGTTACCAGCGATAGTGTTATCAATAGTGCCCACCTCTAGTATGCACATGTCGTGCACTTTCAATGAAATTCTCGAATCGCACTTAGTTACAACGTAAGCTTACATCAAATTCTTGCAAATTGTATCTTTGGAGTAGTCTAGAAATCTAATGAGCCTAGTTTAGAATCTTATACAAATCGAGGAGCTTGAATCTCCGGACCAAAGCTTTTACAGAATTGCATACTTTGCTGGTTATCTGAATTTCTACGCCACGTTGTAATTTCCAAGCCACTAATTTACCCACTTTTGCTCCTTACAGGTGAATACATACGCTTGCCCCTGGATGAGCTGCTAAACGACGTGCTACAACTCTCTGAATTCCCCCTTGAAGACGACGACGAGGTAAGAAGTCTTTGCTTTAATTCTCCATGGAGACTAGGTGAAAACTTTCTCCTCCTCTGAAATTAGCTACCCAACGATTCGGTGGCCTCAACCTCTCAGGCCGCAGCTGCAGCTTTAAACGGCAATAATCAGGGTCAACGTGTTGTCTCCGAAACGGGTGAAGACTTGCTAGTGGCAACCGAGGAACGCAAGAAGAACAACGACGACGCCAACAAAGACGAGAATAGTTTCTCTTGTAGCGACTTTGAGGATCTGCAAAACTCTGTGGGCTCGCCCCTGTTTGATTTAGATGAGGACGCCAAGAAGGAGTTAGACGATATGTTGCAATCAACGGCACCGCCTTACCATCATCCCCATCCCCATCATCATGGGCATCCCCATCATCATGCGCATGCCCATCATGCGGCAGCAGCAGCGGCTGCCCATCAGCGTGCCGTACAGGCCAACTATCCCAGTGTGGGCAGCGGCAGTGGCAGCGCCTTCCAACGTCAGCCAACTGCTGGTGGCTTCCATCATCATGGACATCATCAGGTAGGCAGATCTTAATCCTTAAACCATTTTACAATCGAACTTGCGGATGCTCGTTTCAAGTGCTGGCATCCGCTGATCGAGGCCAAGGTATATAGCCCATGTATATAACCATTCAAGGATCATTTGGACGTCTTTTTAAAGTGTTTTCATGTTGGTTCTTCTTTTTTTTTCTTGAGCTGGAGCACTTGATCTCTTGGGCTGCTCTTGTGAGTTTGTTGTGTTGTTCTTTTTATATTTTTTTGTGTTTTTCTTATTTGTACAAAGCTTCAAATCTGGTTGTACATACCTTTTCCTTCCCCAGCAAGTTCGTCAATCAAAGCCAAGTTGGGTTGCCGTTGTCTGGCTTTTTGGCTTTTGTGTTGTAACTCGGCTCATCAAAAATGATTCTCGAGCAACGAAATTGTTCTTCTTCTCTTTGGTCGTTTCCTCTTCAGCTCTGAAGTTCTTCTTCGTCTTGGCCAAGATGGTTTGTCTGTCTTGTTTGCTTAGCTCCGGTTCTGGTCTGTTGTTCAATTTAAATTTGAAGCCAGAATTATGGAAAAACAACACAATTGAAATAACTTGTGGAAAAAGGTGAAGGTTTTGAAAGTTACTTGGCGGGGGGATTGGCTTGTCTTTTAATCAAAAGAAGAGCATAAAATGGCCCAGTTTGGAATGTGTTTAAGCAGGACTGGGAATTTGAATTTATGGATATTATAGATAATGCATGTGAATCAAAATACGGAGGTTTTTGGGAGCTGAAATTAGATCCCAGAATTTTCTGGTAATATCATTTATATTGTATGTAGGGCGAGAAGGCATGTTTGCTTAAGCCTGCTCAATCCCTGTATTCAATACACAATACAGTGTATTGTTAAGCAACCATTTACGTCAATTTTTTTAAACAACACTTTAAACGATGATTATAATCTGATGTCAGGGTAGAAAGTGTATGTTATTAATTTAATACTTAAAAGTATGAGTTTTTGATTATTAAGAAAATTATTATTCCCAAAAGATTCCGCAGAGCGATGCGTTTTATGTGTAAGATTCATAAAATCTACTCTCTCTCTTTGCGGGGGCATTATAGCAGTGTTCTCCAGCCCATTATATAACTACATTAGGTATGGCAAACTGTGGTCATTAAGGACTGAGCGCAGGCAGTACCTTTTGCATCAAGTGTCCTCAGCACATTAACTAAACGTTTTACGGACTGAGCTGAGAGCCCACTGTGAGCTTAGCCATACTTCATTCGTTGTATGTATCATGTCCCAGACATAACTCCTGAAGGACCGAACACACTCGGCAATTCCCACCGAATGCTTGCCGAAGTAATGCATCAGATCCTCTCTTCTTGAGGAACCCTAAATTTTTACAGAATGATCATGTTACATAAAAAGGTTTCAAAATCTTTGTCCAAAGCCTGTGAGGGTATATGTACTTTATAGGGTCGGAAATGCTTACTTCTGCCTGTTACATACTTTTGCACAAACTTAATATACTCTGTGTACCTCTGGTACAGAGTATAAAAATGAAATATTTTAATCAATACGCACCCCAGTTCCCGAATAAATGTCAAAATATTAACGCTATCAGATCTGACCAATTTATGAGGGTTTAATTGCAGTCTATACTTTGCTGCTCACTAAGTCCACGGTTTGGTTTCTGGTACCTCGTAACGTAGTGTTGATCCGCCACAAAGCTGGCAAAACAAGTGGAATTCCCAACCACATACTTTGTGTGTGTATCTTGAATGAAATATTCAAAACTCTGACCTGCCCAGGCAATCAACCAGCCATCTATCACTGCGCCTGCGCACGCATCTAACAAAAGTTGACAAAGGCAAGACACACACACACACACACACAGTCACAGTCACGAAGTCAGCAGCAATTACGGTAAAGTCTTTTTGTACCCGGTAGCTCAACCCAAAAGATACAACCGCTGCGGTCAACCAAACGGATTAGCCCAGTGTGTAAATTCCGTTTGATGTGGTCCGTGGCAATTTTTGTGAATGCACAGCAGGTTGCATGCACTTGCACGGCAAAGCCATTTAATGAGCCAGCTGATCTGTTTTGGTTTTTTCTTCTGGATTCGCAGGAAGCAGCAAATCCTTCTTCTTAAACAGAAAGTGTCATTAGGCGGTAGGGTCTATGATGATGATGATCATCATCATCATTATGCAATGTGTGAAGTGGCCACTTCCTGATAACATTTAATTTGCCATTTGTATCTCCCTCTCGGCCTTAGGAGTTGTCTGCTAATTGCAATCACAACAACAAAAACGATGCTGCTGGCTTAAGCTCCAAGGGAGGGGAGGGAGGGGGTCATTACTGTCGCCGCGCTGCTGCTGTTTTGTCTCTGCAATGCGCCACTTGACTTTTCCGCCTGACGAAGTGTTTATTGAATTCGGTGGCATTTGCCACGTTGTCTCCAGTACCCTCCCCCCTCGTCCTTCTCCAGCTCACTTGCTTGATTGCATCTTTGAGTCGAACGTTTTCAGGCGGTAGCCCCTGCAATTAAATCTCCATTTAGCGCGCGCGAATAAAAAAAAAAAGTACCTTTTAATGTGTGCCCCTCGCCCCCTTGGGGTTGCCTTAATCGCCCAGCGTACGGCTTTAATTATGTGAATTTTAAATATTTGCAAAAAGCTTAGCGCAAAATCAGCGCAAAAAACTTTATTAATTATTTTACAGCATCTCTGTTTCTCTTTTTTTGCTGCTGCTGCTGTTGAGTACTCGCAGTTGTTGTTTTCCTTGTGGCTGTGTACGTTTTTAATTCAATTTATGTAAACAGTTTGATGGCTATGAGATCTGTCAGGGAACTGGCTTTGTGCACACACATAAATCAAATTAATGACACAAAAAATAAATATAAATAATATGAAGAAACTACAGCAAATGCTAAAGGGGGGGTTTTTTGTTGACTAAGAGAAATCTATCTAAATATAGTTCCATATTCTAAAGACGAGACTTGAGTTTTATGATTCATATTTTCTAATTAATTTAAGTCAATATAATTATTAACCCTTGCCACACGGCCAAATGATAAAAAAAATTAAAAATTTCGCAAAATAAATCCAATTTTCCTGTACCTTTGATTTTGAGTTTTCATCCTTCCAATTCGCTGCCAGAAATTTTCCAAGTATTTACCAAAAACTCAAAACAAATCATTTTGTAAAATGTAATTAGGCCGCCGACCGCGGCCTAATTTCCATCCCCCTTCATGAAGCCTTCTTGCTCAAAATGTATTATATGAGTACTGACACTCATTTCAATGAATTTGCGTGAATGTAAATGCTAGTAAACTTTAAAATTGATAACATTCAATCGATGATTGTCAGAATTCAATTGTGTATAGTGTGAGAATCGAATTAACTCAGTGCATGAAATGTAAAATAATGTTGCTTCCAATATATTCAGACATTTTCTCAATTCGACTTCCACCGCTACTTTTCGTAAACGGAATTGGTTCAGTTTATCGCAACACAAAAACGAAAGCGATTTTTAAAAAAGTTATGCTTGTTGGTCAGTGATATGAAAAGTAATTGTCAAATTTAAGCACTCGTACAGTTGCCAATTGAACATTAAGTTAATTTTCCTAATTTTGTGATTTTTGTAACTTATATAATTTGAATTAACTGAATTACAAATAATTTTTTGTAAAATGTCTCGAGAAATTGGCAGTGCCAGCCAAAAAACCAAAAAAGTAAACCGTAAAAGTCAGCTTCTCTCATTTCGTTTGGCCCGTGGTTTGCCAAGAGTAAGACGTAAGAACAGCAAAACGAAACCGAAACAGAATTGCATTCGGTTTACTTTTCAAAACGTATCGGAATTGATAACATGCCCGATAGCCTTGTTCTCAATTCCACTTCCACAAAAATTTTGTGATTTAGGACCTGGTTTTAGGCTAGATTTTGTCTCTCAATCACAAAACTTTGGCGAGCAAGGCTGATAATGTCAGATTAATTGGCATAACTGACCATTAACATTGACATTGATATAGTGAATTTTTGTAAAACACTTCTGATTATAACCAGGACTCGCTTACAAACCGAAAGTACCGACTCACCAATTGAGGCACCTCCAAAACATGGGTTTTAAACGCATTAACAGCTTTGTGCGGCTCAGAAAAACATTCACCACGCAGTTTATTCTTGATGTGTGGGAATAAAGAAACAAATTATTGGGTGCTAAATAGGGGCTGAACGGCGAATGACCAATCAATTCGACGTTTTGGCCGGTCAAAAAATAGCTTTTGTGACTTGATGTGTGAGAGCTCGCATTGTCATGATGGAGAATAATTCGTCTTCGACCGTTGGTTTTGAGAAGTACATTGTGGGCGACTCCTAAGAGTGCTGCATGTCTACCTATAAGGCAGTGACCCGTTAGGGCTCCGACCAGAAGTGAGATGTTTCCTCTACTTTGGCGTAAAAGGCTACTGGTACATTTTAGGTCGAACGTGGGCCACGTGACCCTAGCTACCGCGCACACCAGAAGTTTGTTCCATCGTTCAGTAGCCAGGCGAAAGGTTTCATTTCTTGTGATTAGTTTATATGAGGCCAAGGGCATCCCTATCGTTCTCTTCTCCGGGAGGAGCTGGATGGTAGTGCCCTGTCTAGCCGGCCTGTCGGCAGACTCGTTACCCTCAATGATGCGGTGACCAGGCACCCAGATAAGGTGGATACAGAGATGCCGAGCAATCTCATTTAAGGATCCATGGCATTCCATGAGCGTTTTGGCATTATTGGTGTAAGAGTTAAGCGCCCTTAGAGGGGCTTGACTGTCTGAGTAGATGTATATAATCCTTTCTACGACCATGTATGTGCTAAGATAATTGGCGGCCTCCTGGATGGCCACCAGTTCTGCTTTGTACACGCTGCAATGATCAGGGAGTCGGAATAATACTTCCATAACTAGGTCGATGGAGAAAACTCCCCCTGCCACTTTGTTATCGAGCTTAGATCCATCCGTGCAGATGATAATGGCAGTAGCTCTGCTAAGTGGTAAGTGATCCCAGTCGTGTCTACTAGGGATGTTAACGTCATAGAGTTTCTGAAATGACATCGTGGGTATACAGTAATCTGTGAAGGCGGGAACCTTGTTGAGTGTCCCGAGTTGCCCGCGTTCCAGGCTTCTGACTCTCTTAATCTCAGGGTTGTGATGCTCGATATCTGTTTAGACATTAATTCTAAAGGAAGTTTATGAAATACGGTGCTATGGTTCTGAGGGTGCCGCTCATGCATAATTCAGCACTTCTCTGTACTTTGTTTTAAAGTTTTAAGGCAATTTAAAAAGTAGAAACCTGGCTGAAAGTTTCGTTTTCAGACAAAAATGTGATAGGTTGAGGGCCCCTGATATAAATCATTTCATTAGCAATCTGATACTTGCAATGTTCGCTACGTTTTGGTAATTGGAGCTGCTTCTTGGGAAATCCGTCTCTATGGGCTCCAATAATAACGGTTTCCTGTTCGCACAAAAATAATTTTGTATCTGTTTCGTTACGCGAATTGAAACGGTTTATTTTATTTTAAGTTCCCTGTTACGGTATTAGTCCCTGGCGTCTAATTTAAACGTTATATAATTTCCAATTTTTGCAATTCTAAGCAATTTAATACAAGGGTTATAGGGTATCGAAAACCAGCAAACATTTCATGAAATTTTTCATCAAATTCGAGTCGTTGTCGAGTCCTCGGTCTGATCAAAATAGTCATAAATGCGATCATAAATTATACTTTAGTCAGGAGAAAATTGTACCCTAGCCGCGACTCTTCTTGAAGAGCCGCTTTTAATCCGTTTTTCTGATCTGTTTCGACTCATTTTCGAATCATTTTGCGAGTATTTTTCGAGTCATAATTCAATAAATCACATTATGAGCTTATTCATGAGTAATTTTCGAGTCTTTTTTTTAATCATAAGATATGAATCGGTTTTTAATCATCAAAAGGGCTCGAAAAAGAATCATTAAGGTGATTTTTGTTAAAACGATCTTCCAAAAGTTGGGTGGGAATTAGCGAATCGAAACCGAAAGTTATTTAAGTTTAAGGACAAAACCACATAGTGAACCAGTTTGCACCTTTTTGTTGATTTATTTATCATCATTGGAATAGTTTGTTACTCTAAATTTTAAAACATTTATTTCTCGAAGAAAATTGTATAGTAATTTGCATGATAAGCACCTTAACCACCCTATGGTTAGTGACTAACAATAGACATTTAGTACAAGTTGAGTAAGAGACATGCCATGTTTCCTCTCAATCTTTCTCGTTTTTTAAAAGCCGGCTCAAGACTAATAGAATATATTCTCTTTACATATATATGTGTGTGTGCGTGCGTGTGTGTGATCATTTGGGGGAGAAAGGCTACCGTATCTAAGCGGTGTTAGACGATTTGTTTGCGTGTGAAACGTAACACAATGTACAAAAACTAACACCAGAAGTTAATGACAAGTCAGTGACAATTGAAATTACATGTGTATGCGTATGCATGTGCATGTATAGACACACACACACATACTGCAACTGGCTAAAGTAAACGCCCAATGCCAGTTTATACCTGAGCTGAGGTTGTCGTCTTACCTGTTTGCTCAGGAGCGTGTTAAGGCATTCATTAGACTGACTGACACACGCACACCATTGCCTTTATTGTTTGTACAGCCTCTCTCACCCATACCATGAAATGCAAGGCAAGGCATTTTGGTTACCTTTTATATCTTGGCTACTGTCAGTCAATGTTTGGCCCGCCGTCTCTCGCATCTCTCACACGACAACTCAACGTCAACGCGCAAAGGAGTCGCCCGTACTCCGCCGGGTTAAATCACAAATATTCTTTCGTTTTACACCTACTTAATGATCGGTGAATTTCGTTGATTTTTATCTCAATGTCAATGTCAACTGCGGCAACCCAAAAGTGCATCAGCATCAACGTCGATCGTTTATAGATCTTAATTGCTGCGGCGGCGGTGATGTAGTTTTTTTTTGACCATTTTTTGTAGCTGCCCACGCCTGAAGGTATGCAGTGTCTGAAGCTCTCTACTGGAATTAGTTGTACAAATAAATAAATAAACCATCGTGTGATAATTAAGAATAACAAAAGGCTGCCTAATGAAGTTGTAGTTGGAGTCGCAGTCGGAGTCGCACGATCTCACCAGCGCCAACAGAGATTCGTTGCCTGTCGATCATCAAGCGTACACAAAAGCAAGACTTCAGATTTACACAAACCTTTTTACAGCGCCAAATCAAACCTGAGAAGGAAAGATATAAATAAATATGAAAAAATCAAGTAAGAAAGTCGACTGTAATATACCCTGTTGCTGCCAAAGTGTTATAAGAGTGCTTATGAGAGTGAAGTTAAATCCAAACCGAAATTACGCGTTTCAAACGGACATATTGAAGTGGTAAAAAAACAAGGACTCCTGAATGACTTCCCAAACTGATCCGGTGTATTAGAAGCACTGAGTTCTGGTGACCAAAATTCTTCTTGCCCACAGCCTATGCGCTAGCCTCGCACTCGTAGTTATTTTACGCATAGACATTACAGAGCGCAGAGAAACTCACGCATAGCAACAAGTTCGTGTGGTTTCTCCCTTCTCTTTCGCTCTCAAGCGTCTTGAAAACTTGCACACATAAAACATACTAAAACTCCTAAATTTACGTCTATTCATTTTCGACCGTACAAAATTCAAGTCTTTTTCGAATCGACAATCCCGAATCCACGTCTATTCCTCCACACTTATTCGGAATCCACGTATATCCCTCGTGAATCGTTCCGTATCTATTTAATCCATGACAAACGTTCTAAAACCTTGATCCCATCATCACAAATCATCGTCAATAGTCTCAAGTCCACGCGTATCCCATCTCGACCTATCCAAATATACGTTAATTTCGTCCCAATCGTCTCAAATTGGCATCTTCTGTTCCAATCATTCGGTATTGCACCTAGATTTGGTCAACTCAGTTGATATCTCCTTGGTGAGGTTGGTCGAGCGGAACTACTTTTATTAGGTGAAGGGGGGAAAGGTTCTCCAGGCAAGCCGAGCAAATGAGAATATAACAATCCGCAAATCAAAGGGAAGCCAGGTATCGATTATCGATACATGGCCCTTAGCACTAAGAACCGACACTAAGAACTGACGTAGCCTAGGTTCGCTACATTATATTAATATCCTTTTCATACTCTTTACCAGAGGTACACAGAGTATATTAAGTTTGTGCAAAAGTATGTAACAGGCAGAAGGAAGCATCTCCGACCCTATAAAGTAAATATATTCTTGATCAGCATCAACAGCCGGGTCGATATAGCCATGCCCGTCTGTCCGTCCGTCCGTATGAACAAAACAGATCTCAGAGATGGTAAGAGATAGAGGTATGACATGTATGGGACTTTTTTTTCTTATACTTGCAGGCAGTTCAAGTTTATTTTCAATTTTTGCCACGCCCTTTTCCGCCCCCGCAAATTGGAAAACGTTATATCTTCCACAGTTTTACAGATAGAAGGTTCGTACCTTCTGGACATATTTAGTAATCAGGATTATTTGTCGATCCGCCTAAGAAATGGAAACGATCGGATGAACGATAGTCGAGTTATAAGGAAAACAAAAAATTATGGCCAGCACTTCACAGGTACAGAGTATATTATGGTCGGGCTTGACAAACTGTCTTTCTTCTTTATAAAAATATACATTTAATGCTAATAAGATCTTAAGTTTTCATCAAAGGAGCTGAAAAGTATCAAAAGGATTATATTATAAAAAAGAATATTCATTTATAACCAGTCTTGATCTTTATTTTTCTGTGCATTATGCTTACAGAAATATAAATATCAATGTATTGATATATATTCATGGAAAATCTGTTAAATCTACCATCTAAGTAGTAGAAGGAGCGAGTTTTTCACAAGTTGTGGGGTTGTTACGAACTTTGTGCTCTAAATTGAACTCAAATCGATCTCAATTCGGGGTTTTAAGGCTAGGGAAAGGGCAAGGCCTACCTAAATTTATTGTAGACACCAAAAATTCTTGTTGCAAGTAATAAATGCTTTATAAAGCAAGGCAAATGCTTACTCTCCAGTCCATTTACCTACCTTTAATACGCGTTTGAACCTTTTTCCCCACAGGGTATAAAAAATATTTCAAGAAACGACGATCGACCGACCGACCGCTGGCTGGCTGAGCGAGCACTTGTCAATTTGAACGATACGAAATTCATTTCAATTTCATGTTGATCGATCTCTGCCTGGTCGCTGCCGCAACAGCTTCAACAACAGCAACAACAACAACCACAAAATCGCCAGATTGATACATTGTGCACGTTTTTTGGCTTAACCAGAGTCGATCGGGAGTTTACTTGTAGCGCAATTTGAATTTAGTTTTTTTTTTCGTGTCTTTGTTTCTTGATTTCTACAGAATTCCAAAACGAGCTCGAGCTCTCTCACATGATTGATCGCTTATTTGTATATTTATTTCATAATTCCAGCGTCTCTTGAACAAAAAAAAACCCTTCTCACCTTGTTAATACATCAACAGTTTAAATTAATCATTCTCCTCCTCTCCTCTCATTGCAGAGCCGCATGCCGCGCCTGAATCGCAGCATGTCCATGGAACGTCTTCAGGACTTTGCCACTTACTTTAGTCCTATTCCAAGCATGGACATGCCTCCATATCCGCACTATCCTAGCTATTCGTATCAGAGTCCCGCTAGTGGTGCTACCGCACAGCATGCCGCCCAATATGGACATGCTGCTCCATTACAGCCACCTCCACCGCCTCCACCACCGCATCATGGTCATCATGCAGCCGCCATGTTGCATCCGAATTCAACTTTGGGAGACATCTGCTCGGCCACCACTGGTCAGCCGCATTATGGTCACAATCTGGGCTCTGCGGTTACTTCGAGCATGCATTTGACCAACTCCAGCCACGAGGCTGACGCAGGTGCAGCCGGTGTGGCCACCGTCGCCGCCGCCGCCGCTGCTGGCAATACCTATAAAATGGAACATGATATTATGTACTATGCGGTAAGATTTGACCTTTGGAGTGGGAGAGGTAAATCATTTTAATATTTTTTCTTATTAATTACTTTCAGAATTCTTCGTCGGACATGAATCAAACGGATGGTTTTATGAACTCCATTTTTACCGATGAAGATCTACACTTGATGGATATGAATGAGAGTAAGTTGAGCTATGTAAAGCTTTATTTTCATAAAGAAAACTTGAGTTGAAAAACATTCAAGTTTAGTTCTAAAAAGCTAGAGATTTTCAGTTCTATTCACTGGCTCAGTACATTTTCTTACCAATTCCATAAATATGTCTGTCATTTTGATATCTCAATGATCAAAGACGATCAAATAACTCTGCCTTCCTTCCCATTTCTAAATGGTATAAAGCAGGGAAGCCCAAGAAAAGCATTTAAAGTCTAGAAGTGTGAGACTCGGACTTCTCACTAAAACCACCCCTACTCTCCGTTTCCCTCTTGCGGTACTACTGCTAAGTATTACTTCACAAGGAGGGACATGGCTCGAAGGCCTTCACTAGATTTCTATCTAGGGATTGAACTCGATTTGCGCTGTCGTTCAGCGCGAGGCAAGAATCTTAGAATCTCAGCAGCCATGGTGCCAATAGCATTCCAATTGTTTTGCGAGCTAAGTAGGATGTCCATAAAGTCAGTGACTGAATGGCACCTAGGCATATCTCCCTTCTTCTACAGCTCCCGCCAATGTTCACCATTATACCTTATAACGCGCGTTCGTTGATTAGGATTTTGAAGCTTAGCCTACGGTACAGCACAACTCCCAGGTATTTTATAGCATCCTTCAACATAATTTGCTATGCTCCGACTCTTATGTGGGTAGTTTCCACACGATTCCTGCTGCTGATAAGGACCGCATCGGTTTAATGGGGAGCCAGACTTAACCCGTTAACCTCTAGCCAGTCAGTGACCCACACACCTTGGCGTCATTAGTTTTACGCTGGACATTCTCCAGCTTTTTGGCTACTGCGACAATAGCATGTCAACTGCAAAGCCATTAATACTGACGCCTATAGGTGTAGACAGCCGAAGGACTCCGTCATACATCACGTTCCACAGAATTGGCCCTGACTGAGCCCTGTGGCACCTCGCCTGTGAATCTGTATGATTTCCACCCATCCGATGTGTCATAGCAGAGTGCGGTTCTTAAAGTAACTGGCTACCAAGACTGGCGGACTCTTTCCCATCGAGCGGAGTTAAGCGCGTTCTTTACGTAGAGTGTTGTAAACAGTCAATACTCCTTACTTTCGCCCTGCCATTTTTTTCCAGCAGATTTGAGAGGCGGTTTCATAGGAAAGGACGTTCAGCAAACACAATGGTCTGTACGCAGAGGATTCCTCCATATTTTTTTTCTCCTTTTGGAAACAGCACCAGTCTCTGGAGCTTTTATCTTGATGGAAAGACTCCCTCCCTGATCACAAAAACATCCGGCTGTGCTCCCTGATGATCTTTTCCGCTTTTGTTGGGATTCTGTCTGGCCCAGGCGCTTTGCCGGCTTGTACACGGGATAGATCAGCTAGTTCTTCCTCTGCGTTTGTAGTACAGACGTACGATGAGTCCGATCCTATTGTCTGGTCTGTTTTCTCCGGGTGGACAATTGTTTGTAACTGCGATGGACATGTTGGAGATGGCCGCATTGCCCGCCTAATGGAGTGTGTGAGTGTTTGCTTGTAGCTGTCTGATGCACACGCAAGAGGCATAGGGAAGAAAGAGAAGAGAGACACATTTGAAGTTGTTGTTGCAATTTCGTTGCGTATAGAGTTCGGCACATAAATGCTTCCAAATTTGACCACAAACCAAGTGATTTTCCATAAAGTCAGTCTTCTATAACGGTTTACTGTAACATTGACTGAAAACAAAAACATGTTAAACTGTTAAAAGACTAAATCGTCAAAGTATTTATTTATTTGATTACATTGGATCTGCCTCACAAATAAAAGAGTTATGATAATCGCAACGACGATCGTTCATAGTGAACTGAGTTCCGTCCCATATCTCTACACAATCTTCACCGCTTCCTTCAGCGTTGTTGGGTTCACGAGGATACCAGTTTATGAAATTTGCTTCTAGTCCAGTAGTTTCTGATATGAATTCCCCCTCGGCTTGTATATCATTTATGTCAACCCAATACGTGCCTTTCATGTCTGAATTATTTTTCATTTCCTGCAACTCTTGCTGGCTTTGAGGGCTAAGCAGGTGGCCACCTATTCGTTCACATTCTGCAAGAGCTTCTTGCCAGTTTAGTTCTTGTTTTCCAAAATGGTAATACTTGGAACCGATTTTTTTGAAATTTTGGTTTACTGGAAAGTCCTCTTCACTTATCATTGGAGGTTCTTCAACTGTGAGTGCGAGAGCAATCGGCTGGTCCACAACTTTTTCCAGGTTTCCTTTAGAGTCTTGCAGATCTTTTAATATTTTACTGGTTTCGTGCATTCTCGTTTCATGAGTAGCAATTATTGACTTAAGATTTTCCAGTTGAGTTTCAAATTGCGTTTGAAGTCCCTTTGCAATCGCTCTCTACAGCTTCCAGCTTGACTAGTGCGGGGTTTAGTTTTGCCTCCACTTCTGTACGATTCGCCAGTTGAGTTTCAGCTTGCTTTAGCTTGCTTTCAAAATTCTGTTGCACTTCTGCTAATCTAGCTTGAGAGTCAACCAGGTGCTGTGTGAATTTGTCTTCAAGTAGTTTGTAGCTGGTCTCCATTTGTAACAGCTTGACATGTTCTGCCTGTAGTTTCGCCTCCAATTCTTTTTGATTCGCCAAGTGCGTTTTATCATCCGCTGTCCTAGCGGCCTCACAGGCATTCAATTGGTTTTGCACAATGGGCAGGTATTGCAATAAGGGTGCAAACACAGTGTAGCAGCATTCACCATTGCATTCGGATTGTGGTTCGTCCAGCTGCAGGTGAATCCATGTATGTTTATAGAGCAGATTTTTTTTGATTTGTTTTACTTACCATACAGGATGCCATGGACCCAGGCAGGATTATCTTTAGAATAATAAGAAATACTATAAATTGCGTCATTTTATAATGCAGAATTGAACAATTTCTACTCGAAACTATTTTAAATTCCATGCAGACTGTTGATTTTATACCATTTGAGCAGCATGCTAGTAGATTATAATAGGCCAAAGGTCCGTAATGTCATCATCTCGTCTTTTTTTGTCCCTGGAAACATCGTTGGCTGTGTACATTAATCATATGGCATAGCGACTTAATTTCGCTTGGGTACCGCTTCGTAATCTTGTCGAACCTTGGTTCATAGCTTTTTGTTTTGCCAATTTTCGGAGAACTTGAGCGAATAAGTAAAAGTAGAGGCATGTTCAGCATTATAAATTTTGAGAGGGACGCTTATAATGCTTCAAGCTAACTGAACCGTCAATCAATTATCGAATGGGCCATATTTATCAATGTTATCCTGACCTCATCCAAATCGAAAGGCATCCTCTAACTTTAAAGAACAAATTCCAAACTCAACTTTTGTTCTATTTTCCGTCTCGAACTCAAAATATACGGCATGTACAAAAAAGAGAATTGAGTCTGAAATCCAAGCCTTTCTGGGTCTGGTTCCAGGGACCCAAAAAACACAATCTTAGATAAGATCGTTTACCCATACATTTTGAGTGGAAAGCCATTTTCTCATAATAAAAACTATTGGGACTGTTCCTGATTGATCGGATTTGGAAGAAGGTCTGATTTCCAGAAACTATTTGGAACATTAGTTGGTAACTTTTAGCCATCAAAACAGTTGAATGAAGATAAAATAAAATATGAAGTTAGAATTCGAATAACACGGACTGTTTTCGGAAACGGCTACATATAACAAAACCGATTCCGCTTATTTAGAACGAAATCGGAAAGGGGAACACGCCTATATGTTTCTTGAGCTTTTTATACCCTTGCAGAGGATTTGTAGCGCAAAGAACGAATCATCTCCGACCACATAAAACATATATATTCTTGATCAGCATGAAAGCTGAGTTGTTTCTATGCTAATTCTTCCGTCAGTTTGAAAGCTTTCTTCACCAAACGCAGCACGAAGTTTTTAGTACAAATACGCTGCACATTTGTCGATCGGATGACTATAGCATATAGCTGTCATAGGAACGATCGGTCGGAAAACTAGTTCTACTGAGAAAAATTTTTTTTGTTTTCAATGAAAACGTCTCCAAACTTCATGAATTTCTTAGTTTTCTATGCTTTTTCATGATTCCACTAAGATTGCTCGAGATTGGACATCTATATAGTAAAGGTCCAATAATAAGAAATCTTCAATGGAAAGTTAATCGTTTTTTTTTGTGTAGCTTGTGTTTAAAAAAAGGCCATAAACTTTCAGCTAAACCCTTTCCCCTGAGCTAAAACCCTCTCCACCCATGACAATGCCACTGACCAACAGCTGTTCCTATTTGTGACTCTTTTGAATTCGATAGCATATCGATGGAAAATCTAGCTTTTTTGCGGGAAAAGGCTGGATCATTTTGCCTTTGGCTTGGTCATCCGTCACGGATGATCTGCCGAATGGACACTTATCTCTTATGGGTAAATACACAGATAGAATGAGGTTATTTAGCTCATCCTGAGTAAGACATCTAGAATGTGCCAGTGAAACAGGGGACTTAGGAAATATCGTTCGAAAAACTAGTTTTAGTGAGAAAAACTTTTTTATTTTCAATGGAAACGAGTCCAAAGTTCGGGTTTCATAGTTCGCTATGCTTTTCCATGATTTTGCTAAGCTGGTTCGACATCGGACATCTATATAGTATAGCTGCCATAGAAATTAAGGTCTGAAAGTAGTCTTAGTTAGAAAAACTTTTTGTTTTTAATGGAAACGTTCTGTAAATTGGCATATGTTTATTTTATATGCTCTTACATAATTCTACAAAGATTTGTCAAAATCGGATGACCATTTTAGTCGGACGCCTTCCTTTATAGCAAAACGATATACTGTGTACTGTTTATTGAATCCACGGCTGCTGCGTGGTGTTGTCGCATAGCCACTTGATTTTTAAGCAATTGCAATTTCTATCAGGCCTGTTTCGGTTCTCATTTTCTACAAAATCTGTCGAATTCGAAATTGGTTTAGTGGCTGTTGTAAACAATTTAAAAAAATCGGCTTAAAGGGGAGTATTCTAGTCTAGAGGGACCCACTTAAGGGGTTTTTTAAAATTCAAGAAAAAAAAAATTCCCAAACAGTTTTGTCGTCGCGGGCATGGACAGATTGCTGTTTGATAGACATTTTAGGCGAAGATCGCTGATGAGAGGATTGGTTTCTTATGAAAGAGCTGTCCGATCTACCAAGCTGAGTTGCAACGGCTTGAAAAAAAAATGTTTTTGTTATTTTTTCAGTTGTTTTTAATTACTAAAAATCAAAATTTTTACATAATTCTAGTTCGTGCCATAGGGGGATGTATAATAAAGGCCCACACAAAATTTCAAGTTAATCGTCGGTCCATTGGAACTTGAAAAATCATGTCAAACGTGACGAAAAAAGTAGTTTCGAGAAAAACGCTTTTAAAGTTTTAGCAGCACTGTAAATCGTTAAAGCATTTATTAATTTGATAACATTGGTTCTGCCTCACAAATAAAAGAATTATGATAATCGCAACGACGATCGTTCATAGTGAACTGAGTTCCGTCCCATATCTCTACACAATCTTCACCGTATCCTCCAGCGTTGTTGGGTTCACCAGGATACCAGTTTATGAAATTTGCCTTTAGTCCAGTAGTTTCTGATATAAATTCCCCTTCGGTTTCTATGTCATTTATGTCCACCCAATATGTGCCTTTCATGTCTGAATTGCTTTTCAATTCCTGCAACTCTTGCTGACTTTGAGGGCTAAGCAGGTGGCCTCCCATTCGTTTACATTCGTTAAGAGCGTCTTGCCAGGTTCGCTCTTCATTTCCAAAATGGTAATACTTGGTACCGATTCTTTGGAAATTTTCAATTACTGGAAAGTTGTCTTCACTTTTCTTTAGAGTTCCTTCTTCCAGTTTCTCTTTAGAAATTGTTTGTTGAGCAGCAATTGGTGAAACTTGAGTTTCCGGTCGTGTTTCAAATCTTTGACATCCTTTGTAATCGTTCTCAAGCTTTACTAGTGCAGCGTTTAGTTTCTCCTCCAATTCCGTTTGACTCTCCAAATGAGTTTCAACTAGCTTTAGTTTGCTTTCAAAATTCTGTCGTACTGCTCCTAATATAGCTTGAAAGTCCAGGTACTGAGTAAATTTGTCTTCCAGTAGTTTGTTGCCGGTCTCCATTTCTACTAGCTTGACATGTGCTTCCTGTAGTTTCGCCTCCAATTCTTCTTGATGCGCCAATTGATTTTCATAATTCGCTGCCAATCGGTGTTGTATAAAGGGCAGGTGCAATAAGGACAGCTGTAGGTGGTGAAATAAGTATGCTTAGAGATTCTTCTGATGTTACCAATGAGGCTTACTCACCAAAAAGGATGCAATCGACCCAAGCAGGACTATATTCAGAATTACCAGATAAACAACAGTTGGTTCCATTTTCCAGTGCATAATTAAACAAACAAAACAAGCGAATAACTTTTAATCCAAGCTGGCAATTCCTTTTTATACCATTTGAGAGGCATACTTGATTAGAATAGATCAGAGGTCGTCGTTTAATCGTCACATGCTTATCAAAATTTTCGGGAGTACTGAAATCGCAAGCACAAACACAGGTACTGTGCCAAATTCAATGGAAACAATATATGAATATTTTTAATCAGCATCAATAGTCAGTCCATCATCAGAGATGACACGATGTCAGTTCTCTTTGTTATTTCTGAACTCGATCGATCATTATGGACTATTCAATTGTTTTCTAGGAACTCAATTTCGTTGAATTTGTTGAAAAGTCACATATGGGCATTTTCACAGCACGCACGTGACAGTCGTACGCCTTTATTAACCAAAGAACAATTCTAAAATAATTTTTGCCCATATTGGTTTTTGAATAGCATTTAAGTACCACTAAATTTAATGTAAAAACTGAGAGTTTTAGAAAGAATGTTCCTAAGATACGGGCAGACAAAAAGGAATAAGTAATGTGACAGGATTTTGTCTGCTTTCACAAAAATGAAAAAATCTGCGAAATGTATTCGAGATTCTTAATGCAACTAATTTTAATACGATGTTCTATTATAGTACGAAATAATTTTAGTTGATTTTTTGAAAAATAAATTTTGGTTGGATTATATTTGACCATTATCATACTATGTCGTATTTTTGTGGTTTTTTTACAATGCAAAGCAAAAACTTTCGGTAAATTGGAATACATAGTTATGGTTTCTTATTTATTATATTTTTGGGAAAAATTAGAACAGACGATGAAATTAAAAGAAAGGCTAACTAACTCGTGTTAATAAAACGGTTAAAGCGTTAATTTCGATAACAAGAACCAGTTTTGGTGTCATGCCAATTTGCAAATACTTTAAAAGCATCTTCGTATGGGGCTCGTAAAATGTAGGACAAACAAAGCAAATTTTAAGAGTACCAGAAACCAAAAAGTCCATAAGATATCAGTTTTTTTATGGGAGCTATATCTAAAATATATTTTATCAAACGTGAATTTAAAAAAAGTTGGAAAACAAATGGAGCGTTTCATGAAAAAATTTTCTATAAATAGTTTTCAGGAAGTATATGCTATAGTCATTTGATCCGGTCGGTTCCGACATATTAACAGCGTGCAGCAGAAAGATGACTCTGTGCAAAATTTCAGATCGATAGCTTCAAAACTGAGAGACTAGTTTGCGTAGAAACAGACAGACAGACGGACAAAGCTCATTGGATTCAGCTCGTCGCCCTGATCAAGTATATATATATAGTTTATGGGGTCCGAAATGAATATTTCTTTGCGTTGCAATCTTCTGGGCAAAATTAGGGTATAAATCAGGGGCAGGCACGTCGGTATCTACTGTGCATAGGCAGAAACTTTCAAAGGCAGCGCTGCCTCACACAGACAGTATAAGCTCGTAGAAGAGCAAAAAGTGAATACGGTTTTGTGCTGCTCTCAACTTCAATCATCTCTGTCAGAGAGAGACAGACATACTGATCGAGCGCACCAATGCCAAAATGTGATTGTGTATTTTGCCGGCCACTGTTATATATATTCAAGTATCGAATGGCTAAAGAGTTGTGCGACTACATTTTTCCAAAATGCAATGTAAATGAAATGTAAATTTTGCCCAAAATGTGCTATTCTCTTAACAAAAGTGAGAAGCAAATCAAAGCAAATAATTGCTTTTGAAACGTTGTTCTATTGATAACTAGATGATTCATATTTCAAGGCAAAATTCTTACTTTTGATTTTCGGCCTATGGGAAAGTCCACTGTGGGTCATAGTGTTATCGTCTCAAGCATATCAAAATTTTCGAGGAATTGAAATCGCATGCACATACTCTGGTACATACTTGTTAATGTATTGGGTAGATTCATTTGAATCAATAGATGCCAAATTCAATAGAAAACGAGAGCGTAAGTTGAAGTCGGCCCTGCCCGACTTCGATATACCCGTTACTCAGGGGAATTAATGTTTAATAGCCTTCCTTTATGTTAATTAACAGAGCTTTAACATTAATGTAAACATATCACCATTATGAAAGCAAACACCGCATAAGGCTCTGAAAAGTATGCCACGTTTTTTATAATCTTTATAGCTCTGCTATTTATTATACGATCTTTATGAAAATTTAAGGGCAAATAAACTGTTGTGCAAAATACGGGCTCTTTCGGTTCTAATTCTCTACAAAGTCTGCCCAATTCAAATTTGATTCAGTGGCTGATGTAAAAAATTTATGGACAAATTAAGCTTAAAACCTTTCATATTGAGAAACTAAAAGGAAGTAAAAATTTTAGGGGTTGTTTAAGATTTTCTTGATTGTTGACCAGTAAATGGTACATGTTCCCAATTCGATTTCACTTCTATACTAGTTTACTGACAACAAAAACATGCTAAACTTTCAAAAGACCAAAACGTCAAAGCATTTATTAATTTTCTGCCTCACAAATAAAAGAATTATAATAATCGCAACGACGATCGTTCATGCTGAACTGAGCTCCGTCCCATATCTCTACACAATCTTCACCGTATCCTCCAGCGTTGTTGGGTTCATGAGGATACCAGTTTATGAAATTTGCCTTTAGTCCTGTAGTTTCTGATATGAATTCCCCCTCGGTTTCTATGTCATTTATGTCCACCCAATAAGTGCCTTCCATTTCGGAATTGTTTTTCAATTCCTGCAGCTCTTGCTGGCTTTGAGGGCTAAGCAGGTGGCCCCCCATTTGTTTACATTCGTTAAGTGCTTCTTGCCAGGTTCGCTCTTCATTTCCAAAATAGTAATACTTGGTACCGATTCTTTGGAAGTCTTTAGTTGGTGGAATGTCCTCTTCACTTATAATTGGAGGTTCTTCAAGTGCGAGTGCAGTCAGTTCTTCCAGTTTTCTTTGGTAATCGTACTCCTCCAAAACGTACGCAAACGACCCAGGCAGGATTATATTCAGAATTACCAGAAAAATAACAAGGTATCTCATTTTGCAGTACAGAATTGAACTAGTAAAGCCAAGCGAATGATTTTTATTCTTTTGACAATCCGCTTTTATACAAACCATTTGACAACCATAATAGACCAGATTAAATAAGCGACCTATCGGTCACACGGTTATCAAATAATTCTGAGAACTCAAAATACACAAAAGTACATACATGTTAATGTATTGGGAATCATTAGATGCCAAAATCAATGGAAATAATCTATAAATATATAAATCTGTTCAACTGACCGGTGAGTGACGCACAGCCCAAACCAAAAGTGATACGAAGCTTAATTTTCTCAGAAATTTCATCGTATGCTTCTTTCTTTGGAAAATCCATTGTATGGAAATTGGTGGGTTCAATTTTTCACTTTCTCCTGATTAACTTCAAACTCATTTTCCAATTAACACATACAAAAATACGGAATTTGTGTAATTCCAAAGTCGGAAAATGGACGGAGAACTGTTGTATGAAACTTTTAAGTTTTTCATCCGATCAGGTTTCCACTCAATATCAAAGATCTATTTCAAAGATTCACCTTCCTGTGTGGTTAATGGGTGGTCAAGGTTGTTTCGACGAATAATTAGTTCCTAAAGATAAGCTTCAAACTATTTTTCAAACCTTCACATGTACGGAATAGATAGCGGTCAAATTTTGGAAAATCTATGCCCTGTCATCAGCTAACATCCCTTCTTTGTAAGATGCTAATCGTTTTGTATGCGTGTTCCATTTGCTTTACCTGACAATATTCTCAGTATTTCCGATTTGTAGATTTTCCAAGAGCTTAAAGGCACGATGTTTATATATTTTGTATGAGTAACTTTAAAAATGATCTTGGAGCTAATCGCTGGGAACTGAAATTTATCCCATACAACCTTCACCATCCTATTTCCACCCGTTTTTTCCCACTGGTCCAGGTCCAAAACGGAGACCACACTTACAAAGGGATGGCGCTCGGTGTTTTTACACGAGGCTGCCTTTGGAATTCCAAACAGTTACCGTCGCGGGCATGGAGAGACTGCTGTTTGGACAGACATTTCAGGCTCAAGATCGCTGATGAGTGAGGTTGGTCCCTCATGAAACGTCGTCCGATCAACATGATGCCTCCTTTGTTGTGTTGTGTGCCTCTGTTTTAAAGTTATGTCAATAACATAGCAAGACCTCGAGCCAGTAAAAACTGCATAATTCTCAAAAGATATATCAGAAAAGTGTGATAGTCAATCTGAGAAACACAAATTTATGAAAAGCATGGAAAACTGAATGAAAAGTAGGCTATTCTCTAATTTCGATTTCTCAAATGAGTTTTTTGACAGCCAACTTATAGAAAACTGAGATGTTTTTCGCTCATCTCGTATGAGATCTCCAAGTGTATATGTGAATGTATTTTGCAATAAATTTATAATGAAAACGAAGAAATTATTTTCCTGAGAATGATTGGTTACATGGAAGCTACATATATAAAAAAAGTTGACCATTCTCTTTGAAATCTGAAGTCAATGTGTACACTCACTTAAAAGTCTTATATGTTTAAAATTTCAGAAAAAAAGCTTTTAATTTCGCCCACTGTGCGAGTCGTAGTTAGCTTTCTTCAATTTTTCTCGGACTCCTTCCTTTATAGCAAAAATGTTTTCCCATATCCACAAACTGAACTGAAAACAAAATCATGTTGAACTCTTAAAAGACCAAAACGTCAAAGCATTTATTAATTTGATTACATTTCACAAATAAAGTTATTTAAATGGTCGCAACGACGATCGTTCATAGTGATCTGAGTTCCGTCCCATATCTCTACACAATCTTCACCGTCTCCAGCGTTGTTGGGTTCACGAGGATGCCAGTTGATGAAGTTTGCCTTTAGTCCAGTAGTTGCTGATATAAATTCGCCTTCGGTTTCTATATCATTTATGTCCACCCAATACGTGCCACTCATGTGTGACTGGTAGTTCAATTCCTGCAACTCTTGCTGGCTTTGAGGGCTAAGCAGGTGGCCACCCTTTAGTTTACATTCGTTAACAGCGTCTTGCCAGTTCAGTTCTTGTTTTCCAAAAAGGTAATACTTTGAACCGATTTTGTGGAAATCTTCTTTCAGCTCCACAAAGAATGCAAACGACCCAGGCAGGATTATATTCAGAATTACCAGAAAAGCAACAAGTTGACTCATTTTGCAGTGCAGACTTGAACAAATAAAGTAACCGAATGTCATAATCCAAGCCGACAATCCCTTTTTATACCATTTGAGCCAGTCGTCGTCGAGTAATCGTCGCATGCTTATCATGCGGGAATTTTTTAAATCGCATGCACAATCACATACATAAATGCCAAATTCAATGGAAAAATGTAATTATTTATTTAGAATTTGCTGCGCTATATTTCACGCGATATTGGAACTACAAGAAATCAGCATCAATAGTCCGTCCATCGTCAGAGATAAGAAGAGCTGGTACGATCATATTGTACAACTATATCTAGATATTAAAACGTTAAGAAATTTTCATACAAAAGTACAGCCCCCCTTTTTAGTACAGTAAATCAAATTTAATTTTGATGTGGCCATTGCAAACAAACTAAAAATAGTTGCCAATATTTATTGTTTTATAACAAATTAAAAGTTGTGCCAATACACACTCGCTTCACACAGATAGGTAAGCAAAGCATGCTTTGTTTTTGTTCAATCACAAAAACAAACACAAAGACAAACACAAAATCAAAGACAAAAACAAAGACAAAAACAAACACAAAGATAAAAACAAAGACAAAAACAAACACAAAGATAAAAACAACAAAAACAAGATAAAAACATAGACAAAAACAATGACAAAAACAAACACAAAAACAAACACAAAAACAATGACAAAAACAACGACAAAAACAAACACAAAACAAAGACAAAAACCAACAAACATCAGTGATCATTGACACTCAATTTTCCCAATATCTTCTATGGAAAATTCTTTTTAGATTGCTTTTTGAACTCATATCATTGATTTTAATTTTGGCAGCAAATTGCTCTAAATCGCCTACTTGTATTATATTAATAAATCTGGCAAAATAATCAATTAAGCCATCTAATCTAATCGGTTCTCGAGACCTGCAGCCAGACTTCACGGCGTTTTTGTTTTCAAATTTTTCCCGCAGTCCGGTTTCAAAAATAGCTAGCCGCTGAGCCACACCCGGCCCCATAAAACTAAGGCTAGCCCTTTTCGCATTTGCTAGTGGATTCTCCAAAGTTTAGGAATATTTTTATTACTTATTTCCCCAAAAGAGATCAGAGACGAAATTCCTTTCAGAAGTGACTTATCCCAAATGGGTGAACTATTTTCCTTGTTTTTTGCCCCCTTGGAGTTAACAAACCGAACTTCATTCAGATCGGCTAGAAAATAGCGATTGCCGCTATACCCACCCCACAATATTATTCAACACTATGGGTAACGTTTCCGTTAGCTCTAACGTTAGTGCTATCGTGATCGTTATTGTGATCGATATAGTTATCGTTATTGTTATCGTTTTTGTTTGGTAAATCTTCAATGAAATCAAATGATTTTGTGATTACTAACTTAAGAAACGATGATAACACATTCCATTTTCCAATTGCATATTTCATAAGCCAATTCATATTTTTTTAATTATTATATCAAAGTCACACCCACACGCAACTATCTGCGCTGCGGCTTCCAAAGCTTCCACTCAACAAAATCACTCAGAGCAACGCAACGCACTCTTAAGCCACTTAAACTCAAAAAAGCGCGTGCGCAAGCAACGACAAGCTTTTGCCCCTGTCGCGAGTATTTTGTTACGTTTGATTAACATAAAAAATTCGTACAATTAGTTTAAATTTGAGTGGACAACCAACGGTCGCTTGCTCGCTCGTATTTCGTACTCAATTCTGACGACACACACACACACACACAAAGCACTCGGCGGCGGGTGAGAAAGAGTCGACGCGCGGCAAAGCAACTTGAACGGAGCACAAATCTGAGTCAAATCAGTCGAATACGAACAATCGAATACGATAGTAAAGTAAATACTAGACGAAAAATTAGAAAAAAGCCAAAGTTAATTTCGATCGCAATTACTTAAATAATTTGCATAAATAACCTAATTAAACAATGACGCAGTGGTGTGTGTTTGAACTGTATGCATAATCCAAATTAGAACGGTAACGGGTGGTTGATGACGCGTGCGGTTAGTGAGCAACAACAACAAACAGCTATAAAGAAAATAAAAACGCCTGCCCTTTCATAGACAACAAGCTTATACTGAGTGCAGAAATCAACAGGTGAGAGTGAAGCTGAGCGGTGGGCGGCGCAGGCGTTGATGTTATTTTTATGCCAGTGGATAATGAAAAAAAAGGAAAATTCTAAAAGCAAAAAGACCCAATTTCAAATATTTTGTTGGCTGCCGCGTAACAATTTTTTCATTAGTCATGCCGCACGGCGATCTCTCCCGTTGTTGCTGATATCAGCGAAAAGAACGTGACTCTCCCTGTCTCATGCGCTCTCTCTCTCGCTCTCAATGCGCGCTCAGCAAGTTTTTGCCGTTGCTTTTTGCTGTTTACTATTTTTAAACTGCTGAGTCATCATTTTCGAAACAATAATGCTAAGCAAAATAAAAAAAAAAGCTCAACGACGTAAGAAGTCGTTTGAAATGTTCTAACGTATTGGATGGGGGGCTACGTGTTTACGAAATTTCAAATCACAAAACGTGCCCGTGGCTAAAACACCGTTATCAATCTTTGTGATTTCCGTTACTTCTTACGTTTAAAATAACGTTTATTCGTGAGGCACGGAACTGATAACAACCTGCTGCTGCTGCACCTCAATACAATGTATTTTAACATTTTGCGCAGTCATCAATGTTTATGGGCTTGACCTTGCCTACAAACATACATATACATATGTACATGTGAACACACATACGACTATGAACTGCCCCTAATCAGCTGACGATTCGATTTGACTAATTAAACGAAAAGCTGATTTTAATACTAAATTACAATTGACGATGGGTTTATCAGTTTATTATACTCTTCCAAAGGGTGTTATCATTTTGTCAGCTTATTTGTGAACTAGAGAAGAATAAAAAACTATGTTTTCAAAGGCATTTGAATAAAATTTGTAAGTTTAGCTTAAATATGCTTTGAAAATGATAAAAATAGGAAATAAATTACAATCTTAAGAGCTAAGATTATTATAACCCAGTTAATTGCATCGTTGAATACTTTGATAACCCAAAAGAAGACTTAAAAACGGGGCGCCCATGCCCAAACAAGAATGTAGATTCCAAAATAAGGTTATCTAAAATGGCGATTTTTTTGTTTTACTCATAATACATTTCAGGTTGGCGAAATTTTGACTTTGGAGCCCTATATCCCGGTGTTTTGAACATAGCGAAAACGTGGAGGCAAATGCGAAAACCACATTAATTCGAGCAGACGCATTTAATTCATCCATTTTAGATAAACCGTTTAGAAAAATGAAACCATAGGACCAACTTTTATTTTTGCCCTACTTTGAAGGCGCTACACAACAATTCAATAAAAAAACCGTTTGTAATATCTCTACGATTTTGTGTATTATTTTACGAGGCCTAAAAAAGACCAGGGTAGAAACTCTACTTATTGGTTCGGTTAATCGACTCTTTTTCTGAAAGATATACATATGAGCTTTCAACCTCCCAAAGATTAAGCATGTAAAAACCTCATAAAAGACACATAAAAGTTACTTTTCTACGAACTTAAGGCAAAACATCCAAACAAAAAAAAAAGGGCCAAAGCCGAGCCTAATCCTCTTGGCTCGTACGCTTCTAATTTTCGCACAAGAGAAAGGGACCTACAGTCTAACGCCGAATCCGAACGGCAGTTTTTGCATGGCTACTTACTACAAAGCTGGCGCCAACAGCAGAAAGGGGTGACCGGGTGTAAAGTTTATTCAAAGAAACTTTTCATTAGATGTTCCGTGGCGAGATCGAACCCACAACCTCTTGCACAGGGGTTGCACAGCGGCGGGGCCGCCGGGCGGGTCTAAAAGTTGGCTAAATCGCATTTCTTGGTCAGAATCGTCTCTAATTTCGCCGAGTGTTAAGCATCAAAACCCTTTTTAAGTATAAAATCCCAAATTGCCTTTCAATGTGTTGTTAGGAAAGGAGTTTTTCTCATTTATGTTCTTGGTTCGGCCTTTATTTTACCCTATCTCGTCTCTTAAAGCCCGTTCTTAAACATATCATCGCGACCTCTGTTTGGAAAGTCATATTTTCGGACCTTTGAATTTGCTTAAATGATGTCAAAAACTGAAGGATCGCCCTTAATTTCACCGACCATTCTTAGGTCTTCCATTCTGAAATTTATTTCAATCTGTTTGAAAAGGTTTTTTTTAATAGTTGGGTCACATTTTAAAGTATTAGTTGTGGTTTTTAGATGGCGGCAGCTATATAAATCCGACATCGAGAAGGACTTATGTCAGGGACATGATTAATACTCCCAAAATTTTTACGTCCTCAAACTCGACAGTGAACTTTTGCTTCAGTTTTGATATGTGGAAGTTTATCAGCTTTAATAAGCGGTTCATTTACGGTTCGGTTCTGTTCAGAACCAGTTTGCATTCCTGTTATTTTGGCTTTATTCCTTCAAAACACTCGATCAAAAAGTACTCATTTCTCTGCACGTTTTCAGTAGTCAGTATGTAGAGGCACCCATACGGCTCAGATCTTTTCATTTCGAAAATGAACTTTGTCAGAGTTCTTAACAATTCCATCATGCTTAACATGAAAAATATAGAAACTGTAAGGGTATATCAACTTTTGTGAAGGCCAAGCTAAACTTTCCTCTATTTTTTTTTTTTAAATTTCGTTTCACTTGTTTCAAAGAGCCAAGGGGTTCACTTATTCTGCCTAATCATTCTGTTCCGTTTGCTTTGAAGTTTGGCACCAAGAAAGATTAGATAAAGGCAGCCCCCAACATAATGGAAACCAAGAAATCTTCTAGACTGCGTATAAAAACTGTGTAGGACATGGTGGGGTAGACACGTAGCCGAGAGAATATTCTTGCAAAGTAAAATAAGTGGGGCGACTTTATCTCTGCGATAGGCTTTCACGAATTTGATAAGCAAAGTGAAATATGGAAAGTGACTTTGCGAAAAATCATTTGTCAAACAACAACAACAACAGCCACTTCATTTTACTAACTTTTCCCCCCTTCCTCTTCTCTTTCCAGGCTTCTGTCGCATGGTGGACAACAGCACCAGCAACAACTCTTCAGTTTTGGGCCTGCCCGGCAGTGGTCATATCAGTAATGCCGGCAGTTCAGCCCTGCCCACGGCTAATCATGGCAATTCCAATGCTGGCACAGTCGGTGGTGTCGCCTCAATGAGCGGTGCAACTGTAGGCGCTTCGGGGGGCATGACTGCCGATCTTTTGGCCAGTGGTGGCGCTGGAGCTCAGGGTGGTACCGATCGTTTGGACGCCTCCAGTGACAGTGCCGTCAGTTCAATGGGCTCCGAGCGGGTGCCATCACTCTCCGACGGTGAATGGGGCGAGGGCAGCGACTCGGCCCAGGACTATCATCAGGGCAAATACGGCGGACCCTATGACTTTAGTTACAACAATACGCGCATTAGTGCGGTGGCACGTCAACCGCCGGTGGCCCAAAAGAAGCATCAGCTGTACGGCAAACAACGTGATCCTCACAAGCAAATCCCCAGCGCTTTACCGCCCACGGTAACGCCTGTGGTGGCCACACCACAACAGAGCCAAAGCATCAAATACGAGTACGATGCCAGCTATGCAGGCCAGCCACAACACCACAGCAGCGAGGCGGGCGCCATGGGACCCGCTCTGTCCAAGGAGTATCACCATCAGCCCTATGGCATGGGCACCAGCACCAACAGCAGCAGCAGCTTCTCCGGTGACTATGCCATACGTCCACCGCCACGCACTTCCCAGGATCTGGTGCAACTGAATCACACCTATTCCCTGCCCCAAGGCAGTGGCTCACTGCCCAGACCGCAGGCACGCGACAAGAAGCCACTGGTGGCCACTAAGCATGCCTCGAAGTCGATTGTGGGCAGCAGTAATAGCGCCAGCAACTCGGAGGATGAGCATCTGACGCGTGATGAGAAGCGCGCCCGTTCCCTGAACATACCCATTGCAGTGCAGGACATCATCAACCTGCCCATGGATGAGTTCAATGAGCGTCTGTCCAAATATGATTTGAGTGAGAATCAATTGTCGCTGATACGGGACATACGTCGACGCGGCAAGAATAAGGTGGCCGCCCAGAATTGTCGCAAACGTAAGCTGGATCAGATTCTAACACTGGAGGATGAGGTGAATGCGGTGGTCAAGCGCAAGACGCAGCTGAATCAGGATCGCGATCACTATGAAGCCGAACGTAAGCGTATTTCCAATAAGTTTACCATGTTGCATCGTCATGTGTTCCAGGTAAGTTTACTCAGTTTGTGCTGCTTTGTTCAGTTGTTCACTGTCGCGTTGTTTCAGTACTTGCGCGATCCCGAGGGCAATCCCTGTTCCCCAGCCGACTATAGTCTGCAGCAGGCGGCCGATGGTTCTGTCTACTTGCTGCCACGTGATAAGTCCGAGGGTAACAGCACGGCCACTTCGGCAGCCAGTGCTGTGGCAGGTGCAAATCAGGCACCGCTCCTAAGTCATCCACATCAGCCGCAGCAATTGCAACAACAACCACGCCATCCCTCGCAGCTACAGGCACAACAACCGCAGCCGCCATCGTCGCATCATCTTCAGCAGCAACAACAACAACAACATCCACATCATCACCATCATCAGGGACAGCCTGGACCACAGCAGCAGCCACCGCACCACAAGGAATGAAAGTATCTGTTGCGTATAGCCGCAACAACGAGTTGGTTGACTAATATCCAAAACGAGCCACATCCTGCCGAGCAGCAACCTCAACAGCAGTACGATTATTGTTATGATTTTTTCAACAACAGCTACCTGTATTACTGATTAGTTCGGGGATGAGTTCTGGCTGCTGCTGCTGCTGCTGAGGACGCATGTTGCTGGCAACATGTTGCTAGCAACATTACTTGTGTTGCTTAGCCAGAGCAAACGGAATTGCACGCACTTTTGTCGCTACTTCTTCTACTTTACTTCTCTGCTTTGATTAGTCAACATTAATTGTTATTTATTGTTTAATTAATTAATTATTTTACGAGTTGTCTGCTCTTCGAAAACTACTAAAAACCATTTACTTGTGATAAATAATTTCTATAAATTTTGGCAGTCACAAAATAGAACTTTGATGCACACACACACAACAGACAGCTTGAAACTAGATTGAACTTGCAACACTTATCAAAACGTCGTCCAACAATACTTACACATATAAAACAAATGTAAAATACTTAACAAAACGAAGCGAAACCCATGTATAAATTAGTTGTAAGACCCTCCACACAAGTTTGTAAAGGTAGACCGCTATTGCTGGACATTTCAGAGATATTTAGTTTAAAACAAAAGTTAATTTTAAAGCAAATCAGTAGAGAGTTAAGGCATTTATCGAAAAAAAAACACAAACTAGCTTTACATTGTACATACCTATTTTAAACTCAACTTAAGTTAGCCTAACTAAATGCATGCACGAAACCTCTGGCCCTGGTTTTGAGCTTTTACACAAAAAAGAAAATGAGAAAAAAACGGAAATATTAATATTTAATATTCTTAAAATTGTCCTATTGCATAAAGAGTTTAACTATAATATATAAACATTAATATAACTACCTACTACCACTTATTATATATATATATATATATACTACTACCTACTACAGATCAACTGCAAAAAAAAAAAACAAAAACCTAAAAAAATACGCCTAGGCAATTTGTATTTAAATTGTTGTAATGAATTTCGCTCGCACTTTAAACTGTTCAACGAAACGGAAGTAATAAAGCAGCTTAAAGAGAACTCAAATATGCGAAATTATTTGTTGTAAATTGTACTAATTAATTACTAATTAAAACGGAAACAGAAAAATACATTTACTGCATATTATTATAAACTACAAAGCGGCATTCAATTTGCCATCCTCCAAAATTCTAACTTGTACGTTGCTCTATCAATTTGTGTATGTTTCATATGAGAAATTTGTATGCTTTAAAAGAAAAACGAACAGAGATCAACTTTTCCTCAACAGAACCACAAACATTAAAGAAAAGAAATGTGAAAAAAATGTAAGCCACAATTGTTTTTATTGAAGTAAACCCAAAAGAAGAGGAGTTTGTCGTGTCCTGACCTGAGACGGCTCTCACCTTTTAATGGACGTGTCTTGGGCGGACTGCCCCGGGCGGCACATTTTAGGGGCGGCAATGTGTGTTGATTATTTGCTTAAATAAATACTGAACTGTTTGAAAGTGTTTCCAAAGCATTGGCCTCGTTCACCAGCATACATCAAACATCATCTACAATGAATTACACTAGGCAACAAGGTCCAGTATATTGAAGGGTTGGTAGCAACACTTGCAACAACAACATGGACAACAGCAACACTTACAGCAGCAACTTACAACAGCAACACTTGCAACAGCAACACGTACTACAGCAACAGCAACGTGTTGCTGCTACAACAGCAACGTGTTGCTGCTACAACAGCAACGTGTTGCTGCTACAACAGCAACGTGTTGCTGCTACAACAGCAACACTTACAGCAGCAACGACTTTCTGTTACAGCAGCAACATTTACAACAGCAACACGTACAGCAGCAACACCAACCGAAAACCAATTCTCGGGTTTCAAACCTCTCGTATTTTGTTGGGAGATTTTGGCAAACCAGCCAATACACTAACCAACCATTAGCGACTTCACGAACCCACGCAATATATAACTGTTTTTGTAGTAGGGCCATAATCTTATACACACACCTTTCGAACTTGACTTTCGAACTAGACTTTCGAAGAAAACGAAATCTGTCGAAGTACTGGGACACCAACGGATTTCTCGAGCGATTTGCAAACCAACCGAAGCCTAAATCTCTAGAGATTTCCAGGACACCCCCGTATATTCTTTTGCAAAATATTGTAATTTTAAATCCGATTATGCCTCGTAAAGAGCTTCGCTCGTAACGGGTGTTCCATGAGGCCCACAGTAAAATCATAACCTCTGCTTCATTTCTTTAGCATTTTGTGTATATTTTCGGTCTTTCATTTTCACAATCTTTATGACTTATTCACTTACAACTAAGATACATCAATCAATCATTCAATTATTCATACATTTTTATTGTCCACACACATTTTGTTTCTCAATTGAAGCTCGTGTTTTCCTCGATTTTCCTTTTCTAGTTTAAATTTTTAAATATCATTGAGAGTACTTAACAATTAGTTAGGTGTATAATTGAATAGGGGGGAGAATAATAAATTCAGAATTTCTGTTTTCAAGTGGTCTGAGCTCTTCACATACATTTTAATCCTAGAGTTGCAGCATTTTGGTTTCCATATTTTCTAGTTGTGTGTGTGTCTAATATCAATTTTAAGCTTAATTATAGTAAATTCATTACAGCTAAGAGTAACAAAGTAAAACCATTCATACGGTCAAAGGGGCAGGGAAGTTGCAGGGTACAATCAAATTGCTGGGTGGCTATGGGCTTTCACAGTATGACAGTTCCCGCGGAATCGCTCTCTAGCTTAGTTTTAGACTTTAGAATACATCAGTTGGAGGGGGTTCCTCTCCCTTAACCTTAATAATATCAACAAATGGAATCGATGGGCAGCTGATCCTGCTTGATGCTCAAGCGGCGCGGATTTGACTGTTTGGAACGTGGACCGCCGCCCGACTGGCTGGGCACTATGGTGGCTCCACCTCCCGTTCCGCCAATGTTCAGCGTGCTGAGGCTGTTGTTGTTGCTGCTGTTGTAGTTGCTGCTGTTTATGGAATTACCAGAGTTGGTTCTCTCATTAATACTTGAAAGGTTGGGTATGCTGGGCGCGGTTGTGGTGATGGTGAGGCCACCCATGGTGAAGGAGGCCCCGTGCTTGTTGTTATTCAAAGGCTCCAGCTCGCTGGCCAGCACGCCATTGGGTATGGAATTGGAGCGTATTTGCAGGCGACCCGAGTCCAGCGATTCATCGCTGGCCGGATCCAAGTGATCAACGGACGCGGCCGAGGCAATGCGCTGGAACATGTTGGACGAGAGTGTGCGATCTGGAAAGTGAAATCGGTTAGCAAAAAAGACTAGAATTAGAATTTAGATTGCTTAACCCACCTAGGCCGCTTTTGGCACTCTTGCTGTACTCCAACTTGAGATCGTCCAGCTGTTTCGTGCTGCACAGTGGAGTGTCCACATCGTAGGTATTATTGAAGAGTGTGTAGTCCACCTCATACTCTCCCGTGTCCTTGCGAAACGATACCACATTGACGAAACGATGTCCCCACAGTATCTCCGAGGGCAGGTAACTGGTACGCGCCTGCGTTGTCATGCCCGTGGACTCTATAACGCCCTCTGCAAAAAGAAAACACACAACTTTAGTACCGTCTGCAGAGTCAACTTGTCTACCCACTTACCCAGCATCACGACCACTTCGAAGCGTTCCTTAAGCATATCCGAGGCAGACAGCATATACAACGGACTATTACGATCGATTTTGTGCACAATGGTCGTGGGCCAGATAAACATCAGCCGATCCTCGCCACCATCAGCACCCACATGCAGCTCCTGCTGATAAAAGGGCAGCACTTCGCCCTCCTTGGTCACCTTTTTCCGTATAATCTGAGCACGTATATGCGCCTCAATAATATGCGACTTGCGCATATCACCCACTCGGAACATGAGACAGGGCGTACCATCCCGATGACAGATCACAGCATTTCGCGAGAAGAGCAACGTCTGGGCACGCTTCTTGGGACGCGACAATTTGGCAAACACAATGCCCACCATAAAGGCCTGTATGAAGACACCCGTAATGCACTGGATGCACATGGTGAATATGGCCTCGGGGCATTCCTCGGTCACATAGCGATTGCCATAGCCGATAGTTGTCTGCGTCTCAATCGAGTACAGGAAGGCGGTCATCATGCTCTTCACCTCCGTCACGCACACCGTGTGCGTCATATTGGCCACCAACTCGGGCTGAGTGTTGCGCAAATTAATGTACTCCAGATCGTTATGAGCATACGCAATTATCCACCAGATGAACCCAAAGAAGGCCCACGAGAACACAAAACTGGCGGCAAACACCAGCAGCGTCCAGCGCCACTGAGCATCCACCAGTGTGGTGAAGATGTCCTGTCAAAAAAGAGAGCGAGCATTGAACATTGATGTAACTAGGGCGGATGTCTAAATTTAAACAACTTGTGCCGGCATTATGCAAACGCAACCGATGGGCATCTAAATATACACAGACTTATGTATCCATGTTTGTCTGTTTATATCTATTCACGCACAGGCATTGCCCCCGCCGTCTTACCTGCAGATATCGACGACGTCTCTTGGCTACATTGCCCTGAACAACGTTGCACTCGCCATGCTTGAACACCACACGTTTTCGTACACGCCGCGAGCTAAAACGTGTCTGCCGGTACCTAAAAATGGATATTGGAGAGATAAGAGCAGATATAAGTGTGTATTCTTTGTCATATGTAATATGCTTAAGCTAAGTTTAGACTCTGTTCTTAGAATGAATGGATGGTATTTGAGGAGGTTAACAAACTTAGACGACAACTTTAAATGTTATAATACTTTAACTAAAGTTAAGTTAAGAATGACTTGTTTAAAAGATCTCTTAGGAAAGTTAATTTTATTTGCACTGTAACTGTCTTGATTTCTTATTACAGTCCAAACATTTAATAAAAATGCCTGAAGTAATGAGAATAAAATGCTGAAAGTTATTTCACAATGCTGAAATTTAGCTTTTGGTAGAACCTTTAAATAATGAAACTAGAGGCATTAAGTAGCAACACCTTATACACAGTTTTTCTAAATCAGCCCGAGTTCGCGTCTAATGGGCACAATTATACTAGATGAGAGCCAAAAATTTGGAAAAATTCATGAGGTGTTGCCACCAGATGCCTCTAGTTCAGGAGCACGCAAAAAACACCATCACAATTTGGCATTGGTATGTGAGCGCATTAACAGCAGGCCCGGCCAAATGGAGAGAACAGTAAAATATGTCTATCTCTCTCTCTGACACTCAGTGATGATTGAAGTTGAGAGCAACACAAACCCTTATTCACTTTGCTCTGCGACGAGCTTATACAGTATGTGTGACGGCTGCGCTGCCTTTACGAGTTTGCCTATGCCCAGTCGATTGCTTCGTGCCAGCCCCTGCCCTAGTTTCGCAATTTATTGGCCCCGTTCATAAAATTTGGTCCCGCTAGTAAAATTTCAAAACTATTTCATCGAGTTCCTTAAACGATACTTCCAAGTATGGTTTAAAACAGAGGTGTACAGAGCCAACTTTAGGCCGCGTAGACAACAAAACAAATTCAAAAAATAAACAAATTAATTTTGAAGCAACAACAACCACAACTAAACGGAAGAGAAAACCGCACTTCGAGGCTGTCTGAGACACGCGAAATCATTCGTCGCTAACAACAAATTTTATCTGAAGACAGCAAAAATTTATTTGTTGTTGCGTTCAATGTTACACAAGGCATAGGAGAGATAGAGAAGAGAGATGGCAAATAGACTATAAAAAAGAGAGCGTAAGTTAAAGTCGGCCCTGCTTTGATATAAACGCATAACCATTATACAGGGTGGCTGATGAAAGCTGCTACCAAAAAAATATAACTTTTTTTCTATTTGATGAATCTACTTAACTTTTTTTTGTTTTGTAGATTGATGTTTAAAATTATGGAAAATTGATAATTGGGACACTGGGAATTTGGATTGTCCTCCGCTATCACGCCCTGGAGTCCGTAGTTTCGGTTCAAAGAGAGTATAGGCGCACGTTTGGCGGCGATCCTCCGACCAGATGGACCATAATTAGACTTGTTTACCATTTTGCCGAGAGTGGGATAGTCGAAAGAAGACCTTACCATCGAAACCCTACAGTTCGAACGGAGGAAACAATCGCTGCGGTAGCTGCAGCCATACAAAACAATCCAAGAGTTTCGACAAGGAACTTATCTGCTCAAATGGGTATAAGTAGACAGTCATTGCAGTCAATTATGCACAATGATTTGAACTTATTCCCATATAAAATTCAAATGGCCAACAAACTGAACGCAGCAGACTTGCCGATTCGCTTGGAATTTGGCCAGAAGATGCTTCAAATGGTGGAATAGGACAAAAACATGTTGAACTGTCTTTTTATGTCTGACGAGGCCCATTTCGACTTAAACGGCAACATAAACAAACAAAATTGTCGAATATGGAGTGCTTCCAACCCACAGATACTCCATGAGACGAAATTGCAGCCACTTCGTGTCACAGTGTGGTGTGCAGTTTCATCACGCTGCATTGTCGGGCCCTTCTTCTTCGAAGAAAACGGTCACAACGTTACTGTTACTGGAGACCGTTACTTGAGCATGTTGAGAGAGTTTTTCTATCCAGAATTACGCCGAAAGAGAATTCCTTTTAAATCTCTGTACAAATGACTGATACTCAACCTCGGAGCTAAGAACTATTTCGATGACAGTCTAGGAGTGAAGAGGATCAACGCAAATCTTCAGGTCGAGATGTGAAACTCAGTTTCAATTTTCAACCCCATAGAAGTACCCCATAGTAGGACTGCACTAATAATTTGCGGAGTTCGGGGCATAAAGATTACGCTAGGGAACAAGGTCCAGTTTATAAAAGGTTTGGTGGTGATTCTAGATAAATTTGTGCTGAACACGAATCTGCTTTCGCAAATGTTCCATCACGTCTAGATCTATAGTAATTTGAGCTTAAAGTTGCATAAAATGCATAATTTAACACTTTTTATGAACGTTTTGTGGGGTTCCTTTTCGATTGATTTCGCTCACTTTGATATGATCTTAAAGAATTATTTCTTAATTTCAAAATAAACTCATTCAAAGAATTCTACGATTTTCTTAAGCAAAGATATACCATTTTGAATACATGTGCTCCAACAGACCATATTTTGTACCGCCCATGGGTATGCAATGGATTTGGTTTAATATTTTCAAACGCAAAATGTTATATCTTCGCTAAAAAAAATAGCAGAAATGTTTAGGATATTTTATTTTAAAGCTAAGGAGTAGCACTTTACGATAATATCAAAGATAGTTTAATTATTAGTAAAGTTTCCCCACAAAAAGTGCAGAAAAAATACAAATCAGTCCATGGTCGAAACGATATTTAATTACCTACTTTCCAGAGCTCGATAAGCTATAGAAAACACCTTTGGCAGCACCTCCCATCTTGAGTCCAAGGAAAATAGTGATTTCTGGATGTTGTGCTCTTCACAGGTTTCTGATCATTAGGAAACCTAAGTACCTGTTACCAACCATGGTTGACACAGAAACACCTAATGGAAAAATTATTCCTCCAACCCCATGAAGTAAATATATTGTTGATCAGCAACGGAAAGGTAAGTGTTGGGGTAAAAGCCGAGAGTATTTTTCAGAGAGAAAAGTTTAAAAATTGCATATGTCGTTTAAATTTGTGAAGCACCTTATATATTTCTCTGAGTTTATAGTATGTTAGTGTATTTTATGTGGACAGCTGATAGCCGGGACTCATTGACACAACATGAATGTATGTGTTGTACACATCAATCAATGACGAAAACTTGTAATCTCTTCGAAAAAGTGATTTCACTTTTAGTTTAAACAATTTAAAAGCCCTTATCTTTACGTAGGGATTACAGCAATCAAGTGCCCAGCACAAAAGCACCGACAGATGGTTGGCAAAAATAAAGTACATACTCGACAGTATCACCAGTTGGTGCCCTCTGTCGTTGTGCATATTGATAAATTAATGCACAAACAACGGGAAATACATATGTTCCTCTATATACAAATGCGCCTGAACAAAATCCCTGCTGATATATGGACAGACGAATAAACAAGAGTTTGATAGCCGATGGCTTTGGCTGATAGCACCAATAACTCAGCTTATTTAAATTACCAAATTAAAGCCTGAAGCAATATGCTGGTAAAGCACAAAGTAAACACGAAACCGATAACGAGCAGCATTTACGCATTTGAAAAGAAATGAAAAAATTAGTCAAATTTGAAGTCCAAGGAATTGTGGTTGAGGTGGGGGAAGCTGCTAAACACTTTTGATTTGTTTTATTCTTGGGTGGCTTATCACTTTGAGTTTTTGATTTGGAAGACGCGCTTTAATTAGGTTAATCACAATCCACTGACAAATTGGCACTGATCGCAGAAGTATGTAGAGTAGCATTTTGCTTTCCAAGCGATCACAAAGTCGCGCTCAGGCTCAGTGAGAGTAAATTGTAGCTGTAATCGTGAAAGAAACTGTGAATGTACGCTCTGCTCCTCTGCGTGCACTTTGGAAAACAAAAACAACAAAAGAAACAACATAAACAGCTGACTTTTCGGTTTCCTATTGTTTTGCGCTTTATCAATGTGCCATTATTCCGGCTTTCTGTCCAGACACCCATTAAGGGTAAGGGATACAGTAAATCAAGAAAATGAATTGATTTCACATATTTTGCAAAAAAGAACTTCTAATGTATTAATTAAAATACATTTGTTCTAAATCTAAATCAAGAAAGCCTAATAAGTCAATAAGTTGTAGAGATGACGCTTGTGTAGAAGCTGAAAGATTCTTATAACATGTTCCGACGGAATACCATGCCCCCTCGCACCTGAAGTCACCTAACGTCACGATGAAGACGCTAAGAATTTGGCAGAAGAGAACAGATCTAACGGTGTTTTTATTTTTTAGTTCCTTACGGAAAAAAATGTTTGTCAACGTCCTCAAAATAACCATTGTTTGACTAAATAACCTCATATTTTGAAAATCCTTATAAATTTTAGTTTGCCATTAACAGTTACAGTAATGAATAAGAAGCGGGGGATAGCTATTTTTAGTACAAATCTTTTAATTTTCCTATGGCAACTAGGCTCTTGTGTCCCAGTCCTTTGTTCAAGCGTAAATCCCTACACTCAGAAAAAATCAAGAGCTTTGTACTTGATTTAAGTACAACCGGTGTCAATAAAAGAATGATTCATTTTTGAATCAATCGGGAGAATCATTCAGGCATTGAATTGACATATTTTAAACTATTTAAAAGACTCAGTAGATACGTTAAGAACGAAAATGCTTGATTCAAGTACAAAATTCTTATTATAAGAACAATTTTTTTCAATCCCAAAATACTTGCATTAAGACTGTTTCGGGATATAGTCGGGTGTGTTCCTGAAATCTCTACAGATTTTCGTATATACGTATTCCTTTCGATCTATAAGTGCTTTCCTTTTAAAGATGATGCTGAAAACGCAGTTGCCTTTAATGACGACCGCTACAGAGCCAGGTTGACGAAATTTTTATGGCCGCAAATCGAAGCTAATAATGCTGACGACCTTTGGTTTCAACAGGATGGCGCCACGTGCCTTACAAGCCGTTTAACAATTGGTTTTTTGCTCCACAAATTTTATAACCGAATAATCAGTACTTTTTCGTGATGTCTATCCTGTCGCAAATGCGATTTGAAGACCGATACACAATTTTAGATAAAAGACATAACATTGCAACCAGGGATTAAAACCGAAACAAATTTCGGTTTCGGTCAAGGCATTTATAATGGCTGGAAGCCTTTTTTAACTGCTTAGGAAACGGACAGGCAACCTCTGTCCGATTCCCATAATATAACCATGTACGAACCGCAGAGAGAGCAACTTGAACGAAATAATTTTTCATTCTTAAGGCTGATTTCCAAAACGCACGAAAAATTCATATAAAACAAGAAATAAAGTCGGTCAAGCCCGACTATAACATACTCTGTACCTGTTGTACCTGTGAAGTGTTGCCCATCACCGTTGCGACCGGTGCTGCCCATAATTGTTTGTTTTCCTTATAGCTCGACTACCGTTCATCCGATCTTTATCATTCTATTGGCGGATCGCTTTATCTATAAAACTGTGGGAGATATGACGTTTTTTCCAATTTGCGGGGGCGGGAGGGGGCGTGGCAAAAATTGAAAATAAACTTGATCTGCCTGCAAGTATAAGAAGCATATGTCCCATACATCTCAAACCTCTATCTCCTACCATCTCTGAGATCTGTTTGTTCATGCGGACAGACGGACGGACAGACAGACAGACGGACGACCGAAGGACATGGGTAAATCGACTCGGCTGTTGATGCTGATTATAGGGTCTGAGATGCTTCCTTCTGCCTGTTACATACTTATGCACAAACTTAATATACTCTGTGTACCTCTGGTACAGAGTATAAAAATAGAGGAAAGTTAACTTCGTCTACACCTCTTTCCTACAAGCAAGAGCTTTTTGCAAAGCTTCATGAAGTTTGCTTCACCGTGTAAAACCCGTGTAAGACTACTTTTCGGACTGTACTTTTCTATGGGGGAGCTATACTTTATAGAGCTCCGGTTTCGACCAAACTAAGTGGAAGCATAACAAACTAAGAAATACGAAGTTTGGAGGCGTTTTCATTGGAAACAAAAAAGTTTTTTTAACTTATACTAGTTTTTCGACCGATCGTTCCTATGACAGCTATATGCTATAGTCATCCGATTTTGACAATACTTTGTAAATGCCAATTTTAAGGACGTTTTCATTGAAAACCAAAAAGGTTTTTTAACTAAGACCACTTTTCAGACTCTAACTTTGTGGTAGCCTGCGCTCTGGAAGGCTGTATGGTGATTATTTAACTGTTTGAACTTGAGCTGAATAATCGCAGGTTTAAATAAGTGTGACCCTACCATTTGGCACCCGTTATGGGTATTTTATGGGGTTTTTTAGAACTTGGTGATCCTACTAGAGCTTTCAACTCGCATGACATAAATAATTTGTAATTTCGTGACATAAATTATTATTTGTTCTGGAAATAAGCCGTTAACGTGAATACTTTAATCCCCCCAAATAAACAACAGAAAGCCAAAAATATAAATAAACAATAATGTTAAAGCATTCACATTTCCAGTTAATTATTTAACCTTTTTTCCTGCGAAGTGTAGAAAAATACCAAAAATAAAGTCGCACAAAAATCATGAATAAAGAACACAAAAAGTAGCTGCAATTCCCTTCAGAAATTTCAATCATAGAACAACCACTCGCAGATCAATTGTTTTGAACCTAAATAATACAAAAATATCAACTTTACGATATGGAAATAACTTTTGTTTTTGTGCGACTTGCTTAAAACTTAAAAGGCAAACCATTTGATTATTGTTTTTTTAATGACCTGTTGGCCAATTAATATTTTAGGTAACACAAAGTGAACAATTGTGGCGATGAGTAAGCGTAAAATGGATAAAGAAAATATATAAACTCTCAACTGATGAGCTCGCTTGTCAAAACTTTCCATGAAATATGACTTGAACTGTCAGTCAGTGACTTAGACAGTCAAAATTCGTAGAAAACTAAAGTCAGGTTGTCGAGCATCCAAAAGGTGATTTCAATACTTATGCAAATAAACCGGCTTTTTTGTCAAGTGCAGCTTTTGCGCGATGACTAACCTAAAGGGGGACTGGCTGTTGGCAACGACAACCATTAACAAGTTCAATGGAACGCTAAATGCGTCATTAGATAACACCTTTGGCCGATATCTGGCTAAAATGTGAGATATTCATAATTATATAGCAGAGTTTCCTTCTGTAAAGATAAACAGCAAAAACCACAAAATAAAAGTAAAACTGACCTTCGTCAAGATGGAATTTGTACAAGCTAGAAAAATTTTTTGGAAGTGCATACTTATAACATTTCTTTGGCAAATGGCCAACAGAAAAGTGTCCATTGTAATTGGCTAAATGCAATATGAAGGTTCAAAATTGTTGACGTCAGTTGTAAATTGTAAAAGTTACAAGTTATTATTTGGGGAGTGTTATTAGAAACTTGGCAAATCAAAAGTGCTAGAACAATATTGTATAACGACGCTAGACATACTATATAATAAATATGATTTCAGTTCGTAGACATTGCCAAAACGCAAATGCCAAAAGTCGCAAAAATAATTAAGTATATTTTAGTGCATTTATGAAATGTATGTCGAGAAATGAATGTCATAAGCTCTACGGAAAAGGTGTGCTTAAGCCTTAAGGTAAACACAAAATTGAATTTACCTCAAAGAACATTCTAAACTTGAAAAACGTCTGGCTATCTAATGTTGTATACATACATATTTATAGGTGTTCTCACTGGACAACCGGAATAAATACCTAAGTATGTGTTTGTATCTACTCAGAAGAAGCGCATTTGAAGCAAATATTTGTGTGCGGCATATAATTAAACAGCATTTTAATTAAGTATACAACTGGTAAAACAAATACAGATGCTTCAATATTGTTCTAAAAGTGACGACTACGAAAGCAATATAAAAACTGAACTGAACAAAGGCCAAGTGCCCAGGAAAGTTATAACTAATCAAGGCAATTTCAAGTAGCTATAGCAATTCTCTAATAAAGTTCTTGAAACAGCTGCATAGACGACCAGACATTTATAGGGTACTGTGAGTGCCTTTTTTTTTAGTTCTGAGCAAACAACTTTTTATATCTCGAGCTGACTTTAACTTGCCCTACGAATCACAATATACTTTCATCTTTCTCTGCTGCATATTGTTGCTTACCGATATTATTAATAGTTCGATGCGTCAACAATTGATATGTTTTCGAATCCAATAAAGCATAAATGAAATTAAACAGTCGTGCTCCTACACATTATTTTGAAGAAAAAACTAAACATTCTGACGCAAAATGTGAACGATTTTAATGGATTTTTGGTAAAGACAATGCCATAATAATGATGCATAATACAAAACCATTTATGTGTGACCTTTTTCCAAGTAAAAACTTGGAAAACACCCAGGCCATCATCCCACGTGAGATACCTATTTCGGTTTATAGATATTTCTACATAAATGTTCCAGAAATCTCCCACCTTTTCTCTTTACTTCACAACATTTATGTTCCAAATTGACATAAACAGGCCTGTTCCGAATTCCGAACGTTTTCAAAAAGTAAAAACGAAACGAAAACGAACGTTTTACTATTTGCTGTTCCCAATTCAGAACGATTTGGTTACGTTTCGACTTTTCGAACTCGGTTTTGAAAACAGCTGTTTGGCTGGCCTGCGCATGTGTTTGTGTATATCGACAGCAGCCAGAGTTGTCATCATCTTAATAATATTAAAATTTCCAAGCTCTTATTTACTGTTTAAAACCATTTATTTTCATTTCAACCAGTATTTAAATATTACATTTGAATATGTCATATCAAATATGGTTAAACGAAGCTAAATGAAATAGAAAAAGTGCTGTCCGATTTCATACATTCATATGAAGCAACCCTAGCAGCCGACGATTAAAGGTCGAAATCGACTAAATTATAAAGTGGAATTCAGAACAGCTCGCTTGGTTTAGTTTTTCATGCAATATTTTATAGATGTTTATAAAAAAATTCTATCTAATTATATTTCAACTTTAAACAGTTTAATTAATGATGTCAAACGATCTTAAAAATGTTCAACTAATTTCGAATTTTTGGTTAATATTTTTGGGGAACTATTTTATTGCTTTAAATAGCAATTACTTTTCATTCCGCTGACTCTACAGCGCACGTTTTGAAAACAACAATTCTTGTCGATTTGCGGAATTCGTAACAGCAACCAACTCGATTTGCGGCAATTCCACTCGTTTTCGGAATTCGGAACAGGCCCGAAAAAGTTGAATTCAAGGAAAACTTCAAGGTTTCCTTTGGTAACCTAGTTTAAAATTGAAGTCATTATCCAGAAAGAGAAGGAAAAGGGATTTTGGCATTATCTTGGTACTTTGCGTACAGAATTGAGGAGATATGCCGGAAAGGGACTAAAGGCATTTATCATGACAATATCGGAGTAATTTGGTGATTTGTTGTTTTGGTATTTTCCGGACTACTATTGAAAGTCTTAAAATATAGCTTTCCGAAAAGATTTATAGGAAAGACGGTAAGTTATTCTTCAAAAATGGCTTTTGACAATTTTCGGATTGCAGTACCTTTGAAATGTTACTTCCGGAAAGATTTAAGGCAATGACTTTTTAATATTCTTAAGAACGGTCTTCAAAAGCTGCGATTCGACAAAGTGATGAACAATTCTATTATCTGAGAGCTAAGAAAATAAAGAGTTTACAAGCAAAAACAAGTAAGAAAGTCGTAGGTTTGGATTAACTCTAAGTCGAAACTGCACCGATATAAGCTTAAAGATCTATTCTGTTCCCAAATCATAAGTGCTTACCGAGAAAATATGAAGTGAACTGATAATAAATCTTTTAATATTTCGATATTTTGTAGACAGATTCATTTAAATCAAAGCAGGCGGCAAGAGTTATTTCCGTTCCCTTGGAATATGGCGAAAAAATTTCAATTCCAATCCAAAGAAAAGATGCGTCTATTCCAGCTTGAAAATGACAAAATTGCTTATAAGCCGATGATTGTTGTTTCTTCATATAGTAACTATTTTTGGAGTTGAGTATAAATGATAGTAGAAAACCAGGTATTTGTTTTCTGCTTTCTTAAATATTGGTGCTTGAAGTGTGAATGTCAAATGCCTTCCAACAGACGGAAAAAAAATGGTACTAGTGAGACTCTGTACTAAGTAGATTTCAGAATGAAATTTGATTCTTAAATCCAATCGAAAACTTGGGTACGGATATTTTTCACAACTCGTGCGGTGCAAAGTAAAAAGGCCACAGCCACAGCTGTACACAGGCCATGCCCTTGTGGCGGCACATTTGTTTTTGTAAAGCAGGGCATACGAATATAGACACACATTACACACAGCACCCGGCAATTACCGGCAATCACCTCTCTTTTGTGGTTGTTGTTGTTTGACAAATGCGTAAGCAAACTTTACCTTAACAACTCCTCTCGCCAGGACTGTTCGCTGGAATGGGTGGCACGATAGACAATCATCGACAAGCGACTAAAACTGCGACGCAGCTCGGACATTTTGGAGACCCGTTTGCTCAAACCGATATCAATATACCACACTTAAGCTACAATACTTGTTCCGCTTGGGGACAAGGCGAAATACTGTTTTATTGAGATAAAATTGTATTTGTTTCGTATACGTTTGGTTTTTTGTGTAGTGTTTCTTGTTCTAGTTTGTCATTGTTATAAAAATAAAGCACAGGCAATGTTTTTGCAAGAGACGACGACGAGCCGAGCAACCCAATAGGTCACTTGAACGATTTTGAGGCATTTTTTTTTCTGTTTAAGGGTCCGACAGCCGAGTATTGAATGAGTCCGCTTGAAGGGTGAGTTTGTGTGTAGAATTTGGTAGAAATTATATATTTCGAATTCTCCGTGTAGTTTCTTGAGGTGTACTGAGCGATCGAGCAGCTTAGTGCCAACTGGCGGCCGCAAACAAAATTCAATGTTGTTGATATTGCCCATGCGAAACCCCTCCACACCAGCTGTTCTACTCAATACACTCGCTGACAACAAAATTAAATGCTTGATGGTGGTGTTGGTGCTCGCTCATTTCACCTAATTAAATATGTACAAACAATGAAAACGCACATATGTGGTTCCTATTTATCAGATATTTATATATATTAAGACATGTGTGTGAATCTATCTAGCTCATTAGCTTCATTTGCTGTACATTGACACATATCAATATTGACGGTTTTATTAAGAAATTGAATGTTAATGGAAGATCTATGGTCAAGGTGAGACCGGTAGATTTGTCGGATTTTACGTCAATTATATCTATATCATGGAAATATTTCTCTATGCTTGTATTGTCAAGTGTATTTTAAAACGCATAAAGATTGTACACGCAAAAAAACATCTTCAACATCATTCAAATCAGAATTGACTTCGGGTTGTTTTGGTCACAGTTTTGGTCCCTGTTTTGGTCACTGTTTTGGTCACTATTTTGGTCACTGTTTTGGTCACTGTTTTGGTCACTGTTTTGGTCACTGTTTTGGTCACTGTTTTGGTCACTGTTTTGGTCACTGTTTTGGTCACTGTTTTGGTCACTGTTTTGGTCACTGTTTTGGTCACTGTTTTGTTCACTGTTTTGGTCACTGTTTTGGTCACTGTTTTGGTCACTGTTTTGGTCACTGTTTTGGTCACTGTTTGGTCACTGTTTAGGTCAATGTTTGTTCTCCGTTCCGTTTTTGTAGATGAAATGTGAATGTAGACCAGATTTTTTTCTGAGTGTGCGGAAATATAATGTTGGATCCCCCTTGAACCGGTTTATGCCGAACCGCCTCCACTGCTAAACAATTTCAGCAATTTCTTCAGAAATTGTTTTTGTTGATCTTTGGTCGATATAGTATAAATAGACAAAACGTCCATACAAAACGGGGCAGCTGATTCTATATCCTGACTAACAATGGAAGAATCATTCAAATGTCAAAGTTGAATAACCCTAACAAAAGTCCAAACTTTAATTGTCAGCCCCATTAACCACCTTAATGGTCATTCATCAAAATGATAGTTAACCCACATTTGTATGTATGTATGGAGCCACTTGGCGCTTAAATTTGTTATGGATTGGCAACCTGTCAAATCTCAAGTGGCTTCTTCTGGTCCATCTATCTAATCGTTGAAAATGTCTCACAAGACTGAAACAAAAATAAACAAAAATATATAGAAGAGTGTGGAAATACTCAACTTGTTATGCCCGTGAGTAATTTGTTATATAGAAAGAGCAAGCTTGTGCAGTTTGATAAGAATTTCTTGGGGAAATTTTCGTTTAAACTTTGTGACGTCAAAGATGTGACGCATTTTTTTCCGGACACATGGGCGCGGGTATTAAAGTTATATGGTAGCCAAGCGTTGATAGCGTACGGGCATAATAAGATATGGAATGACTAAAACTATGATTTAAGTGTAGACGCCATGATAAGCCATCAAACAGACAGTGGCTCATAAAAGTTCAACTGACATTGTTTCCATCTTATGGTGACTATGAGATAGGACAGGTTAGCATGGAAAGGTAGTTGGCCTTCTTATTTGAAATGAGTGGGACATTGACCTGCCTTAAAAGCATGTTTTGTGAGTAGCCCAAGTTCTTGAGAACTATACTAAAAAAACAAAACTAGAAAGCACAATTAAATTCGTCGAGGCCAAAGTATTATACTCCAGTAAGGCCTGCCACACACTCACAGCTGGGCAGAGCACAGCGCATCAGCATTGGGAAATCAAACGCACAGAGCACATAGCGAGCGCGCATACCAACAGCTTAGCAGAGCGGAGAATTTTGTATGTAAGCATCTGCTCCGCTTTCTGTACTCGATCCAGCTGGTTTTTTTGAAAGGACTTGACTACGATACAGATACTAAAGATCTGATCGATTCTATGTCAATTTATAGATGATCAGACATCGAAAGATTCATGTAAAGTGCTACACATTAAGTAGAATTTTGACTCCGAAAGAAGTCAAAAAGCTTTCTGGTATTTTTGTTCTGTCCAATTCGTTTAGAGCATGTTTGCTTATATGCAGCAACTGACTTGTGCCCTCTTTCTAGATGATAGAATTCGGTTTAAATCGTTTGCCGTTTGGTCCGTCCATTAAGAATTCGTGTACCAAATCCATTTACACTTATACTTTACAGTACAAAACGGTACAGATAAATTTGCATAATCAAACTGCAAGAGAAAACAGGCATACCAAATGTTTGTAGATAAAATTGACAGCGAATTAAATCAACGAAAAATTGTTAAACTGTCCTCAGAAAACACACTCAAAAAGTTTTGTTTCCTAAATTTCAGGAAATGGTGAGCCTAAAATGCACTTATATAATTATACTCTGTACCAGAGGTACACAGAGTATATTAAGTTTGTGCAAAAGTATGTAACAAGCAGAAGGAAGCATCTCCGGCCCTATTAAGTATATATATTCATGATCAGCATCAACAGCCGAGTCGATCTAGCCGTGTCCGTCTGTCCGTCCGTCTGTCTGTATGAACAAACAGATCTCAGAGATGGTAAGAGATAGAGATTTGATATGTATGGGACATATGCTTCTTATACTTGCAGGCAGATCAAGTTTATTTTCAATTTGAAAATTGAAAAAACATCATATCTCCCACAGTTTTATAGATAGAAGATTCGTAATCAGGATTATTTATCGATCCGCCAAAGGAATGGCAAAGATCGGATGAACGGTTGTCGAGTTATAAGGAAAACAAACAATTATGGGAGGCACCGGTTGCAACGGTGATGGGCAGCACTTCACAGGTACAGATTATTTTATAGTCGGGCTTGACCGACTTTCTTTCTTGTTTATAATAATAATTCTCGCTCCATCGATGGAATTTTTTGAGCACTGGTCGCTGTTCTAGACAATTACCCTCGATTCTAAGTACTCGATACTAAGAACTCGTTGGTCAGTATTCGATACTCAGTATTCAATAGTCAGTACTCGATTCTAAGTACTTGATACTAAGTACTCAATACTAAGTACTCGATTGTCAGTATTCGATACTTAGTATTCAATACTAAGTACTCGATACTAAGTACTCTATACTCAGAACTCGATGCTCAGTATTCGATACTCAGCACACGACTCCAAGAACTCGATTCTTAGTACTCTATACTAAATACTCGATACTCGCGTGACGCTGAAATCAAATTTTACTCCTACTAAAATCTTCCACACCGAAAATAAAGACGTTTCACATCAAAAATCATGTAGATAAGTTGAACAGTTCAAAAGTAATGATTTTTGCAACGTGTTTTGGGAAAAGGCTCCACGGTGTGACGTTCATGGAAAAACAGCGCCCTGTGATTTATCGCAACACCTCACGTGAGGCCGACGGTCGACAGGGTTAAGATGCCGACTTTTGTGTCAAGTATGAAGTCCCGAGTTCAATTCCCAAAGCTCATATCGTCTTACTAGGAATTTTTGATCTATATTTCTACAGAATTGTCTTCAGAATTAAGCACATCATGAATCCGTACTCTGTGCCTAAACTATAATTATTGCGTATAATATAAACTATTAGCTCTTTTCACCGATTCACAGCAAAGTTTTAATAAATGAAAAGATCTAAAGCTTACCTTAATAAAATAATAAAAAGAGTTTTAAACTTTCGACAATAACAGCAAAGGTAAGAAACTTTCTTTTAAAACAATTCAATTCGATTTCTCATCAAGCCGACTCAACTCAGTATTCAGCCAAGAGAGGGATGTCACACTGATGACACAGCTGGATTCCTTAATGAACATATCCACAATGTTTGCACGAATGTCTGTATGTTAATACATATTGACTTTTTCAGTCACACCAAATGAAACCATCGAATTTAGCCAAAAATTAGCGCGGTTTTTTCCCCCATTCGTACTCATTTCACATGTCAATACCCTTGCCCCTGTGTCTAGTAAGTTTCCATACAAAATTTGAATGTGGCCTACTAAGTAGGCCCTACTCTAAATTACAAGATTCCATTCAAAAACATGTGAAGGCAAAACCAATAAAAGTTTAAACACCCAAAAAAAGGGGATATTTGCAGATGAAATTATCAACGCAAAATTGTACAACTTTCCTCATAAATACCCTAAAAATAACCAAAGGCAAACAACAACAGACAAATTATTTGTGTCTGCCGGCCAAACATGCTCAATAAGCGTGTCGCCTGAAATAAGTCATGACGAATACTTGGCCAATTCCAATTCCCGGCAGCAGCTCAATGGAGGTGTTAATAAGTGCGCTGTTTTTTAAGTAGACTGATGGCCTTATCGTGACGGTTTGGTCATGGCTGGAGTTTTATCTGGGCTCGCGACACAATTGTAAATAATATTGAAAAGTACACAAAGTCGGCAATGAAATAAACCGGGTAAATATTATGGGGCATGTGACTTGGGGGGAAAAAATGGCAAAATGTTAGAAATGATGATGAACATGCGCCGCTTGTTAGGCTAATGACTACACGCTTTCTGCATCGCCAAAGCGTAGGAGAAAAGCAGCACACAAAAAAAAAAACTAAGCTTATACGGAGTACAGTCGGCACAAAGGGTTTTGATCTGAATTGTATGGAAAGGTGGAAAGTTGAAATACCAAATGGTACAGTCGACACAAAAGCTGCAATGTGAAGTAATGTGGTGTGGGCCACTCACTCACTCACAAATATGGAAGGCAATATGCAATGTGGAAATGCGGAAACCGATAAATAATTGCAATTGTCACAATGATTTCAGCCAATACGCCTACCTACCCAGAATCTTTGTCTTTGATTTGTTGCTGGCAAAAATTAAAAAAAAAAAACAGAAACTCGTTCTGCAGACCTTGCACAAGTTCAGATACTTGTTAATTTATTTGCATATTTATTTATTTATTTATAATTAAAATTAAAGCTCGCTAAGTTATACAAACAAATAAGCTTACTAACTTAAAGTTGATAAATAAAAGCCTTTCGAAAGCCATTGTCGGCATGAATTCTCTAGGGCATATCGCTATAAATTGGCAACAAAATGCACGTTAAGCATTTTTTACCGGCCTCTAATTTATTTATAAAGGTAAAGACCGGCATTTAAATTCCAACAGCGCCTGCTCGTCTGGCATTACCCCCCTCTTTCAGCACTACTACAGCACTCCCAAAACATGGATGAGTCAGAGAGTGCAAACAGAAGAGAATGTTTGTGGTGGGAGAGCATAGGGATCGGCGGCAGCATGTGTTGCATGTGTTCTCTTATAAACGCAGAACGACAGCGGCAACAGCTGTTGCAGTCTGCATTTGTATAAGTATGTTTGTTTGTTTGAATGTAGATACTCTATCACAGTGGTGGTCATATTCTTAGAGAGATTGTGACTACACGACCATTCTTATCATACAAATTAAGTTCTCGGCAAGACTTTCAATATTAAAACATTTTTGCTGGAATTTTGATAAGGGAACGAAACCACAAAGGCAAGCCCTCAAGCACTTTTAATTTAGCATGTACAGTGGACACAGCTTAAGTGAACCACAAAAAATAGAGGAAAGTTAACTTGCAGCATGTTTTTCTAACTAGGGCTACTTTTTGGACTGTACTTTTCTATGGGAGTTATACTATATACTATATGTGGGCGGGTGGCTCAGCGGCTAGTGTGCGCGAACGCTGTGCAAGAGGTCGTGGGTTCGATCCCGACTCGGAACATCTGATGAAAAGTTTTTTCTTTGAATAAACTTTACACCCGGCCACCCCTCTGTGCTGTTGGCGCCAGCTAGATGCGACTGCCGTTCGGATTCGGCTTTAACTGTAGGGCCCTTTTCTTGGCGAAAATTAGAAGCTCAAACCAAAAAAAGAGAGAGGCGTTGCCTTTGGGGCTGTGTCAAGCCATTTTACATTTACTATATAGATGTTCGATTTAATGTTGGTAAAGAACAAACATAATAAAGACATTGGAATTATGGGAAAGCATGGCAAACTAAGAAATACGAAGTATGGAGTCGATTCCATTTAAAACAAACAAGTTTTTTTGAATATGGGTTCAATAATCAACCAAAAAATTCAACAGAGAATGTATATGAACATGAACAGTAGCTGTGGTGGGGGGTTTTGGCTGCCGCCATGGCAAAGCCTTCGTCAGTACACTTCCAGTTGCTGTTATACCAACAAGCCATTTGCAAATCCTATTTAATTAACCCAGACCGGCGAATAAAGAGTTAAGAATTCCAAGTGCACAAATAGCACAAAATTTCCACTAGTCTTTAAGCTGCGTTGTTTAGGGTAGCTGAAGGTATATGCATTGGCGTTGAAGGTTACTGGGAAATTTGTCTCAGAGTGTGCTTAAAGTGTGCCGCGATTTTCTTGTGTCCATTTATTTAAAGAGTATGCTCCCTTTTGTATAAATACCAAGGTAATTTTATTGTTTGTTTAATAGGGAACCGTTCAGGTTTTACAGCAAAGATTATTGTATCTGAATATGGGTTTAACGACTGGTTTTGATTTTAATCAAAGTGAATGTTAGCCTCGACCTTGAGCCTGCTAATATTCATTTAGACTAAAAAAGTTTTTTTCATTTAAACTGAATACATCATTAAGACTTTTAAACTTCTCGAGGCTGAGTTGTTTCGATAATGACTGCGATAATTTTAAAGGAATGAGAAGAATATGAGAGCTTCTTTAGGCGCAATTAGTTTCCTGGGATGTGATAAAAACTGTCCAAAAAGAGACTCTATCTATACTGCACAACAACACTCATTGGAGTTCTACACAGATTATGATAGTGTCTCTCAAGGTCCGTTGGCAATACCAAGTGATACTATATTCCCTTAACTCTGAAACGTTGCAGCACAAACTGTGTTTTGCATGAACCGATTCGAATCCTCTGTGTTATTTTAATAGAGTAATCAGTTCGGTAGATTCTGTTTCTGCTAACAAATACTAACAAATTCTGTTAACAAAAACTATTTTAACGAATTTATCTTATATTCAACTTAAATTTGTGATTATTCCTTCGCGTTTTCCTGTTGCACATAAGCTGCATCGCCCCACTGTCAGCTGGGCGGAAGGTGGGCTGCTAGTTCGCCAGGTGCTTGCGAGTTACAAGCATCGGCTTGGTGTCGTTTAGTCCACTCGAACGTACTGCGTATTGGACGTCAACATCCAAAAAAAAAATGTGACAAGATAATATGTACTTAAATACTTTGTTGTACAATTTCAACAATCGTTTCCTGACTGTGCGAGAACCAATTGCTCATTTAAAATGAGAGTTTACTATAACGATCGCTATTAACTACAAAAATTGTATTTGAGAAAAGTCCATAATTTGCAATTTTAACGATTTGGTCTAGAAAAACTTGATTGCTTTTCTCCTACGCTTTTGCTATGAGTTGGGGTTTGTTTCATACGGCGTGTTAAGTTGTCAATTGAAATTGAAAGTGTTTTTTTTTTTTAATTTCAGCTGTACTGTTCCGTTTTTATTCTCATTGTTGCAATCAACTAAACTCAGTGCTGAAGAACCTGGAATATTAGCAGGCATAAAAATTATCACCAAACTGTTTTTTCTTTGCCATAACTTCAGATTCTGGAGGTCCCCATAAGTAAAGAAGAAATGCTATAAACGACTTGCTCTTCTTGTCATTTCACATGTTCTCCCGATTAAGTGAAGATTTTAGAATGTGTTATTGGATAGTTTGATAATGAGGTAACTAGAAATCAGAAACATGGGGGTTGCATTACAAAACAACTAGTAAAGTCTGTGGTAATGGTCTAAGACCAGAAATATATAAAAATTAAGAATATAAAGTTTTTGGTAAGCGTGAGCATACCCTGACTTTCAAAGAACATGTTTTGAGAAGAATAGCTATGGGAAATGCCAGTATCAACTGCATTTTCAACTCCTTTCTGGCAAAACCTAATAAAAGCATGAGAGGCCTTTGGAATCTCTTTAACGCTGCATGCAGAGCCGCACAGGTATGGGGATATATCTTTTTTGAGATGGTGCAGACATTCTTCTTGAAGAAAATCCCAAAGTGGATACGCCTTAGTGTTCAGCACTACTATACCCTTGATTTACAACTTATATACGTTCTGAAAAGACTATTTTGCTATGGTAGAGTCAACTGCCACACTTTCTTACATCCGAAATAATTCGAAAAAACGTTTTTTGGACACAAGAGCTGTATATGGTCCCCCCTTTTAACTGGAAATATGGTCTAAACTCTGTAGAAGATTAAAATGGAAGGAGCGTTGCGATAATGGAAGCTTTTAGAGAGAAGGCGCATGCGGAACGGATGACGCGAAAGGGTCCATCCAAACAGAAATCTATAGATAACTCGAACATACAGCTGGCTACCAGCAAAATCTCATCAAATTCGAACAAGAGATCGGTACACTTGCCTGGCCCTCTTTATATGGATTTGACTCACTTTTTAGGAAGTGCACAGGGCTCTGCAAAACCATAATTTACGATGGAGGAGCTGGATGATAGAAACAACTAGAACTGGTTTTTTACATAAAAAAGCTATGCTTTATAGAAAGAAGATTTTGAAGGCATTATAGTATATAGCAATTCAATAATTCGCTTGCTTACCGAAGTTAGCTACATTAAGCTGATTAGCTTTTATGTTATAACAAGTATATTTATGCTAAAAAAGGCCAACTTCTATGTGTTTCAACCTGGGGCTGGAAAAAAACACAATCACATTTTGGCATTGGTGTGTGTGTGCGCAGCAACAGACACAAAAGTGAGAGCAGCACAAAAACTGATTCAATTTGCTTTGCAGCAGTAGCAACAACGCAGCTAAACAAGAGCCGAACACGCAGCTCAGCGGCGCGCCGAAGCAACACGACGAGCTTATACTGTGTGTGTGTCGACTGCGCTGCTTTGGAGAGGTTGCCTCTGCTCTAGCTTAAACCAGGGTTCCCCAAGGAGACACTCACTGATGCATTACTTCGGCAAGCGTTAGGTGTGAATTGCCGGGTGAGTTCGGCCCCCCGGGGCATGGCTGGGGAACACTGGTTTAAACTGTCTCCAATATTGTGTCCTGCACCGTTTTAATGTGCGTCCGTCGGTATAAGAGTGAGTTTCAATGCTGATCTGGTTGCCATGCTGAATGTTTATGCTTATTATAATGATGCCACATGCCTCCACTCAAACAGACATACATATATACAAATATACAAAGACTTTTGTCATTCAACAACTGTACTTTGCATTTGCTTCATCTTCACCTTTCGTCAACAAGTTCACTTATAATAAGAGTTCAATGCAATTGAAACAAGTTAATGGCTTAAGCAACAACAACATTTTGTACACGTGCTTTCCTCAAACAATGCCTTGGAAAACCTGAACTTACATACATATCTAACTGCATAAATGAAATAGTTTAGCAAACACACACACACACTGGCGTGTGCAACTTACTCGTACATTGCATCGACAAGATCACGCTCCCAGGTCATCAGTCGCTTCATGTTGCCCAAAAGGAATCGAGTACAAATTGTGAAGCGATTACAATTGCCAATGGCGAGAGAGCGCGTGTTTAGTGTTTAAAAATTGAATTTATATAAAATTTTTATGCGCGACAGCGACAGCTTCAAGCGACGGAAACACAAGTGTAACGGCAACAGCGCCGGCAGCAGCGACTAGACAAACAAAGCCACAAAAACTAAAAACGTTGACAGCTCCTCCGCGCTCGAACGGCTCTCGCCTCCTCCTCCTCCTCCTGGTACTGGTACTCTCTAACCTTGAGGCTGATGTCGTCGCAGAGTGAATTACAATTATAATAATTGAAAATTGTGTTTAGAAACAAAAGATTCGAGCACTTGTTTTTGTTGTTAAATTATGTATGGTAATACTGTCCAGCAGGGATGACGTGAGGCAGGTTTTGTTGTTCACAAATGACTTTTTTTTGTAACTTTTATTTTTTTTTGCCTTTGGCTCTTTGTTAGAAATGCGTTCTTTTGGTGGTTGGAAAGGCAAAAATGGTTTTTATTTTGAAATAAACAAAAACGAGCATTATATTCGCGGCAACTATTTCTGCCAACGTGCAAATGTTGTTGGCAGAGCGAGATTTACGTATAACTGAGGTGGTGCCGCGCACGTTTTTTTTTTAACAGTTAACGGAACTTCGGAGCGTAATGAAGTCAGCAATGCCGCAGCCACAACTAAGCAACGCGTTGCATAGAAATGCGTTTAAGTAGGGGGAGAGATCGATCGCGTTAAGTACACTCAGAGAGCAGAGCGACTACAAGAGAGCGGCGCACTGAGCTGGTGTGTGTGTGTGTGTGTTTAACTTTCTGCGAAGACGGCTAAATCCCAACTGAAATGCTCAGTTGACAGTGGAAGACGCGATAGCAGCAAAGCAGCAGAGTGACAACAACATGTTGCTAAACATACACACGCACGCGCACACACACACACACACTCAGACACAAGAGTTTCAAATTGAAATACAACAGCTGATAAATTTTACTCAGTTGTGTGGCTGCTGCTTCCCAAATCTCATCTCTGCAGCAGGCCAAAATTGTCACATGCCCACCACAGAGGCAATTAACTGGCTTTTGTTTGTGCGATTTACACTGCGTATACGTAATATTTGCATGTTTAAATAAATTGTTGCAAAAGCCCAAGACAGTTAAGTACAAACTCGACCCGGTTGAAGGCTGCTGAGAGCAGCAGGAGGAAGGGGGCAGTTTGCCAATTAGCGTGCATAAAATTTAATTTATAACTGCAATTCCATTAATGTCATTTACTTTAATATATGTGCCATGGAATCAGACTTACAAACATATTTGTAGGTGATAGAATCTTTGTCAAATGCAAGTGACTAAATTTCTTACGACACATTCAATTTAATGCATTTCAAAATTTATTACCACCTTTCAATTAAACTGATATTCATACAAGTAGATTTAACAGTTATCAGCAGAAATTTCTTTTGCACACGTCTCGGGGGTAAAATCACATGATGGACTCATGGGAGAGTCAAAAGTTATTAAAGTGTTTGAGAGAGGAAACTTAGCACTTAATCGACAAGCCTAAGCCCTTAACCGCATATAAACGATTAAAATTCAGAACCAGAATCGATAACTGGAATGTTCTGAGAACCACAATCCGAGAATTGATGAACCGAAACAACTATATCAAAGCCGAAACGTTGTAACAGTGTCGTCGTCGAAGGGACAACGTTTTCCCATTCTTTTGTGGAATTTTTCTCAGGGATATAAACCGCTCGAGAATTCGAATTGGTACGGTTTAGTTGGGTTTACAGCTATTTTAAACACCCTGTTGGGTTGTAACATGGTTTTAAGAGCTAGAGCATATAATGCAAATACAGGCCAATTTTGAGAACATTTCCATTGATAACAAAAAAAGTTTTCTAACTAAGAATTCTTTTCATACTCTACTTTTCTATGACAGCTATACTATATAGATGTCCGATTTCGACCAAATTTTATGAAATCATGGAAAAGCATAGTAAACTAAGAAATACGAAGTTTGGAGGCTTTTCCATTAAAAACAAAAAAGTTTTTCTCACTAAAACTAGATTTTCGACCGATCGTTCCTATGACAGCTATATGCTATAGTCATCCGATCCGGCCGGTTCCGACAAATGTGCAGCGTATTTGTACCAAAAGACTTCGTGCAAAGTTTGGTGACGATATCTTTAAAACTGACGGACAGCGCTAAATCAACACAGCTCGTCATGCTGATCAAGAATATATAAACCTAAATAATAGATCGGCATATTTAGTAATCAGGACTATTTATCGATCTCAAAGGACGTGATCGAGAAGTAGTCGAGGCGGGGCGCACTTCACTACCTTTATTTTTTTTGCGAATAAGTTGAATAAAATTGCTTGCGATGAATCAAAAACAATTAAGGGGGACACTTGTTTACTTCTGTATGACTGCTTTATGATTGCTGTTGAACAAACAAAGTTCTTACAATTCAGTCATAATAAATTGAGTCACAACTGAACTTAAGGCTGTAGCTGTTTCTTTGGGAAGACACTTGATCTTTAATCCTAGCAAGAATGAGTTTTTATCTATATAAATCATTGAATAAATTTGGCATCATCCAGTTCAGTAAAATAAATAGGCCCCCCTGTACTCTCTTGCATTATCAATTCGTGGCTTTGCCCTTCGAATTTCATTTCCATTTCGTGGAGTTGAAAAATTCGTTTATTCATAAAATAAACAACCGAGCAAACATTTTTAATCGGCGAAGAGTCTCAGGCGACTCGCCAAAATATCGCATTCTAATCGTCGGTTGGGAGAAAGTGAGAAACTTTGGCGACTCTTCCAAAAGAAGGGTCGCAAAAGAGTCTTCTAAAAGTGTCCCAGAGGAGCCTTTTAGAAGAGCAGCAATCTCCAGGTTCCATGGTGACACCCAAGAGACTCTTTTCCGGCGATTGTTTAATCGCCCATCGCCGAGAAGAGTCTTCTGGGAGTCGCCGTGGGTATTGCTACAAGATTGAATCTTTCGGAGAAGACTCTTTTTGGCAATTAAACAATTTTCTGGGAGTCGCAGGGAAGATTGCCGGAAGATTCAATCTTCTGAACGGCCAAATGTTTGTAAGGAATGTTCAAAGACATTTTGAACAAGTGCAGCTATCTGTTTAAGATTGAACACAGGCGCAGAGGCCATCCAAAAATAGATTAAGATTCCGAACTTCCAAACGTGAGGGACACAATTGAAAGCATGTAAGAAGACGCATGCATTGATAACACTAGTTTACAGCATTTTTCATCATCTTCAATTTGATGTCATTCCTTATGTAAAATCACGCGCTGAAAAAGGTCTACTCATTTAATTACAAATATGTCAATTATGAAATAACTTATGAATATGTTTTATATACCAAATGAAAGGTAATAAATGTATCTTTCAATCATTCATACGTTGTTTTATTGTTAAACTTGTAGTGTGGATGTTATTTACAAAAATATCGAACATTTCTTTTCATTTTTATCGAAAATTCAAAAACCGCGTTAATTACACCGTTATTTAAACTAACAAAAAAATTCTTCAAAAATTTCTTTCTCTTTTGGATGATATAAACTAATATATAACAAATTAAAAAGGTGTTCATTTATCAAAATCTGTTGGAAATTCTAGAACTTATAAGAACTTATATAAAAAATGAGCAATTTCAGTTTTGCCGTTTAAATGGTTTAAAAATTGTCTATGGTCCGTTTTGCTCCGCCGATTGTCAGGCCTGTTCTCAATTCCACTTCCACTGCAACTTTTCGGAAACGAAATTGATTCAGTCTCTCGCAACACAAAAGCGAAAGCGTTTTACGTTTTAAAAAGTAAAGCTTGCTGCTCGGTGGAATGAAAAGTAATTGGCAAATTACGCACTCGTACAGTTGCCAAATGTACATTAAGTTAATTTTCCTTAATACTGTGATCAATGGAGAGTTTGTTAATGTAGTTTGATTTGCATTTAAGTTTATAACTAAATTAAAACAAATTTTTTTCTTAAATGTCTCGAGAAATTGGAGGCGCCTACCAAACCGAAAAGTAAAACGAAAAAGTCAGCCTCTCTCGTTTTCGCATGTTCCATCTTTTCGCTTGATTCTCCCGTGCCGATTTCGTTTGGTCCGTGGTTTGCCAAAAAGTAAAACGTAAGCAAAAATCATTCGAAATTGAAAACAGCAAATGCAGACCGAAACGGAATTGGTTTCGGTTTACTTTTCAAAACGTAGCGGAATTGAGAACATGCCTGTATGTGTTTGTTCTTACTTTTTTTAGCGAGTCTGTCCTTAAAATTCCCAACTGGTTCTAACACTTTTGTTATGGAGTGGTGGTAAATTTCTGACCTACAGTAATTCTACCTTGTTCATAAGTAATTCAGGACCCTTGATCAATACCCAGACCTCGTTTTATGGGCTCAAATTAAACTTTCCTATGTTAGCTTTTTCAGACCTGAGTGTCAAAAACTCAGCTGAGCAACTTTAAGCATTTTCACATGTCAGAGAAGCTTAGTGACTCAGTTACAAAACCAATGGTTCATTGAGCGCTTGCTGTCGGTAGTTCAATTTGAGCGGTTTAGATGGTAGGCTCAGACTCCTGTTTACCCGACAGGAGTGTAAATTGGGTTTTAGGAACATTTTGTATTTGTTTGAACTCTTATTTGACTCTTATTTTCTTTCTACAATGTTTTTGGGTTGACAGTAATCGGGCTTGACTTAAGAACATTACAACCTAAAAGTATGATCTGAAAGATTTTAAAAAATTTCGAAATATACTTAATGTATACCGAAACAGTCTTAAAACCATCCTTCAATGCGTTACAAATGTCTGGGAAATTTCGGGATATCCTCTGCAAGGGTATAAAGTTCGATCACGAATGAACTTGTGAGATCATATTAAGAAAACAAAATTTGTCGTTTGCTTCGTCTTTTGTTATGAAATCTTTACTTTTAGCTTGTAAAAGGAGCCATGAAGTGCAAGCAGCCCTCCTTAGTGCTCTTTGATGAGAAAAGTACGTAGAAAAACTTGATCGGCTTGCCTTGGTTCTGAAGTTGTGCACAAATGTTAATTGTCAAGTCAAATGCTTCGGCATTTCATGACTCTATTAAGTAGACACAATTATCAACATCTTCATCAGAACAAACAAATTAAATTCGCTGAATCGTGTGAGCTATCGACGCTTCGCGACGCCTCGACTTCTCGAGTATTGGCAGTATATAAATATTGGCCAATTCAATTGTTAGCGGAAATGAATAGAAATTAGAAAATTAATCATACGCCTCGTGTGCCGCCGACGAAACAATCAAAAAGAAAAGATTATGACGCTCTGCAAACGAAAGCAGGTGCTGGACGAATAAACATAGTTTCGTAGGGCCCACAAAGTAGTTGGCTATATTTAGCACTGAGTAATTTGCATTTGCCTTTTGGCACCTTTTCTTGTACGATACATTGGCATGACAGCGGCCACAATCCGGCATAACCACGAGCTCAGCCTGGCAACAGCATGTTGAGGAAATCCCCTACAATTTGGCAGTGGGCCCAAAAATATTGAGAATTTTCAGCTGAAGCATTTAACACGTTTTTTAATTAAATTGTGAGTAAATCAATTACGAAATTGAAACTGAAATTGAAATTGATATGACACATTCAAAGTGGTCGCCGTCCGCCGAAATATTGTTGGTTGTTGTTGATTTACTTATTTACACTTAAAATGCTGACTTAGTTATGCAAAATTTATGTCAAGGTGCAGGCGAGTCAATGACTCGCACTCCGACAACGTTCTCATAAACATGCGAGTGCACACGAGTTTACTGTGGAGCAACAACTGTGTGGCCTTTCCAAAGATCATCTCGGACTTCATGCCGGGCATTAGGCGGAAATACTCGTAATATTTAATTGTCCACCCACTGTCGGCGCTTAAATCAAAATAATTCAATTTTGTCATTCAGCCAATCAACTTAAAAGTTTATCTCGCTTAGCTGACGCACGACGTGCGGACATATAACTGGGGATGGTGCCACCGTGGAACCTTAACTAGACGCTACTGACGACTCGGCATTTGCATAGCAAAACAGATAAGCTTGGGGGTATCAATGTGCGATACAAGAAAGACAAAGCAGCGAAAGTAATTGGATTATAAGAAGCGAAAATTTACATTCAAATATGACTGAGTAGTGCACTGGCACTGGCATTAGCTTTGGCATTGACTTTGGCTATTCTTGGCCAGTGGCTCATGCCATTTTATATCACTCATAAATGTTCCTGGAACTTGATAAGACTTTATTTACAAGTCTAAGGAATATTTATTTGGCCAGAAAATAGATAACTAACTTAAAGCTAAATTCAAGATGAGTTAATTTAGTGGAGTGTACAATCAGAGTAATGCGACGCACCAGCAGATAGCTCTAATGTCATGGAATACTTTATTATGGGAGATATCAAAAGTGAAAGGCAAATTTCTGCTATGCCGATGGTTGCCTTTGGTTGTGTCTTTGTCCAGCGACTATATATACATACTTAGGTTCTTATTTTCTTGACCTCGGTTACCTGGGTAAAGTGAAAGCTCTCTGGACTTTGCGCTACCTATTACGGTAATTGGATCTTTAAAGCAGCGGTGGCCACGAAATTTGCTTTTGGGAGCAGCCTAACAACAACAATAGAACAAGCCCGGCTATAACATACTCTGTACCTGTGAAGTGCTGCTTATCACCGTAGCGACCAGTACTGCCCATAATTGTTTGTTTTCCTTATAACTTAGCTACCGTTCATCCGATCTTTACCATTCCTTTGGCGGATCGATAAATAATCCCGATTACTACTTATCTCCAGAAGGTACGAACCCTCTATCTATAAAACTGACGGAGATATGACGTTTTTTCGATATTGCGGGGGCGGGAGGTGGCGTGGCAAAAATTTAAATTAAATTTGTTCTGCCTGCAAGTATAAGAATACATGTCGAACCTCTATCTCTTACATTCTGGATCTGTTTTTCATACGGACGGACAGAAGGACATCTATAGACTCGGCTGTTTCTATCAATACTTTAGTTGTTGTTGTCTGACAGTATACTTTTGTCTAGACTGCTGATTTAGTTTCATTCAGGACGATCAGACTGTTTAATTTTTCGAAATTTCATAGCAGTCAACTCTGACCATTTGGTATCCCTGCGGTCATTGGAATTCTGTTTTTAAAAAGCATTAAGAATGGAATTTTTCGCCATTTCGACCACACGAAGCCAATAGAGACCAAGATGGGGTGGCTCATCTTTTCAATAAATTCAAAGTCGAATTGAGGACAACATTGCGTATACGTCATATTTCCCAAAATCAACTCTCACACTCACCTTGTTAGCGGTCCTGGCGATTCACTGACAGCCTTAATCGATCTCCTTAGATGCCTATGGAATGTGCCCAATATGGACTCCTTGCGTGAAAGTTGAGTACCGCTACAGCTGGACTCACCACCAGTGCTATTAATGCCCGAGGCGTAGGTGGAACTTCGATTGTAGCATGACTTCTCAGCGCCTAAGTCTCCTCCAATAGCTCCTTCCGTCGTTGATATTGATATGCCGGCTGCAACAGCCATTGTCTGAGCCGTCAGCTGATCCACATCAAGCGGTGTGGTCTCCTTGCTATCACCCAACGGACTAATCTCGTTATTGTTTGTCATTTTGACAATCACAGCCGCTTTGTTGCCCTTATCCTCGGGCAGCAACTTGGTCCAGGCATTCTCGCCCATATTCTCCGATTTATCCATGATCATTTTTGGCATTGACTAAATTACGGCTAATTATTTGATAAATAAATGTTTTTGTTTTTTGTGACTTTGGCTTTTAGATGCTGTAAGCGAGGTGGGTGCTAGTGGTTGGGGCTGGTGGAGCGGGGTTGAGGTATTCGTTATAATGGAAAGTTGTGCAAATTACTGGGCGCACTTTTATGCTGCAGTTTCAACACACTCGAGCCAATCATCGAGACTGTTTTGTGGGCGGACGCGTTGAGTTCTGCAAAACAAATGATTTAAAATTGAAAGTTTGAATTTCAGCCAAGTCTTTAACTAATGTTAAACTAATTGTTGTAAATAAACATTTAATAAATGCCAGCCACGATCAAGTTTACAACCTATTAACATGTTTAGCATATTTCCTATTGATATATAACTTTGTTAATTGTAGAATAATTGTTTATGAAATCAACTTAATATATTGTTATCGGTTTTAAAAGCTGAGAACCGTTTAAGGCTCAGTGGATGAAGTAAGGAATAACTAAATTAACTTCTCTTGAACTTCTTTGAATTAAATTTCTTTTAAGTTGTATACATTTTTGGAGATTTTAAATACTTAATTAAAAATGCTTTCAAGTTCAATTTGAGGTAAATATTTTAAGTCTAATATATTTGAAAAATCGCCCAACTGATGCGCCATCAAGGGGTCAACACCTGGCCAGTTCATATTTATAAGTCAAAATAATGCTCGATCACCTCTGTAAACAATTGGGTAATAAATTTTGATACGAAATTTTTGCGCATGACGGTGAAAAACTTAAGCAGCGAGAAAGTACACAAGACTTTTTTTTGGCCATTTTAAACTTTACAGTCTTCTAAGCAAAGCTGCAAACCAAAAAATACTTAGTAATCGATAATAGTAAAGTAAAATTAGCTTGTCAGTGCTCGATTCTAAGACCTCAATACTTAGTACTCAATACTAAGTACTCGATACTAATGATCGATATATTGTATTTGCTACTCATCAACCGATGCTAAGTACACGATACTAAGTACTCCAAATCAAGTACTCCATACTTTGTATTTGATACTGATTTGCATGCGATTGAATTTAAACTCAGTTTTTAGCTTGGTATTAGTGTTGTGTGGCCGGGTGGCTCAGCGGCTAGTGTGCGCGACCGCAAGAGGTCGTGGGTTCGATCCCGCCTCGGAACATCTAATGAAAAGTTTTTTCATTGAATAAACTTTACACCTGGTCACCCCTCACTGTTGTTGGCGCCAGCATTGTAGTAATTAGCCATGGAAAAGCTTCTCAAACTGCCGCTCGGATTCGGCGTTAAGCTGTAGCTCCCTTTCTCTTGTGCGATAATTATAAGCGCACAAGCCAAGAGATAGAAAGAGGCTAGGCTTTGGCCCTTTGAGGCTGTGTCAAGTCATTTATACATTTACATTTACATTAGTGTTCGTTTGTTCAAGAGTGAGTGAACAAAATTGAGTTGTTCACTAAACTGAGCAATCTCTTGATATCCCAGTCATCAATCTGCATTCTTTTCTTAAAATTTGATAATTGATTTGTCGCCCTCTAGTGGATTTTCAGTAGTACTTCTTTATCTTAATTCAATCTTAGCCAGGTGAGTTTTTCTCATATAATACGATAAATAGGGTGTGTAAGATGCATAGTAATATTCTTATATAGCCGACATTCTCTGTTTTTGAAGTGTTTTTCTCTAGAAACTCAAAGACGAATACTCCAAATCCGACTTCATAAATTTTGAACATTCTCTTAAGGATTTTAAAGATGTTCAAATGGTTTATAGCAGCGGTGAGCGCGAAATTTGGTTTTGGAAGCAGTTTAACAACAAGAACCGAAAAAAACCCTTACTAGCGAAGCTCGCAATAGATTTGTTGTTGTTTTCACTCCGAAGCAAGCCAATTGTGCTTGTCATCTTTCTAGACGAGGCAATTTTTAATACGTCAGCATGGAGACAGCTGCTGTAAAATAGCTACCTGGAGAAATGGGAGCAAAACGAGCAAGGACCTGCCGATGGCTGGTTTATAGGAATTCCAGAGTGTGCGAAAAGTCACATTTCGACAGAAATATGCCACAATATGCCTTTCTGAACCACTGACCTGAAACGAACCCCGCGGTTCAGTTAGCTCCAAAAACCATGTATTGGACCGAACCAGCGGTTCAGAAACTTTGTGAACCACTGAACCGAATCAGTACATATTTTCGAGTGGTTTGCATCCCTGGAAAATATTCCTAGTTAGAAAACCTTCTTCATTTAATTATTTGGTGTGCTTTCACACAATTCCACAAAGTTTTATCAAAGTCGGATATCTATAGCGTATATATAGCTGCCATAGCTATCGGTCGAAAACTAATTCTTGTGAAAACAGACTTTTTAGTTGTTAATGGAAATGACCTTAGCGTTGACTTATAATTATTTTATATACTTTTATATAATTCTACAAAGTTGTGTCAAAATCGGATGGTCGAAATCGTACATCTAAATAGTATAGTTCCCATAGAAAAGAAAGTTCCGAAAAGTAGTCTTTGTTAGAAAATCGAGCTGCAAGGGTATACAAACTTCGGCCGACCCGAAGTTAACGGCGTTAATGTCGGTGCATTCGATACTTAGGACTCAATACTCATTACTTAATACCCATAGCTCGTTACTCAGTATTCGATACTCAAAACTCGTTACTCTGTACTCAATACTCGACATAAATATGTTTTTTAGTCTAGTCTCATATATGAGCTCTCTGCTTAAACTAATTTCTAGACTATTGGTTTCCCTTTTTAGGATTTAATTACCTAAATCTACAAGATTTATATCTAAATAGTAAATTTGTATAATTTGAGTGAGGCATGACGCTGAAATCAATTTTTACTCCTACTAAAATGAAAGAAAGATGTTTCTCATCAAGAATTCCTTGCACCCCTGATTTTATTGTTTCATTTATTTGCTAGCCGAATCTATTCATGCTTGATACAAACATTTGCACAACTTTTATATATTTTGAATGAAAAGGAGAACGGAAAGGACTGCATCGGTGTATTGTCGACTCAAGATGCCTTATGAAAATCATATTCAATCTTTTGATTTTACGACTTGGAGAAGGGATGCTTGTTTATTAAGTCCGAAAAACGAACGGGAAAGAAATCATCTCACGCTCAGTTGGTGGCAGCAATTTGAAATCAAAGAATGCATAAAGTGGCGCTGTTTAAATATCATATCAGAGATATGTTAAACTAAGTATAAACCTTTTAATATCGCTGCACTTTCTCGTTAATTTCGTAAATGTAGAATAGTTTCGTTAATTTCCTGTTGAATGCGGTTTTTCAATGTTCGTGTGGAGTTCCGAATATTTTTTTTAAATTGTTTACCGAAAGTTTTTTGGATCAGCCGAAACCGTCGTTGCCGAACCGGTACCGCTATTCGTTGGGGCATTAATCCCTGATTTCGTTTCATTATAATTCTTATTACAAGTTTGTATGTTGAATTTCAATTGAAATCACATTTGAAATCAGAATGAAAGAGCAGCACAACCGCATTTTTGGCATGAATCATTGCACTCCGAGTTTGAAAACAGTTTGATATGAATTCCATTTCGCTTTTAGATATACAATCTATCCAGCTGCTCACAGTTTGCACTCAAATCCACTCCCACTGTTTCGTTAAAGATAAATTCCTGATATTTTTGGCAAAATTTGCATAAAATTTATTTTGTTTTTTCTTTAAAAATGCGCCTTAGGCCATTATAAATATTTACCAGAACGTACTGTCAAGTAATAAACTTGTAAAATTGTTTATGAAATATTAAAAAAACAACAACAAACTCACACACACTCACACGCACACTACAAATTATGTTCATTTCTATTTTTATGGTATATTTCCATAATTTTGGTATTTTAAGCTTTTAATGTTATGCAAATTAAGATGTTTCATGACCATAAAGAGTTGGCTTACTTTTTGATCGAAGAGCAAAGTTTTCACTTGCGAAACGTGAGATCACAAAACAATTGCTCTAATTTTGTTATAATTTTACGATTTATTTTGGCGGCGGAGGTAAAAGGAAGGGCGAGTAGCGCGCGATTAATTCGCGACATGAGCCGCTGAATTTCACGGCGCAAAGTTTTTTATTTTGATTTTGTAAAGTGACTTACTAGGGACGACACGAGATGAAGACTGACGCCGATATTTGTTTGGGCTTTGGTTGTGGGCCAACTGGACGCTGCTGGCACAGAGAGCACGCACGCGCGTGTGGAACAATGTTTTGTATTTTGTATATAATTTTGTTTTAGTTTTTTGCCTCCGCAGCGTATGAGCAGCGTTTGCAAATTGACTTGGCTCTCGAGTGCGCGTTGCCAGTTTTATTATCCAAAAGCGAGCAGCAGCAGCGGCAACAGCAACCGGTAGCTTGGCGTCATCTAGCACACATTTTTATCGAGCTGCGTCGGCGGCAACCTCGGCCACGCTTCGGCTTTCGTTTTGCCATCGCTTGGCGCTTGTTTTGTTGTTGCTTTGGGGTTTTAGTCTGCCAAATCTGTCAGAACGTTGACAGCGCCGCCGGGCAACTGACTGACATAGTCATCAATATTGACGCTATATCTCTGCGAAGCAGGCTAAAGCTTTGCAGAGAAATGAGAGAGAGAGAGAGGGCGAAAGAGAGAGACCTGGTGGACCAACAGGTTGTTAGCAAACCAAAGCTTCCGCCTACAGGCGCGAATCCTTGTTGCCCCTGTTAAGTATGCAACAGTTTTTTCAATATGGGTAATTTTCCCATGTTTCCGGAAAAAAGAATCATTTTTCAATAATGACATTAGTAGACAGCAGATTTTGTACATTCTTATAAATTGCATTATTAAGCAAGCGAACAACTAAGTTAGTTAACTTTAAAGTTGAGATCGAATGAGACTAATAGGGTATTCAAGGCTCCATTTTAAACTACGGATTAGTTGAATTGTGCAATTAGGGTACGAGTTTTTAGAACTAAGCAGTTCTGCCCCTTCGCTGCAAGCATTTTACAGTTTTTTTTATCTCTCTCGTCAAAAAGAGAGTTTGGCGAAAGTTTGAAAGGAGGGTTGGGCGATAGTATAGCGATTTATACCTAGTAGTCGCAATTGTTTTGGTACACGTATTGAACACACTCGTTCTTGAGAACCATTGAATGCATCCACTCCAACTTTGGCAAGTGACATTATGCTATAGTTCTTTTGAATCATAAAATGAAAGAGGTGAAATATTTCGGATGTTGCGCCCACTGGAAATCACCCGAAGCTTTGTATTTGAGGATACTGATGAAATAAAAGACCGCGTGAGATGAATAAGAGCAAGGATCAGTGCATACTAGAGACTCACCGGCTCACAACAGCATTGAATCAAAACGAATAACATTCGCCAGTGCGCGAACAATGCCCACAGACGAATTCTGAATTCTGTTTACTGACGAGGAAATGTTGACCACAACACTCTGTGCCAGCGGATCGACATTTTAGAAATAAAAACTCTGAAATGATTTAGAAAACTTAATGCTTATTTATGCCAAAATTTGGAGTCTTTTCACAAAATGTATTTTAAATGGCACACAGAGAAAAAAACGATATTAAAAACATCCATTTGATGATTATCGTATCCATTTGGAATGAATATATCTTTAATATCCTTTCTTTCATCCAACGGAACAAAAAATCGACCAAAGGATGACCATTTTTCATATCCTTTGAATGATTTTCAGCTGAATTGGATGATTAAAAGGATATTAAAGATGATTAAAAGGATATTTAAGACATATCCATTCCAAATGTGCAGCATTTTAAGGCGTAAAAATAGAGGAAAGTTAACTTCGGCTCGGCCGAAGTTTTGTATACCCTTGCAGCTTCCATTGAAAACAAAAAAGTTTTTCTAAGAATACTTTTTGGACCTATGGGATCTATACTATACAGATGTCTGATTTCGACCAAACTTTGTAGAATTGTGTAAAAGTATATAAAATAAGTGTATGCCAATGCTAAGAACGTTTTCATTAAAAACAAAAAGTTCTCCTCACTAGAACTAGTTTTTCGCCGTCGTTCTATGGGGCTATGCTATAGTCTCCGTTTCGACCAAACTTTGTGGAATTGTGTAAAAGTATATAAAAAAGGTATGCCAACGATTAGGACGTTTTCATTAAAAACAAAAAAGTTTTTCTCAATAGAACTAGTTTTTCGACCGATCGTTCCATGGGTATATGTTATAGTTCCCAATTTGACCAAACTTAGCGAAATCATGGGAAAGGATAGTAAACTAAGAAATACGTACTTTGGAGGCATTTCCAATGAAAACAAAAAAGTTTTTCTCACTAAAACTAGTTTTTCAACCGATCGTTCCTATGGCAGCTATATGCTATAGTCATCCGATCCGGCCGGTTCCGACAAATGTGCAGCGTTTTTGTACCAAAAGACTTCATGCAAAGTTTGGTGAGGATAGCTTTAAAACTGACGGAGGAGATAGCATAGAAACAGACGGACAGACGGACGGACAGACGGACAGGGCTAAATCAACTCAGCTCGTCGTGCTGATCAAGAATATATATACTTGATGTGGTCGGAGATGCTTCCTTCTATGCGTTACAAACATCCGGACAATTTTATAATACTCTCTGCAAGGGTATAAAAATGCGCAAATAATAGTCGAAACTAGGAAAGAAACAGCTGCCAGAATTTTATTGAATATTACCGACTACGGACTAGATTTCAAAAAAACAAGTAAGAAAGTCTTCAAAATCTACCGAAATCAAGACCATTCGTTGACAAAAGTAGAATGGTCCTGTTTTTTCGTGAACTGTCAACAGCGGTGTCATTTCGAGAAAGCATTAACGTTTACGCAGGGTTCGGAATTGCTCGCTCCCGCAGGCAGCTCAAAAGGGCAGCCACTGGCTCGCAGCTCGCCGACTGTGGCACGTGGATCTGGGCTACAAGACAGAGTGCGCGGGCAGCGGGCCAGCAGCAGCCAGCAGCTGCGAGCCAGTGGCTGCCCTTTTGAGCCGCGGACAAAGAGAAATTTCGAACCCTGCGTTTAGGTGTTGCATTAGTACCAATTTACAGACTTTTGGGCTTCTTTCAGAAACATTTTGGTAAAGTTTTGGGTCCACTTTGTGCACATTTTGTTAATGTTTGGGGAATAATAGTGGAACATCTTGGGCTCATCTTAAGAACATCGCGATCTCCTTTGGGGAACACAGTGAGTTTAATTTTTGAACATTTTTGGCACAATTTTGGGAAAATTCTGGTTTTACTATGTGACTGATCTTAACACATTTATAATATTCAAACAAGCAAGTTTAAGCCGACTAGAAGTCATGTTATGTTTCACATAACATTCAATAAGCAAACACAACACCACAAAAGAGGCTGGTAAACTGAATATGTGGTTTCAGAACTTCCCGGTTCTATCATCAGAGCAATAGCAGAGGTTTCCCCATGCCAGCATTGCTAGAACTGCTTGGGAATTCCAAAGAACAAATTGTACATGATTTCTGAACAACGGACGCGCTTCTTTGTTGTGATTTAGTGTGACCAGAGCGAGAAGATTAAAATATTACCAGGTGATTTGCCGTGAGGGGTGGGCTTGTTTTGTGAACAAAAAATCTTCTTTGAATATTACTATATCTGGAGGTTTGCGCTATTGTGAGAATTTGCATTGGATTCCATATTAAAATGTATTCCCATTTGACATCGATCAAGTTTCAAGTCAGCAGAAAAGTATGCTTTTTTTAAACTTCGGAATTTTGCCCATGAACTTAGAGCTAAAATTTCTTCATTCCCATGGGTTAAAATGTGTAGCATACTTTTAGAAACACGGAATTCGAACTTTGTTTTGTTATTTTAAGCAATGAATATCAAAGAGCAGGCTAGACAAATAGAAATAACGGTGAAAGTAGTCAGCTGGACTGAAAGTCCTTGACGGGTCAAGCGAATAAAACAACAGCGGCTGCGCTGGAATGGACCCACAACAAAACTACCATCGCACAACGACTAATTTTTTAAACAACACTTTTCCCTGACACTTAAAAGTTATTAATTTTGTCCAGGATAATAGCAAAATTGCCTACAGTGCATCTGTTGGGCAGTGTGCAAAATAATTCTCGAATCAAATCAATCAAAAGTCAACGCCATAAACTAATCAAATTAATAAAAAGAAAACCCTAAAATTATGTTCTCAGCTTAATAATATTTATAATAGGGCAATGTAAGGTGATAAACTGCTGACAGCTGATAAAGCCAGATAATAAGTGCTACCCATAAATTTGTCACTCTACTGAGCCGAAGCTTTTGCTACTTAAGCTAAGCTTTGTTTTGTTCGTTTCCTTGGTATTAGACAAAGACAATTGGTGCACAAAGTGCAAGGTGTCACATGGTGTCTAATGCAAAAAAAAATAGAAAATTAAATGCCAACAACAATCGACAACAATGTTCGTGCTTTTCGCTTGTAAGCAAATAATAAATTAGAATGTTATGCAAAGTGTGCGAGGCATGAAGTAATGATTGCTTTAATTGGATTATATTTGTAAATTGAATAAATTCGCTTGAATTACAGTTAATATGGGTGCTCCACTGACTGTCGAAAGGTTAGTCTATTCAAAGCATTCACAAATATGATGGTTAGTGCCAAAGATTTGTAGACCCAAAGAAAAAGTTATAATTGTATAACATTTTATCAATATGGTATCAATATCTCGTTGCAAAATTGTAAGGGGAATCATATAATACCAAGAAATGCACTCTTGAACTGACGTCAATGGCAATTTATACTAAGTATGCATGTGCCATTAATAATTGAATACAAATAAGCTCCTTCATATACGATTACTCATGTTTATCCCCTGAACACTTTCAATTGCATAAACTGTTTGCCCAGCATGCGAGCTGCCTTTATTTTTGTTGAATTTCGCAGAATAAAACTAAATGAATAAAAATAAAATAGAACAACAATTGCACCACAAGGGAGGGAGGCATATTTAGCAAGGGGCATAGCACAAATATGCGTGTGTGGGCGGACCTAAACACGAACCAGTTTCAAGTGCCAATTAAGCATGTACAACTAAGCTCCCCCCTCTCTGGATTGGAGACACATGCACTGAGCGCACAGCTCAAGTGGCCAAGTGTGCCAAATAAATAAATCTAAGCTAAGCTAAGCTCCATGTAAACTCAATGTAAACAAAAGCTCAGCAAGTTGACCGAGCAATTAGCGAATGGAACTCAAATATCCGCGCACACTTACAGCTTAACGGATGCGACTAGGCTAAGCCTTCAAGGACGCCACACGTCTCTGCAGTGTCTGCTTGAGTTATGCACGAAATTGAACCTAATAAGCTTTCATCGCGAGTTCAGTGAGTGTGTGTGTGTGTGTTTGTCACTTGACGAAAGGCACGCGCCAGCCGCAAACAATAACAACAACCGACTGACATCAATGGAACCAATGGGACAAACATTTTTTTGAAAATATTTTACACGTGCAAGCCCTGCAAACATTTTATCGGTTCCTTATACTCTGTCCCTAGGTATAGCCTTAGTCAGTTTAGCTATTAAAACCAGGTGAAAATTCCGTTTCGTTGTCCAAAATAATTATTACGGGAAAAAGTAGAGATGAGATGGGGTCGGTTTCGCCCAAGGCGTGGGAAGGGTTGTGTGGGGTGGGGCGGGAAAAAGAAAAGTGGGGGCTGGGGGCCTAGTTGAGGAAACCAGAAAGAACGGAGGTGCCGGGGGTTTTCGGTATTTTTTGACCGCAATTTTATATCATTTTTATCCTCAAAAATATATGCCTCAATCCGAATCTAACCCACATCGGCTCAAAGCAGCGATTATCGTCCGCAGTTACAGATACCTCAGTAAAATTGATATATGTGCAAAATGTAACAATCCGCCATAAAAACATAATAGCCGACTTTTTGAAAAGTCCGATAAAATTTAGCGAAAATAATATAAAATTTTACTGAGGTAAACTCTTTTTCAAAAATTAAGCCTTACGAACCCGATTCATATAGAACGGCTGAAAAATAATGAACCCACTCCGCTCCCCATTTCCCGACCATTACTAACAGAACTTCAGTCAGATAGGCTAGAAAAATTCGATTGGCCTTGAACCTACAGAGATTAAGATCCTACTTAATCTACTATTTTTATACCCTTGCAGAGGGTATTATAAAATTGTGCGGATGTTTGTAACGCATTGAAGGAAGCATCTCCGACCACATAAAGTATATATATTCTTGATCAGCATGACGAGCTGAGTTCATGAAGTCTTTTAATACAAATACGCTGCACATTTGTCGGAACCGGCCGGATCGGATGACTATAGCATATAGCTGTCATAGGAACGATCGGTCGAAAACTAGTCTTAGTGAGAAAAACTTTTTTGTTTCTAATGGAAACGCCTCCAAAGTACGTATTTCTTAGTTTACTATCCTTTCCCATGATTTCACTAAGTTTGGTCGAAATCGGATGACTATAGCATATAGCTGCCATAGGAACGATCGGTCGAAAAACTAGTTCTAGTGAGAAAAACTTTTTGTTTGTAATGAAAATGTCTTATCAGGCATACACTTATTTTATATACTTTTACACAATTCCACAAAGTTTGGTCGAAATCGGATGACTATAGCATATAGCTGCCATAGGAACGATCGGTCGAAAAACTACTTCAAGTGAGGAAAACTTTTTCTTTTTAATGAAAACGTCCTTTTTATTGGCATATTCTTATTTTATATACTTTAACATATTTCTACAAAGTTTTATCAAAATGACTACAGCATATAGCTGCAGTATGAATGATCGGTCGAAAAAGAAGTTCTAGTGAGGAAACATTTTTTGTTTTAAATGGGATCGCATCCAAATTTCGTAATTAACAGTGTATTATGCTTTTCCATGATTTCACCAAGTTTGGTCGAAATCAGACATCTATATAGTATAGATCCAGTAGAAAACTAAGGTCCAAAAAGTAGTCTTAGTTAGAAAAACTTTTTTGTTTTCAATGGAAGCTGCAAGGGTATACAAAACTTCGGCCGAGCCGAAGTTAACTTTCCCCTATTTTTGCATTTTGGAATATCAATTCTGCCGGCTGGACGGTATACCTCCTGGCCATACCTTTAAAGGAAAGTAGAAAACTTTCAAAGTATAAATTTTTCTCTCTCTTACAAACACACACACAGCTGCAGTAGAATCTTAAAGTATATTCCAGAACTCGTTGCATACTTTTGGCGACCCACTCACACAAGGTAAACCTATTTTTAGCCTTCCAACGAATAGGGTGGAAGTAACCAGTCCTTGCAGCAGGATGCTTACATAAATAATTTTAATGTCCATAAATAAATACAGGCACGTAAATCGTAAGTCGGGCCAGCAGTACCGACAAGGTCTACAAGACCCAGAGAAGGATGAAGAGCAGCAGCATTTACAGGTGTTGCTATTCTGCTTTGCGTGCCCCGCATAGCGATAAGCCAGGCAAAGGACATTCCTGCCTCTGGACAACCTTGTAATTGCAACTGGCTACGCTGCCGTCATTCAGCGCCGATGACCTTCCGCCTGAATTGTCGGTGATTGAACTTGATTTTACACCGCTGACATTGCTTGAGAAAAGTGCAAGTGGGCCAACTTTGGCTATACCTTGATGTGTGTTTAGTATTTGCATGTCAAGTACACACAAATGCAACTATTAAAATGTATTTTCCTAGTTTTAGTACGTGCTAAAATTTAATACTATCAACTTTACCTACGTCATTCGATGAGCAAGGAAAAGAGAGAGTGATGTTTTTATCAGTCTAATTGAGTCATAACATTCAATTAAGGGAACATAAATTACCACAAACAAAAGCAAAATTGGAATGGAAAAAATCCCACGCAAAACCAACTACAAATAGCTTTATTAGGTGTTTATCAAATCTACTGCATATTAGACACTGACTGCACAATTGATTGTGTAAAGCACGAAGAAATGGCCAATACATGCGATAGCACACAAACACACAATAGACGGGAATAATTACTGCATAATTCACATGCAATTTCACCCTTTTGGGTTCTACTCCTTCGATCCAATCAAAAATACTTGTGTGTCTCTGTTAAAAGTAATGCCTAAGCTTAACATGACCTCGTGTCAGCTAAAAACTGCAGGTTTACTTAGTAAAGGGTGATTTTCTAGCTATTATCTTTTTGGCAACACTGGTTTAAACAGCTCACGCACGTTTCGTGTTTTGTTTCACTGTCAAACATCTTCAGTTTGGTCTATAATTTAACCATGAATCGCCTTACAAGCGAACAACGCTTGCAAATTATTGAATTTTATTATCAAAATGCGTGCTCTGTTAAGAAATTTCATCGCGCGCTTCTTCCATTTTATGGTCAGTTTAATCGACCCACTGAAGCGGTTATTCGGGCTATTGTGACAAAATTTCGCACCAAATTCACATTGTTGGTCATTAAACCACCAACACGCTTACGTAGAGTGCGAACTGAAAAGGTGGGAAAAAATATCGCAGCTGTATCGGCCAGTGTTTTTATGATTGACAATGATTCAGTCGAATCGATTAACGTAACTGTGAATGGTGAGCGCTACGTGAGATGATATCCTTTTGTTAAGGGGGTTGGAAGGGGAGGGGTGTGTAGAGGGGGTGAATGCTTGCCATCGACATGTGGTTTCAACAAGACGCACATGCCACCGGGGGTGTTGGGGGGGGGAAAGCACGCAACAATGGACTTATTGAAAGGCGAGTTCGGTGAACATTTTATTTCACGTTCGGGACCGGTCAATTGACCGCCTAGATCGTGCTATTTAACGCCTTTAGACTATTTTTTGTGGGGCTATGTTAAAGCTCATGTCTATACAGACAAAATTATGGTTGAAATTTGAAGAATCTACGTCCAATTCATTGCGATGCACCCCTCTATGAGTCTCAGCCATGAATATAACACAGACATGTCCTACTACGTCATGACCTTAGCTGATTTCAGCACTGGACTCATGCGTGAGGTTCATGCCTAAAATCAGGCATGAGTTCAGTTTGTCAGACTGCTCAGGTGTGAGTTTAGTTCTTAAAGTTTCAGTACTGAAACGTAGAACTGCAGGGAACATACAATTGTAACTTATCTTTAGACCAAGTCCCCACATGTAAGCATTATTTATACTTGTGTATATCAATTTTGTAAAACAAAACAAAAGTTAATCCTTTTTTTCATATTTTTACTTTCAAGCGCCTTTTATGTCAACTATCTAAGAGTATGTAACATTTTAATCGTGTTCAAATATGCTTTGAAATAATTTAAGGTTTCGGGGTTAAAAGTTTTCCCACCTCAAAGGGAATCATCATATATTATTTTGATAAAACTACTTTCTTTATTTAATGCTGAGGCTTTCGGTATTATCACCTCTTAATAACTTAATCTAAAAACCACATTTAGAGGTCACTTTTTAGTCTAATACCAAGACAAGTTCTAAAACCTGATGACAAATCTATAGAAAATTGTGATGCCATCTATGGCAAGTGCAGAAATACTGTTTGACTTTTAAAATACTTAAGTAATTGCTACCGTTTCCGGTATTTCGTGGGGTTGCACAAAGCTTCTCATAAATTCAGACTCGTGGCTGTCGCACTCGTATCTATATCTTTTTGCCAGTTGTCCGCATGACATTTGTTGACTTGATGATTCTTCTGAAAGAAAACACGATTCAGCGTAAGACACGGTTTCGTTTTTGTGTGTTTTGTAAATATTTGTGGCAAATGCAAGTAAAAATTTATGACAATTACTTATCTCTGTCTCGCTGACTACTGTTTTGGGTGGAAGTGGGACTAATGCGACACTGAACTAAATACCTGACTATGAACTGTTCAACTAATGTGAAAGACAACGCGGAAGTATGCTAAATAAATCTAGAAAACTGTCTCTATATGCGTTGTATGTACATACAAATCCTTCACATCATTAGGAACCTCCATTAATTTGTAAAGGCAGCATTGACCCTGCAACACAACAATGACACTCATTGAGGCAATCATCCATCACATGTCACAGCATTTATTTGTGCGTCTATTGACCGCCATTCGCCACAAGGATGTGTACCATTTGCAATGGGGAGGGCATTGTACGTGGGTCAGGCGAAAAGGTCAACAAATAGTTTACACTTTTTTGGTTCAAAGTTGAGCGCTCCCAATAAATTTATGTAGATTGCTGGAAGTGTATGTACCGCGACCTGCCTCAATTCTACCCAAAAGAGCGTTAAACCTGCTGGTCCAATGTCTATGACCCGTCCTACTGCTGCTGCTTCTGATGATGATGCATGTGCGCTTCATGGAGCATGTAAAGTCCCAAAATAGCAACAACTACAACAAGTAGTTTATATTGTTTGTGCTTTTTGTATGCAAATTCAAGTAAAGCCCACATGATGGACATTCTTAGCATTTGAAAGCACTCACAGCCCAAATGATTGAATCAACAAATGTCTGCAAAGTTTTGTTATCATTTGCTTATCTTTAATCAAATTTTCGCTAATCTAATGTTTTCTCAAGAAGTTCAACATTTATTATGCTAATCTATAGGTTTAAATTTCCGTCATGAGAATGAAAATGTTGACTGTTGCCTTATCAAGGGAAAAGTTACACGCGCAATATTTTTTGTTTAAAATTTTGGAAACTTTTTTTTGAATATCCGACCATGAGGGGATAACTACACAGACGAAAAAGACGCATTAAAATCAAGCTCAAAATTTATTTCATCTCAATCTTCGTATTGCAATTTTAAACCCAAGTTACAAGTAAGAAAGGCTTGGAACCATCCTCGAGTATCTTTCCGAAAGTGCTCATGCCTAGTACGAATCCAACTTGAAAATCAAATAATCCTGCATCAAGATAAAAGTAAGTACGAACTCCAATGAAAGGGAAGAAAATAAAAACCGAGACCCAGAAAATCTTTTCCCAATACAGGGCAAAAGGATACACACATACGAAGCCCGAAACAATTTGTCGTTTTGCTTATCTCTCTCTTTCGTCAAATGAAGAGTTTGGCGATAGTTTGAGAAGCAGGGTTCTGAATTGCTCTTTGCGTGCAGCTCTCGAGAACCAGCTCGAGTGCTATGAGCTGAGGGCCCTATTTCGAGGCCGTGAGCCATCAACCGGTTCTGTGAGCCACAGCTTGGCCGGAGCCTACAAATCAAAAATAAATTACGGGTAAATTGGAAAATTTGAAGCCTCAGGGGCACCATCAACACTTAGAACATTTGGTTTTGGATTTTCGTTAAATCTTTATAATTTGCATTTTTTGAGCTACGGGCGGTCCAGAACCGACCTAACTACTAAAACACAAAAATTTTTTTTTTTTTTTCAACATAGGATCCTTTTAGGTCGATACATTTTTCCCAGCGATGTTCAATAGCTTCGATACCTTTTTTATAATAATAGGCAGTAACCTCGGACTTTACCTCTTCATTGTTGCCAAATCTTTTTCCTCCGAGCCATTTTTCAAGTTTGGAAATAAGAAATAATCAGAGGAAGCTAAGTCTGGTGAATAAGGGGCGTGAGGTAGCAATTCAAATTTTAATAAATTTTAAAATTTTAAATTTCAAATTTAAACGCGGCACCCATCTTGCGTCTAACTTTTTCATGTCCAATTTTTCGGTCAATATGCGATGTACAGCACTTTTTGAAATGCCTACACATTCAGCTAACTCACGAACTTTCAATCGACGGTCACTCAATACACATTTTTTAATTTTGGTCACCATTTCTGAAGTGGTCACCTTATTTGGACGCCCATTACGATGTTCATCTTCGCAGCTCAACCGACCTCGCTGAAACTCAGCCACCCAATATGTTATTGTTGTAAACGAGGGAGCAGAATTACATAAGGTAGAATCCAGCTCCTTTTTAATATTGGTTGGACTAAGACCTTTTATATGAAAGTATTGTATCACATAACGATGACCAATTTTGTCCATGTTTGCAAATCAATAACAAGCGTTCTCTATTGAAATCGACCAAAAGAAAACTGTGCAAGGTAAAGGCATCAAACTTCAAACTTAAGCTTTTAATAGTCGGTACTTCCCCTTTTTAATATTTTTTGTGAACATTCTCCAACACTACTGTGCTAGGTCGGCCATTTCTGGGACGGCCCTCGTATGTACCGCAAAGAACTAGAAAAAAGGTGTGAGTGAGACTGACACTCATTGGGCCTTGATGTGAAACATGTTGTATACGATATGCTCCGCCTTTCACATTCTTGCAGTTGTGCGTTACTTTATACTTCATATTCAAAACTCGATACTCTGTAATCTATATACATAAGTACTCGATTCTAAGTACTTGATACTAAGTTCTCGATATAGAGTACTCGATACTCAGTACTCGATTCTAAGTATTCGATACTAAGTACTCATTACTAAGAACTCGATACTCAGCATTTGATACTCAGTACTATATTCGAAGTACTTGATACTTATTACTCAATACCAAGCACTCGATACTAAGTACTCGATACTTATTATACGATTTCAAGTACTCGTTACCAAGTACTCTATACTCTATACTCGATTCTAAGTATTCGATACTAAGTATTAGAAACTAAGTATTCGGTACTTAGTAGTCGATTCTAAATATTCGGGTCTAAGTACTCGATAATAAGTTTTAGATACTCAGTATTCTGTGAGTTTGTTTGTGTTTGTTTTTGTCTTTGATTTTGTGTTTGATTTCGTCTTTGTTTTTGTCTTTGCTTTTGTCTTTGTTTTTGTGTTTGTTTGTGAGAGTGTGTGAGCGGGTGGGTGTCCCTGGCCTGCCAACTGACATTGCACACTCTCCCATTTAACCAAAGAAGCCTGGAAATATCTAAGGGCCTAACTAACCAAAGACCAAAATGATATTATTATAGGTCAGAAGTCTACCATTACTCAAAAAAAAAGTGTTGAAACCAGTTTGATGTTCTAAGATCAGATTCTCATAAAAATAGTTCGCATTTTCCGTAGAACACTTTTTTTAGCTACACTGAGACAAAAGTAGAACGAATAATTTGAATCATCAAGTTCGTTCTGGGTTTGATAGAGAAAAGCAAGCACATTTAAGAGAATAGCGTTGAGTCCGCTCTGAAAGTTTCTTTTTTTATGGGAGAGGAGTGTGTGGGGAAACGCCATCGATTTTTGCACTCATTTTCCTTTGGAATTCCCGAGCAGTTATGGTATGGCCGGCATGGAGAGACGACTGTTAGACTGACAGTTAACAGGCACAGTCAGCTGCTGTTTTATGATGCGTTTGACAATTAATTTTCTGTGAAATAAATTAAATTGTTCATTGTTTGAAATATGGGCTGGCTTATTTTTGAATCTGTGAAGTTCTTGATTTAAGAGTGAACGATCTTACTTTTGAATCTGATGATCTTTTGATACAAGAACGAACATTCTTGGTTTTTGACAATGCACTCTGCTCTTGATTCAAGAATGAGCAATTATAGATTTGAGCACGTTTAGCACTTGATTAAAGTATTGTTCTGCTAGATTTTAGCATGTTTCGTACTTGGTTCAAGTATTGAAGCTCTTGGGTCAAGAAAAACGGGATCAAAAATCCATACTTGTATCAAGAATTTCGCTCATCGCTCGATAAGAATGAGCTTCTAACATTAAACATTCTTGATCCGAGTATGAAATTCTTTATTTTTTCTTTGAGTGTAGCATTGTTAGTCTATTTTGTAGATATTATGTACTTAAACTAAGAACGCGCTTTTCTTACTTTTTCGCCTAACTGTAAGTACGAAAGGTTATGGATTTAAGTACGTTTATTCTCATTTCATTAACATAAATAGACTTTTTTCGATTTTAGAATGTTTCGTACTTAATTAAAGCACTTCCAAGAACAAAACGTACTTGAAATTTTGTCAACTTATTCCTTTAGCATCTCCCTCTTATTGTATATCTTGTCTCAAGAGAGATTAAAGAATAAATTCCTATTAAACTTTCATGCTGCGTTTAAGCTTCCAGTTTTCTTTAATCCCATCACAATTCCTTTTGGCATATGCTCTTCAACAATTGGTAAGTTTCCATTGCACACTGATATGGATGCACTCAAAAATCTAATAAAACTTACTCAACTTTCGATGGCGAACATCCCGATGTCATGGCTGAGCACACACACAGACACTCACTCGCACACACACACACAAACTCAAAGCAAAAGTGCAAAAAACTGAGTTGCCAAGGTCAAGAAGCTATTGACAACATATGAACGCACACGAAGTGGGCAACTCGGTAGTCAGGAAACGGAAGTCCCCAGGCCAAGAAAGAGTCAAGGCAATTACCATAATTGTTGGCCCTCCCACATGACCCCACGTGGTAATAGTAATGGTAATGGTAATGGCAAAGCAAACAGATGCATAAATATGTAAATAACTCCGGTCAATTGCGGCTGCATATATAATATTCTGTTTGGTTCAAGGACACTGTAAATTATGCCGGAAGGAAGAGCTATAAAATATTGAATTTAAAATAGTTTTTTAACCCCTTTGGGCACAAATATAGTTTGTTTAGTGGCACGTGGCTATGCATATGCATTCGATTTTAATGAGTTCAATTAGAGATCCCACTTGTCAGGCTGTCGCTTTCCCCTCCTTTAATTGTTTGCTTCTCACGGCTCTTTTAGCGTATTTTGACCTGATTTATGTCTGCTCGTACTTGGCATAATTAAATTCTGTTTTCGGCGGCCCCAGCTGTTTGTTATTCTCATGTGGATCATTTTGGATTGATGCCAAAATCTGCTAGACCAGAAAGTAGAAAGACAAGACGAAAAGAATTGAGCAACATTCAAGGTGGCAACAGACTCCAGGGGTTGCGGCTATTAAAGGATATTTCAACTATTTAGAGCTTTTTAAGCAGCGCAATTTCTTTCCTTTATGGAAACTTTCCATGGAAAACAAAGAAAATTAATCTAAAATAAAAACATTCACACTTTTCCAATGCGTAGTTCAAAGCAATCTTTACCAATAAATCTACTCAAAACAATTCCCTTTAAGAAATAATTCAATCAAAATTTCCTATGTCAACAAATTCAGCTTATCTAGGCAAATTTATAGCCCCTAACTGATATTTGTAACTTTTCTTTATTAATAACAATGATTCATTTACTGATTCCCGTCAAATCAAATTATAATGAAGAGTGTCAACTCCAATTGAAATGCTCGGAACACGCATTTGTGTCTGGGCGACAAATGAGTGTCCCCATTCTTAATTTATGGCTGTTGGTCGCATATTGTATAACTGAATCAACAGTTAGTTGGGGAAACACCCGGCTTGCGACCCAGAGTCAGCTGACTGAAAGAATAGTCCGGGCAACTAATCGCTGGCCATAAATTTCATGCATTTCACGTCAATCTCAAGTGAGTTAGTAAAAATCTCGACATTGATTTGAGAAAACGCTATCGGGCAAACGGGGGTTGGGGACAGTGCAGACAACAATGACCGTTGTTCCCTCTAATGAATTCGCAAGTCGGGCTGGGTTTTGTGGCCATTATCTTATCTAACAGACTTCTTATTCATCCATAAACAAAAATGGCGCGTGGTCATGGGACCAGATATATCTGCTTATTCGCGTATAACTGTGTCTCTATATTTAGTTAACTCCTTAATTGGCCCCTGTGGCTTTAGCTGGCGCCGTTTTATATTTGTTTGTTTTTATTTTTAGAAAAAAAAAACAGCACGTGAGGGGGAAAACGTTTGGGATTATCGGTTATCTCCTCCGTCACTGACCAACTGATTGAATGTGTACACACAGCCGATATGGTATGAGCTAAAACTTGGACCGTAGTATATTGATACAGAAAGTTGCTCGGAAGAGGAGGAAAATGCTCTTCTATACAGGTAGAATCTTTTCTTCGTTTGTTTGTAACAGGTAGAAGGAAACATTTCCGAACCTATAAAGTATATATATTCTTGATAAGCTTCAACAGCCGAGTCGATTTAGCATTTGCGACCATATAAAGTATATATATTCTTGATCAGCATTAACAGCCGAGTCGATTTAGCCATGTCCCAATATCCCAATAACAAGCCCATTTCAGTCAAGCGGTCCCAAAGTGTGGGTTGAGAGGGAGAATGAGAGAGCACACATATCTTTGATATCGGTAGCCTGTGGATTTTCGGAACACGCTGCATTTTAAAAATATAGACAATGTTCAAGACATCTCAAATAAAAATTAGTAATAAAAAAAAACAATGCCACCACGGCGATTTAAACCCACGGCGTTCGAAAATAATATCCTACCCACTAGGCTACAAAGCCTGCAGATTGGCCGTCGCCAAAATGCTTATTTAACACTGCTCAATAATTCAGACTGAACTCTTATTATTGTTAGGCAGCTATGAATCGCGAGGTGACCGTGGTCGAGTGCATACGTAGCCGATGTCCAGAGTTCTATTCCCAGACAAGATGAAACAATAATCTACACATCTATATAAGTGAAAGTATGTTTGTATGTTTGTCCCTTATGGGCGTCTAAACCGCTGAACCGATCTTCACGAATTTTTCACAGTATGTTCATGTCGATCGGGAAAGTGTCAAAGGCTATGTCTGTGAAATGGTCCAAAAACCGCGAAATTTGCAAAATTATACCGTTCATCCGATTGCAATATATCTTTGGGGAATGGCTGAACGCTTACCAGGGAAAGTTTCTAAGTGGAAGTAATTTGCGGAAAATTGTCCAAAAACCGCGAAAATTGCAAAATTTATGGTTTCGATAAAGCTTTGGGGAATGGTTCGACGCTTGCCCGGGAAGGTTTCCAAGTAGATGAAATCTGCGGAAAATGGTTCAAAAACCGCGAAATTGGCTAAAGCTTCGATTGAGATGGAACTTTGGAGAATGGTTGAATGCTTGCCCGGGAAGGTTTCTAAGTTGAAAAAATTTGCGAAAAATGGACCAAAAACCGCGAAAATAACAAAATTATACCGTTTATCCGATTGCAATAAAACTTTTGGGAATGGTTGAACGCTTGCCAGGGAAGGTTTCTTAGCTGAAGAAATTTGCGGAAAATGGACCAAAAACCGCGAAAATTACACAATTTACAGTTTTGGTAAAGCATTGGGGAATGGTTCGACGCTTGCCCGGGAAGGTTTCCAAGTAGAAGAAACTGCGAAAATTTGCCAAATGTTCGTTTGTTATAAAACTTTGGAGATTGATTGGACGCTGCGTGTGAAGGATTCTGATTTGAAGAAATGGGTGGGAAATAGTCCAAGAACCGCGATAATTCAAAAACTATACCATTCATCCGATTGCGATGAAATTTTGGTCAATGGTTAGACCCTTGGCCGCGAAGGTTTCCAAAGGTCCAAAAATGGCAAAATTCACAAAATTATACCGTTCATCCGATTGCAATCAAACTTTGGGGAATGAATTGAACGGTTTCTAAGTTAAAGAAATTTTCAGAAAATGGTCAAAAAACCGAGAAAATTGCAAAATTTGCAGTTAACATTGAGGAATTGTTCGACGCTTGCCCGGAAAGTTTTCAAAGTGGAAGATATGGGCGGAAAATGGTCCAAGAACCGCTAAATTTACAAAATGTTTGATTTTGATGAAGCTTTGAGGAATGGTTGTACGCTTGCCCGCAAAGGTATCTTAAATGAAGAAATGGGGCGGAAATGGTCAAAAAATCACGAAATTTCAAGAACTATACCGTTCATCGGATTACCATAAAACTTTGGGCAACGATTGCCCGCGAAGGTTTCTAAGGTCTAAAAATCGCGAAATTTGCAAAATAACCTTATGAGAATTTATGAAAGCGTTTAGTGCTTATATTACAATGCCGGCGTTGGTAAATGGAAGCTGTTGCGTAACTTGCAAATTTTTGATTTGAGCCTGGATTATTGTGAAGATTTGATAGACGGCAATTGTAGACGGATAAACAGAAGGTTTTAATCAAACGGTCAAAAAAGTCACATTTTGAAAAAGTCACGATTTTAGATTATCATGAAGACGTGTATATAGAGAAAAAGATCGCACGGTCCAAAATGTTTATACCGACATGCAGCCTGCGACGCCGGGTATTCAGCTAGTTTTTAATAATTTTGAAGAAGCTCCAGTAAACAAGGAAAGAAGAGTAAAAGTGTCAAGCGACTAACTGAGCGATTGGGGGAAGATGTTCCAGAAGAAGTCACTGAAGAGTCGCTTAAACACGTGGAAGAAACTGGCGACTGATCTTCAAATCTCGAATGCTCAGCTATCTGTCAATTTGGAAGATCAAACAGATTTGGCCATATTCCATGAAAAGGAAAGCCAGGTACTTAGTGTCGGAATCAAAAACATCGCTGCAGCTGGAGGACCTGAAGCAGCGCAATTGCTGCAGATGGAAGAACATATACTTAAACTCGAAACCAATTTAAAAATTCCGATGAGTAAAAAATATTAAAAATAAATATATTATAAAGCAATGATGATGCATTGTTCTTTTGGACAATTTTGGATTTTTAATTCTATGACAAAAGAAAAAAAAAACCACGTCGAAATCGACCGTTCACTGGCAAAGCCAAAATAAAAATAAAACCTTTTCTGGGTGGAGATGTACCAGAAGTCACTGAGGAGTCGCTTAAACACTTGGAAAAGCTGGTGACTGATCTTCAAATCTCGAACGCTCAGGATAGCCAGGTACTTAAAGTGTCGGAATCAAAAACATCGCTGCAGTTGGAGGACCTGAATCAGCAATTGCTGCAGATGAAAGAACATATTCTGAAACTCGATGAAAACTCCAAAAAGCAAAAAGAACAATGTAATTGCATGACAAAAGAAAATTAAAAAAAAAAGTCGAAATCGACCGTTCACTGGCAAAGCCAAATTAAAAATGAAACTTTTTCTAACTCTATTCATAGGCAAGGCACATTTCGATAAATCAAGGCCTACTAGAATAACGAACGACTGATATCATATCGTTTTATTTTAATTATAAGGCGAAATGTTGGCTAACTTGGAGTGAATAGTAGGCAAAAGCCTACTCATAAATGCATGTTATTTAATAGCATAGCACGTAAATAACTCTCAACCAATATTTTCAAACTGCTCTGCTCACGACCGCAAACGAAAAATTTAAAAAAAAAAACGGTCTTCCCTCAACCGATTGTGTGCTGCTCTCTCGGTCGCTGCTAAGCGGCTGTTGTTGTTCACTCAGGCTGGTCGGTCTGACATAATGACAGCAACCTTTTTGGAATAACATTTTGGTCACAATATAACCAATAACCCAATAACAAGCCCATTTCAATCAAGCGATCCCAAAGTGTGGGTTGTTTGAAGACCGAGAGACCAAAATGTTATTTCAAAAAGGTTGCTGTGAACAAAGTCAAATGGAGCAGAGCGTAACCTTGCGAGAGAGAATGAGAGAGCACACATATCGTTGATATCGGTAGCCTAAGAAGCACACACTGATAGTATACATTGAAAAAAGACCTTTTCAACAAGCGGTCTCTGCAAATAGGTTGGCAAAAGACCAAGAGCGAAAAAACCAAAACAAATGTGTTTCTCTCCTAACCCAACCGAACACTATCAGAGAGCATAGTTAAAGGTTGCTTCCGTTCCTCTTTGTCAATGTGCCGCACGAAACCGGTTTTTTTTAGACAACTGCAATGAGGGGACCGGTCGTTGCGACCTCTGATTGTCAGTTATCGCGCGCGGCCGCACGCGCGCATTCGTTTGTGTGGATGTTGGAGTGTGTGTATGTGTGAGTGTGTGTGTATGTAAAGAAAAACACACGAATTCAAGGGAACAGGGTATTTTGTAGTCGGGGTTATCAAATTTAGCAATCGGCAATCAGTTCATTTAGCAGGTAATATCAGCAATCATAAATCACATATCGCCCATCGAAATTATCTGCTAAATGGGCTAAATGCTTGTTTCAGGCGTAATTGTATAAACTTTATGAGTAGCCAAAAATGTGTTATCCGGCTTCAGCTAAACGATTGATTATAATACAACAATTAAGACAAGTCAACAAAGATTTTTGAATATTACTTTTGGACAGCACTGTACTGTTTCAAGGGCCTGCCTGTTCTCTCATCAGCAGACTTTTAGCTGTCACAGTCCAACTACATGTTCCCACATATAACACCAACTGTCCACGGAATACGTTCCTGGGGGACTACTAGTTAGGAGCTGCTCATTTAAGTAGACTTTACTGTATGGTTTTGTGCTCCGTTTTGGGGAAAGCTGAAAGGTATACAATGTGTTTGAAGGTTTTCCAATGTGATATTGGATGATTGATTATGATTTCTGATTTTCGTGTTTATAAGGCGGCCATGGTTTTCATTTGTTTGGATAGTAGGGATTTTTCTAATCTATTGTCAAAATGTTGAACTCAATTCTAAAACAGCGCACGACCGGCTCTGGAACCAGCGTAGGACTGCCAGGCTGTGCAAAGGATTTGCCCAGTTTGGAGGAGGCCTCCAGAGAGCAGGTAGTGTATAAGCCACACTAATTTCATTTAAACACATTTTTTATTTTCACAGAAATATCGTGCTGTGCTTCTGTTGCGTTGCTTGCAACAGTGGCTCCATTTTTTGGCCCTCTTTATGCTCTGCCCACTGCTCATCTTCTGTGGCCTCAAGTTCTTTATTCTGAAACCTATCCTGGACAACAACGAACTGAATGCGGATATTGGTTCGGCTGTGGGAACCGTAATAGTCATGCACATTCTCATTACGGTCTATATATTTCGCTTGGTTTTTTTGCAAGAGTTTTCGAGAACTGCTAAAATGGAGATGTGGCACGAATGGGATGTATTGGTACCCCAGCAAGCCCAGCAACGTGGTCCAATTTTGATTGTGCTACTGCTATTGTTCTACTGTTCGTTGATTGTCTTCTTTCCCATTTCCACCTTCTTTGCCCTGAAGTTCATTGTGCTGAAGAATTTATTTTTAATTACCAACATGGATATCGACATTATCTCGGTTATCGGAGCGGTTATTGCGGTGCATGCAGCTGTGGGCTTCTATATTTATCGCGTCTATTACGGAGGGTCAACGAAAGGTGTATTAATAAAGAATAACTGAAAGCAATAGATATGCGCTATATCGTCTATCTATATGTCTATATGTATAAAAGAGTTCAATTTGTCTTACTGACCATAAGAGATAGGAAGCTAAATTTTTCACAGTAGTTTTCTCTTATGCAGAAAGTAAGTACCTAAAGCAGATTTTGAAAAATTAATAGAATTTGCTAAACAACATGTTGTTCCAAAATTGTCATTGCCAGAATTCAAGAGCAAGAACAACTTATGCTTCCTACGCCTCCACAATGTTTTGATATGAAGGTTCACCTTTTGTGCAAATGCATTTCGCCTGTCCAACTGTCATAAATCTCTACCACAATCACATGACATTTCAAATTCACACAATTTTGAATACAAAGACATGCACCTGACATTTCAACAATTCGAAATCGCATCATAAACAAATTCTGCTAAATTCTAATACATTCCACATGGACATGTCAGCAAAATTAGTTTATCAAATTGACGACTGCTGACACGACTTGCCCAAAGTTGTTATTTATTTTGTTATTTAATTATTTTGTTGATTTATTGTCTTCTTGCTGACGCCTGTCAATGACTTTTGTCTATCTGTTAATGTTCCTTCCATATCCATCCAGTGGGGCACCGAACAACTGAGTACGAGTATATCTCGATTGGCTTGGCGAATGTCAGCGGCGACACCCCCCCACGTGGAGGCCAACTTGGTGTCATTAATTAAAATAATTAAAGTAACATAGCTGGTTGGATCCATTGGATTTCCATGAATAAAATACTAAATTTCCATTTGCAAAGCTCTTTTTACAAATTAAGTAACATTTTATCATGGCAAAACTTTCATAAATATTCCTTGGAAATTTCTAATGGTATCGAAAATACAAAATAATCGAGCTAATTTCGTTTGTGCCGCATTTTGTTACCCTTGCGAGGGCTCGGGAACGACCAAATTCGAACGCTTAAAGAACGTTAAAATTGAAAACAAAATAGCTTTACTCACTAAGACCGATTTTTTGACGGGTCCTATGACAGCAATGATACGTGAACATGCCACAAGCTCCCTGATCAAGTATAATTTTTTAATGATCTTTCTGCTGATCTCGAGTGATACGATATCATGATAGCCAATTTGACGTAATCATGATACAGGAGCATGTATCGATAAAATAGTATGCTCCTTTCAAGTGATAATGCTACCACCACCCAGTCGGACTTGACTGCATGCCAGAAGCACATCCCGTATACAACTTTTGCCACTAAGAAGTAGTTGCAAGAACCTGCAATCTTCCTTTCGCTTTTGTATAGGGGCGAAACGCAGAAGGAATTTTTCTAGCGTAGAAGCGACGTTTGCATGGGTTGTTGTTGTTGGTTCAACTTCGCTGGGCTCTCTCTCTTATCCATGCTGCATGCGTGCCATTAGAAGGGACGTTTGCATGGAATGCAGATTTTATGCCTTCCAAAATACGGCAAAAAGAACATGTTTGCAAAAAACAAACGATCGTCAATCGTTCGGGTCCCATTTCGCATTTTAGTTTAGTTTGGAACCACGTTCCGCCAAATCCGACTGGGCAGTTGCATTCGAGAGATTTGTCTTCGATAACAGTAGTTAATTTGTTATCATTTTGCTATGCACATATTTCGTTTTTGGCTGTTTGAGTATATTCTTGCTGGATTAGCATCAAACTATATTGAATGGCCCGGCTGTGCCCACCAAACAACTACTGGTGCCATATTTGAGGAGAAGTCTCTAGGCGTTCAAAGTGTTATTGGAGCTGTTGCGGCTCTGCCCATACTAGCCACCAGCGACTATCGGTTACTAGTCACTAGCGACTATCGATTACCACACTATCACGAACCTTATTCATTTCTCATCTCCAGGAAGTAGAGTAGTGTGTGTGTGAGACTTGTGGCAGCGGCAAGCGCTCGGAGCTGTCCACGACCAACAAACAACAATTTGTATTAATCTAGTTAAGTTAAACAATAAATATTAATAGGGAATTAAGTAATTCCCTTTTAATTGCCATAGTGGTGACCCCCGAGTTTTGAACATCATCTCGCAGTTTTCTCCATCAATTCGCGTGCTCGAAAATTGCGAAACTCTACACATACAAACGCTCGCGTGGAGCGCACAAATGCGACTCCCGCAAACATACAGACACACGCAGCTTCTACTGCTTTTACTGTGTGTGTCAGCTTTTAGATTTTTCCTATGCCCACGAGTTAGCAATGTGCCTGCCCCTGATCAAGACACACATATGTACTCGCAGCGTGGACCAACACACACACACACACACACGGACTCGCAGCTTGGATCAACACACATACATAGGTCTTACCTTAACCACAGAGCCATCGACCTGGCCCAACTCACCCTCCACATTTCCTCCTCTAGGCATCAAGGCATCTAGCTATGAGCAAATGAAATGTCACTTTAGCAGCGCTGTTTTCAGAAAAATACATAATTATCATACACTTTCGATGGTACAGAGAATTTTACCTTGCTTAAATTGATTTATTTTTATTTTCTAATAATAAAAAATGTCAACTCTACATGCTGGCTAGTTGCGGTAGCCACGTCCAAAACCGCCACGGAACTCGACCTCACCGGCGCCGGCACCAGCATCACCCTTCTTGTCCACGCCTCTGCCGCCAGGGGCACGTCTGTAGGCAGCACGATCCTCGCCGGCTTTGAAGGCATTGCCTGGGCCGCGTTGACCGCCGGCAGCGGGACGGGCACGCACTGGCTCCGCGCGTGCGGGACGCTTCAGGGTTGAGGGCACAATCTCGGGTGGCAAATGTAGATAGTTGCGCAGCTCCTCGATTCCCTCGTTGGTCAGATACCAGTAGTAGTGGCGCCAGGCGAACTGTTCCTTGACCAGGCCGCGAGAGTGCAGTGACTGCATAGCCTTGATCACATGGAGGTTGGGGATGTCCTTCAGATTGGGATGCTTCTGGGCGTGGGAATCCTTTTTGGCCACAATCACGCCCTCTGTGAAGAGGTACTCATAAATGGCGACACGGTGAGACTTTGGCATAAACATGTTTGCGTCTTGTATGCAGCAGAGACCGGAAAGGAAAGGGATGCCTGATTAAAGTGTGCAAGCGATGGCACTTTCTGGCTTTCATACAATCGATATACATTTGTTATCGACTTGTGACTATCGGTTTTTTTATTTTTTTTTTTTCCATGTTTATTTCGTCATGTATTTAACTTGATAGAACGGCAATTAAGTAATTAATTAATAAATGCTTTTTATTATTCGTTTATTTTTCTTTTTAGGTCACAAATCAACTTAACAATGTTCATATGAACCAGATGATTCCCATGAACCAACGGTTCTGTAACTGACTCAACTAAGCTCCGCAGTAGGGTTACCACCTCGGTCGCGTCTCTCGCCCGGGCGAGTCCCGTACAGGTGGCAGCCCTACTTCTCAGGTTAAACTGATACGCCGTTTATACGCACAGTTCGCGTATTTCCATTACCCCGGTAAAATATTTACCTCTCTTTATTCATCTCTGTGTGAATGAGTTTAATCACACTACGTTTTGATACTGCAAACTAGAGATAGGCGCGTGCAAAGAAGATTTAATAAAGAAGCACAATCTGCTGCGTCGACAACTTTTCACTCAAAACTACGTTCTCAAAATAGTTGCGCATTGCAATGACTGTTTTTTCCACGTTATTTTGTTCTTAATTTCAGGACTTATTATCTTCTGAAAAGAAAATTGCATATGGGCGCAAACTCGTTATTGTTTTTAATGGTATAAAAATGAAAAAAAAATAGTGACGGTAAACAAGGTAAGATCCATAAAAATTCTTTTTGTTTCGTTTTCCAAAAAGTGGAACACTGTCATATACAATATAGAGAGTTTTCCCAAATCCAGCAGAGCAGATAAATTATGTAATATTGCATGAAACATACGGTCCCCGATGTTGATTGGGTGGGGAGTGGGTGTGGTGTGGTGGGTAGTTGGTTGGTCAGGGTTGGTAGGCTTGCGAAGGGGGGGGGGGGGTGGGGGTGGGTTTGTGGCTTGATAACAGGGAAAATAAAACAAAACGGGATGGGACTAGCGTAGGTTGTGATATGGTTGTTTTGTGGCATACTAGGATTGTTTGGTGCACATCGAAATTTTGAATAACGGTAAAAACCCGGTTTTTTCGCACAAGCACTCACTTATACGCCTATAACTTCGTCATATATCCAATGATTTTCATTTTCTTACCGGTTTTGGAAAGAAGAAATTTAGGTCTTTAAACATACCATATATGACTTAACAGGTTTCATTTCTTATCTTGGAGTATTTGCTAGGTAAACCAATTTTTTTTCTTTTTTGGTGACGTTTTTGAACACTATTTGGTTAGAAACTCCTAAAATTTGTTTATTATTAAAAAGAACACATCTTCACGGGTAAAACGTGTGCCTATTTTCTTAAATCGGTCAATAATTAGCAAAGTTATTGAAGTTTTTGTTTTGATAACGAAATTTCCGCAATATGGTGATGAGTCGCGCCATTATAGCACTGCCGACCGTAAAATTGTTGAGTTTTTTAGAGTAAATTATTGAATAATTTTTTTAAGAATAAGTACTGTATAGCCATGTCCGTCTGTCAGTTAGTCTGTCCGCCTGTCTGTCTGTTCGTCCGTCTGTCCATATGAATAAATAGATCTCAGAGATGGTAAGAGATAGAGGTTTGACATGATCAAGTTTATTTTCAATTATTGCCACGCCCCCTCCCGCCCCTGAAATTTAGAAAAAACGTCATATCTCCTGCAGTTTTATAGATAGTAGGTTCGTACTTTTTGGATATATTTAGTAATCGGGATTCTTTATCGTTCCACCAAAGGATTGGTAAAGATCGGAGGAACGATAGTCAAGATATAAGCAACAGAAACTTCTCTGCTGCGGCCCCTCTTTCAGCGCTACGCCCAAATTACGATAACTTTTTGGGTACAGAGTGTATTATAGTCGGGCTTGGCCAACTTTCATACTTGTTTTAATAAGGCTTTTTCATGGTTTTTGTCTAAAAAGTTAAATAACTCAACCAAATATTACTCGATTTTAATATACTAAGTTGCAGAAGACGCAAAATTAAATGATTATTGAAACTGCATACCAAAATTAAATAGTTTTATATAAATTTGACCTATTAATTTTCATTTAAAGTACGGTGAAGTCGCAAAAAACTGAAAAAATCGATTTGTTTTTCATGTAGCTCCCCCAATTTTTATCCGAGATTGCAACCCGCTTGGAAGGTGTTACATTTCTCTTTCTAAAGACTTATTCCATACTATTATAGGATGCATAGTTTAAGACATATGATTTTTTAACTATATCAACCTCGAAAAGACGGGTTTTTTTCCGTTATTCAAAATTTTGATGTGCACGAAAAATTTGTGGTATGCCACAATGTTACATTTAACTATATCTACAACCTACACTATGTCGCATCCCAGAAGTTTTTTGACTGTCACACCGTGTAATTTTTGGGACATTTTTGTAAAAGGTCTCTACCTACATTGTTAATTCAAAGATAAATTACGGGGAAATTGGAAACTTTGATGCCTTATGAAAACTTAAAATATCTGATTTTGAATTTTCGTTAAATTCTCTTTAAAATATTGTGAATTTTTTGGGCTTTGTGCTGCAAAGAACTTAAAATTTTTAAAATTGTTTGGAAAAAAGTACGCCCTTGTGTACACACCAAATTTCAAACCACTTTTAAGCGGTTTCCTTAGGTTTTATGATTATCTTAAGTAATGCGTTCGTCAATTGAATGGATCTTGATAATTATTTGTTTGTTTAATGACTGTTTAAAGTAAATGCAAATAAAACTAAGTCCGTAGACTCACCTGCCCGATTGCGTTTGTCATGTTGTCCACAACTCCACGTGTGCCAGCCTGAAGTATTATTTATGTATTTATGCACATTTTGTGTTAACCGAAGCCCCAAACAATTCACTCTACCATTATTCCGGTCAATTTGCTATTAGGATTGGCTTTTAATCGGATTGGACATACAACATTTTTCTATATGCACTAACGCCCCTGTCAATGTTAATTAAACACTGCGGGCGGCAAGAACTATTTGTTTATTTCCATATTACAACATTTCTATCAATGCACACACGAAGGCGACGCAATTTATTTGCATGGAAATATGGTAAAAAGATGAAAGACACAAAATATTATTAAAACATTCACTGCAGTTATTTTCACGCCTTCGTTATAATGTTGTTAGTACGAGCGCAGCGTGCTGACTGAATAAACAAAAAAAATGGCAAGTAAACAAAATGACCAAGAGCAACAAGTCGTCGTTCCTCCAGCATCTCTCTTACACACGCATATACATAAGGTGCAGGCGCAGGTGCAAGAACAGCGAGAGAAATGGCAATGAAAGCAACAAGAAAAGAAATTTAAAAAATAAAAGCTTTTGAGAGTGACCTCCAACAAATTTACAATTCAAATTAAGATATTAAAAACTTTTGCAGGCGGCTCTTATAAAATTTGGAATTCAAATTTAACGCCTGCAGGCAGCTGATCGGAAAATTATGACAAGGTGGCAGCCCCAAAATAAATCAAGTTTAAATTAAGCGCCCAATGCAATGAACAAAATTGTGACAAAGTGGCAACGCTCAAGTAAAAGGCGCGCGCTTCTAGCGTTTGAAGGGCAAATTCAAACTCAAAGTTTATTAGACATTTTACTTACACAAAAAAATATTTCAAATACCTTTTAGCTTTGCATTAAAAATTTTAGTTTCAAATTAGCAGAAAGTTGCCATAAAATGGCAGCACTCAAAAATCTTAAATTCAAATGTAGCGCCCCTTGACAGCTGAACAGAAAAATGTAGCCAAGTGGCAGCGCTCGGTAAGCACAGTGACACGCGCGTCAAACGTCAGGGTGGCAAATTCAAATTCAAATTTGTAGAGAGAATTCAACTTTCACTTAAATTTACTACAAAATGCCGTATAGCTTCGAATTTAATGCAGAAAGCGGCTATTTGGAGGGTCTAACACGCGGCTTCAAGAATGGCCTGCTCAAGCATTCGGACTATCTGAGTCTTACGCAATGCGAAACTCTGGAAGACATCAAATTAAACATACAAGGCACCGACTATGGTAACATTTTTCACAATGATCGCTCGGTCGGTGTGGATATTATAGAGCAACGGATACGAGAGAAGCTACTGGTGGAGTACAACTATATACGTGATAACTCCACTGAACCGTTGAGCACCTTCCTGGAGTACATACGCTATCCACATATGATTGACAATCTGGCGCTTTTAATAGCCGGGCTAAACAATCGCCGTCCCGTGAGAAAATTGTTGCCCATGTGTCATCCTTTGGGATTGTTTGATCAACTGGAGGCCATTGAGGTGGCCAGCAGTGCTTTTGAGCTATTCAATGCCGTGCTTATAGATACACCGCTGGCCAAGTTTATTCCGTCCAGCTTGTTTGATGTGTCCGTTGTGGATGTGGAAATAGTGCGTGGCACCCTGTACAAGGCATATCTGGAGGATTTCTATAGCTATTGCAAGAAATTGGGTGGCACCACAGCTGAGGTTATGTGCAATCTATTGGAATTCGAGGCCGATCGGCGTTCCATCATTATAGCCATGAATGCTTTATACAGCAACTTGAGTTCTACGACACGACTCAAGTTGTTCCCCAACTGCGGCAAAATCTCCCGGGATGGTTTGCACACCTTGTCCCAAGCTTTGGACTACGAAACGGTCCGCTCCGTTTGCAGCTGCTATAACGAGTATGAAGGCATGTTCGATAGCATTGAGAAGGATACGGATGGCCTTATCACCCTGGAGGATCGCTTCCTTATGTTCGAGGCCAAGAAGAATGTTTTGTCGTATCTACAGCAGTTCCATTATGGCGTCTTTTATTCCTACATCAAGTTGAGGCAACTGGAATGTCGTAATATTGTGTGGATTTGTGAGTGCATCTCGCAACATCAGTTGGATAAGGTGAACGCGTATATACCAATACCGTTGGACTAATCAAATGGAATACTGCTTATCGATATTTGAATTGTTAATCATTTAATGTGATGAATAAAGCTAGATTGACAGTGGAACAGGGGTATTACTTATCACCACAAACTATTAGCAGTGCTTGCGAATACAGTGTGATTATTCATATTTTAGGTCTTTTTGTGGGATTCTGCTCACACTGTCTCAGTTATGTTCATGACACGAAAGGGGATTCCGGGCCCGGGGGGTTTTTCCAAGTTTTACCTAGTTTATTTAAGTTTTCGCCAAAAATCCGGGCTTCGGGCCACTCTAAGAAGTCAGGGCCTGGAAGGAAACGAGATCTCATATGAAATGGGTGAAAAATACCTCAGTTCACTTTGAGTAGGCTGTCAAAAACTGAGTTGAGAAATATTAATATAGCTAAATATAGCCTACTATTCATGCAGCTTTTCAATGCCTTTCATACTCAGATTGACTTACACTTGTCTGAGATCTTAAATTGAAAATACAGCTTTACCTTTCTTCAACAGTCGGAATTTGAAGTTTGACAATCACTTTACGTTTTCGTTGCGAATGCCACGAAAGTTCTTACGTACCATCTTTGACGGTAGACGGTGGCTAGTGTGAATTGGCTATAAAGTTCTCAATGGATGTTACCTACCGAAAATTGTTCTTTTAGTTTTGAGTCTTAAGTAATATATCAAATAAGTTCGAAAATAATATGTTTTAACAAAGAACCGAAGGATTTTCGCATAATATCTTCTGCTGCTTATCTCAGAATCATATGTCGCTTTTGCTGGAACATGGAAATGAACCAGTAAAATGATATAGTAAAATATTGTCTTCTCACTCGGAGACTATAAAAGGTAGCACAATAGGAAATATTTCCGCATCATTAACTCAAAAATCGTAATTTTTTTTGTAAACTATCGGATATAAATGTTAATTACATTTTATTAAGATTCCTAAAATTACATTTTGGGCGTAACCCCCCTTGAATATGGGGCAGTCCAACACATAAAAAAATACTTTTTGAGCACTATCAGCCATGCTCCCATTTTCGTTTTCCCAAAGGATTGGCGATTTAGAGACCAAATTTGTACTAAAAAACGGTTTCAAATCGCAAAATTTTTGCGAATTCGAAAATGGGAGCATGTCTGTATATCTCCGACTCTGATCACATTCAGTGGATAGACACCTTAAGCTTAGAAAAGCTTGCAAAAAAATTTTGAGCTTGATCGGAGCTCCTTTATAGGATTTATAAGCTTTTAATGGTGAAAATCGGGTCCTTTTCAAAGTAAAAAAATTTGTAAATGGTATAAGCTAAAAATATGAAATTTTTTAATATTTGGAACTTGAATCTCTTTCGGAAAAACATTTTTGGGAATTTCAAAAGATTTTTTAAAAAATCAATGTTTTTTTTAAACTTGGTCTAGCAAAAAAATACCATTCTTCAAATATTTTTCAAAAAAATATATGTTAAAGCTGCATCTTTCCGAAAAATGCTGAGTGGTGGAACAAGTTGATCGGGCAATAAATACCGGAGTTACAGCCATCTTTGTAAGGCAACCTCTAAAAATTTTTAAAGGAAAGAAGCAAACTCTTGCTTCATGACTTTATTTCCACAAAGCAATCAAAGTTTTTTGGTTTTTGGATTTTTTGGAAAAGATGCAGCTTTCGCAACCTCTTATTCCACGGAGCAGCAGTTTTGATATCTAGGAATGCGATAGACATAACCAAATGTGGCATTCGAAAGAAGTATGTATTACATAACACCGTTTTAAATGGTTAAATATATTAAAATTGTTAGTCATCACGTCCAAGGCCCAAACCCATTTCATCTCTTTGGCCAACTCCCAAAATGGTGGGAATTTCTGTAACATTTGCCACAGCTTAAAAAACCAAGCTACAAGAATCTAAAAAAACAAAAGAAAAAAGAACTTTCATATCGTCTAAAAAGTAGATACAGAATCTTGATTACCGTACTATAACTAGTCATACACACACACACACACACAGTCAAACACTTAGATACAGCTATCAGCACACACAGTTGGAGTCGCTCTCGATTTGCTGGTATTGTAAAACTCGAACCGGTGAGTTCTCAGGCGAGCTCTCACCTCAGCCGCATGGTATTGAAATACTTACTTCCACTTGTTGTTGCTCTGTTATTGTTGCTGTTGTCGTTGTTGTTTTCCCAAACCTTGCGTCAAATCATCAGTACATATTTTTCGGGCAAGAAAAAGATTCTGGTTTTTCTTTTCGCAAAATCAGTTTCAATTCGTAACTCTACCTCGCCAGTTGGAAACGACGAGCAACGTGCCCGAATTTCAATTTCGAAACCGAATGAATCATCTTCGTTCGGCTGTCGTATGTCGTGAGTGTGTTTTCATTTTTTGTGTTTTTTTTTTATAGACATTTTTCCACAGCCGCTCTGCGAGTCTCTTGTTGTGATTGTGAGTGTGTATGTGCGACTTTTTTTTTATCAACAAAAAAACTATTTATTCGAAGCTCAATATTATACAGCAGTTATACGATACATACTTACAGCACAGACATATACATACATACTCGCTTATATAGCGCAGATAAAATGTCTCAATTTACTGTGCATGATTTTCCACATTTTTCCAATGCCGCCGTCAATGCAGTTCAAGTTTCCTGTTCTGTTCTTGCATTTGCCTCCCTCTCCCCAATTTCCCCATCGTTCGCCAGCCAGCGAGATGCTCCTCACCAAGAAATTCTCTCCATTAGTGGTAAATCTTGTTTTGGCCTTTGGTAATCAGCATCTGAATAGGGTCTGTGCCATTATCTTATTGAAAGTTCCAATATCCAGGGGTTGAAAGAGCATAGGCGGATATGCTAGGCTTCGTATTTGCCGTATTTACTTTGTCAACTCTGTGATTTGCATAAATTGAATCAATTTTTGTCATGTATAAACCAAATTATGTCAAATATTTAGCATATATTTTGGTACGGTAGAACCTCGCACACTGTACAACATGCTGCAAATCACAACTAATCAGAATAATATCGCTTCAAAAGCTTAGGGCAATGCCTTTCCGTCTAACTAGATCGATTTAGCACTTTGCCCTATAAAATGACAAATAGTCTGAGTTTTAAGTTGCTTAAAATGCCTGTTTCGTCACTTTTTGGGACTCTCTTTGATATTAGCGTAAAGTTATATTTCTTAACTTTAAAATAAAATATCCCAAACAATTCTACGATTTTGTATACGAAAATATACTTACAATCGGTTCGGTTCAGTGATTCACACAGTTTTTGAACCACAGGTTCGGTTCATTAAATGGTTTTAGCGGTTTATAAAGGTATATTCGGCGGTGTCCCAGAAATCTCTTCCAACCAAATTCCAACCCAAAACCAATTCTCGGTGTCCTAGATATCTCTTTCGGTTAGTTTCAAACCGCTCGTACTTTGTTAGGAGATTTTTGTACACCAACCATAGCCAATACACAAACCAATCAAAACTAATTTAGCACTGTTTTTGTAGTAGGACTTTCGAGTAGGACTTTAACTAGACTTTCGAAATCTCTCGAAGTTCTGGGACACCGACGGATTTCTCGAGCGATTTGCAAGCCAACCGATGCCAAAATCTCTAGAGATTTCCAGGATACCCCAGATTATAAAATATTCATTTTAAGCACAAAAAAATCATCTAGAATCACCATCAATTATGTTGTGTAATGTTTCATGAATTGCTTAATATGAAGTGGATTCCAATAGTTTAGTACACAAAATAAAATGGTATTATCTGGGGTCAATGTTATTTTTTTTTTCATATCATAAAAAAGCCGATATGATAAAGTTAAAAATGACCTTGTCGAAAATATCAAGTTGATATTTCGAGCAAATCAAATTATTATTTTAAGATCACATTGATATTTTATAAGGTCATTTTGACCCAATAAAAAAAATCTAGGAAATGTCGGATAATTCCAATGCACTACCCCTATACACACTGTATTCTTTGCTAAGAATTCTTTATAATTTTATATAAACAGAAAAAAACAGCTAACTTACAATTTGTTTTATTTTTGTTTAACTTACCGCCTTGACTGGGGATGTCTAGTCGGGACTTTTTTACTTAAGAAGGGCTTTAAGGCTTGAGACTCGGCGAAAAAAGGACGATTCTTGAACTGTAATGCGATTTTGTCAACTTTTCGCACTGCCTTACCTTTGAAAGTCAGAAAAAATAACTTTCCAAGCCGATCTAAGTTCTTCGAAGCCCTGTCTACTTTTGGTATACCAGCAAAGTACGTTCGACTTTGCATGATAACGTTGAGAAGCACACAAATAGGAAAGAACCTCTCCGAGCCTTTCGATACCAGAAGAGGTCTTAGGCAGGGTGACACCTTATCGTGTAACTTCTTTAATCTGCTGATGCATATGCCGACGACGTTGACATTATCGGCATATCCGAACGAGCCGTAAGCAAGGTGTTTTCAGAGATTGAGAAGCAGTCAAAACGCATGGGCTTAGCGGTAAATGGGGAAATCCTTTTTGCCAACCTTCTGATAATGTGCTTTTAAAAGTTCGCTTAACTGCTATTTTTCTAATGGAAGTTGATATAGAACAGCGAGTCGGCTGCAAGACGATGCTGAATTCGTAGCTTTCTGTTAATTTTGACGATTGTTCCGACCAAAAAGTTTAGGTTTAATGCGCCTATAAATGCGTTTTATTTTATAATTTAATAGATTGTTAAAGAAAATGATGATTATACTCATTGTACGACCAGTAAATTGAACACTTAGTCCTTTGAATGAATTAATCATGCCTTTTTCCTGATCCCGTTAACCGACTTGCACGTGATATTTTATTGTTAACTTACTTTGATTTCACCAAATTTATGATTAAACTTGATTTCCGGTCAATTACAGCTGAAGCTTTCACTAAAAACGCCATTTAGAAGATATATATTTTGTATAAATATGAAATGCTTGCAGGCAGAAAAAATATGAGCATTTTTACTTAAAATAAGGGTCCTCTAAAATTTATTTCAGCTGATTTCTATTACACTATTTATTCCTTATCCTTCCATTCCGTACTTTGATTACCGATTTTTTACGCTTGCTACGATTTTGGGAGTATTTAAGGGCAAATTTTGGTGACTGTCGTGTAAATATGAAACTCACCTTATTTTAAAACTTGCCCTATCTTCAAGAGTCCGAAAAATTACTTTCGTTATACCTAAGGACGGGCTGAGATTTGATAGAATTTCAGCCGATTCAAGATCTTAAATTGTGCTTTTATCACTTTTCGGACTGACTTATTTTCGAAAGTTTGGGAAAAGTTCCTTTCCGCGCGGACTTAAGGGAAGATGGGGAATTTCTGCGAAAACAGAAACAGGCATTCAATAAATTTATAATAAATTGAGAGTGAATCACCGAACCGAAACCGCTATTTAGTTGTCTTCAAAAGCCATGGTCTACTCTGAACCTGCCGTTCAAAAACTGAGTGAACCACTGAACCAAACCAGTTTATATTTCCGATCGCTCTACATCTCTGATTTCTATGTAAAATTTTCTTTGCTTCGGCTCCGCGGTGCTATGGGCTGGCCACTGGTTATTAATGTCGACAGTAGCTATTTTGACCCTTGCATTTGATAAAATTGATGAAGCCTTTTACTGTAAATAATATTTTTATCGAACGTAAATGAAAGTCGGCTATAAAAAATGTAAGATTCCGGCTCGAGAAATCTTTATGTAAATATTTCAAGTGAATGAGACCAAGAAACCCGAGAGCTACTAGGTAAACCACCCCTGTTACTGATATACAGACACACACACAAACCCATACTCGTATTTTGAAACTCAAATAAAAGCACAAGATACTTTTAATTTCGAAAAAAAAACCCACCCTGCCTCGGCAGTGTCAGATGGAAAATGAAAAAAAAAGAGGCCAGCAGAAAGATTCAAACAAAGCATTTTTTTATTCAACTCAAGACAAATAGTGCACGTATCTGTGCATATTAACCTTCGCCCAAACATACACACATACATATTTAAGTACAGACGCATTTATTTTTGCATATAAATGTATTTAGTTCAGAGTAACTGAACCAACGGCGAAATCATGGTTAAAAAAATCAATTCCAGTTTAAGGTTCGTTCTGCCAACAAACACAATTCCATTTCTAGAAATGCCAACGTAGAAAACAAAATAATAAACTGATTCGTTGTCGGGCCAATCGCTCGCAATCTCAAAACGAACCAACGTAACCATTATTTTGTGCCTTTCCGAAAATATAACGCCGACACACACACACACGCACGCAGACTTACAAACATGCCTACACATATACGTATGGTAGGTATATAGTTTTGTTTTTGTAGGCCCGTTCGTTGCTTTTCGAGTTTTGAAATCAGTATTGAAATCGCCGTTAACGACGGTGGTTCTGTTGCTGCTCTCCGCCTTGCAGAGAGTTTTTATGTGAGCGCACTCTCTCGCTGGTATGTTGTGCGTGCGCTTGTGTTGGTGTGTGTGTGTGTTGAAAAATAGTTAAAATATTATTAAAAACCAACAAAAGTCACTCGGAATCCAAAGTAAATGCAATAACTTTCAACTGACGTTGGTGCCCGTACGTACCGTACGGAGAATTAATAACCATTTTCAATATTTTTGGTGCATAACAAGTGAAAATTATGATAATTATTTTATTCTATTTATTGAAAAATTCTCAACGTGTGTGAAAGAGAGTAGCTTACGCTCAGTTGCGCTCAGCCCCTCTCTCTGACTCTCTCTCACACTCTCTGTCTGTTGGCCTGTCATTCGTAGTTGTTACCCCCCTTTACAGTGCCACCCAAGCAAGTTGAACTGAACTCAATGTGTGTGTGATAAAAAATGACAATTAACATGCAACAAAAAAAAAGAACATTTCACAAATTTTCAGTTCAAAGCTGAAACTGAAATTTTTCAATTAGTTTTATGCTGACCTGTTTACCACTGTAAAGTGTCTCTCAAGCTGAGCTGCCGCCTGTGCCAACTTTAATCCCCTCTCTCTCACACAAGCCAGCAGAAAAATATACAAATCTCAAAAATAAAGCATGGCACAAAGTAAATATGTTTCAGTCACTAATAAATGGTATTACGCATCTGCCAGGAAGTCACTAATTTTGAATTTATTAAAACCTATATTATCAATTGGTTGATTCATTTGTTAATGTTAGAATGGTAAACAACGTTTGAAAATCGTTTAACTCGCAATCTGTGAATTTTAGTTCTGTTATGTGTGCGTGTGTCTGTGTGTGTGTGTGTGCCAGTTCGTTTTCTTTGTCGCTATTATTCGTTTTGAAATTCGTAATCAAAATCGATAAAAAATATATATACGAGAGCAGTTTGATAAGTCAATGGATTTTTTAAATGCAAAAAAAAACCCTTTTTTTCTTAACAGATATTAAGTTTATGTCTTCTGCTTTATAAAAATAACACACTTTATGATTATTCTTTGAAATCATCGTTAAATTTCGTGAAAACATCATCCTTTAAGGTTTTGCATCACTTTTCAACCGGTTCAATTATGGAAATATGGCTCTGAACTGGAGGTGCGATCGTGTCGTGAAATTTTAACGTGTCACTGCGTGTCACGATGTTTTCGTGAGCAAACACAGAGAATTGTGTGTGAGAATCCGTTATCCGTGCGTGATTTGTGAGTGAATCAAAGACAATCGGCGTGAATATTCACGATTCCAAATCAAAATCCAACTTATCTCCATTTATCTCCATTTACTATGTGATTCAAAGCATTCTCGAGGTTTCTAATGAACTTAAAAACCTTTTGATTGAAAAATATCTCTTAATTAAGATAGCAGAGATTGAGTTTGAATCTTTAAAAGAAATGGCAATGGAAAAAAGAATGCTCTGTACGGTTAAGTTTTGATACAGAACCAGCTATACTTCACATGTTATATAGTTCGAAAACCTAAGCAAAATATTCCACAGATTCATTAGCAAGTTAATCGAATAAAAAAGTTACTTTGAAATCAGTTAATAATCGGCTAGAACCACATTCATTGCATTACGATAAATTGCTATCAAATCCAGAATACTATTAGCTGAACCAAAAAGATTTAAGGGATTGATTTAAGGTGGGGTTACTAGTTTTATCGACAATGTTGCAACCAACTACACTTTGAAGCCTCATCATTAGGCTTTCTTTTTCAGTACCTCATGGAAAGCAGTACAGGGTTGTCCATCTAGTGTTTGGAATTTTAACTATTCATAATTTGACTTAAAAAAAGTCAAATGTCATTGGGAAAGCAACTAATATTTAGTACAAACTTTGACATTTACGAAACGGGTCGCTATTCGCTTGAAGAAAGTTGGGGAAATACTAAAAACATATTTCCAAAGAGGTGAGTCCTCGACTCAAACTGTGGGAAATTTGAAAAAAAAAAACATTTAACAAAAAAAAATGTTCCGAAAACTCAATATGTGGATCAATTCGTGAAGCGAGTTTGTGAAACTGGAATGTTGGTGGTTAAGCCAACCCGTGTACGTACACGTCTGGTGCGCTCGACCGAAAACATTGCTGTGGTTGCTGAAAATGTGCGTGAACAACCATCGACGTCAACTCGCCATCGATCTCAACAATTGGACAATTCGCGCACTTCTTTGATGCGGATTTTGCCATGAAGCCATACAAAGTTCAATTGGTGCAGCAGCTAAAGCCAATTTACCATCCGAATCGTCCACAGCTCGCAAATTGGGCGGAAGATCGTTTGGCCGAAGATGGTGAATTTTACGAAAAAATCATCTTTTCGGATGAAGAACCTTTCCACCTCGGTGGTTACGTTAATAAACAAAATTGTCGCGTCTGGGGCACTGAAAATCCGCATATCGTCGTCGAGAAGCCAATGCACACAACACGTGTCACTGTCTGGAGCGTTTTTCATTGGTTCCTTTTTCTTTGAAAACGAAGAAGGAGACACTGTGTTAGTGATTAGATCTTCCAGGAAATTGAAGCAGAAGACTTGGGCGATATTTGGTTTCAACAAGACGGCGCTACGTGCCACACAGCGCACGCCACAATCGATCTTCTGCGCCCTATCTTCGAAAATCAAGTAATCAGCATATATGGAGATGTGTTTTCTTTCTTATGAAAAGCAGAACGTTATGTTTTCGATTAATCGATTATTGTTAGGAATTAACCTAAATAAATTCCTGTACTATTGCCAACATGTGCAAGTTCAAATCAAGTATGCATACTATGCGTATGAAAAAATGTTTGAAAGCAAACTGGTAGACAGCAGAATTGAAACTTTGATGTAACCATCCCTATTAAGACCCATTCTAACGTATGGAAGTTCGATATTGTACAACATTTCTCCAACCCACACAAACCACAATCATGAATTTAACCAGAAGCCACATAATGAGAAGTATGGACGATTTAGATTGCTCAAAAATGCCCCATCCCCATCCGAAATATTCGAAACAAATTCAACCAAAATACTGATTACCACATATATAGAAGAGATAGACCACCCAAAAAATTCGAGAACTATTTTTTCTTGATGGATTATGAAGAATTTACGTGCAGAAATTAATTGGTAAAATACTTGAAAATATTGACAGATTTCTCTACACATATGTATAGGGCACCAGTCAACTGCCACTGCCTCCGGCAGAGGTTCACACTCGTATGGCAGCAACTGGCACTTAAAAATAAGGCCACCTGCCAGTGTGCTCTTTTCGGTATACGGTTCAGGTCCAGGTTTGATTTCCTGGCTTAAACTCGTTCGGACTGCGTTCGTGCATTACCGAACGCACTTTCGAAACTGTCACACGGCTCTCCTTAGGCCCAAGTGTCAGAAATCGCGGCACTCATCTAGCGGTTAAGATTTTTATGTGCATATATTCAGGTGAAACGTGATGTGTTCGCTAAGTAAGATGATGTGCTTAAGGCACTTCCTTCTCCGATCATCTTACATCATTTCAGCGATTTTATCGACGATTTTTGGAGTGACACTTAAAGGTTGGTCGACACTTTATAAATTGCATGGCATAGATTCCACTTCTTATATATCAAGCCTTTCCCTGGACTTGGTGTTGGTTTAATTTTCCTAAACAAAAAAGAATCCAATTCTCCAAATAGACTATTAAAAATAGTATTTGATTTCAATTTAAAAACTCACTGACTTATCAAATTGCCCTCGGGTTTTTCCCCCCGAGTTTAGATTTCATTCGTTAAGCTTTTTTTCGCATGTTTCTATGTAAGCATTGTACCTATGTGAGTGTGTGTAAGCGAACGCTATTGTAGATAAGTTTTGGAATGTGTTAAACAGTTGCCATCAAAAATTCAACGTTCTCAAGGTGCGCGCTTTACAGCTCTCGCTGTTAGCCTAACATTATGTCAATTGATAATAAACTGTCAAAACAAACGATATAAAATACCCAAAAATATTGTAAAATTTTCAAAAATATTTTCGAAAAACTTATAGACAATTTTCGTTAATAATTTTTTTACAGTTAACTCACTCAACCCAAGCCCACAACAATCACTAGCTCCATGTTAATGTCGCGCTATTTGGAAGCGGAGAGCCTCAACGACTTACCAGCTCGTGGCCAGTTGTGGTCACCCAACTCCAACTCCAGCACAGTGGCGGCCCATACGAAAATGCGTTTGCTGAGCAAAGTTGAACACAATATGCGCCAGAGCCAAGGTCATCAGCAAACCAACAACATCAACAATCTAATTCACACAGCCGCCACTGGCAATGGAGTTGTGGGTGATGTGGATGGCCTACTGACGCCCATGCGCATTAAGGCTCACATGTCGCCGCCTCATTCCGGTGGCGCCAACAGCATCAATGGGGGCGGAGGCGGCGGCGGGAGCAGTAGTGGTGGCAGCAGCATTAAGGACTCACGACCAGAGCGCAACCTGTGGAGTCGCGCCGAGATGCTGGAAATGCTGAGCATTATGCAAAATATTAACGCCCTGGAGCAGCTAAACGATCGGAATGTGAAGAGTGAGCACGTGTTCCGCCAGATTGAGGATATCATGCGCAGCAAGGGCTATGTGAAGAAGTCCAGCATTCAGATCTGGACTAAATGGAAGTTTCTGAAATCGACATATAACACCACCACACGTCATGGCGCCGGCATTCCGAAGGTAGTACCCGAGGAAGTGTATCGTGTACTGTGTCGAATGTTACGCAACGGAGGTGGCGGTGGCGATAGCAATGGCAATGGTAGTGATTGCGGCAACTCAATGGATAGCTCCAAGTCACATAGCGACGAGGTGAAGGATGATATGCTGGGTGTAGAACATCCAATTTTTGGATTTCGCTTGGGACTCGTTAAGCCAGAGCCATTGGATACAGGTGAGGTTATGAACATGATGAAAAAAAGCTTTTGGGGCGCCAAAATCTAAAAGAAAGAGTTCAAAAGTTGAGACGTTGTTTTAAAGTCAAAGACTAAGCCAAAATTGGTACAACTTGGGCTTAATTCGCCGTGTTTTTCAAACGCTAAAATATTTGGCTAGTATTGTATTTTAAGCCTTGGTTCGTTTTATATTCAGCATTTCTTCCTTATATAAAGGCGCTTGAACTGACCAACTGGTGCCAGCTCGCACAAGACAGAGGCGAGTGGCGGGCATTAATAGCAGCGGCCGAGACCGTCAAACGGTTGTGATAGAAATATCGGGCCAAATAAGAAGAAGACTTCTTCCTTATATACGCTTTGAAATAGTTCTGTCTCGTTTGTTAAACTATATTTGAAACGATCGTTGAGAAATCCTTTTAGTTTTCAATAAATCTAAATCTGACGCAGCCCCAAAGGGCCAAAGCCGAGCTCCTCTCAATCTCTTGGCTAGTGCGCTGCTAATTTTCGCACAAGAGAAAGGGACCTACAGTTTAACGCCGAATCCGAACAGCAGTTTGAGATGCTTTTGCATGGCTAATTACTACAAAGCTGGCGCCAGCAGCAGTGAGGCTAACCGGGTGTGTAAGTTTATTCAAAGAAAAAACTTTTCATTAGATGTTCCGAGGCGGGATCGAACCCATGCCTCCTGCACAGCGGTCGCGCGCACTAGCCACTGAGCCACACCCGCTAGCTAGTGCCCAAGCGCAAAATCAAAAAAAGACCAAGTAAGCACCATAAGTTTAGCATCTTTTCCACTGCATTTTTACCTGAAGTCTGGCATAAATCTCTGTATCATCCAAGTATGCAGGAATATGCATGTAGCTGCAACTTTTTAATCATAGTGGTAGTCCTGAAAGTGATTTAGATATGGATTAGATTTCGTCCATCAGCTGTTCACAGCGGCATTTTCTATAGCTCTGAAACCCTGAAGAATGATGTTCAATGATCTAAAAACGAGATTGAGATTTCCATCAAGAGTTGCGATTTTTGTGCCTGGATACGCTTTAATTATTTCGGTTATGGTTAAACCAAATAAAATCTATTCCGTTTCGGTCATTAAAGAAGTATAAAAAAGAATATATATATTTGTATCGGTTTTACCGATTTCGTTTGGAACGGAATCAATTATGAATATATTGATCAATTTTTAAAAATCTTTTCTTTGCAGGCTACGAGTCGGTACTGAGAGCGGACAACATGGCTGAGCAGGAAAGCGAAACAAGTCTTCACTACGAACCGAGCATAGAGGTTACCCAGCCGGAACAGGAGGAAGTAAATCATTTGCCTTTCATAGTATCCGTTAAGCACGAACCTGATATGGATCTAGGCATGGATGGTACCAATACACCGCCGCCCACTGCACCAGCTTCGCCCTCGCCACCGCCCACGGCAAGTCTGGAACATGTGTACACATCGACGCCAGCGTCGATGCCGCCCCTAAGGGTGGCTTCCTTTGCCAAGGATGAGTTGCGTCGGCCGGGGCATGGTGTACTAAGGATTGATCGTCCGCCGCCCTCACTCACCAAGGGTCCAGCTGCCTTGGGCCGACTTAATCGCTCGCTGCCCCTGCAGAGTACGAGCAATATCAACTTTGTGCATCCCACCAGCAAGCTAATGCTGCCCAGGAAGCAACAACAGCATCATGCGCCGCCCATGCGTCTGCCACGTGAGATTAGTCTACAGCCGGCGGGCATGCGTCTTAAGCCGGTGCCCATCAGAGATACGGGCTACTCACTGAGGCCCGATCGCATGATACCCGATCTGGAGCAGTCCAATTCGCCGCCACAGTCACCATCGCCCACTCATTTACAACCCATGCCCACATTGCTGACCCGAGCACATCCTCATAAGTATGGTATGCCTCCCTATATCGCCTCCACCAGTCGTCAGGCCATGCTCCTCTCCCAGCAGCAGCAGCGCAAGCGTCGTCTGGCTCAGGGCTCTCCAGTTCCTGTGAAGCTACAGCGAAGTGCGCCTCACTATGAGACACCTTCCAAGCTTTCACGCAGTCCTAACTTTGAGGACGAAGAGGTAATGCTGGAAGCCAAACGGAAGAAGATCAAAGAGGAGCCTCTGCCCAGTCAGCATGAGGAGATCTTCACCAAGGAGCTGAGCCAGCTGGCCAGTGCCATGAGATCGGCACAAAGGGAAATGCTGGAGGATTTCTTCAAGCAACAAAAGGAGTTTGCACGCCGCGAGCACGAGTTCCAACTGAAACAGGATACCTTGGTTATGCGTGCCCTGCGTAAGCAAACGGATGCCTTGCTACGCACGGCCAACGAGCTGATAGAAGGAGACGCCAATACCACTAAAAAAGTCATTCCACCCGAAGAGGCCGAGACTGAACTCCAGGATGTCGAACAAATTATGGCCAGCACTTTAATAGAAGAGGATGACCAGGAGGAAGAACAAGACGAAGAAGAAGAGGAGGAGGGGGAAGAGATTAGCAGTGAGAGCGATATAGAAATGTCCCAGCTGGCCATGTCTGCCTCCGCTCTAAGCGAGTATGACTCCAATAACGATGGGCCCCATTCCAGTAGCGATGTCTAATAGAATTTTCCCTTAAGTTTTAACCCCATTTTAAGTATTATTACAAATGATATAATATTGTTAACCCCCCTGCGTACCCCAACACCATTCCAAACACATTCCTTAGGATTTAAGCAAATGAAAGTAAACATTTAGTATATACAGATACAGATCCAGATATATATATATATATTCCTAGAGCAAGACGCGCATTGTTATAAAAAAAGACTTGATTATGTGTAAGCCCTAACAGTTTAACAAACCACAACACCAACAACAATAGCTACAACAAACAATTTGTAATTTAAATGTATTTATTGTTCGGGTAATTTCTCGGCCATCCCTCCTCCCCCCACCGAGCGAGGGGTTAAGCCTAGATCTTACGTGCTGTAAACTTATAAAACAAATAAAACAACAAAATACATACAATTATCCATACAAAGCTCGTCTTAGATCAACTCCAAGGGTAGCGCTGTGGCACATCGGTCCTAAGCTTAAAACCAAAACGAGTTGGATAATAACAAAATAATTAAATCAAACTCTTTTTTTTCGAAGTTTAAGGTAAGTTCTGGGATGCTAAGTCGCACGGAAATATGAAACTGATTTGATTTAACTGACTTGACAAAGGGTTCAGTCCGTACTAAATTATCACTTTTCTAATGGTCTGGCAATCCTATAACCAACTATACACGACTATCGATTGATGAATGCCTATTGAACTGGTAGGAGTTTCGTGATGTGGAATTCAGAACACGAAACTTGCACGTTTTACTTTTCGTTTTTTCTAGCCGTAAAGAAATAGAAGATATAGAATGTATGTAATGTTAGATAGTCTAACATTACAGACGACTGTTACAAGATACCAAAATATATAAAATTGTCCAAAGTTCGATCCTTAATTTTCGTTTTGTGGGTAGATTATGTTTTTAAATGCCAAATTTGCAATTTACTTTTCAATTCACCATCCTCAAGGCAAAACTTTTGAAATCGCAAAATTTGTACGTTTAACTTTTACCAGAACACTTTTATATGTTTTTTACTGAGGTATTTTTGTGGCCGGGTGGCTCAGCGGCTAGTGCGCGCGACCGCAGTGCAAGAGGTCGTGGGTTCGATCCCGCCTCGGAACATCTAATGAAAAGCCATTTTACTTCAAAGAGGTATTTTTCAGGCACATCATTTGAGAACTTAGACAAGTGAAAATACAGCTTTTGTAGGATGTCCCACACGACAATTTCTCGTATTTTTCCGGACCTACGAGAATTACGTAAGTTTCTATATAAATCGAAGTCCGCTTTTTGTTAGATATGGGTTTTAAACGGACATCAGTTATTACGATAGTTTCTCTTATTCGAAATCCGTTTTTCCTTAGATATGCGGGTTTCAAACGGAAAAGATTCAGTTTTCGATCCATTTTTGACCCGTTTTCGCTATCGAGAAAGGGTCGAGAGCGGATCCGAAAACGTGTATCGAAAACTTACGTTTTGCTGCCACAAACTGAGCGACAGGTAATACTATTTCGGACCGAAAATGGAACACGTTCTCGATAGTTTAGTAAGAGAAAATTTCTAGAAAATGTCAAAAATGGATCCGTTCTAGTGGTCGATTGTCGGGTGGGATGCCTGGACTTAAACCTCTAGAATGTACAAAAACTGTCATTTGAATCTTATACAACATTTACGTTAATAGCCAACAAACAGCTGTATTGGAAAAAAGCTGACAGCTATTAGCGCATAACGCAATCCTTGTGTAAATAGCCTATTAAACTCAGAATAGAAGTAATGAAATCTTATAAAGGGCACAGTATAAAAATGCAGTATGCCACTAAGAGCCTGTACTCACCTTCGTAAATCGAGTGTGTACAATTTGGGAATAATCACCGAACGGATCCCAAAAGCATTTTAAGTTAGAGCCCCTATTCACCTAAAGCCTCCGTTAGATCCGCTACCGCAGCGATATTTCGAAATGATAAAATAATAATTATTAAATGATATGTCCACATTTATAAATGATTCTTTTTGTTTTCATCGAATGGTACTAATATTTTATTCTTTAAAGGCCCAGATGGACTCACAACGTAACGAGAAGTTTCATACAAAAATTGAGTGAAGAAGAAGCAGGAGTAACGATTTCCTTGCACTTTACTTTTCCCCCGTTGGAGTGAAAAAGTAATTTTGCGCTTAGGAGCGCTTAACATCACATACGTGGGCTCTATGTTAATTGGCAGTGGGCCTTATTTTGCGTTCATCAGCTGGTGCAATTTTGTTGCCACCAGATGTAATGCGCTGTTACTCTACATGTATGCCATCGATCAGCTAGACTTAACTAATATAAAATAAAATTTAAACTGTGAAAATATGGCAGAAAAAAACAAAGCGAAAGAGCCGATTGGAAGTGTTTTTCATGAAGGCAAGGTTGCGCTGATTTTGGCGGTGAGAGACCGGGATCCCATTTGGGATTCATTCCACCCCAAGCATTCAGACTTAAATTTTGTTAACAAGGCTTGGATTGAGTTGCCTGAGCTTGTTCAAAAAGAAGGTTTGGTACATATGTGAAAAAATACTAGCACTTTGGAATAAATTGATTCAAATTTCTACCAATATGTGACAGTTGCTGATTACCGAACTGGATTCAAGGCATTGCGGGAGGGCTATTGCTATCATGGCAGCAGCACAAGCGTAAATCACTTGTCAACAAAACAAAACATACCTGATTAAGCAGTGTGACCCACCACCAGCTAATTTTATAATGCCTTGAACCTGAAACAACGCGATACAGCGGCGTAATATTTTTTGGTAGTTCTGGTTACACTAGGCATACGTTCCACGTTGACGCCATATGTGGTGGCGTAATATAAATGGTGAATTACAGAGAAAAAAGGATTTTACAAAATATCCATTAGATGATTTCCGCATCCATTTGGACTGGATATGTTTTTAATATCCACTTTATTACCCAACGGGGCTGAAAATCATCCATAGGATAACATTTTTCATTTCCTTTTAACGATTCTAAAATATATTAAAGACTTATCCAGCACAAATGGATTGAGCTTAAATTTGCTCAAATTCGCCAAAGATGAAAGGGTTTACTTCAATGGGCCTCCCTGAATTACTTACTTCGTCAGTCCGTCGGGGACTTTAAGATGGTTTGCCGATTCAGTTCAAGCCCCCGGAGTCCAAGTTTGATAGTTTTATGAAATGCTAGGTCAGAAAAATAGTTTTAGCAGAAAACCACTTTCAAATTTGTCCTTTATTTGTTTTATATAACAAAGTTGGATCCAAATCGGATGACTATATAGATGACCATATACGTAGCTGCCATTGGCAAATGTGTATGACCTATTCAAAATTGCCTGGCTTACGTTTCTCCATCGATACAAGTACGACCTGACTATGCGAACGATTCTCGATATTTATCCATGAGCAGAGGAGGAGTAGCATTTGTATTCAATCTTCTTTGAAACCATATGTGATGCCTTGTTAAGGCAACAAGGTCCAGTATATTAAAGGATTGGTGGTGATTCTATATGATTTTTGTGTGCTGAACACGAATCTGTTTTCGGAAATGGTACATCACGTCAATATTTTTAGCTAGTTTGAGCTTAAAATGCATATTTTGACACTTTGTATGAACGTTTTTTTATACCATTTTGAATACATGTGCTCCAACTGGACATGTGCTCCAACTGAACGCCAAATCGCATCTGGTCACAGAAATAACTGGCTATTCCCATAAACCTCATAACTAAACATATTTGCTACAAGTTCTATCCCAGTTTTAGTTTGTTTGTTACTTATTTTTACCCATCTAAAACTGAATGAAAAATTCAATTTCCTAACAAGAAATGTTATTTAATATATATTGCATTATTTTGAAACAAAATTAGCATTTTATAACTAAAGGTCTTAAATTAAAAGTAAAGCGCCCTAAACCTACGAGAAATCAATTATAATTCTTACTAACTACAAACGTTTCTCTTCCAAAAATTTGTTTTAAACTAAATGCTAAATACATTTACATATAGAACTAGCTTAAGATGACAATTTACGAGTGCACTAAACTAGGGTTAATGCCCAGGGGGATTTTGTTAGTTTACTGATTTTTGAATTCCTTTTAGTTTTGTTTCTGCTTTTGCACGAAGAGGAAACGCCTAAAGCAGAGGTTATTAGTCGCTAAGTAGTATTTTATTTTACAATTACCATTATTGTGTCGAACAAACACCCATCGATCTAATCGGGCCTGTAGATGGGCGTTTTGGGTATAAATTCAATTAAAATAACATACTCCATCATGGAATTGGAATCACATTGTTGCTTATGCAGTCGCCAGTGTAGGCCCAGCTTATGATATAGATGATTATTCTCCCATTCAAAGAGTTTATCCAGAGTTAATTGTGTCTGCCAGGGGAAGAAAGGTCGGAGAGTTAAAAAAGTGAGTCACTAAATCAAGAAACACAACTAACCCGCTTGCTGAGACAGATGACGGGCCAGAGGGAGCAGCCGAGCGTGCAGCAGCAGCACACGCAACCGCAAAAGAGCCATTTGACATTAACGGGCAGGGTCTTCTTCAGGACACCATTGATGCGTCCCACAGTTGCCTTGAATTCCTCGGGTGCCACCCGCGATAGCAGACCGCACGGGAATTCGGTGTTGAAACGATTGCTAAGGCCAAAACTGCAAGAAGAGATAAAGTAAAATTATCAATTAGATTCTTTAGCCAGAGTTATGAGTCCGAGACAATTGACATGTAATTGGCAGCCACCACCCAGTGAGGCATTGGTAACGAGGTCAAGCTTTATCAATAACAAAAAACGAGTGCCTAAAAACAAAACCTTGAACTACATGCACACCTCTAGGTATGTGCACATAACGCAATTGTGTGGGTACAGTGGACACTAGCTAGCTTTAACATACAGTGCAGATTTTTAAATCCGCAATAAGAACTTTACATCTGTTAACATCGGAAGATCTATCTAGCGACTTAATTGGTTTTGTCAATTAAAGAAAGAGTGAAAAAATCTATTTTGTGTTTAAAGAGTAAACAATTGGAAACATTTAAGAGATAAGATCAATTTTTTGAGCGAAGCTATTTTTTGGGACGCTTGGCTGGGGAACCTAAACGAAAAAAATTGTGTCTAAGCGACAGATTTCTTTGGGTACGCTTTTGACTTTGCAAAATCAGCCGCTTTCGTCTTCGCAAGTGAGCCGCTATTTGCCATAGCAGCAGTTGGGTTGTGTGTGGGTGGATGTGTGGAAGAGGGGGAAACGGTGACCAACCAGTAAACAAAACAGTGATTAAAACAATGACCAAAACAGTGACCAAAGCAGTGACCAAAACAGTAACTAAGACAGTGATCAAAACAGTGACCAAGCAGTGACCAAAACGCATACTGAAATACGTTCTCAAAGAAGCATTCTTTGAGGTTTTCACGCCTTGACAAACGCGAATGGAACTTTTCACCTCTTGGGAACTACTTCTTCGGTAAAGAAAAAAGAAAGAAAGATGTGCCTTTTCCATTGTGTCAGGTCCGACCGGGAACTCTTAGGAATGTAAATTGTAAAGAAAAGATGCTTCTATAAATAAACAAAACTGACAAATAACGTAGAACTATAACCTTATAGGCTGATATCTCGATATACCAACTAAGAAAAGCTTTGAACTCTTATATTTACTAAACGTTCTCTTTAACTTTATTTCTCTTTAACAACACTAGGCATCAAAATCCAGTATATTAAAGTGTTGTTGGTGGTTCCAGCTGATTTTCGTGTGCTGAACACGAATCTGCCTTCAGAAATGGTCCAAACAATACTTTTGCTTTGCCTCTCTTTGATATTATCCAAAAGGATTACTACTCAGCTTTACAAAAGTATAATCGCAAAGAGTTCTACGATTTATTTATGCGAAGATATACCGCTATGAATTCATGTACTCGAAATGACAACCTTTTGTGCCGCCCATAATTATGCAATAGGAGTTGTTGGACATTTTTTTTGGAATTCAATACTACTGACTAGGCAATTATAGTGATTTTGCATAGCTTATTTTTGGGCAGCAAACTATTAAAATAGTTTCTAAATCTGAAACAAACTCGACTTGGATCTGGTAATCACCTACCTACATGCAAAAAATTGTGGCTCTATCTCTTATGGTCTCTGAGATCGACGCGTTCATACGGACAGACGGAGGGACGGACTCGGCTGCTGAAGCTTATCAAGAATATATATGCTTTATAGGTTCGGAAATGTGTTCTTCTACCTGTTACATACTTTTCCACAACTTCCCCTTTTCCCATTTTTAATGGGAACATATATGTATACAATGGTCAATGTGATGCACAATTTCCAAAAACCGATTCGTGTTCAGCCACGAAAATCATCTGGAATCACCACCGTCCTTTCAATATACTAGAAATAGTCTTATTTTGTTGCCTTGTGTAATCCAAGAAAGAAAAAATGGTAGATTTACTTTTGATTTTTCGTTCAGGGTGGACTTTTCTTTTCAAATGCCCATAAGAATTTGAAGCACTTTTTTTATATTTCGCCCTAGATTGGCAAAATCTTACACTGCTAGGCAGTGTGGTTCGTGTTTCGGCATATGAACACAAATGACCTACGTCCAACCTAATTTAGACTGCAACATCTTCTTAAGACGTGTAAAGTATGGACCCAATGCGAAGCAATATTTCGAACACGAAAACAAGATCACCTTATCGTTGTTGCTACTGTACATATTCCTCTACTTACACAGTCATGTTGCCAGCACCGCGTATGATAATAGGTTCGGGTACTGGCGCCACTGTTTGATCCTGAAAGTGCTCCAGTTCGTCTAGCTGCTCATCCTCATAGTAGATGGCATCAAAGTCCGAGAAAGACATGATGTTTGGGTTATTTCTTATTATTGTAGCAGCACGATGAGATATTGAAGGCAGCGCGAAGGGAGTAGATTTCACAGAGAACAGCAGCAGCACAGGTGCCACGGTGATGAGGTCAAAACATCTTTGGATTTTTGATTATGGGGCGGTGAGGGGTGATGCTCCTCTGCTCTACTCTGCCTCCGCTCTCAATGTAAGACGTTGCCCTGCTCTTTGTTATTGTCGACTGCTGCAACGGCCGCTGCTTCCGCCATACGCCGCCGCCTGGAACTTTGACTCTGGCGCTCTGCTGATACGAAATGGCGTTGGGCAAGGCATTGGGAAAGAGGCGCAAAAGTTTAAAATTAAATATCTTCAAGAAACAAAAACAATAAGCGTGTGTGTGTGGGGGCACTAGAATGCTTTAATGCTTTTCAACACTGGCAGCCGTCTGCCTTGTTGTTGCTGACTGCCTGTAATAATGATGATGATGGTGGGAAGGAGGAGGGGTAGAACGTCTTATGACGCCAATACCAAGACTTTATATTATATACGTTGACTCTTTCTGTTGCAAAAGCTCATTGGCTAAAATTTGCTGTTAAATAAATGTTTACATTTATACAGCAGTAAGCACATAACTTGGGTTTTCTTTGTTTTTTTTTCACGCACCTTGCAGCACTTTAATTTCGCAATCACTTTTTGTTGGCCACCAAAATGATCTAACTGCAATTCACCAGCGATGCGTTTAATAATATTAATGTTTGAGCACAGGATTTACAATTTTTTACACGCTTTCTACGTTTTGTAATACGAAAATAGCTCTCGTGCTGCTGAATATTTGTTGTTGCGAGACAAACAGCTGGCAGCTGTTAATCGAGCACAGAGTTGCCAGACTGTGGGAAAAAGTACAAGCAAATTCAAATAGGACAAGTGCTGTCTGAGGGGGAGGTAGGCGAGTCGGAGGTTAATATTGATTTATTAATTAAATTTATTAATAAATTAAATGCATTTAATTATACCTGCATATGTATACATGTAAAGCTTAAACTCTAACTAAAAAAAATTAATAAAATGGTGCACAAATTCGAGAGGGGGCAGCAGAACACAATTCGCATGAATTATAAAATTTTTAACTAATTAAGCATTAATTAAATTAATTTACGAACGACAAGGCCATTTTTGAATTGTTGCAGCATTAGTCCTGCACAACCTACTTCTTTTTCGCTGCACTGGGACTTGTGGACTGAAACACCGAGGAGGCCGACATGAGATTCTCTATGTACTGTCCTAGCACCTGATTCTCAGATCGCAATTTTAGATTCTCCTCCTTGACGGAGTCCACCCGCTGCGACAGATCGTCCAAGGTGTTCTGCAATTCCAGCACTTGTGTAATAAGACGCGCCTTTTCCATTTCGTCCTGCGCCATTTCCATGGTGTCCAGCGAATTGTGAGACGAATCTGGTGTGGAGCTGCGATTGGTGAATGAGGAACGCAGCGAGTCCATGGAGCGTCCGTTGGGTATATTTTGCGCTATTGAGGGCTCGTCGTCGTTGATGACAACTGTTGGAAAAGAAACCCGTCATCATTTGGTGGGACTCGCCCTTTCTCACTCTCCAGCAAAACTCTCTTACCCTGGGGATCTTCATCTATGGGCATAATACCGTCATCATCGCTACCCATTAACGAAGACATGATTAACTTGGGAGTAAAGCTTTTTGGTTTGGGAAATAAGAGGCGCTCAAATGATTCCTAAATTCTTTTCTTTTTCTACATAAATTAATTGACACAGCGCAAAGTTGACAGAAACTACCACTTTTTGGGTCAATGCGCGAGTTGTTCAACACTGGCCCTATGAGTTGTCGCTAGAGTGGAGAGCATGTCGTGTCACTGGCAAACACGAGACAAATAAATTTAATTCACTTAGATTTTCAAACCAAAATGGGGTTTGACATCAAGTAAATTGACATTGAAAATGTTTTTGATTTAAAATTAAACTCCACTTGAAGCCAAAATGTTAAACTTGGCCCTTTATATGCAGCAGTTTTTCATTTTTATTTATTTGGGTGGATTTTGGTACTTTTAAACTCTTTTCCAAACAATCTGTAATATGGTCGATTTGTTTTAAAATAGAGATTGTGTCTTACATGAGCGACAGTCATAGTTCGCAGATCCATCACGAACTTATATCTTATGAAATGATTAAAGCCCAGTACGGACACGCTGAGAATTTTCTCTGAGCTCATCTTATTACATAGCTCAGAGAATAAGGTCAAGAAAATTCTCAGAGCACATTCTCAGAGCGAGTATGTAGACGCTGCAAATGCGCTCTGAGAATAAGCATAGCCTGCCCACTCTGCTAAACAGCTGATAACAGCTGAGCCTCTCTGAGTGCTATGAAAAATTCTCGCTCTGAAAAAGTTCTTCTGAGGAAGTACTGGGCTTAAGGTTTAACTCACATTTAAGAGATAAAAGTAAGAACTAATCCTGGAACCTTGTTGTCCTTGGAAAAATAATCAAATTAGCTATTTTCAGCATTTTTATGTCTAGTTTACAGTTAATCCATTAAATATATGGCGTTTATAAAGCCAGATTCGGGATCAGTGTGAAAAACTTGTCTAGAATCAATTATTCTTTTAGCATTCGAGGTCCTGTGCTGAGAATAAATCAATTTTAAAATCTTTGTCAAAATACTTATGCCACGACCTATTAGGACAATTCGATTAATGTTTCTAAGCAGCTGATTGTGGACTACTTATGTTTTATTGAAAGCTTAATGTTACACCAGTATTCGATAAAAGTTTCAAAACTGTAGGATTTTTATTTAAAAAAAATATAATGGATTCTTTATGAAATTTTGTTTGTCAAAATACTTATGCCGACTTGTGCATATAGATTTGTGTTTACTATTAATGTTAAGCATGTGTCATGTTAAAACAAAAACAAACACGCGCTCATCTCTAATCTGAGAAAGTTGTGCATTTTCCAGCACCGTTAATTCAACAAGGTATTTTCATAATAATTTACACACTGGAGCGGGGGTGGAGGAAACAGCATGTTTGTGTTCTTACTTAATTTTCTTTAAATCAACTTTAACGACATTTAACTTCACTCCCTTGGTGAGGACCTAAACGCATTATAAGTAAAGTCTTAGCTGCTAGACCGTCAGCAAGTTAACTTTGATCTGAATAATTCCAATCAATACAATAGTCGGATTTCTCTACTTACTTATGTATAATAAACAACAGCATAGGCCTTTCTATAAATGTCTGAATAAGTAATGTTTGAATTGAGTTGGGTTAGCTTTTCTCAATTCAATTAAAAGCATTAGTTACTTTAATTTTTCAAAAAATAACCGAATAAACGATTGCAGAGTTGCCACCTGATTGATCGTATACGAATTAAATACACACGCTTTTACAACATCTCTGACAATTCAGTTCTAAAGTTGCCAGAGAGCGATTGTAAATCCGCAGTCGAATCAGCCAATCAAGTGTAATAGTAAAGTGTGCCGTGTCTGAGAAACTGATTTCACTGTAAACATAGAAAAACAGTTTGAATTTACGTCTTTCCTGAAGGTACGCCACACATTTTTGGTTTTCTATACGAGAGGAGTGGGGTCAGTTCATGCATATGTACATGTGTATAAACACCCTCGCAGCCAAAAAACCAAAACATTCAGCCAGGTGAGTTTAAGTTAATGCAAAACCTGTTGTGCACAGTTTTATGCTTTTGCTGTTAAATTATTGAACTAACTACAAACATATGTATGCATGCTTGTTTTATCATTTGTGCCGCAGAAAACTATCTTATCCCGCCTGGTCCTTTGGCTCTGTGATGCTGCTGTGCACTTCCGTTCATTCACCGTAAAGGTAAGTTCTGGCTTAAGTTTACAGTTATTCGCATAAAACTAAGTAACAACAATAATTAAATAAGGCATTGGTTGAAATTTTGGCAAGCCCAGATAAGAAGGTATCAATGACATTGAGGCATCATAAGACAAGACTACGTAACAGAGACAAAGACGTAGGAAATAAGTGCGGGTCTTTTTGTTTAATGGGCAAATGGCATAAAGCTAAATACATTTTTAATGGGAAAGTAAATCAAAGTCAAGACATTTTTCAGAATATATAAATCTTTGGGCAGCATAACTAAAAATGGTATTAAAATTCAATATATAGGTAGTGTGACCGTTCAGCTGAGCAGATCTAAATATCCCAAAATACCAAATTAAGTATTATTTAACCCTTAGGCGGGGCAAAGCATTTCCGCTTACGTCAGCGAATAATTAAATTGCAAGGTTTTCCTCTGATTTAGTTTAAAACAACAATTATGAAGCGACATAAAAAACTAAGCTTAGTAAATAAGATAAGGAAAATAACAAGGATGACCATATTTCATATCCTTTGAACGATTTTTAGCTCCGTTGGATGATTGAAAGGATATTAAAGATGATGCAAAGTATATTTTAAAAATATACATTCCAAATGGATCTTTTTTGGATCTTTTTTTCCGTGAATGTGCTAAATCCACAATAAGTTAATAGGAGAACCTATACCGACTTGCCTAGGATTTTTCCGATTTTTCGAAAGTTTTTAAACCGGTTCGAACCCGGAATTCCAACTTTTGTTTTACAGTGAACCGAAACTCTTTAGATATAAAAGCTGAAGCTGTTCCAAACCTAAAACTTCGGCCCGGTTCAACAAAAATTATATACATTACAAATTTTGATTCACTGCCTAGTCGGTATTGGGCGACTGAGTCTTTAATTTGGAAGAAAAATCGAAATAACTTGGACGGTATCTACACGGTGAAGCAAACTTCATGAAGTTTTTGAAAAAACTTCCTTTGTTGGAAAGAGGTGAAGTGGTGCCGCTTGCCCCTCTACACTTCTTTCCTACTATTGAAAAAACTGCATGAAGTTTGTTTTACCGGGTAAATCCTGTCTTATACGGCGGTGTCCCAGAAATCTCTTCCAACCAAATTCCAACCCAAAACCTATTCCCCGTGTCCTAGAAATCTCTTTCGGTTGAATTCAAACCTCTCGTATTTTGTTAGGAGATCTTGGTACACCAACCAATACACAAACTAGCCAATACACTAACCAACTAATAGCGATTTCACAGCCAATTATATTTTGCATATTAAATTGATTATAAAAAATAAAAAAAATTGTGTTAATAATGGGCCGAACCAGGGTTTGAACCAAAACTTTCGACCACAACCCTCGAACCTCAAATTTCCGAATACTAACCGTTGGCAAATTTTGGCTTAAACCTGGGAACCGGAGCTTTGAAAAATGTTTTGGGTCTGTTGCCCTTATAATTTTTTGTTCGATAGTAAAGCCCACATGGGTTTTTTTCAGCTTAACACAAAACACTTCAATATTCTGTTGAAGCACACAAAATATGAGTTCAACGATAATAAAAACTTGTTTAATAGTAACCATAGTGTCGTAGGACCAGGTAGCTAGTACTCCAATGTAGCCAGATATTTTATTCGATAAGTTATCTAATGATCGTTAGGCCCATAAGTTCCTGGTACACAGGAGACCGGATACTAACTATTGAGACGTACAGATCCATATATTATTTCATATAGTCGATATGTGGTTATTACAGCATACTTATGGCTTAAACTGTAAAGTTTATCTCACTTAAACTAGTTTTTCGACCGATCTTTCCTATGACAGCTATATGCTATAGTCATCCGAATCGGCCGGTTACGACAAATGTGCAGCGTATGCTTAGTTTGGTGAGGATAGCTTTAAAACTGACGGAGGAGATAAAATAGAAACAGACGGACAGGTCTAAATCAACTTCTGTGCCTTACAAACATCCGGGCAATTTTATAATACCCTCTGCAAGGGTATAAAAAATGGCTTAATAATGTTGCTAAAAGTTTATTAACAGATTTCAAAGGTTGCCACTTAACGTGTCTATATATGCGTACACTTTTTCACCCCAGCGCACCGCTGCAGGGTTAAAAAGGAAATCTAAACTGGCGCGCAAAACTGACGAACTGCCAATCGAGAGTTGTTACATCCAATCAACGCAGTTTTAAATCAAATTCAACAACTCTCTCTATACATTTTTAATATATCTAGTAAAAACATTTCCAATTTCAGCTTGCAACGCGTTGCCTTTGCTTCTGACAAGCTAGAGGTAAATCATTTTTTCGAACTGAATTGCCAACCGATAAGTGTGGCAGCACTTTGATAAGAACAAAAATACCAAAACATCTGCGAAATATACCAGAAGCGTGAGCAAACGGAAGAAACATTCAAAAAATTAAAATAAATTATAAATAAACACGTTTAGTAAACTAAACAAAGTGCAAACAGCATCATCAGCTGTAAGATAACCAAAAAAGTGGAAACCCGAAAGTGAAATTGCAAATTTGCCAACAGGCAAAACAGCAATAAAAATACCAAACCCTCCAGCCGGAGCGGAAAATGCCAAAAAACTTGCAAGCGGCGCAACGTACGAATAGTCTTGGTTGAAAAGAAGACTTTAAGTGAAAATTTAACCAAAACATTTAAAAATAAAAATTCAAATCGAAAATGTTACCCGCCGCCTTGGGTGAAGCGAAAAGGGATATATCCTCCGTTTCGGTTTTAACCCAGGGAGGAGGAACCCGCAAGGTAACCGCCGAGGAGCTGCGTTTTGTGCCCATTGCAGCCACCATGTCCGGCAAAAGCAATTGCAACACCATAACCATAAGCAATTTTCATCAGCAATCATTGAATAATAACAACAATGCCAAACTATTGCCACTCAATGTGAAAGTGAATCCCGCGAATCCTGCACCACCGCTGATACAACTATTGCCTGCAGGGACAGGGACAGGCTCGGTAAGTGGCACCAATACCAGCTCCTTGGTGGCCATACTCACGCCCAGTGGAAAAACGGCATTGATCAGCAAGGTGGCCAACAGCAACAACAACAAGACTACCTCCTCGATGGTGATACGACCAGCTCCCGCTACCAAGCAACTGCAGCAGCAGCCGCCGCCAGCCAAAACCCAGACGGAGCTAAAGGCCGTGATGGTCAGCAACACCAGTGCCAAGGGTAAGTCCTAGCAGTTAAAGATCTTTTTTTTTTTTTTTTTTTTTTATTGCTTTAGTTGTTGTTTTTCACTGCTTTCGATTTCATTAAATGGCAGTTTAGTATGTTCGCTCGCAACTGACGGAACGGGCACGGGCGGGCACACGTCGTCGTCGTCATTTTACATGTTTATATAGTTTACTTTCGTTAGTTGTTGTTGTTGTTTCATAATGACAATCGCTTGAAAAACTAAGAAAAGAGAAGTTTAATTGAATTTGTGTTACAGTTTACAGTGCGCCCCGAAAAGTAAATTTATTGTGAATTGTTTTTTTCTTTTTTTTTATCAATATCAATATATGCAAAAGGCGGGCGGGGTATGAGCAGCCACAGCAAAAGCAACAACAATGAGCTTGATGATGACGATCAGGTTTTTGCACTTGCATGGCTGAAAAGATGATTAAGGCTGATCAACCGAAAATATAAGACTTTTTCCATATGTCCTGTACCAAATGTACAGTCCTTAGGCAGAAGATGCAGATTGCAGAAATGCTAGCAGCTGGAGCTAGCAAAATTTGACAGGTAGACTCCTTATATATGCAGGTAGATTTGGTCAATTTTTAATTTTTAACAGTTAAAAATTGGTAGAGTTATAAGGCAAGCAAAGATTGACTGATTGACGTCATTTCAATGTGGCACCCTGGTGTACATAACCCAGAGTTCAGTGCGAATGATGGAGCCACAAGACAAATGTAAACGTAGGTAGATGAAAATGGGCGTTATAGACTAGTTTTATTCTGTATTATACATCTCCAACTCGAACTTTCCAAAAATTGACAAGTTAAATACCATTTCGTAGCCTTCATAGAAAGTAACATTCAAAATCGATGATCAGTTTTCTACTACAAGAACTAAATCTGCCCTTAACATTGTCCAATGTGGACGTAGGTGGATAAAATTGGGCGTTCTAGATTAAAAATGGTCGTTATGGATCAGTTTAAACGTGTTTTAAACTTCTCTAATCCAATTTTTCCAAAAAATTGCCAAGTTAGGTAAATCTGCCCTTAACATACTGACAAATATAGACGAAGGTGGATGAAACTGGCCGTTATAAATTAGTTTTAACCTGTATTCAACTTCTCTAATCCAATTTTTCCAAAAACTCCCAAGTTGGGTACTATTTCCTAGCCTTATGGGGGAGTACCATCCAAAATCGAAAATCAAATTTTAACTTGAAGACCTAAATCTAGCCTTAATATTGACAAATGTGGATGTACGTAGATGAAAATGGGCGTTATGGATTAGTTCTAAGCAGATTTTTTCAAAGAAAAGGCATTTTAAGTAACATTTCGTAGCCTTAAGCCAAAATCGATAATTAAATTTTTACTTTATGACCTAAATCTGCCCTTAACATTGGCATATATGGGACATATGTGGATGTTGATGGATTAGCTATAACCTGTATTATACGACTCTTGTCCAATTTTTCCAAAAATTGCCAAGTTAGGTACCATTTCGTAGCCTTTAGGAGAAGTACCAGCTAAAATCAAAAATCAAATTTCAACTATAGGGACCTAAAGCTGCCCTTAACATTGCCAAATGTTGACGTAGTTGAATGAGAATGGCAGTTATGGATTAGTTTTAACCTGTATTATAATTCCCTAATCCGATTTTTTCAAAAATTGCCTAAATCTGCCCTTATCATATATAGACCTATGTTCATGAAAATGGTCTTCATTGATTAGCTTTAACCTATGATACTATTGATACTTCTCTAATCCGAATTTTTTTTCAAATTGCTAAGTTAGGTACCATTTCCCAGCCTTCAGCTGGAGTGCTAGGCAATAGCTATTGAAAATTTTACCAAAAATCATATTGTCCTACTTTTATAAACTTATAGAATCTGCTAGGTGCACAATTTTGCTGTTGAACATTTTACCGACAAACTATAACAACTTTCTTACCATATATCTAGGCTGTTTTTAATCAATAAACTTAAAAAGCTGGCTTTATGTGTTTTAATGAACTTTCCTTTAGCTGTCAAATTCCATATAAAAAATATTACTTAAAGAAATTTTTCCTTGCCTGATTTTGTTGTTTGATACTCAAAAACAAAGCATTACACAAAAGTATTTCAAAAGTTGTCTACCCAGGCTACAAATAAACGGAGCTACGAACGAGTAGAAATGTTTTTCTGGGCTTTGAATCGACACTATGGAGAAACAGGAATTTATTATTCAAGGCTATAAACCGGCTCTAAATAAAAAGCTGCAGAGCCGGTTCGGTTCGGTTTTTCAGGGTCCCTCGAACAGAACCTTCTAAATCCTAGACCACTAGAACCGGACTTCATATGTTTGTTAAAAAGGTTCGGTTCAAAAAAAACTATTTTAGCCACTTTTTAAGATCTTATATGTATTAACTAATATTTTGATCGGAAAAATATTGGCATAACACTGGATCAGTGCATTGTTTTGAGAAGAAGCCTTTTGGAAACCATATTTAAACTCGGGCTGTTTTAACTTTCAGAAGAGAAATAATGGAAAAGTCGGTACAACTGCTTAGTTTCCACTAAGAAACCCAGAGTCCAAAATCCTCGTAGATAATGTCACTTAGAAGAGTTTCTCTGATAAGACTATTGAAAGCAAAATTTATCTTCTCCCACTTGTTAACGTTAGCTTGCTGAAAGTATCATAAACACTCGTTTCTAAGCCCAATTATTGTGCGCGAAAGTTCCGTTTTAAGTACGTTTTCAAACAATTTTCGAATATTTTAATGAATAGTCTCCTTTTCGAGCTCGTTTAGCAAATATCTAGCGAATGTGTACCGGACATTGTGGTACTGGTCTTACAAATCACAAAAAAATTGTTTGTAGGACCATTCGACTATTGTTTGACGCATCAAACAGCTTGTTATTTTTAACAGATTTGCTGAAATTGATGAAAATAGAGGCAATAGAGTATGTAAGAAGCTATAAACCAAGGTTCAAAACATAACATTTGGTTCAAACTTTGGTTTAGGAACCGGTCCGCCAATGGAAACTTAGACTTTAGAAGGGGTTCTAGCCCCAGGACAGAACATTCTGCAGAATTTGACAGGTTTTTCAGCTTTGATAGTATCCAAATGCGGACCTTAAGAGATCCGAGAATGTTAATTTCATTCACTTAGTTTAAGCCCGATTTCACATCTTTGTCAGATGTTTATGTTTATGTGACAGTTAGTGCTATATAAAAGATGTGAAATCGGCCCTAAATGAGATTGATATTCAATGGAGCTAGTTCCACTGTTTTTTTTATTACGCATCTCTTTTTCGGTATTTAATTCGCTCAAATTAGGCGAAATCGGAATGGATTTCAGGTTTAAAAAAAGGATATTTAATTTTTCTGTTCTCTAAAATTCTTCAGCATTCTCTGAGAGTGTCACACTATAATCCACTTTGTATCCACAAACTAGGCTTAAAGTTTTTGGCCTTGTGTTCTACTTTGGTTTAGCTCCTCCCTCAATCTAAAGGAATTCACGTTTATCCTTTTGTTAATCCAAGAATCTATTTCTCTTTGCAGTTGCTCCAGTGCCAGTGGCTATCTCTGCCGCCTCCTCCAATACTTTAGGCGTGGCTGGCAAACAAATATCATTGCTGGCCAAACCCATGAAGCCACGTGCTCCAGTTATTTTAAGCAAGGCGGCTGTGGACAAGCTAAGGCTTAAGTTTAATCAGGCCAAGGCCCAACCCAAAGCCATCATTTTGAGTAGCAGCAGCAGCAATAATAACAACAACAACAACAACAATCCTGCCAAGGTCATGCCCACTTTGGCATCAAGACCTGAGGCTGAACCTGGATCATCCACTCAAACATCCCCAAACAAAACCAGCCCGATGCCCACTTTGACGGTAATGAAAGTGGCCACAGCTCAGATAAAGCCAGCTGAGAGTACGCCCTCTAGGAAATCACCCACTCCTACTACAGCCACATCAGTCGCTCCCACCAAAGCTTCAGCGGAAACAACTCCCAGACCCAGACCCGTCTCCATACACCGTTCAAAATCGTTTGTGGGTAAGCCGGAGACACCCACAGAAGTGTCGGCCGAAAGACGTCATTCGGTGGCCATAATGGCCAAAGAGGAGGATGTCATAGAGCAACCCATACACATCGAAACCATCACCATAGACGATGATGATGAGACCGACGAAGAACAAGTGCAAAAGGTGCCCACTCCTGCACCCACACCCACACCTACTCCCACACCCTTGTCTTCGCGCAAAAACTCCAACGCTAGTGCCAGTACCTTAACCAGCAGCAGTGCCGCCAGCAGCAGTGATGTGGAGGAGATCATTGCGGCAGCCAAAAAATTAACCAATAAAGAGCCCGCTGCTTCATCTTCATCAGTTGGCATCAGCATTATCAAGGCCGAATCTTTGCCATTATCCAATGAAGACTTTGAACGTTCACTACGTTGCGATGAGCAAGTGTCCACCACCACTTCACCCTCTTCGTCCAATGCCTCCACCTCGAGCAGTACTGTGAAGCCCACCAATGGTGAAGCCATTAGCCAGCCGCGTTCCAGTGCCAGCTTCAATAATCTGAAAAGAAGCATGCTCCAAAATCTGTCCATGCTACGGTGGCGTGGCCAACAGCCTGGACAATTGCAGAACTCCGATCTACGTTTTGAGCTAAATCGCTTCAATCTGTTGCAGCTTAATGAGCGTTGCGAGCCACGCGTGGGTCCGGCCGGCTATTTTGAGCGTGCGCTTTTCGATCGTCCTGCTCGCCGTCCCGCTACTAGTGCACATCCGTTGCTCTATCTGTGTCAAAGTTGCAATTGTCATGGACCTGCTGCTGATTTTCTGGCGCCACGTGAGTAATGATTCATTTTTTAACTGTGTGATGACAAAAAGCCAAATCGAATTTCAGTTTAGTTAACCAGATTTTAAAGCCAAACTGTGTTAAATTTGCGTAAACTTAACCTAACTTTAACGTTAACTTTCCCCTATTTTTGAATTTTATTTTTGTGGCGCACTTCTGCGCTGTTCCAAACGTAAGGCGCATATTTTATACGTCGATTAAATTTAGTCACTCCACATAACCATTTTTTCTTCCATTTTTTCATTAAACAACCAAATTTCGAAATAGGTGTTGAACAATCGTCCAGCGAAATCTATGTGTGACGACTACCAACACTAATTTATACACAGATTTGTCCCGCTGTCACAGGCGTTGTCTCATTTTCGTTATTGGCCAATATTCTCGGCCACCAATATCGGAATTTGGTAAAGTTCAGCTGGAAGTACTAAGAAATTTGGAATTATTAGCCACGCTCCCATTTTCGCATTCGCAAAAGATTTGCGATTTGAAAAGCAAATATGGTCAAAAAACAAGTTTCAAATCGCTAAACTTTTGCGAAAGCGAAAAAAGGGGTATGGCTCTGTATGTATCAGCAACATTCAGGCTAAAGGGCTAAGATATGGCTCTTATCTACTTTGAGAAATCTAGAAATTATTATGAAATTTGGCTTCTAGAAATTTCGTTTCGATTTACCCAATTTTCAATGTTCAAACTAAAAATTTTGTATACTTTTAGATTTTGACTAATTCTTGTACATTTTCTTCCTTCAGGTTACTGCTCCTTTGGCTGTGTAAGACGTGCCCAAAAGCGTCGCTTGCCCCCCAACTCTTATACTCATCTGTTGGACAGCAAAATAAGTCGCACTCAGTCTGTGGACAGTGCTAGCACCAAACCTCAGACTGCACCTCTGCAGCGTCCCAAGGAGAAAATGATGAGGAAAGCTTTCCGCTGGAGCGAGTATCTGAAGACACCGGGCAATGACATAGCTGCTCCAATACATCTCTTCTTCAATCCGTTTCCCATTAATGCGAATGGCTTTGAGCGCGGCATGAAACTGGAGGCCATTGATCCCGAGAACTGCTCTCTATTCTGCGTCTGCTCCATTGTGGAGGTGCGTGGCTATCGTTTGAAGCTCAGCTTCGATGGCTTTTCCAGCATGTATGATTTCTATGTGAATGCGGATTCCACGGACATCTTTCCGCCCGGCTGGTGCGACTCCACCGAGCGAGTGCTGCAAGCGCCCAAGGGATACAGTGCGGATCGTTTCTGTTGGACGCGCTATTTGGTGAAGACCAATGGCAAGGCCGCCCCAAGGGGCTTGTTTCATCACCTGAACATGATGAGCCAGCCGGATATCAATGGATTCACTGTGGGCATGCACTTGGAAGCCGAGGATCTGAATGATACGGGCAAGATATGTGTGGCCACCGTGGCGGATATACTGGATGAGCGTATTCGCGTGCATTTCGATGGCTGGGATGATTGCTATGACTTTTGGGTGCATGTCAGCTCACCCTATATACATCCCTGCGGTTGGCATGACGGGCGCCAACAGTTGATAGTGCCGCCCGACTTTAAGAAGGCCGTTTTCAACTGGCCCGACTATATCCGAGAAGTGGGCGGTAGTGCGGCACCCGAGGGTCTATTCACCGCACGCCAACCCATGGAGTTTCAGTCCCATATGAAACTGGAGGTGGTGGATCAACGTAATCCCTGTCTGATACGTCCGGCCACAGTCGTAACCCGCAAGGGGTATCGTGTACAAATCCATCTCGACTGCTGGCCCTCGGAGTATTACTTCTGGCTGGAGGATGATAGCTCGGACTTGCATCCGATTGGTTGGTGTGAGGCCACCTCGCATGCACTGGAGGCACCCCCTGGCTACCTGCAGCGCAAGCCACAGATGCCCTGCGATGTGGAGGGTTGTCGAGGTTTTGGTAATGCCAAACGTTTCAACATGAATGTACACGCTCTGCGGGATTGTTGTCCCTATGCACCGGAGAACTGGCGCCAGTGGCGCTCCAAGACGGTGAAGCCACCGCGTGTGGCGGCCGAGCATATCAAGCGTGGACCCATTAAAAAATACAAAGTTAATATAAAAGCTGCAACCCCGCCAGAAACAGAGGTAAAGGTTTCGGATCCCACTCCGGTCGACCCATCTTTGGATGCTCGTATTCTCCGGCTAGCCAAGCCCGTTGTGGATGGCTATGGTCCACAGTTTGTGCGCAATTATAAACTGTGGAAGAAGAACAGCGACTTTAATATGGACCAGATTAAGAGCAATCCCTTGCACTGGACCAACTGGGATGTGTATGAGTATGTGGAGCGGGCTTTGAACTCCAAGGACATAGCCAAAACCATGTTCGAGGAAGACGTTGACGGTCGTGCTCTGCTCTTGATGAATCGCCATGATCTGGATAATCGTCTGAAACTCAAGTTGGGTCCGGCTGTGAAGCTGTTTTCGTTGATTATCAATCTGCGGTTTGCTGTCGTATGCAAGTTTGAGACCGTCCAGACTGGTCTCGGCCTATTTAAACCACAGAAAATTAAAAAGGAGGAAGAGCAGCCGCTAGAAAATGGATTTAAGTCCGAACCCCAAGCAAAGGCCTTGGAGAATGGTTGTGAAGGTGATGATGATGGTGATGATGAGGAGGAAGAGGACGACGGGGAGGAAGAGGAGGAGCAGGAGGAGAATGATACCGATTCAAGCGACGATTTCGATGAGGACGAAGTGGTTCTAGACAACGAGGACTTTCTCAGCGTCATGCCTAGCACTAGCCTGGTAAACGATAGTAATGTTAGCAACAGCAATAAAGATGACTCGGATGTGCCGATGACACCGCTGGAAGTACGCAGATCCATGGCTAAGGCATCTTAGTTCCTCACCACCTTCGTTAATTAATTTGTCAGTTTTTTTCTAATTGTATGTAGAGTTGGCAATCGTCCACAGATATCTTGGGTATTATCTTAACTTTAATTTTTAGTATTTATTCTGTAAGCTGATGTGAATCCTCCCCTAATTTCGTTTTGGTTCTCAGCACTTAGAACTCAATAAAGCAAGAATTGCATATACTGTTACACGTCTGCGTTTTCTGTCTCCTCGTCACTGTCACTCACTACCATTGTGCCATCCACCGCGAAGAGCACCTCGCCAAATAGCTGCGTTACTTCCACAAATTGCTGAAACTTTTCCATGTTATTATAGCGTAAATTGTTCGATATTTGATATTTCTTCAATGCCTTCAATAGCTCTGCATCGGGTATTATCTCCTTGCCCTTCAATATGGTAATCAGCGACTTTAGCTCCTCCACGCTGAGCTTAAGAAATGAGTTATCATTCAGCACTTGGGTGGCTATCGGTAGGATTTTCTGTAAAGAATTGAATAAAGTGATATGTAGAACAATACACTGAATATTATCTCAATGACAATGTTTTTGGAAGATCATTAAAGAACAAATAAACAAAAGATGTCCTAGGTGGCTTATCTGCGACACTCCCTTAATAACTTGCACAACTAGGTACCATACGATAGGTAAGAATGAATCCATTCCAATGAGATTGGGGAAAATAAAAGTATCATTAGTTAGGTGACCAGCATTCGGGAAACAATTTATCCTGAAGAACATGAACAAATTGCAGAGAAGCGCTGAAATATGCATAAGCTCCGAACAACACCCACGGAAGCACTCAACACCATATTTCATCTTCTACCTAATACCTGAAATGGGGGTAAATCGAGTCACTCTACTTTACTCAATAACCAAGTGCATATACCGTTAAATACAGACTATTGTGTACCTCAAACAAACGAATCTATCGTTCCGTCTCCCTGATCACTGCAGAGGTGGTAGCGATCCAGGAAGCTGCACTCACGGTAAACGAAGGAAACGTATTCATATGCTTCGGACAGTCAAGCAGTCCTTAAAGCAATTAACTCTTAATCAAATAATGCTAAAACACTCACTGAATGCCACCTATCTCTGAATGAGATTGGCCGACACTTCAGTAATCACCTTATTATGGGTGGCTGGATACCGGAACATATATGGAAAGGACACATCTGCGGACACACTGGTCAGACTAGGCACAGCCACCGAGCTCCTTTCAGAGGGGAGCTGAAACGCTGCGCCTCGCTATGGACCGGTGGAAAAACTTTTCCTCCTGTGCGGCAGCGAGACTTATCTGGCCAGCAAACGACACTGTGCCTGTATTATAAGCAGGCACGCAGCACGCCTAGCCGTACAACACTTTGATTTCCGTAAAAGTTGCAGATTTGAGGAAGAGGAGAAAACGGTACAGCACCTTCTATGTCATTGCCCCGCTTTAAGTAGGAGAAGACTTAGGTTTCTTGGTCAACCCCTCCTACTCAACCACTTAATTACATTCTGTCCACACAATGGTTCAGTACTGAAAACAACCCTAGGGTTTAACAGGGAAAATATGGCATCGAAACGTGCCCACGTGGTTTAAGTGGGAGAGCGAATTGTCGCACAAAAGTTGTTCAATAGGAAAGCTGATCTGAGACTAAGACATATTCTGGAAGAAAGCCAGAATAGTTATCTTCCACAAGAGTGGAAAACCAGCCTCCTGCCTTGATACCTACCGGCCGTCTATGTATTATTCGAAGAATGCTCAATGTACAATCTGTTCGAAAAGGCATACCCGATTTCCAGTTTGGTTTCCGTCTGAGCAATGGAACTCCCGAAGAATTTCAGCTAGTGGTCAACTACATCCTCGAAGGGTATGACGGAAAATAGTATATAGTGGCAGCTTACCTTGACATCCAGCAGGCCTGTGTGGCACGAAGGTCTGCTCCCGAATATCAAGAAACTCCATCCGCCCCAAATTGTACCTGCTAATCAAGAGCTTCCTGACGGACAGAACTTTTGAGGTGGCACAGGACGGAACGACATCCCAAACAAGAACCATTCGGGCTGGTGTACTCGCAGGGTAGCATATTGGGCCCAACGCTATACTCCCTATTCACTTACGATATGCCCAGAGCCTGTAGATAATCTTATGGCAACATTTGCTGAAGACACGGCCATACTTGCCCGTCTCTTCGGTCCTTCTAAGCAATTTACCCAAAGCAACGAGTGCCACATCGTCCGTGGAGCCCCCTAAGTCCTCTGCCGTGGCGTTTGCATGTCAAGACGAACCTACCATATCTGTATAAGACAATACAAATCTAATGATTGCCTGGAGATACTGCGGAACACCGAATTCACCTAAAGCGCTTAGGATTCGGTTTCAATCAGCGCTGTTAAACGCATTTTTCACGTCTAGTGTGACCACCAGGCTGTACTCCTTAGATCCTCGTTTCCAGCTGGAGCCCTTAATAACACTGCGTGTAATTGTGACCACCTTGCCAATCGCATCCGCTGTTGACTTCGCCTTTCTAAAGCCAAACTGATTTGGAGAGAGCCCACCTGCTCCACTAATTGCCTCGTCGAGTCTCTGACCTATAAGCTTCTCCATTACCTTACCGACCGTATCGAGAAGGCAGATAGGTCTATAGAACGCTGGATCGCTTGTAGCAAAAGTTTTTTTTTTTCATATGGTTGGAAAAATGCCTTCTCGCCGGAACTCATTGAAAACATCCACGAACTGTGCCGGATGCTGTGTCATGACTAGCTTTAGAGCACGGTTCGGAACACCATCCGGGCCGGGTGCTTTATTGGGCTAAAGATGAATGGCCGCCGTCAGTATTTTTTCTTCCGTGATCTCCTCTACTTTATTTGGGGTACTAACAACAGGGTACAAGGGGAAATCAAACAATCTTTTTTTAGCTCACACGGGTCGCTTGGTGTGGCCAGTTCACAGGTCTTTTAACGACTATTTTGTAGGCCTGCCCAAAAGGGTCTTTATCAGCAGAGTCGCACAACTGAAGAAACACTCCCGCTTACTCGCTCTGATCTCATCTTTTGACAGCAGTCTGGTACTTTGCCTGTCTCTATGAAAAACTTCGCCTACCTCTTGAACGCTGATATAGCCTTCTGGCGTGGAGGCACGCACGACGTGCATCGGCGATGCGCTCATTCCACCAGTATGTAGGTTTATGCCGTCAATAAGGCTTGCGCCTAGAAATGCTCCCGTCACAGGCCTTTTCTATTTGGCAGGCGATCTGCTCCGCCCTAACTTCTGCGGTTCCACTAAATGTGAAAGATACGAGAGCATTTGTGAACACTCGGGGGGTTGACTTGCGGCAAGGTGCTTGCACTTACTTCTGTGCCGAAAATGGTCCAAGAGGAGCAAGCCCCAAGATTAAACCCTGCAGTTTTCGGGCATTTTCCACATATTTAAACAAAAAGGTTTAATTTAGTTTTCTTTTTCTAGCATTTTTTTGCAAATCTAACTAATTTGTGGTTTCCAAAAGTCTGTCAAACACTGGTTCAAGGGCAGAGATGCTGCGGGAATATGCACTGCATGCTTAATTAAAGGTTTAAGTCCTGTAAAGGCATAATGGGTGCAGTCGACTAAGCTCACTAACAAATCCTATCTTCTTTTCCTAGGAAAATCACTTTAATAATGCCCCTCTTCCCCTGTTCTTACCTGCGCCACCAGATCCATCATGGCCGGAGTATTGTGCTGATTGGCCAGATGAAAGATCTGCAACACCACCTCCATGGGCCAATCCTGACTGGCCAATTTGCTGATGTAGCAATTGACAAAGTCGTACATCTTATACCTGGTGGCCAAATGGAGTAGTTCCCCGCACATGTCCAAGGTGATGGCATTGCATACCTCATAGGTGTAGATATACAGAAGTAAAGCTTCATACGCATTTGGCGAGGCATCGTCCACATTAATCACACAATTATTCTTCACAAATTCTGGCTCATTGATCAAGCGCTCAAACTCCTCGGAGGCGGAGACGAGCATGACCCTATGGCAGCGAAATTGTCGGCGACAGCGCTTCGTCTTGTCTGTGTACCACACATGGAGCTCACAATCACAAGTGGGCGGTTTGCTGGCATTCCGCAGAAGCTCGAGACGACGTAGTTTGCAGTTCATTTGAAATTTTGATTGTTTGTTTTTGACATGTAAAATTTTGGAATACAGAAATGACAGAATTGGGCGATAATGAACATCCAAAATCGAGGAGGGTATCACTGGCCCCTGAGCCGCAGGCAGTGCAAGGGGTGGAGCAGGAGCAGGATCCGGTTGAGGAGTCCTCCTGGAGTTCCAGCAAGTTACGCCGTCTGGCCTACTTCCGCGGTGGCATCAATGCCGATTGTGAGGTGCATGTGCAGAGCATCTGCGTCGATGCCGACTCCCAGAGTGGCAATGTGTGCTACAAAAAGTTTCCCTGTCATCGCATATTCCTGGCCACCGCCTCCGAAAAGCTGGAACAGGATGTGTATCATAATAAAAATTGGAATGGCGTACTACAGATCAATGGGGTCTCACCGGAGAGCGTGGAAATCTTTCTGGAGTTCATCTACACTTTCGAGGTAACCTCGCCGCATGTCCAGTTGCAGCTGATTGGCGACATTTTTATACTTTCCTGTGCCTACAATATGCCGGAGTTGATGGGACAGTTTAGCGAGCAGCTCAAGGACAGCGAATGGCCGCTGGAAGGCATATTTCCTACCTTCGATTTGGCCTTTCGTCACAACATAGTCGAACTGGAGGAAGCCTGTCTGGAAGTGAGTTCAATACAAGAATTCAGGGATTAATATCGGTTTTCAATTTATTCCGGTTTTCGGTTTCGATACGGTACGCGGCTTTCCAATGTGAAACATCCTTAATGTCGGTATGGAGGATTATAGTAGGAGTAAAATTTGATTTCAGCGTCACGCATCACGCTGACATGACAAATTTTGTGGTGCTGTTGCCCAGGTTTTAGGTTTTCGGTTTAGGTTTTAGGACTTGGGTTTAGGATTAGGTTGGGGTTCCGGTTTAAGTTTTAGGGTTTACGTTTAGGTTTCGGTTTCGGTATAGGTTTAGGTTTATCTACACCACACTCCCGAGGCAAATATCAATCATTAATCAATAGAAACAAAAAAATTACTATTCCATACATCATTTTCGTGATAATATACCTGAAAGTTGGCCAAATTACCTAAAATAGTGTTTTTTTAATACTGAAAATCGGTCAACCTTGGAGGGTAATCTGATTTTATTAAGGGTAGCATATTAGAAATCGTTGAACAATTTTCTATAGGATTTAATATTTGTAACCTCGTTTTTTTTGCGGGCACCACTGCGCACCGTTTCGATTTTGTTCCCGTTCTATCGTTTCCAATAATAAAGGTAAACAGTATTCGGTTCTCAAAAAGGTAACGGTTCCGGTACGTGATTTAAAACGGCTTGTTTCGCCTAACGGTTCCGGTATAAATTCCTGCAAAAATCAATAACAGCCCCTTGTCTATCAATATATTTATTACAGAAAATCCTGGATCAGGCCCAGGAGTTAGCGAAGGAGCCGAACTTAATGATGCTTCAAATTTACGCGCTTAACTATGTTGTGCAGTTTTGGCTGGCTACAGAGTCGCTGGAAGTCAACGAGCTACTACAAATACTGCAGGAATACCAGGCCATCAATGACATTACCTTCAGCAATACCCAGAAGTTTCCGCATTTCACCAAGATCATAAAATACTTTCCCAATGTGCTGCTTGATGCTGATGGACTCATAACAAAATATTAATAACAATTGCTATATATCACATGTAGGGGCTGCCAACTTGTTGCACTTTAATACCAAAAATAATCGAACTTGGTCTTACAAATCCAATTTTTGGTATTTTCTTAGCTGGTATTTTTCTGGTGTCGCGTCGTCTGGATGCGCCATTTTCTGGTTATCGATAAGCAAAACGAGTAGCAAGCCGAAAAATACAGTGGTGTACAGTACAATTAATGTGTACAATTCGGTAAAACTGCAAGTGATAAACGCGTATTGCATTTCTAGTGAAGCCTGTGCATGTTAGCGCAATGAAAGGCAGTTAATGGTTTAAGCACAGTAAGCTTTGGTTTCTCGTTGGCCCAGCACACTGTCGAGTCTGAAGCCAGATTTCCATATAAATACACATATATATATACACAAAAAAGAGGCGCAATAACCACTGTGCAGCAGCTGAAAAAGTAAATGAAATGATTTTGTGTTACGGGCAAGTGTGTACGGTGTGTATGTTGCGTGACTTGGTTGCCTCGTTTTATTTTTTCGTTCACTATACACCACAGTGCCAGGGTACAGTGTGTAGCCAGTGCAAATGTGTGTGTGTGTGTACACATTTTAGGCGGTAATGTGGTGTGAGGCCCTGGCTGGGCGACGATAACACGATAACACACACGGCCAAGAACTATCGATATCGGGACAAAGCCTACCAAGACTTTTGTTTATCTTTAGCTCTTTTTTTTCTATTCGCTCTTTCCGCAGTTCATGACCAAAACAAACCACATAAAAGAGCAGAAATAACTGAGTACTGAGAGTATAGCAGACAATGGAGGAAATATCTAGCTTAGAATCCTTTGGGGCTGACTCCAATGCAGCCAGACCAGAAACAGTTACGCCAAAGTTGGACGAGGAGCAGGTGGAGGCTCAGGATACGCCGGCTTCGCCGTCAGTCGAAGATGCTGGTCCTAGTGATGAACCAGTCCAAAGAGAAGACACCGTTGCGGCAGCAGCTGGTGAGGAAGAATTTGAGCAAATCTCGGAGGGCTCCTTGGACGTGGACGAGGCTCAGTCACAGGAGAAGATAGAGAAGTTAGCAGCAGCCACAGAGGAGACGGAGGAGGTTCAGGAACAGGAGGAAACACCCTTAGCCGAGGAGAGTATCGAGGAAGTAAATGAGGAAGTCTTAGAAGAGGTGGATGAGGAAGAGAATGCCAACTATTCGAAAACTAGCAATTTGGAGGCCAACGATGAGACGGATGGCCTGCAACAAACCGACGCTCTGGCTCAGGATGAAGCTGAGGAGGAGATTGGCACAGGTGACGATTTAGTTGATGCGGCTCCTGCCTCGAATGAGGCCATGGAAGTGGAAGAGGAAGCTGTGGAGGATATAATTGAGGAGGAGGAGGCGGCAAACGATGATGTAGAAATGCATTCCGTGGGCGAGACAGGAGATGCTGAAGCAGCTGATGCTGATGATGTGGGCAGGGATGAGGTGGATGTCAGCCTAGAGGAAAGAGAAGAAGATGATAATGCTCAGGCAGAAGAAGAACCACCTGAAGACACCGAGCAGCTGGAAGATGTGGCAGAAATTGAGGAAACCGAACAGCTGGAAGAAGCCGCAGAAGCTGAACATGGTGATGGTGGGTCTAAATGCAAAGTTTTTCATTATCCCAAAAATATATTTCCTCTCCAACCCACACAGACACCGTGGAAAATGTTCTGGAACCCGAAGAATCGGATGTTTGTCTCATTCCCGACGATCCCGAGACCGAAGCCACCGAGGCCGAAAAGGAGTTGGCCCGCGAAAATGCCGAAAAAGCAGCCGAAGAGGAGGAAGCAGAGGAGCAAGCCCAAAGCGCCAACAAATCGCCTGTGAATGAGGCGATCGAGTCAGGTGAAACTGAGGAGGTAACAGCTGCAGATAAGGAAACTGATGCGGCCGATGTAGCTGCCAGCGAATCCGTAGACATCACGGAAACACCCGACGGTAGGTGACCAGTGTCTAAGCCACTAATTACTCTCCATTGTATACTCTCTCTCTCTCTCTGATCTCTGCCCAATCTACAAAATCTTTCCATTTGGCCAGCAGATGCTCAAGCTGAAGCGGCGGTGGTTGTAGCGGCGGCGACTGAAACTGCTGCTGCTGAAGGTGAGCGGATTGGGCTCATTACTTTTTGGTTATCACAGTGCAACAATATCGAATTAATACAAATCAAAGGAAGATGCTTGGTAGCAAATCTCATTCAAAGATTTTAAACTTTGTTTTCGAAAGCACAAAAAGTTGATATACTCGATGATATTCGTACAACCTTCGTATTTGTTGGGTTAACATTTATCTGTAAGAGATGTCACTTCTGTTTATTTTTACCAGGGGGAAAAGGGTTATGGGTTGCTTGTAATTTCCCAGAATAGTTCATTTCGGTTTAAGTCCCCGCTAATAAGAAAGCCTAGATTTTTCATTGTCTAAAAAACTTGTCGCTAAGCAATAGATGGAAGCCGTGCGGATTAGCAGTAGGAAAGCAGTTGAAACAACCAGCACATTAGTGGGAAATGTCACAATACATTCCTGTCCATACATGAAATACCTGGGCGTGATGATAGACAGGCGGTTCACGTGTAGCGCGCACATGCGCTATTGAAGCAAAAAGGCCGCTACGGCAAGCGTGGCGATAGCTCGCCGGATAGCTAACACCCAATTGTTTCTTATACAGGGAATTGTCCGGTGCTGACCGGACTTTTTTTTTGTTTTATTATCGTTTGTATGAAGATAGAGAATTTGCTTTAATTTCATCATTGAACTCGGCTTTTGTGGATTTTCCGGTGGAGTTTCGATTTTACATTAGCATGCTGCTTGTGTTCTAGGCGGATGGCGACTCTCCCAGCGCACTCTCTGCTCAAACGAAAAAAAAATCTAAAAATAAAACAAGTCTTACAAGGTCAGGCGCTCTCTCAGCGCGCTCTCTGTTCAGCTTGCACGTTTTCAAAGTGCTGCGGTGATTTGATTATTCAGTTTCGAATTTATTCCATCCATGACCATTAAGACTTACATCCTTTGCTTCTCAATATTTATTTCTGGATTCGGCTATTGTCTTTGTCTTTAAAACATCGTGAGGCACTGCGACTTTGAGCGATGAATGAGCACTTCGGCTTTCGAAGTAGACAAAATTTAGTTTTAATTTCGCTAAGCAGTTGAGTCGAAATGAAAAATAAAAGAAATATTCTCCTCCACTGGGAGTCGAACCGACGAAATCAATAATGTTAGGCGGCAATCCTAACCACTCAACCAAAATCAACCTTATGGGAAATGTGTAGCTAAATGTCAGTATATGGAACCTCGTACAAGCAGCCAAGAGCAAAAATTAATAGCTGATATCAGCTCCCACAAACAGTAATTTTTTGTTTCACATGCTTCATCTATAATATCTATAAATCTTTGGTAATATCCAGTGGTTTACGATTGGAAAAAGCAATTACAGCGACTCCAGGGCGCTTTGTTGATGTACTGTTTGATATGCGTCGGGATACGTCTGTACTACGTCCTATGAATTTTTCTTTTTACACTATCGATAGTTTTTACGAGCATTTATTTAAGTTTCGCATCAATATCCCTCGTTAATAGTTTGCGGCTAGGCAGCTAAAGTTTGGGTTTTGCTGGGCCCGAGGTATAAGATAGAAGCAGGGATTCTGTACCTTCTAACTCAAAACATTGAGAGTTTGCCAAAAGCCGAAGAACAGACTTCATTGTTAAGCTCCGCCAATATTTTTCAATGAAACATTCTACTCAGGATATGGATCCGCTTAACTATTGGAAGGTTATTTTAGGAATATTATATGAATGGGTATTGAGTCCAATGATACACATGCTTTGGTTTCTCCAAAAAAATGCATAGATCTCTGACTTATTTTACTTCTTGTCTATAGTTTTCAAATCAATTTAAAGTCAGACTTTTGAGTAATTTGGATAAATATTGATTTTGGAAGGGATCTCAGACCTATTTAACGTTTGTAATTTAGAATTTTTTTGCCTTTTTTTTTTGTTACTAGATGAAATTTTTTAAAGTAAAGAACACTATCAATAAAATGTTTGATTGGTTAGTTATAAGTTAATTAAAAAAAGACCAAATTCTGACCAATTCTAGCGATAGTATCGAATCTTTTCTCTAAAACTATAGAGAATATCGAGTAGCGACACGATCGATAGTTTGCCAGCTCTACGCTGTACGAACGTTTATTCTTCTTCAAAACTCAATCAACCTTATCGTTGCACACAACTGCTTTTAAAGCGGACTAAGGAAATACTAGGCCCTTCCGTTAGATTTTTGTATTTCCAGCAAGGCTGCAAACCTCTGAAATGCTAAAGAATGTTCGGTCCGGGGGATCGAACCCATTGAAAAGTCTAAAGTTCGATTATTAACCTTAGATCTTGGTTTTAAGTTTGGTTCATGGTACAAAATTTTACATGTTTTTGTTGAGAAGGAAGCGTACAGTTTACGAAGCTATTACAAATCCTAATTGATCGCATTCATTCGATTTCTACCAAGCTTTCATGGTGTCCAACAATATTCTTACGTATTTTATGGCTCTTTTGACTGCTTTTCTGAGCCATTGACACTGATCCAAGTTGATTTTAGCTTCTTACGACTGCTAATTTGCGTTTCTAACACCTTACCCACCGTATCGATGGGCAGATGGATCGAGGACGATGGATTTGCTCATTGAAAATATACCAAATTCTGTTGAATGCAGTGTCATGGCTAGATCTAGGGATCGAATCATTCATTCATCAATCATTTCAGAATTTTCAAAATTGGTATCAATTCTAAACGCTTCCAATGCGAAACACCAGCAATTTAGTTGTTGCACAGTGTCTTTTTTTCGTGTACCTATGTATAACGACTACAACAACCACCAACTAATATGACTTGATCTTATCGCAGATGCCCAAGTGATTAACGATGATGATGCGGTGGGCGATGCTACAGGAGGAGGAGATGTACCCAGCACCCGAGCGCGATCAACAAGTGCCACAGGAACTACCGAAACAGCCGCCAGCATCAGCAAGACGATCATCAGCTGGATTGTGGGTCGATCGGAGAAATGTAGTCAATGTGGCATTGTGAAGAATTGCGGTTTCCGCTATAAGCGTATCGAGCCGGCCACTGATGCAGGAGCAGAGGATGGAGAGGAGCAGACAACAAGCATATGCGAATATATTTGTGACCAGGCCTGTTGTGATGCACTGCAGGGTGAGAAGCCGGGTAAATTCTTTGTGCGGCGCAAGAAATTCCTGGTGGAAGAGGTGGCCAACGAGCCGCGAGGCTCGGATGATGATGATAGCAATCAGGCTGAGGCTGACGGAGACGGTGAGGGCAATTTTCAGGTCTGTCTGCACTGCAAGGATGAAAAGAAGTGCAAATACTTTCTACGCCAGGAGTTGGATTCCTTCTATATATGCAATGACGATTGCTTTAACCTGCTAAGTGCCGAGGAGCCGGACAAGTACAAGCTGAAGAGGCATTCCATTCGGGTGCGTAACATAGGAGCCACCACTATACGACCGCAGAGCACGCAGAGCAAGCGAACCGAGAACAGTGTGGTGGCCAGGACCAATGTCGAGGCAGAGGCCGCTCGACTGGATCGCATAGAGAGTTTCAGGAGAAGGTGTGCCGACTGCAATGCGGAGGTGGTCATGAATGACAAGCAATTGACCTGGGAGACGATGGATTTCTGCAATGAGGTGTGCCTGGGCAGCTACCAGCGTACGATTGGCAACAATTGCGTGACCTGCAAGCAGGAGGTGAGCTCCATAGCCCTGGGCAAGTACTGCGTGCGCTTTGGCTTCGATGTGAGGCAGTTCTGTTGTGCCGGTTGCCTGAACACATTCAAGAAGGGTCTGAAAACGTGCTCGTGCTGCCAGAAGGATATCAGCAGCGGGCAGGAGGGCTTCCTGGCCCCGGTGGGCGACAAGGATCAGTTTAAGGACTTCTGTTCGCAGGCTTGCCTGCGACGCTACGATGGCATGTGCAATCCCAAGAAGAGAATGCGCTCCGACATGTGCGGTGTGTGCAACAACGAGAAGCCCGTGCGGGTGGAGATGCTGCTGGAGGACAAGGAACACTATTTCTGTTCCAATCCTTGCTTCTCGGCCTTTAAGTTTGTGAGCAATGTGAATGCCGATGCCTGTGCCATGTGCTGCAAGTACTTTGAGCGCAAGAGCTCCGATGCCCACACCATCTACAACGATGAGCAGCAATCGCCCAAGATGTTCTGCTCTCGGATCTGCATCAATGTCTACATCATTGTTAACCGGCATATTGTGTCCTGTCAGTGGTGCAAGGTGAAGAAATACAATTTCGATATGATCTATCAGAAGCAGGCGGATCAGGAGACACTCACCTGTTCCATCAATTGCCTAACCATGCATGGCGTTAGCTGCAACATCTCTGCCCGGGCCGTCACCAAGTGCGATAATTGCGAAAATTTCAATACCCCGCAATATCATCTGACAATGTCGGATTCATCTATGCGCAACTTTTGTACATATCAGTGTGTCATGCAGTTCCAGAATCAATTCGCCCGAGCACCGCTCACCCTGGATAGCGATGTGCCCAGCACAAGCAGCAGCAAGTCCCAACAGCAAACGCAGTCGTCCACAGCATCGACGCCCATAACGCGAAGTAGCAAAGCTCCGGCACCATTCCCCACGGGATTGCCCAAGCGAGTCAAGTTGAAGTTGTCCAAACAACCGGTGAGCTTATATTAAAACGAGAACTTAAGTTAAAGTCGGCCTTGCTCGACTTCGATTTACCCGTTACTCGGGGAAAGAAGTGTTCAATAGCCATTTCTTAGGTTAGTTAACAGAGCATTAACATTAATGTTAACATTATGTAAACAGACAGCGCTTGCTGATGTGTTGCTATTTCCATTTCGAGATTTTCAAAAGCAAATTCGCCCAGGCATCGTTTTTTATACCCTGTTCCCATTAAAAATGGAAAAAGGGGGATCATGAAGTTGTGCAAAAGTATGTAACAGGTAGAAGGAATCATTTGCGACCCTATAAAGTATATATATTCTTGATCAGCATTAACAGTCGAGTCGATTAATCCATTTCCGTCTGTCCGTCCGTCCGTCTGTCCGTATGAGCGCGTCGATCTCAGAGACTATAAGAGATAGAGCCACAAATTTTTGCATGTAGGTTCGTGTATACCAGATTAATTTTTCCCAATTTGACTTAAAACTTGGCTTTTAAGGAGTGAATGCGAAGTAATTTGTAATGCGATTTTCTAATTTTGAATAAACCGGCAGCAGGGATGGTCTGATCCGATTGACTTATAAACCAGATTTGAAGCTTAGTTTGCAAAATAATTTGGGATGAATTCTTTGATTTTTAAAAATCCTCCCACAGAAAGGTTAAAGTGCACGGGAACAATATTCTGGACCAATCTAAACGAATCTCAGTTTGTAAGCTCCTTTGGCCAAATACATAGATAATTTATTCCCATAGGATGATAAGGGAAGGAATTTATTATGTCAATGGGATCCAATTTTCATTGAAGGCGAATTCTAAACTCTATATAATAGAATTATATATTTGTAAATACAATTTTTAAGCTCAAAATGTTTCGTGATCAAGGGAAAGCCCTCCAAAAATTCTGGCCCTTCTCTCACCAAATAGATTCAACCCAAACATATCGACAGATTTTGTTTTTATAAGAATGTCGCAACCAATTTTTAAAAAAGATGTCGAAGTCGCGGTGGGTTCAGCTAGTTACATTAAAATCGTGTGTCGTGAATATTAGTGAACTCCCTTAATGTGGCCAGTGCCCATCTCTAGCTGTAGTTAAAGGAGATACTTATCGATAAGCATAAAACGATAATTATCGGTTCGATGGCGTTAGATCGCTATTATTACTTTGAAACTGTTTGTTTTTGTCGTGAAGTTCTTTGGTTTCCCACCATGAAAACTAGACTAGGTGTAAGTCTTAGTAAATATAAGATTCTTCTTACTAATTACATTCCTAACATTTCTGCAGGCTGTTAGCAAAAGCAATGCTGGCGTTGGGACCAACAAGAAATCAGTTGGCGGTACTGTGGTGCCGGTCATATCCACTGTGCAATCTCTGGCCAGCGGTGAGACCGAAGCTCGCATTGGTAATGTGACTGTTCGTCGCAAGCGAGGCCGCAAGCCAGACTCACCGCCACCACTGGTCATGTCTGTGGTGGCTCCACCGCCAGCGCCGCCTGCCCTGGGACGCGGACGACCGCGCAAGCATGTGGACTACAACATAGCGCACTCCCCCTCGCCGCCTGTACAAATCCCTACACTGGCACCCATTAGCAGACGAAGTACAACAACAACCACAACAACGGCCGTCGATCCACATCCAACACCACCACCACCTCCTCCGACCGTCATAACGGAGACAAAGATCGTGACGGTGCCACCGTATCCCAAGTCTGTGCGAAACGTCACCGTCAGCTGCAAACCAATGACCATTAATCAAGGCCAACAGTGCCAGCCGTCCGTGCGCGATAGCGCCACACAGACCGACAAGGACTACTCCAACAAAGTGCTGATTCCTGTGCCAGTGCCGATTTTCATCCCACAACCCATGTACATGTACTCGGCGCCGTTCCCGGTGCCCGTGCCCATTCCGCTGCCCATCCCGGTGCCCATCTTTATACCCACCACGCGCAACACTTCGCAGGGTATTTTAAAGGAGATTAAGAAGATTCAGGACAAGATGCCCGAGGATCCACTGGAGGCAGAGCTTCTGATGATGGCCGAAATGGTGGCCGAGGAGAAGCATGACTCTGACTCGGACTCTGATAACGAGATCAAGCCAGATCCGGGACTGGTTACGCTGCAGTATCAGAACAGTCTCGAGTCGGTTAGCCAGCAGCAGCAGCAGCAACAACACCAGCAGGTGGTCGATGTCAGTGCGACGTCCCATAATCCCTATGGCGATGATATGCTTCAAATTGCCCTCAAGATGGCCACCGGGGACTATGACAATCATCACCAGACGACAACAGTGGACTTGGAGTCCTCAATGGCAACCAATACGATTAGTAGTCAATCGCCCATGTCACATGATGCCATGGGACAGATGAGTGTGCATCATATGGATCAGCAGCAGCATCACATGCTGGAGACTACACAGAGGTAATTTCGAATCTTAAGATTCTTAACAAAGGAAACTTGATCTAATTCTATTGTTTATCCACAGATCACCGCGTGGACGCAAGCGAGGAGGCGGTGGCGGCGCCGTACTGGACTCGCCTGGACGCAACAGTCGTTCGCCGGTGAAGCGACAACGTGGCGGTGATCTCGATCACTCTGCTCTGCAGCAGCAATCACAGCAGGCCCAAGTGCCGCAGGAGAAGCCCGATGCCCAAATGTTCCTCAAGTACACGTTCGGTGTGAATGCCTGGAAGCAATGGGTGATGACCAAAAATGCGGACATGGAGAAGAGTTCAATGCGCCGAAGGCCTTTCAAGACGGAGCTGCTGCAAATGACAGCCGACGAACTGAACTATTCGCTTTGTTTGTTTGTCAAGGAGGTGCGCAAGCCAAATGGCACAGAATATGCGCCTGATACAATCTACTACCTGGTGTTGGGTGAGTCTGACCTAGGCCCAAGCAATGAGACCACCCTAATGATTCAATTATTCTCCTGCAGGAATTCAGCAATATCTTTATGTCAATGGACGCATTGATAATATATTCTATGATCCGTACTACGAACGTTTCACGGAATGCCTGGACGAGGTGGCCCGTAAATTTTCAGTGCTGTACAATGATTCGCGTAAGCACTAACAGTTATGATTTGATTGCAAACTCGTTTAACTTTTGTTTTTATGCACAGAATATATTGTTACCCGCGTGGAGGAGGAGCATCTTTGGGAATGTAAGCAATTGGGCGCCCATTCGCCACATGTGCTGCTCAGTACGCTAATGTTCTTCAATACCAAGCACTTCAATTTGACGGTGAGTGGAGATTATCATCACTTGATTGTTGGTTAGCTAACAAACCTCGCCTTTTTTCCAGACGGTTGAAGAGCACATGCAGTTGAGCTTCTCGCATATAATGAAACATTGGAAGCGCTCCTCACAGAATTCCAAAGTTCCCGGTACACGCAATGTACTCTTACGATTCTATCCACCGCAGGCGGGTCTGGGTAAGTTAAGCTTTGACTGAAATCTCAACCTATTAAGATTTGAATCATTCCGAAAACAGATGCAAATCCACGCAAAAAAAAGGTCTACGAACAACAGGAGAATGAGGAAAACCCCCTACGGTGTCCTGTGCGTCTCTACGAGTTTTATCTCTCCAAATGGTAAGCAATGGGAATTAAACCTAAGAGGGTTGCCTTTTATAATTCTAGACCTGGCTTACTTAAGAGGGACTAAAATTGAGCTGCCACCTTAGTTAAAGTTTCCAGGGATGCCAAACGATCGGAAAAAGAGTTTTTGAACCGCAGACACAGTTCAGTCACACTCAATTTGTTAAGTATTTATGGAAGGCCTCTTTCCGATTTTGCAGGAATTTTTTCCGAACTTTCGAAGGTAAGGCACTCCGAAAAATGCCGGAAACGAAGTTTATGTTCTCGGATCGGCCAAAATTCTGTCAAATCTCAACACGTAAAGCCCTTCGTTAAGTATAACGACCTAACAAGTTTACAAATCTTCGCGGAAATTTTATTTCTCGCACTATTGAAGCTTCGGCAAGATTAAAAAAAATGCCAAAACCTCATTTCTCTTTTTGGATCGCCCTTAATTCTGCCGAATCTCAACCCTTAAAGCCTGTACTTAGGGATAACGTCCCTAATTTGGCATAAATCTGTTTGGAAGGTTATGTTTTTCGGGACTTTCAGTCAGGTTGAATTCCTTGGAGAACATTTTGAAAATCATTAGAACCACTTAAAGTGATCAATTCCGAGTTCCTTCACTTTTAGTCTCAAAATATAAAAGGCAACCCACTAACTTAAACTAAATCTAAACTTACCTTTTGCATTTCCTCCTCTTCCCACACAGTCCTGAGAGCGTCAAGACACGAAATGATGTTTTCTATCTGCAACCGGAACGCTCTTGTGTACCCGACTCGCCCGTGTGGTACTCGACACAGGCACTCGGCCAGGATGCCCTGCAGCGGATGTTACATCGCGTCAAGATGGTCAAAGAAATCAACATAGCACTATTAACGACTTAATTTTTAGTTAGGCCAGATGAGCATCGATCTTTGAATATATTTGATATCCATATATCTGTGTATGTATATACATATATCCATATATATATGTATATATCTTTTAACTTGGTGCTTAGCACGAATTTGTTTGCGGGCAAGACCAAATTGAAGCACCTTGTCTGGAGAGAAGCGGAACGGGGTCCACTGCAGTTGTGCTATAAGTTAACAAATTGTTTTATATTTACACTTGATTTTGGATTACTCGGAGGAAGAAGGAGTCGTCTTCGTTTTGTATAAATTGTAAACTATTAGCGTTGCCCTTCATCTCAAATTCGCACTTTTAATCAACTATGTTACTGACACACCGACAAATATATAAATTTTCATTAGTTTTAGAGTTACACCGGATAACACACACACACACATCTTTAGTCATTAGATGTTAGATTGTAAGGAAGGAAGATGGATGGATTGTGGATACGCCTCCTCAACCGCCCCGGCCGAGAGCCTCTCGTTTTTAAGTACATGTGTATTTATGTATGTACATTGAAGTGACAAAATATCTATAATCCTTAACACTAACTAAGTAACTGTGCAGTGCAGCTTGCAACATAAACAATTAGCCGTGCTGACTGTTGAAAGTGTTTACTTCTATACCATAAAATGCTGCTACTGTGCTCCTTAAACACAAAAGTCGGTACATCTATCTAAATATAAATACATACATACATTAAAAAAGAGCCTGGAATATGGAATTATGTTTGGTTTATTGATTTTAGGTGAATTGTGGGGGTACTAGATAGTTTCTTTTTCAGATTGACAGTCTGAAACTATAAGATAGGCAATAACCCTCCTCTACAAAGACTATCGACAGTCGTTGATCGAGGAATTCTTTTTGATCCCAAATAGAGCTTCAATCCCTATATCTTCTACGTTACTACGTTTATGCTATGCTCATTTTGCAAAATCATTTCATGAAATGGGTCCGAGAGTGCGAGCATAAGCAGATGATTGGCACGCTCCTCGTACCGTCTCGGAATTCAATAAGGAAGTTGAGATTCTTAACTCATACCTCCCTTGCTGACACCAACCTTTCTCTCTCCCTTGTAAATTGCTGGAAAAAAGATATCAACAACGTCCATGAGGATAGAGGCGAAATACCCACTTTTAATTACCCAAAGGAGTGATGTCTGATAGCCCATAGTGCATTTGAGAAACATTCGGACAGCATGCAAAGTTCGAGAGAGGAACAGAACACTCAAGGCCATCACCAGATTCATGAGAGTTCCTTATGGTTCTTAGTTCCAGGTAAACGGACTTATGGAAGACCGCCTTACCGTTTATTAGCTTCTTAAGCTCCATTTACACGACCTGAACGCTCAGATGAGTTTTCGCCTGAGTAAATGTCAGCTCGTGTAAACAGGAGTTTGAGTAGGCACCTGATTTACTCAGCTGAGTAAAAGGCGAAATAGAACCGGTTCTAATTGACCTGACCAGTCAGCTGATCGTCATAGGGTTGCCTGATTGAAGTGTGCGAGCGTTGCTACTTCCTGGCTTTCGATATACATTTGTTATCGATTTTTGGCTATCGGTTTGGTTTTTTGTTTATGTTAAATCACGGCTTTATGAAATAAAACACTAAAATTGCAAGCAGCAGTATTATTAAAACCGTCAGAACAGATTAAAATGACCCAACCTAATGAGATGGTAAGTGTGTATGATTTGTATAACTATTTATTTTGATATAATTGTTGCACTACTTTTCTAGAAATCTGCAAGAGCAGATCGTACAGGATTGCCACTTTGAAAAAGTTTGCTGCTCAATTTGAGGGCAAATCACTTGTGAATATAAAAACCAAAATAGGCAATCAGCGCGGCTAATTCACAAATGAACTAGATAATTTTCATGAACCAATGGTTCTCTAACTGACTCAGTTTACCTGACAAAAGCTCAGCTGAGCGATCAGGTCGTGTAAATGGAGCTTTAGGAATTCTGTTTGCCTGGTATGCCGATTGGCGAGCTATGGAATCATTGCAAGTCTCAGGTTAAATTGTTGTGTCCCCAATAGCAGGCAATGTAATTTAAGGTACAATCTGCAGAGTTCTGTTCGCCTGGTATAGAAGCTGATCGGCTGCTTCACAATTTCAAGTTGCAAGTTAAATTCGTGGATCCCCTAAAAGCAGGCAGTAAAAAACTCAGTGATCAGTTACTAACTTGCTTGTTTGCCTAGGAGTTCACCTTAACTCCTCTTGGTATTTAAATGCTCTCACATATTTCCGCCCTTGGAAACAATCATCTTCTGGAATGGCCAGCCAAATGGGGTAATATCTTTCCTTGGTTTCAATTATTTGGTATATAGCTGGTAACTCTCTCAAATAGTTCAATTTATTGACAAAAAATATGCGGCACTAAAAAATTTAAATACATTAAAATAATAGCGATATTCAATTGGAACGCTACTCCATTTGTGTGTGTGTGTTTTTTGTTGAAGCTCAGTTGAAACTGATAATAAGATACAATGCCAGAATTTCTTATTCCTGCTGCTGCTTGATATCCATTTGGTCATGTTTAGGGTCGGGAATTAGATTTCGAGTTGAAGGCGCATTTGATGAGGCTTTTCTGTTTAGATGTCTTTTATGTTTTGTTGTTGTTGTATGTTCACACTGCTCCGACTATTGTTGTTATTGTTGCCTACCACTCGGCATCGCCATTTGATTTTTGGAATACATAATCCTTGCCACGCATATTCATAATGCCATCCTTGAGATAGAACTTCCATTTGTTACGCGAGCGAGTGATCTGTGAAGCAAAAGGAAATAAGTAGATGATTAGTTCCGAACAGGAAATTTCAACAGAGCAATTCAGTGAAGGCAGCAGTATTTTAATATAGGACGATGGTTTAAGAAGTAAAGCTATGTACTCAGACAAGCTGAATCGATTTAGCCATTCCAAATCGAAATTTCTGACTATTCACCTCACCTTATCATATTGACAAACAATCACGTTATCTGTGTCAAACATTTCGGCTGAATCCTCATCGGTTACATCGTCCTCACTATTGAGTGGCTCCTCTTCGGCGGCATCCTCGTGCTCCACATCCTCATCATCATCCTTGTCCAGATCATCATCATCATCGTTATCAATGTTATCATCGCTCTCCTCGCTTTCATCCTCATCGGATGAGTCCAAAGCACCATCCAGTTGCTTGGCTGCTGCCAGGCTTTCTAGAACGGAAAAACCAAGGTTAAGTAGAATTTTTTTTAATGGATTTCAACTGTTTGTCTTGGCTTACTCTGATGATTGGCATTGCTGAGAGCGGCATTGACATGCTGCTGCAGCACCGACGAAGCCAGTGTCGTGGGCAATGACATGATGGATGATATTAAATGGGCCGTTAGGATTTGGGTCAGCTGATTCTCTTGCAGCGCCGATGCCGGCACTTGTATGGTGAGAACACGAGATTCCGAAGTGGCCGAGCCCGGGGGCGAAGGCAATGTAATCTGCACAAGGGATTCAATGATTAATTTGAAGCAGTCCTAAGCAGCACCCACTTACATTCACGGGCATAATGCGATTGGGATCGAGCGAGGCAACAATCGGTATGGGAGTTTGTCCACCCCCACTAGCCGCTGCCTGCTGTTGCTGCTGCTTTTGCAGCAAGGCGGCTCCCGCCGTAGTGGGATGCAAAGGTGGCGGATTCTGTGATGTGACCTCCTGTTTGATGGCAGTCAAACCATTCTTTAAACCGCTGCCAGCGGCCAATAAGCCGGGTGACTTGCCTAGTAGCTTGTTGTCCTGGTTGGCTGCTGTTGAGCTGCTGCTGCTGTTGTTATTCTGTTGTTGTGAAGAGGCTGCAGCGGCGGCAGCTTTTTTGGCTTTGGCATTGGCAGCCTAAAACGGGAGGACGGGTAAAGTGATTAGTCAGACCTGGCTTAAAGATAATCCCGGATTAAAGCCCATTACCTTGGTGCTCTGGAGTTGAGGCATGGTTGATGGAACATTTGTGTGTGTGTGTGTGTGTGTGGGTTGTGTGAGTGAGTGTGTAAGATGAAAAGCAGCAAGTTCGTTGTTGGGAACATGATGAGCAGCATTGTTGTTGGTTGACGTTGGCATTTAGAAAAGAAAAGCAACAAATATCTTAGTGCGTGAATTCATACGAGTTACAAACACACACACACACACACACACACACAATGAATGGAGACATTTGGCAACGATCACACACCTTACTTACCTTTGGATTGTTGGCTACAATTGGCGGTGGATGCGGCCCACCTTCGCCCGGCTCTGGGTTCAATTCAACCGCCTTACTTGCCAGCAGTTTATTACGCCAAATCTGTTTCATCTCCTGCAGCACCTGCTCATCCACACCCTCATCCAGAAATGCATCGCGCACATTTGAAATGACATCCTCAATTACGGCATGGTAGACCTTCAGCTGCAAAAATCAAACGCAAAATTGGAGCATGTGACTAAATAAGTCAAATAAATGGATAGTTAACCAGTTTTTGGTATAAATAAAAATATTCTTTGATATAGATTCCCTGCTGGCCCAGGAAACTAAAATGACACCCAGAGCACAACTAGTCACGTCAGTAGGAAAGAAAGATTAGAAGGGAGCGATCCATCTAATATCACCCATCTGCTCTCAGAATTGACTTTTATAACGAAACAATCAGGTCAGTTCCCGTATCAGAATTCGATTGATCGGAATTGCGAAGAGTTGCGATTTCCAAGAAACGATTGAAGAATTTGGTTGAACCAATTGGGCATCAAAAATATCAAATGAAAACCAATGGAAATTTGAAATTAAAAGCCAAATATCATAGTCTGTTTTTGAAAGCGGGAGCAATTAAAAATTCCGATTCCTCATGATTTGATCGGAATCAGGGGAACACCCCTGGCAAATTCTTCATCTTTGGCTCAAATTGTATATAGCAATCTGTCATATTGTCTGGATATTGCTTAAATAACCTGGCTGTCGGATTGCTGGAGCTTCTTATTAGAATCCCGAGCAGCGGTTCCAGAATAAGCAGTTGGTAAACCTCAATATGGAGCTGAGCTCACTGATAATGCAGCTGAACTCTTCGTGCATAACATTCACAGATCTTCCGAAGTTGCCCTCAGGCACTTTTAAAACCTGAGGTTGTTAACCCTGTGAGCCGAAATAGAGCGCTGCGTCGGAAATGGATGGGATACCGCAAACCCCTTGATGAAGGTGACTATCGTTGAGCCACAGACTCACTTAGAAAGCTCCTCGATGTTACTAAAGCTGAATATCTAGACGAAAACTTCACAACATTGACCCAACGCAGGACCGAGGCATCTACCTCTAGAAACCATATCAAGAGGCAGCCCCTACAGAGGTTTTTGATCTAGTGAGGCGATGGTTTTTGGGCTAGGTCTGTTCTGAGGATAGTAGAAGAATTTACTAGTAGGAGTTTGCTCCATTTGCCGGAGGATTTTGCCTCCACTCAAGCTGGTCTCTTAACTGATACTGGCAAAACAATCAAGGCACTTTTGTACGTGAAAGAACTGTTTCTGCACTGTTCAATTCCACTACTTCCCTTCCTCATGGAAGTGTGCGGTAATCGTGATGGTCGAGCATCCTATGAAGCTAGACTCCTACCGACCAATTAGTCTGCTAACAACTTTCCACAATATACTTCAAAGAATATTAATGTTGTGATTTATTTCGGTTGAATATACCCTACAACACCACCAGTTCGACTATCGTATCACATTCTGAAAAAATTAGAGAACCGCCTATACTGCTATGCCGTTTTCCTCGATGTTCGGCAGGCGATTGATCGTGTTTGAACTGCTTTTTAAGCAGAACAATATTTACTGCTTCGGTCCTGGGCTAAGAGGCGAGCGATCATACTCCGATCTGTCGATACACCGGCTCAGAATGCGACTTAGCCTACGTCAATCTTCCATCCCTTGGATCCATAGAAGGCGTCCCCCTCGTCATCAACTAAGCATGAGTGTTCTATTCTACTATTAATGGTTACATGCTGCTGGTGCCCCAGACTGCAGCACTATCAAAGAGGTACTTCCGCGCAGGAAGAGACCCCAAGATTTGTCCTCGTTTCCCAACCGTGACAAGTGACAAGACGATGGTCTCGAGCAGCAAGATTTTGAGTTACATGACAAAAGGGTCGGGCTATAACTTGCTTGCTACCTGACAAACTGCCTGTGGCACGAAGGATAATATCCTTAGGGGAATAAAGAGAGCCTTATCCTTATTAAAGGATCAAATATATGTACTTGTCATAAGATTATTAAAGTAATATTAATTTTCAGGAAAGATGGAAGGACAAGCCATAGAACCTTTCCTATGTGAGAACATGGAGAAATCGAGGCTGAGAAAAGAATGGGAAAAATGACTCGATCATTTCGTATATACTATATATTGATGCTCTTCGTTAAAGAAACAAATTATTTCATCTAGGCGGTGCCCAACTACAGGAGGTGGCATACTCAATACCCGGAGCGTTGGATGAATACAAAGTTATGAAGGAAACGTTGTGCAGAAGACATTAGAGAGACAAAGAAATAGAGGAGCAAATTACTACATCTAGGCGGCATGCAACACCAAGCAGTTCCGTTATCATTGCCTGAGCCATTGGAGGAGTATGGCGATAAATTGGGGACAATACTCCGTTTTTGTAAAGACTAAGGGGATAGACGGATTCGACTTTTTCATTACAGCCCCTTTACACCGTCATCTTGCGCAAAAAAACAGGACACACAAACATTGTCACTGTTGCAATAGAATCCTATCCGACCCACAATGTCCTAGGAGGAAGATAGACTCAACGAAGCAGAGACTACCGCGACACAGCTCAGATTCGAGAAATGCAAGCTGCTAAACAGCTAACTCACCCGCATCAACCCCTCTTCGAGTGCCTCCTCCTAACCCCATTGTTCTCACACACTTAGACCTTTCGACCCACCCAGTAGAGACAGCAACCTTCCTCGCCCTGGTACCACACTAGCTTCTACATACATCTCTTTAATAATTGGTCCTCTACTTCTCTTTTCTTTCTTTTTTTCTTCCTCTACGAACAATCTTTCTAGCTGCTACAGCAACAGCATCAACAAAAAAAATCAACCATGTATTTCTTTTTGCAGTCGTCTTCGACGCCCCGATACGTAATAGAATTGTTGTTGTTTACGCTTCGAATTCGGCAATTGTGCTTGTCATCTGCCTAGCTTGTGTGAGATGACAAGGCAATTTTTAATGCGTCTACGTGGCGCCAGCTGCCATAAAATAACTCTTGGGAGCAATGGGAGCAAAAAGAGCAAGGGTGTGCCCGTCGCTGCTTTAGAAAATCGGTACAGGATCTACAGTAACCTGTGTGGGCCACTTTTCGCTGGCACCGAGCCAAAAACTGTGCTTTTAGGGAAGCCGCCTATTTTAATGACCCACTTAGAGCCCACTCGGAGCTTTAGCTAACAATTTGAAATGCATCCCATATTTAATAGCAAAAAGGTATCAAATATTCATTTGGCACCCTCCTCCCCCGGCATTCCAACCGGTGTCTTGGTGAGTACATTCAACTGCACATGCAAATGAACTTGTGTATGTATGTATGTATGCCGCGGCTGCTATTTTTGATTGCCTCACCACAGAGTCGGTTTTAATTTAAAATACGCAATACGCAAGTAAAAGCTATTATCTACAGCGATAAGGGACCTACTTTTGATAATTCCTTTAGAGTTCAGAGTGAAACATATTTGCGGATAAGAACATATGGACAAATGCAAATCCAAACCATATGCTTCTCAGTCGGTGGCCAAAAATGAAAAACAACAACAACACAACTGCAAGACAACTGACACCAAAAACAACGCTGTAACAGGCAGACAACACGCAGACATACACACTCACATACACAGACACACTGTCGCCGCAGTCTATGCTCATGCTCAGGAGAAACTTTCACTTTCTGTAAGGCAGTGGAGGATGGGGGGTAGCAGAAGGCGACACTTCTCCTCGCCGTTTTACCCTACACATTTTGACAATGGAATGTACTACGCAAAAGAGAAATGTTGTTTTTATTGTAATTGTAGTCATTTTTCTTCTCATTGCAATTGCACGGCCCTGTCAGCAGCATTTTGCATCGAACTTACCACTGACGTCTGGCATAATGCCATTTGCACTTTCTTCTCCGCCAGTTTGAAGCCTTTTGTCTATTAACTGCGTTAAGTCTAAGTATGTAATTGACGTTCTTGATGTACAACAAATTAAAGAAAATTGTTAAGAATGTTGGTGTCAAGACTGTGACTACTAACTTGCGACTTGGTGTGACCGAATTTGGCAAGCTAAGAATTACTAAAATGGTATGACCGCATTTCGAAAATGAAAACTGAGCAGTAGAGTAGTAGGGGTATTCAAGCTAGTGTTGGAAAATGTAGCAGAAGGGCATATTTTACAACAATTTTTTTTTTGACGATTTGCCTGAATAATACCTCAGCTTCGTATGAGAACCTAGATTGGCTACTTCTCTTGTATGTTTGTGCTTCTCAGAATAACTATTACTCTTGTCTGATAGCCCATATGAAAAAGTCATATGAGAAACTCAAGAGTGTCAGCAGCAAAAATACAACAAAAAATATCGATAAGCGACATTTAATTCCACCCATATGATTGTGCATTGTCCAAGACTTTTACTTTCTACGTATTATCCATGCCTGCATATATGTACCTTCAGACAAACTTTTTATCCTAAATTGTGTGATGCGGTGTTAAAATCATTGAAAATTTCAAATCAAGAATAATATAATTTTGCTAAAAGGACGTTAAATTAATGTCCCTGAAAACACTCAACTACATGCAAAATCCTATTAAAATATAATTCATTTTGCTATTCCTGAAAGTGATTTAGATTTGATTTTGATTCGTCTATGAGCTGTTAACAGCTGAATAAGTCAGGAATACTAATTGATATCAAATAGTCAACTTTAAGGCTGATTTAGACTTGGTTTTAATTTGATTTCGTTTTGGTGTGACCGTTCTTTCATGGAGCGTTTGGTGTTTGCTTGAACTTTGTTGTGTTGAAATCAAGGAGAACGTTGCAAGTTTTTGCATTTCAAGTTTAAATAATTAAATAATTACTTATTTAATGCATTTTAGAATGCTTATGAACATCTTTGAAGTAGAAGAAAGGCCAGTAGCCTAAAGTGGACGGAGTCAAAATAGCTCCAGTTTTAAGAGCTTGTGCTTGATTGAGTCAAAGATATTCTGGATTCCACAAATGCACAGCTCTCCTAGAATGTTGTACGTCACAAATTCTTCCACAAATTCATCGTGCCTCTTCCACTTGAGATCTGCCAAATTGCTAATCCGTAAACAAAATTATAATTACTTAAATTAACCTTTGTAAAATGGTGTACATACTTGAACTACATAATCTGTCAAGAAAATATTATTAAAGAAGCTTAGAAGAATAGTTTTCACACTTTTTAACCATGTTTTGCTTTCGCGCCAATGGTAAATCAGCAGTCTGGTCAAACTGCCTGTTGGTCACAAAATCTAAATCAAATCAGTGCGCAAAAAGGGTCGCTCCGTCAACTGATTTAGATTTCGTGAAAGGAAAGCTCTTAACTTTTCAGCCTTGCCTCACCTTGTTATAAAGTAGTTCATGGATTTCAGTGCAGAGGATTTGAAGCAGTATTAACAGCGTGCTGTTAAAAGCGCATGTAAATTGCATTTGTTTTCTTTATTTGATGTTGGCTTACATTTGGGCAATCCCAGCTTTAACAGTTGTAGTGCAACAGGTTATCCTCCCTGAACATATTGTATGAATCAGCAGTGGAAGTGTAATTAAAAAAAAATGAGCACTGCAGGCACAGCAGAGGCCCAATCCCTGGCTCAAGCACAAATCCCCGGCCAGGCTCAGGTATCACAATCCAAGCATTTGGATGATTCTCTGCTCATCCGCCTGTTGCCTGTATCGGTGCGTCAGCAGTTGTGCGATCATTTGGACTCACTGGGTGTCTGGGAGCAAATGGCCAAATTCGTCAAGCTCTATCCTGTCCAAGTGGATCACATACGGCTGCAGCAGCTGCGCGGACGTTCGCCGTCCAACGAGTTTCTCAACATTTGGGGTGGTCAGTACAACCACACTGTGCAGAGCCTATTTGCGCTCTTCAAGAAGTAAGTGTCCATGCCATGCCGATTTAATGCCATCCTCAAGCCAAACATCTCTTCCAGAATGAAGCTACACCATGCCATGCGCCTGATCAAGGACTATGTCAACGAGAATCTACACAAATACATTCCGCGCAGCGTCCCCACCATCAGCGAGTTGCGAGCCCCTCCCAGTACCACTAATTCCAAAATCAATAATGGTCCACCTTTTGCCTCCTCATCGGGTGTTAGTAACTCCAACAACAACACCAACACCGACATCAGCACCGAGCAGAGCGTCAGTCTGGAATCTCTCAGTAACATACACCTCAGCACCGTGCAGCGTGCAGCCGAATCCCTACTGCAAATCGATTATGCGGAGCTAGTGGCTGCCACCCGCAATTGGTCGCTGGAAAATCGTCTCGGCCATGGCGGCTTTGGTGAGGTCTACAAGGGCGATTGGAAGCAACTGGATGTGGCCATTAAAATGATGAACTATCGCAGTCCCAATATCGATAAGAATAAGGTGGAACTGCAGCAGAGCTACAATGAGCTCAAGTACTTGAACACCATACGACATGACAACATACTGGCTCTCTATGGCTACAGCATAAACGGCGTTCAGCCCTGTTTGGTTTATCAGCTCATGAAGGGCGGTTCCCTGGAGAATAGGCTGAGAGCGCACAAATCCAAGACGCCCATGGAACCATTGACCTGGCAGCAGCGTCTCAGCATATGCCTGGGCACGGCCAAGTAAGAAATGGGGGTGGTGAGGGGGCTTTAAACCAAACAACTGCTCAGTAAATGCCTGTTCTCAGATAACATAAATTTTATTTTCGTCACAATGCTTCGTATGAATAAGACAGTTGTTCAAAAGCTTTAAGCTTTGACAACTGTGCAATGGTGTTCTCTTCATATGAAGTACTGTGACTGTAAGGCACTTTTTTCTCCGTTACAAGTAGGTAGGTATACCTCATTCAAATTTCTATCGGACACCTTGATTTATGGTTTTCCGCAACTTCAAAAGTCAAAAACAGATTCAAAGAAATTTCCGAACGGAAAGAACGGGCTTCGTGGGTTAAGATTCGATGGAATTAAGGGCGATCCTTGCACAGAAAGAAGTTTTTGACATCATTTCGGATTTTCCGAAACTTCAAAAGTCGGAAATTTGATTTTCCGAGCAGATTTAAGGGTAAGTCGGGCGACCCAAGAACAAAAACGAGTTTTAAAACTATTTGCGGACTGCCTTACCTTCGAAAGTTGTGCAAAAAATACCTTTCTTAAGAATTTTAGATCCTGGAACAGAAATAAGTTTTCGGCATTTCTTTTTTCTATATTTGCTGAAAGTTTCAATAAGATCGGATAAAAAACTGCAAAGTTATCCAAAACTAAGCTCTTTATTGCCTTTCTTTTGCAGGGGCATATTCTTTCTCCACACGGCCCGTAGCACTCCGCTCATACATGGCGACATCAAGCCCGCTAATATACTGCTTGATCAATGCAATCAACCAAAGATCGGAGACTTTGGACTGGCTCGCGAGGGACCCAAAACCATCACTGCCATGATGCAGGTGAAACAGGTATTTGGCACTCGGGTCTATTTGCCGCCGGAATTTCTGCACTCCAAGCAGCTTAGCACTGGCGTGGATATCTATAGCTTTGGCATAGTGCTGCTAGAGGTATTCACCGGACGTCTGGTAACAGACCGGGGACCACAAAACGACCAGAAGGATTTGCTGAAGCATGTGAAACAGAATTGGTACCAAGCTCCGCAACAGCGTGTGGATTTACTGGATAAGCATTTAATGTTGCCGCAGGACGAAGAGCTGGAGAAGTGTATGTGTGCCATAGAGACGGGTCTGAAATGTACTGCACTGGATCCGCAGGAGAGACCAACCATGAATGAGGTGGTGAATCGGTTTAAGTCATTCCGCGGTGATTTTTGAATTCTGTTTGTTTGTTTAGTTTTGTACCCTGTTTGTTGTTATTGTCTGTGCTTCATATCGTTTCGTCTAGACTCTAACGTCATTTCGACCGAAAGTCACCATTTTTTCCGTCACACTCCACAAAATAAAACAGTTTCCATTTTACTTGTGAACATTTCCGGTTTCGCTCCAATTATTTATTCCTGGTTTCGCTTAACATTTACAGTTTTATCTTAAGATAGCGTTTTTTTTTAGTCTTTTGAACAATGAATTTGAAAAATTCCAAGTTTTACAAACGAATCCAAGAGCTGCGACACTTCTCCAAGGAGAAAATACGTAAGGATCGGGAGCAGCGTACGCGGGTAACGCGCATCATAGACATGGCTCTTAGCGAACAGCGTCAGAGTCCTGTTTCCGATATGGAATGGTCCAGTTCTCCGGCCATTAGAACGCCCCAGCGACGGGGTAAGAAGGCCAAGGGCAAAAAGAAGCTCGTCGAGGGAGTCATACCAGAGTGCTCCAGTCCCTTGAAATTAAACAATTCGGATACGGAGGCCAAGCTGCAGGGGTTTATACAGTTGAACAATAAATGTTATCGGGTGGCTTGCCCACGGCGTGTGGAAGCGGCCACTTCCCAGGACAATGGACCCTCTATTAGGTAATTTGGGTGACGCAAAAAGTATCTTATCTTATTCAATGATTTCAACAGCGATACAAAAAGCACCATTTGCGTTTCAAACTCACGTTATGCCATGATTGGACGCATTTCCAAGACGCTGGGCTATAAGCTGGTAAAGGAATCCAAACTATGGAATATTTTGTGGTCCGACTCGTTTCCCGGCGTGGAGCTGTTCAAGAACATGAAACGCTTTCAGCAGATCAATCATTTCCCCGGCATGATTGAGATTTGTCGCAAGGATTTGCTGTCTCGGAATCTAAATCGCATGCTTAAGCTGTACCCACATGACTACAAGATCTTTCCCAAGACCTGGATGCTTCCGGCGGAGTAAGTGGAGTTTGCAATCGTTTGCATTTATGCATTATCTAGTGGAAATTTAACTAAATTTTATTTTTAATGCTTTATAATTTCGCGAAGGGCAATGAATCAACCATAAGGGTTCTTTAAAAACCTTCTTCAGGTTTTGTAGAGGTTCGCAGCCTCGAAAAATAGTAATTCGAAAGAAAGACCATCAATATTTTCCCAGCCATATACATACATTCCATAGATCTGCAAGAGTGCCTGTTCTCATGTCTCCAGTATACTCGTTGTAAAAGCGTATTGGGTATGATTCGACACTAAAAATATCCAGTTAGCTATTATACTCACTCATCTCGTAGTAGTATTTCTGTGACTGGTTGTGTGTGCGTGAACTGGAGTCACATTTGTGAGTGTTTCTGCGACCACATATATGCCCACATGTATGCAAAAGACTGCGAGCGTTTTCAACACTCTGGTGCAAAAATGTCAATTACTTACTAGTAGCCAGCAAGCAAAGTTCGGAGCGCTCAGTGTTATTTATCTGAAATGAGCCGAGCTTAAGAGCGTTTTTGGAGTAAACACACAAATTTGAGGGTTTTCGGAGCACATTCAGTGCTCTCTAAGCAGGGGTTGAAGTAGGCAGGTAATCTAGGGTTACCACCTCGGTTGCGTCTCTCACCCGGCCAGTTATCAATGTCTAGTGGTGTGGGGAGGGGAGGGGGAGTACGGGTATCCGTGGAAAGTGGGAAATTTGAAAATGTCGAATGTCATACTTGATGTACTTTTACATTTTTTTCCACATGCATTTTTCATTCTTCATTGCTTTTCGAAGAAGTGGCTCCTGTTCCGGTCGAATCAAAAAAAGAGCAAATTCTTCGCAACTCATATGGATATTTAATTTCTTCAGAAGCTCTGCTTTTACGTGTTCGACTGTCATTCGATTCCTCAAATCGGTCCAAACCTTCATCAATGGAAAAAACTTTTTCTACGTAGGCATTGCTGATGGGGATCGATAAAACTTTTCCAACAATTAAGAAAGTATTTCGTTTACTATTTCGTCTTCAAGGTTTAATACTGAAAAGTGTTGAAATGGAGATTTTTCCAAATCGTACCACATTCCCAAATTTTCAAGAGCTCGACGGTAAACTAATAAGCCTCTCTCAAATTTCGATCGTTGAAGCTGTGTCAAATGAGGTAGACTATTGTTGACTTTAGATCAGAGGCAGGCAAAAATACATTCACATTTTTGCATTGGTGTGTGTGAAAGCAGCGCAAAAATTGCTGTTAATTTCAGTAGCAACGACTGCGTCGCGAACCAGCAAATCATGCAATGCAGCTGCGCTTGTACAGCTTATACTGTGTGTGTGGGAGCAGCACTGCTTTCAGATTTTTCGTATGCACACGAGATAGGAATATACCTGCCCCTGCTTTAGATGACAAAAGCTAAGAGATTTGAGACCGACTGCTAAAGGCAAAGTATATTTAATGCGTACGGTTTTCCTACCTTGCTAGCCCCATTACAAAACAAGTAAGAAAGTCGATTAATCCCGATTATAATATACTCTGTACCAACGAAAGTGTATGTTCAGTGCGAATTTAGATGGTGCAGTAACAGCTGAAAGCAGCGCTGCTTATACACTACACCAGCGAAGTTTCATTTGCTCGACTATTCTTCTCTTTTTCAGCTATGGCGATGCCATGAACTATGCTCTGAATCACAAGCGTACCTTTATTTTAAAGCCAGATTCGGGTGCTCAAGGACGTGGAATTTGGTTGACCAATGATCTCAAGACAATTGGACCCAACGAGCGTCTGATCTGTCAGACCTATGTGCATCGTGTAGGTTATGTAATATAGTGCGGTGCTGTGTAGATCTTAAGCCTCCATTTCCTTTCCAGCCCCTACTCATTGATGGCTACAAATTCGATCTTCGTGTCTACACTCTGATCACCTCGGTGGATCCTCTACGCATCTTTGTCTACAATGAGGGTTTGGCCCGCTTTGCAACCAACAAATATGTGGAACCCACTCCCGGCAATGCCCACGATCTGTACATGCATTTGACCAACTATTCGGTGAACAAACGGAATTCCCACTACGAAATGTGCGACAACGATGACTGCGGCAGTAAACGCAAACTGAGCGCTATCAACAACTGGATGCGGCGGCACAACTACGATGTGGAGGAGTTCTGGACGAATGTGGATGATGTGATCATTAAGACGGTGCTTAGCGCTTGGCCAGTGTTGAAGCATAACTATCACGCCTGCTTTCCGGGTCACGACAAGATTCAGGCTTGCTTTGAGATACTCGGCTTTGATATCCTGGTGGACTGGAAGCTAAAGCCGTACATCTTGGAGGTGAATCATTCGCCCAGCTTTCACACCAACGAGCAGGTGGATCGTGAGGTCAAGAGACCGCTCATACGGGACACGCTGAACCTGGTCAGTACCGTGTTGGCGGACAAAAAGCAAATTATGCGCGAGGATCGGAAGCGTGTGAAGCAGCGGCTGCTTAAAACCAAGGGAGAGGCGTAAGATTAACCCTAAAAACACTCACACCCATCTATCTACATTCGTGTGCCTCCCCCTGTAGACTTCAACGTCCTCGCGTCCTGGCGGGGGCCACCAAGACCAAGTTGGATGGTCTTCCAAATGACCCAGGCGCTGGCGATTCTCAGGTCGGCTCGCTGGCCCAGCAAATCGCCTGGGAGGAGAACCATTTGGGTAACTTTAGGCGTATAATGCCACCCCCTGATCCCAGCAAGGTCAACTACTATTCCCGTTTTTATGGGCAAACCAATCAAGTGTCCATTTTTGCCGAAACGGCGGCCAGCAAAAAGCGCGAGGACTTGGCCCGCAAAATGCGCTTTCAGATCGAGGAGAAAAAGGCCAAGCAACTGCAGATGCTAAACGGACGCGCCAAGCGGGATGCACGCAAGCGTCATTCTGTCATGTTGCCGCGGGCCGTTCGCGAGAAGAATCGCATACAATTGTTTCGGCTGCAGCAGAATTGGTCCCCGGGCTTCATATCGGATGCGGAGGAAAGGTTGCGACACACCTGGCTACAGATGCGCACCGAAGCCATGAAGAGCCTGAAGATTACCGAGAATGTGCATCATCAGATACCATTTGAGTTTGTACTTGCGTTCTGAACCTCTTTTCTTTTCTCTAGATCTATTCGACGCTCTATGAGTCTGGAAATCTTACCAATACGGATATGGTTGTCTATCCCCAACTCTATCGGAGTCTACAACACGGCTTTGATATCAAGGGCAATTCATGAAGGGTGACTGGCGGCATCTGTGTTTTCACTTAAACTAAATAGTAGATAAAAGTTTATGTTTCATTTCAAATTTTTATTTACTGGAAATATATGAAAGGTGCACGAGTGAATACGAGTGTGGATGGATAAGATCCCGTGGAGACACCGTTCAATGACACTTTAAAAAATTTCAAACCGATTCAATGTCTTGATTTCTTGTTGATTTAAAATGAAATAAAATGGAAAAAAAAATTTGATACCGGTTGGTAATACTTTGTTTTGAGAACGGCCATATTCCGTTTACCCTAAGAAGCTTGCTGCGCGTTGGGTTCCTCGATTGCTTGCGTTAGATAATCTCATTGCATTGTGGCAACCTGTATGAGAAAAGTCTCAAAAGAGTTTTTACGTCGAATCGTCACTTATAATAAATCTGGTTTCATTATGCCAGAACCAAAGCAACAGTAAGGATTTTACTTTAGATAAGTTAAGATAAGTCGGAAGATATGACAGTATTTTAGGACATCACAAACTCAACCAAGCCGTTACCGAACCGCTAACTCCAGCAGATAAACCGAACCAGTTTCTTTTCGAAAGCCACAAAGAAAAACGTTTCGGTTCGGTTTACTGAACTGACGAGTTTTTTGTTGAAAAGCGCTACCTTCAGATTTTAATACTTGTAACTTTGGGAATTACATTCGACTCCCTAAGATACGATCTATGCGCTTTCATTAAATTGAATTTCGAATTGATCCTAAGAGAAATCAAACAAATTTGTCAATCATTCATGTATTTTGTTCAGAAAAATATGTTTAAAGTTTGGTTTATCATTTTTTTTGGCAAAAAATGTTAAAACATCTTCGGTTTAACTTAAATCAACAATATTAAAAATATTTATTAATGTTGAACGATCTTTTCTGCATTTTTCATAAAAAAATTCTAATTAAATTAAAAAATAGGAAGTTAACTTTGGCTCGGCCGAAGTTTTGTATACCCTTGCAGCCTCTATTCGAAACAAAAACTTTTTCTAACTAAGACTACTTTTCGGACTTTACTTTTCCAAGCTAGCCTTACTATATACATGTCCGATTTCGACCAAACTTAGAGGAATCATGAAAAAGCATAGCAAACTAACAATTACAAAATTTGGAGGTCCATTTAAAACAAAAAAGGTTTTCTCACTAGAACTTCTTTTTCGTCCGATCATTCGTACTGCAGCTATATGCTATAGTCATCCGATTTTGACATAGCTTTGTAGAATTGTGTAAATGTATACGAAATTAGAATGTGCCAATGATAAGGACGTTTCCATTGAAAATAAAAAAGTTTTTCTCACCAGAAATAGTTTTTCGACCGATCGTTCCTATGACAGCTATATGCCAAGTCATCCGATTTTGACAGAACTATGTAGAATTATGTGAAAGCATTCCAAATAAATAAATGCCAATATTAAGGACATTTCCATTGAAAACAAAAAAGTTTTTCTAACTAAGACTACTTTTCAGACTATACTTTTCCATGACAGCTATACTTTATAGATGTCCGATTTCGACCAAACTTGGTGGAATCATGGGAAAGGATAGTTAACTAAGAAATACGAACTTTGGAGGCGTTTACATTAAAAACAAAAAAGTTTTTCTCACTAAGACTAGTTTTTCGACCGATCGTTTCTATGACAGCTATATGCAACAGTCGGCCGATCCGGCCGGTTCCGACAAATTGCAGCGTATTTGTACCAAAAGACTGCTTGCAAAGTTTGGTAAAGATAGCTTGAGTCGAGAGACGACAATTATAATAACAAACGTAGAGTGTTCTGACTCTCAGAGAGCTGTCATCTGAGTCGAGAGAGAGAGAGAAGTGGGGAAAATAAGGTCAGGCCAGAAAAATCAGGGCGTTTCTGTAGTATTACCCTATTTTTTCAAGAGGAATTAAGTGGCTTTAATCAAATTTCGGGGAGTGTATAACTATTTGGAGATCGGCGGGCAATTTACAGACTTACACGATTATGTGTTGTATAATTTTTGTATCAAGTTATCCAAAAAGGTTATATCGATCCGGCATCGCTAAGAATCAATTCGGTCTATCAGTGATCTACCTTGTAGAGAGGCGAACGGAATGTCTTAACAAAATTATCTTAGGTAAAAGATTAAAATTCTCAAAATAATAAGTATCATCGAAGTATCATTGAGAACTGAACCGAATCGAACCAGCATTTCTGAAAGGAAGACGGTTCGGTTTGCGGTTTGGTTCACCGGCAGAACCGGTTGGCATCCCTGGTATAAAAACTGGTCAGCCAAATGGTCACAAAAGAGGCGCCATGTCTTAGTCGGTCTGGGAAATCACTCAGGTAGCAGAGTTCGAAGCGGAAATGTGTGTGAAAATCACTTAGCACCTTTATTTATATAAATTATTCAAGCTGCAAGAGTAAATAAGCTTCGACCAAGCCGAAGTTAGCTTACCTCTATTTTTTGTTGGGAATATTGATAAATATTAAAAACTTCTGCCCCACAATTGGCTGAAACTGTGTATGTAATCACTTGACTTGATCTGTCAACTTGACCCATGTACTATATGTTTAGTAAATATATCCTACATACAAACTTGGCAGCATTCCCATCAAACAAACATCTCAAGCTTTTGTATTTTGACGCCAACCAAGATTTTTGGCGCGTTTCTCAAACGGTGGAGAATATTGAGAATCTTGGAGAGCAAGTGTATACACTGTACGTACATAATTCCATTTGCGAGAGCACAGCATTCAGTCTGACCAAGAAATGGAAGCGGGCCAGTCCACGCTGAGAGCCAAATAAACCGAAATAGTTCTAAAGAAAGAAATTTTCAAAAAAAAATATTGAAAAAATCATTAAAGTGATTTGGGGTGCAGTGGTGGAGTACATAAAAGATTTACGGCATGTTCAAAGTGTCACAGGAGATTCGTTTGAATACGAATGCCGCTGCCGCCTCCACGACGGCGTCCTCAGCTTTGGGTCAGAGTGGGAGCGTTAGCAGTCCGGAGATAGACAGTATTTTTGGGCGATACCAGCGCACGCCCGAGGCGGGTATGTTAAGGAAGTAAACATTGACGGGTCTATTTATATCACCCCTTCCCCCTAACCGCAGATGCGTATCCCACTGAGCCACCAAGCGTCTATATAGCACCCGAACTGACCGATGCCAGCAAGGTGCAGTTGCTGCACTTTCCCAATGGCGCCGTACGCACCAATTCCGCTCTCAGCTTTATACTTAAGCGGAATGGAGTAAAGGGAAATTTTGAGGTGCGCCTGGAGGGGCCCAGTGGTCAGCAGCTGGCCGTAAGGCTAGAGCAATTAGACCCGGAACGTAGTGAAATCCAATGCCAATTAACTTCTTTAGCGGGACTATACAAAGTCCACCTCAAATGTAATTCCGTGCCCTTGCCCAAGTCTCCTTTCATCATAGTTGCCATAGCCGGAGCTCCTGAGCCGGAGCAGGTGACTCCTTCCAATTTAACAAGTGGGTTTATACTCAAATCATTTTGAATCCTGGTGTAATACTGTTTCCTCTGCAGTGCCCCTGTTTGAATCGGATGCCAGCAAGGTGCAAAGCCGTGGCCTGGGATTAACTCACATCAATCTGCTCGAACGGAATGAGTTTACCGTTGATGGCAGTCAAGCTGGTAGCAACATGTTATTTGTTGGCATACTGGGACCACAGGGTCCCTGTGATGAGGTGGTGGTCAAGCACTTGGGAAGACACGTGCATCGTGTGGTGTATCGTGTGAGTGAACCAGGTGATTACCTGCTAGTGGCCAAATGGGGAGAGCAACACATACCGGGATCTCCTTTTAGACTAAGTGCCGAATAGAAGTAAATTTGTGTGGATTTGGAAACCTTTATTATACGACTTCAAACCGAGTTTTACTAAAAACGCGTGATTCATCAAAAAACCCTCAACTTGACATTGGATCTAGCAGTTCACACAAACAAACAGATTGAAGTTAACTTCGGCTCGGGCGAAGTTTATATACCTTTGCAGCTTGAATCATATATTCTATAGTCATCCGATTTTGACACAATTTTTGTAGACTTGTATGAAAGCAATATTAAAATGGCAATTATAAGGTTTTTCTAAGAAATATATTGTTTTGTTTTCGCTTCGAAGCGGACGCCAAGAAGACAGGCAGTTTTTGATGCTTCTGCGTGTCGCAAATTGCTGAAAAATAACTCTCAGGAGCACGGGGAGCTAGGGCTTGCCCACCGCCACTGTTATAGAGCAGTGGTGCAAAAACTCACACAGTCAAGCTTTGCTCTTGTGTGCGTAGTAGAGAATCACTAAGTAAATGTGACAACAACAAGCAAATGAACAAATGCCTCGTGAGAGAACAAAACGCCGACTGCAAGCGTCTTGAGAGAGCAAGCCGCCGAGCGGCCATGCCCCGGGGCGCCGAACACTCTCGGAAACTCACACCGAATGCTTGCCGAAGTAATGCATCAGTGAGTGTTAGACAGAGAGCCTCTGTTCTTAGGGGACCCTGTTATAGAACACACGTATTCTCTCTCTCTATGCGTGTGCTGCTGCGCCGCCGGCAGAATTATGAGTTCCTATCCATGGGCGTTTGGCATTTTAGGCACCACTGTTCTAGAGCCTTTGGCCTGACCTAAGTCTGCCCACAACTCCGATAATTATCGACCTAGGTTAATGAATAGGGAATTAGTTTCCAAGAGAACAATTTTGCCCCGCACTTCTGTCTCTTCGGCGCTTTTTGGCTCGCGATTAGCGAGCCTGCACTATCTTAGCAGATAAAATATTAGTAAAATGTGATGGTGACCTTGTTTTCCCCTGTTGCGGGTGGCAAATGCTGCTCTTCCGCGTAGCCCCCTCAAGCTGATGTGCCATTTAATGATGATTACACTCAAAGCCGAAGCAACATTATCATTTTTTGTTATTTAGCCCCACGCTAATGACGTTCGCATTTGGGGCTGCCGCTCAGCGTCAACCTAATGATGATGACCGGCAAATGTGTGTCTGTATGTGTGTGTGTGTGTGAGTATGCCCCAACAAAAGCAGCTGCGCTTCGTGTTGTTGTAAGGAAGGGGGTGGGGGTGATGATGATGATAATGCGTTTGCTTTGTAGCCGCCTTAACGAGCTGCCTGGCAATTGGAGATGGAGAAGTTTGCTGCCATAAGATAAATTACATGGCCAGACCATAAAATCTACGAGCTAGAATTGTGCCTTGAACATTTTGCAGTGGGAGTGACAGCTCTTGGTTTAACAGTTTTTAGGAAAACAAAAAAAAAAAACATTTTTTTTAAATAGCCAACGGTATTTGTGGTTGCAACTATCTGGCAACGCCGAAGACAAAGTTTCACTATAGCTGCGCTCTTTTCATTGGAGATGGGCTTTGTAAGCAGGCACGATTTAATTTATTGTATGCGAGTGTGAGAATACCACCCAGGGAATAATATCTTAAGTGGATCTGATTCCCGAAGTTTGGCGTATCCATTCACATACCAGTAACGATATTAGTTTTTAAGGTAGCTTAAAAATTACTAATGAATCCACTCAGAAGTTTGTGCGAAAATGTATATGAGAATAAAAAGTTATTTTTGATGCCATTTTATAAAAAAGCTCGTGCCCATCTTTACTACTTTTTCCGATTCCTTTAAGCTTCCAAGACTCGTGAGATACGAACAAAGTCGTGCGTGCGTGCAAACGTGAGACAAACACGACCCGCGCACATCTCTACTTCATACCAAAGTTGCTTGTTGCTCAATTGTGATAATGTTGCCATCTCGCTTGCGTACAACATCATTATAACGCGAGGCGGAGAACGCTAACTACGTTTTTTTCCGTGGCGCTTCAACATAATTACAATAAAATTTAATTATTGACTTATTATTAAGTTCTGTGTTTGCTTGTGTTGTGTGTGGTGTGGCGCAACGCAATCATTGCCTACTCATGGAATAAGCAAAGAAACAATCAATTGCATTTCGATTGTAATCGCCAGGAAAAGTATGTACTCGTGTGTGTGTGTGTGTGTATCTCTGCAAAAGGGAAAAAGTTGTGCGTGTGTGTATTCAAGAAAAGTAACCATCTCTATCCCCCGCCTGCACCTTTCCCTCCAGTTGTTGTTGTTGATGGAGCAAGTGCCAATGTCGTGGCGGAGGCGTCGTCGTTGCCGTTGCTGTAGCATCTTCATTTTGCCCCAAAGCAGAGACCGAACAGAAGCAGCGACAGAGCTCTCTTGTATACTTGAATTACCGCTTCAGTACGATTTTAGCCAACGCCGCGTTGACTTCGCCGTCTTCTTTGACATCTCTCAACTTCCAACTTGTCGAGGGCAAATTTTCAACTTGTATTTGGTTTTTTTACATTTGTTTACCGTTAACAGTTTGTTTATTTATGCATACATATACGATTTCGAGTGTGTGTGAGTGCCGGCTTAATGATAATTAAAAATTAGCAAATGTTATTTGGCGGCATGTGGTGAGCGATTGGCCATTTGTGCTTTGCTCCAGAAACTAAAACATGAAAAGTGCTTTTCCATATGGTGGAAATCGTACGACAAGCTTGAGGATAGTTGTGAATTTATGCACAAAATGCGAAATGAAAAGTTTATGTATGTATGCACTTGGTTTTCCTAAAAGTCACACTTAAGATAGCTCAATTTTAATTTGACGGATGAAAAAAACTCGGATAATTTTAAATTATGGTTGAAAACTAATAAACTATATTATACAACTACTAATCAGGCTACAAATCGGGCTTGAACAGGACCGATTTGAGCCGGGAATTCCGACTTGAACCTGAACCTTTTCCGAAACTAAGGTTTCGGTTCAACAAAAATGTTAGACATTTTCAGTAGGGACTTACACGATGAAGCAAAGGCGGGAAATATAAGGGGAAAATTATTATCAACTTTATATTTAAGTATTCAGGAATAAACAAATGATTTTGTGAATATTCAGCAAATTCATTGGTATTCCATTACTTTAAAAAATAAGGTCCGAACTAAGGTTCAAACAAAAACATTTGCCAAAAACCTTGAACCCTTAATTTCCATACCCTAACCATTGATAAATTGTTGTTCAAACCCACAAACCGAAGGTCTGAATAATTTTTTTTGGTTTGCAGTCTCGGTAAATATAGTTTAAGCCCAGGGAAAACTTCTGAAATTCTGCAGAAAGTGCGGTGGAAGGTTCCGTTCTGTCAAATGCAAAGTTTTGTTTCGAAACATGGATTACACTGTGCCAATTTTGTAAGATCATTTTCTGGTTACGCCTCCGCACCCCAATATTTTCGAAGAACACACCGAAACTAAACAAATCCCCAAAGGACTTGGCCACATCACATCGTAAAGGTACTTTTTTAATTCCCACCATCACCCCAACCTGAAATTTAAAAATAAACGCTTTTTATGAAGTTTGGAATTTTATTTTTATATCTTTGGCAAAGTTATAGACATTAAAGGCATCTATTGCTTCAAAACAGCAAAAATATCGAAAAAAATTGCCATTTTATTATGTTTTTTTAGGCTGAAACGGCTAAAGTACTGGTAATTTGGTAAACCTTTCTTCAGCAAAATTATCCCAAACAACAATACTAACAACTCTCTAATAGAAGCCAGCTTCTTACGAACAATTTTTTCGATATTTTTGCACTTTTGAAGCAGAAGATGCCATTTTTTTGGTCAGTCAACTTCAAGTTGGGGTAAAATATGGTGGGTATCAAAAAAGTAACTTTTCGATGTGATAGGGCCAAGTATATGGGGACTTAAGCAGTGTAGTTTGTGTGTCTAATAACTATAATCCGTCAAATTTTTAAAAAGATCGGATAATAAAGAGCAGAGTGATATAGGTTATAAAAAGCGTTTCAAACTTTTCTGCGCCGCTTGCGCTGTTTATTAATATAATATTGAAATGTTCTCATTAATGATAATGCTCTATTAATTAACACAAGGGAAGGCTATTAAACATTAATTTCCCTGAGTAACGGATATACTGAAGTCGGGCAGGGCCGACTATTCACATATCTTCGAGCGAAGGAATTCCCCAATTGTGAGTTAACTGATCTACTGGTTAGAAAGAGTCGAGTAAACTCAACTAGGGGTCCCTGTACTTTCCGATCTGTCAGGACAGATGTGATTGCGTTAGGAAGGTCGTTATTAAATGCTCCTTGAATTGCAGAGAGTTCTGTAGCTGAGCGGGAAGTCAAAGCTTCAAGGAATCAAGACTGGATCAGCGTTTTGTATATGACCTAGGGAGTAGGCGATCCCGCCAGAATTTTACGAAGCCTCGACGACTCGGATGTTGAATCAAAGCCACTACAGTATTTTGACCATTTTTATACTCTGTACCAAAGGTACATAGAGTATAATAAGTTTGTGCAAAAGCCATGTCCGTCTGTCTGTCCGTATGAACGCACAGATCTCAGAGATGGTAAGAGATAGAGGTTTGACATGTATGGGACTTGTGCTTCTTATACTTGCAGGCAGATCAAGTTTATTTTTAATTTTTGAAACGCCCCCTCCCGCCCCCGCAAATTGGAAAAAACCTCATATCTCCCACAGTTTTATAGATAGAAGGTTCGTCCCTTCTGGACACTTTTAGTAATTAGGATTAATAATCGCCAAAGGAATGGTAGAGATCGAATGAACGGTTGTCGAGTTATAATGAAAACAAACAATTATGGGCAGCACCGGTCGCAACGGTGATGGGCAGAACTTCACAGGTGCAGAGTATGATTTAGTCGGGATTGACCGACTTTCTTTCTTATTTTTATATGAAATATACACTAGGAGCTTTTGAGAACATTTCCTTCTCATCTTATAACTGTCCATCTTACTTGGGACTTATATAAGTGAGTTTAAGAAGTCGTACACAGTTTCGAAGTGCACAAGACGGACCCTGTCTTCCTCACCAAGTGTTACAAGCTACCTCAGGGGTCCCTCAAGAGTAGACATACTTTTTTCCAATGATCTGGAAGGAATTCTAAATATAACCTCTTGCTGGTCTCAAACACAACGGATCCAACTAAAGGCCCATTTGGGTTATGTGCGGCCGTTACTCTATGATTCGAGTGTAAGACAAGCAACTGCAGTTGGTGAATCATTTATGAGAAGTGAGTTGGTAGTAGGCTACTTAATATGTGGGCTATCTCTTGGGGCTTCTCTGGTCATCTTTAATTCTTTTAAGGAGTCGACTTGAATTGGGGGCAAAATATTTTATGGGAAACCGCCTGTGATTTATCTATTAAGATTCGGAAAACTAGTCAAAAAGCAGGGCCACTAGCTGCCCATAACTGCTTTAGTTAACCATTTTGGATGCATCTAAATCTAATGATTTCTCTTCAAAATTTCAGGTGTGTGCGGCTGATTTTGGTACAATATGTCTCCCAGTTCAACTAAATGAATCGCTCCATGTCCAGCTCTAGACGGCAGCCAAACTTTGTTGTTGGGCAATCCCATTTGTCGCCAGTCAGACCCATGTGAAATGCCTGTGAGTAGTAATATCAATCCAGTCCATTCCTCAATCAATTTGTCATCCACATTTCTCCGCAGTATGAAAAATTCAACAAAAAGCGTCGACAATGGGAGGATAGTGGTGTATTGGAACTAATTAAACTATGGAAAGTCTGCGCCTATGAGTTGCGCACCATTAAACGAAATGGCCATCTATATGTGGCTATGGCCAAGCAGCTAACTTCGCTGGGCGTACCTGTTACCGCACTGGAGGTGCACTTCAAAGTAAACAATCTAACGCAACGCTATCGCCAGGAGCAGAAAACATTCGAGACAACGGGCATAATAAGCACCTGGAAATTCTACAGTCAAGTGGATGATGTGTTCAAGAGCCTGGCCGCTCATACGGGTTACAAGTAGGCATTATCCCTGCAGAAACGAGAATTGACATTCATAACCTTCCCTCCCCCCTTTGCAGAGACAAACGCATGACGAGCACCTCGAACGCCAGCAGCTTACCCTCCACATCCGAGTCACCAGTTTGGAAAAATCCAATGTCTCAGCAAGAGTTCAACAGTAACAACACGGAGGGGTTCTACAAGTAAGCCTCACCATTTCCCCTTCTCTCAAGCAACTGCCAACTAATCCCTGATCTTTGACAGAACGGAGTACGGCATGCATCGTCACTTCATGGACCACTCCCAGCCGCCGCCCAATGCGGGCAGCGTGGATAACTTTATGGCCTCATCGGCCGCCGTGGCAGCTGTGGCCGCCGCCGCCTCCGCTCGCCTAGCGGACAGCAACATGGAGCAGCAAATGAACGCTGCTGGAGCTAGCTCAGCCGGCGGACCGGGAAGCAACACCAACGGCGGTGTGCCCAACTACAATAAGATCAAAAAATCCCACGAAGATTATGATAAATTTGTGGACATTGTCAAGAATATTGTCGACACCCACAAGAGCACACCGGACAAAGTGGACACCTTCAGTGACTTCATCAAGTCGTATATGAGACGTTGGCCAGAGCGCCTGCAGGACGAGGCCATCAATCACATTACCAACTATGTGATTGTCAAGAACATGGAGCACACCATGGCCGGCGGCGGCGGTGGTGGCGGCGTCCACAATCCCGAGGGGGTCAATAACCGACAATAACAATACAAGCAGGAGCCCAACAACTAAACGCAGCCAGGGCAGCGCAGAGTTGTTGGACGACCGTCGATTTGACAGGCAGCAAACCGGGGTCGTAGTAGCAGCTCCACGTAACACTGACACGAGAACAGAACAGGACAGAGATTTACTTAACAGACACAGTGGCACACAGTTACTTAACGCAGACAGATGTCCGGACAGATCCTCCGGCTGTCCACTGGAATATAAATTATGTTTATGGGGAAACATTTGCATTCAGTATTTTTGTTTGTATAGTTCAAATATACAATGGAGTTTTTTTTTCTTTAGTTCTCCTTCACTTGGTTACGAATTGAGTTCGACATAGTGGAAAATTACTTATTATTCGTGCATAGACATACAACCTAGCGAGTATATTTAAACATACGTCTAGACATCATTTCCTACTGTTAGCTGTAAACTATTATTACACATACATAAATTAATAAACGCTTTAACAATTATTCGAGGTGATCTGTTTGAGTTTTTGAAGCTATCATTGTGCTATAGCATAGCAAGAGCGCATTGACTTGGAAAAGAAGGTCGCAAAAGAGAGCAGAGGCGCCTTTTTAGAAGAAAACAGAACGAGCGGGAAAGGCGCGGTCAAGAGAAAGTCCAAATGCTCTCCAGTATTGAGGTTTTACCCAGAGATTCGGCGATTTAGCACAGTTTTCAAGCCAGCACTCACATAATGTAAGGACGAATACTGATATCCTGGTCACAGAAACTCAGTTGGTACGAGATCTACCAGCTGGGTGGCTACGACGAACACAATGTCGCCTCTGGAGAGGTTGAGCTGCAATCTATAGAGATAGAGTCTGTTTCGTCATAGAACAGGAGGTGTTCGATATTGCCAAGCTTGGTGTGAACAACTCTCGGGTTCGAGTATAGACCATTGGATTATTAACATGGAGTGGCTGATGAAATCCGCTACAAAAAAATGTATTATCTTTTTATTAATATAAGTAATTCGCTTAATTTTTTCTTTTATTTTGTAGATTGCTCCTAAGATTTAGCAAAAATCGATAACTGGGACACTGAAACAAGAATTTGGATTGTACGCCACTATCCGCAGTTTCAGTTTAAAGAGAGTATACTCGTAGTTCCACGTTTGGCGGCGATCCTCGTAGCCGATGGGCCATTATTTGGCTTGTAAACAGTTTTATCGAGCATAGGACAGTCGCAAGAAGACCTTACCATTGAAACCCTTCAGTTTGGACGGGTGAAATTATCGCTGCAGCCGTACAAATCAATCCAAGAGTTTCGACAGGGCATTTATCTGCTCAAAGGGTTATCAGCAGACAGTCATTGCAGAAAATTAAGTACAAAGACTTGAACTTATTCGTTTGGAATTTTGCCCGAATATGTTACAAATGGTGGAAGAGGACGCAAACATGTTGAAATCTCTTTTTATATGACGAGGGTCATTTTTTAAACATAGTTGTCGAGTATGGAGTGTTTCCAACCAACAGAAAGTCCATGAGAGGAAATTGCATCCACTTTGCGTGACTGTTTGGTGTTCTGTTTCATCACGCTGCATTGAACTCCTTTCAACTTTGTGTGGTTTAACAAGATGGTGCCACTCCTCATATAGCCTGTTATGACAGAGTTGTGCCGAAAATTTCTCAATAGGCTTAATTTCGTTGGACGCCAGATCTTTGTTGTTGTAGTTCTTTATTTAAAGAACATTTAACATTCAAAGGGCATAGCTGGGGTTTTAAGAGGAATCGGCTCCCGCGTTTATTTATATTTCAAGTATGCATTCTTAAAGATCTTCAACCAAAAGTAATTATCGGTTTTTTTTAAACTTCTAGTACCAACACTGAATATTTAAGAACGGTTTTTATCATTTCCAACACAACCCTTTTTCGAGCCATACACAAAATTCCAAAATTGTTATGGCCAAAGCTGGCATGTCGACAGAAGAACATTTCGGATTTTTAAAGAGCGACTCGTTACCTACAAAATCTATTTATTTTAGACTTTTAGTCGAAGTTCCACTGTCATTTTTTACATGTCGCATGAGTATCGCTCAGGAGTTGTTGAATGACGTCAACGACGATCCGTGTTTGCTCAAACGTGTCATAACTGGTGTCGAACCGTGAATATATGGTTATGACATCGATGCAAAAAGTGCCGTAACCCCCATACTTGCCGCGCCTGGCCATTTGATTTCTTTCTACTGTAGACAACCGAACCAATTGGGTGAATTATTGAGCTATAGTCTTCCGACTATCATCTTTTCGCCTCGATATTAGTATTGCCTTTAACAAAGTAACCGCGGTAGTCCAAAACTACCAAAATATGGGGAAAACAGAAAATCAATTGTATAATTTCGGAAAAATAGATTTATTTCTGCATCCCTCAGATGCGTTGTACTTGACAGGCGACGCTGTTGAACATGTTGACCGCCTTGGCGGTGGCCGTTGGTGCTGTGGGTGTTACCAGGAATCGGGCAAATGTGCCACCCTTAGTGTCCGACAAACGTCCCGGATTAATCACCAGGCAATCGCTGACCAATCGTATAAAATGCCGCTGATCACTGGGCAGAATTAGCACATTGGGCAGCTGCTTGAGCTGTGCATACTTCTGGGCCAGCTGAGAGTCGTATGCCATATTCTCATCACCTGGCGGACACATCGGGTAGAAGGAGCCCTGATTGAACAAATGATTGATGGCGCGATGCATGCGCTCTCCAGCATTGGCGGCAAACTCATGGCTCAGCAAATGGTCAACAATGTCAGTGGAGGTGAGCCCCAGTGTGATGCCATCCAGGTCGATGAGCGAGGGATCAGGCAGCAGATGTAAATTGGGATACATCTTACGCAAGGCGGGTGGAGGCGTGGGATAAATCGAGTGGGTCATGGCATCCTTTTGACTGCTAATCATCACTACAGTTGTATGGTTGCCCACCACCTCCATGATGCCCGAAATCATCTTCTCGAAGAACGAATCAAAGGTTTCGGCCAGTTCTCCCACCATTTTGTGATCTGCATCCAGAAACGGTCCTGCAAGCATTAGGACATCGGGTCTGTGGTCCTTGAGGTACATGAGTAGATCGTGCAGTGGTTCATAGAGCAAATCTGTGGTATGTGTGTATGGACCGGCAGCCACCACAAACTGCAGATCACGGTCCAGCCTGAGGGGAGCGGGTGGCGATAGCTTTCGTTCCGTGTGTATCTCCTCCACGACAAAGATATCGCCCTTGGGTATAAAGCCCTTGGCCAAGACCACCTGACCCGGGAAGATGCTGGCCGTCTTGATGCGTGAGAAATTCAAAGCCAAGAAACTGTTGTCCTCTGCATCCGGTACGGTTAGCACAGCGGAATGTGCATCCAGTGGTCCATCGTCTTCCGAGTGAACCATACCCACGGCATGCAGCATGTGCAGAGCCTGCAGCGTGTGCTTGTCCTGGGGATACCAACTGCAATCGGCTGCTCCATCGGAGCCCAGTTTTTTCTCTACCAGCGCCTGGCCAATGTCCACCACACGATCAAGCAGATCATCGCACCTTTCGGGCAGCAAGTCGTGCATGTGGGCCAAATTGCTAGTGGTCAGCGAGGCCTCCTTGTGGAGCAGTTTTTGCACTACGGAAAGCGGATGTTCCAGCTGCGAGCACCAAGTGCTGCCAGAAAGAAGCTTGGGATGACCGAAGGTGTCCACAATGTCACCAGGTCGCCCCGATACGGTGTTTGTTGCCGCCGCCGTGGAGCGCTTGGCCGCCGATTGCGGCGTGTAGCTGGCGGGACTGAAGAGTACTCCACCCTTAAGGGCAGAGGAGCGTGTGGAGGATTCTCTTTTGGCCTTGGGCGTGTGCATCGTAGTGTCAGTCACATAGTCATCCATCAACATGGGCTCATCTTCAATCCCTCCATAGGTGGTCAGGGAACTCGACTCCAACACCGAGGCGGCTGGCAGGGATTTTTTCAATGATTTGATGTTTTTGGTGCCACCCTTCTCGCGTCTCAGCTGCAATACCTTTCGCTCGAATTCGCCCAGACTGTCGACGGTGGGATCCTCGCCATTCAAATGGGACAAGCTATAAGCCATCCACTGCTCCACGAACTCGGTGGCATCTTCCATATGGTACATAATGGCCAGCTCCATGCATTTGTCTAAAACCGACTCGCTGGGATCCACTCCCATTTCGTCGAATTGTTTTTTGAGTTCCGCATCCATTTAGGTAAAATTGGTAAATGTTTTTTTGGCGCCAATTTAAGCAGCAAAGTCGTGACAACTGTTGTTGCAACTATCGCTGCTCAACTCTACTTAGTGCTAGTTGTTGTTGTTTACAGTGTTGCCAATTTAGCTATTTTTTTTGCAACAGAACCAACTATTTTTAGCTATTTAGCTTTCCGCAACCTGCACTTCTAGCTATTTTGGAAATAAATACTTCCCATTTTCTAGCTATTTCGGGAGTTCCGTCCCGAAAAATAAAATTATAAATTAAAATTAAACAATATATAAAATGAAATATTTAGTTCAAACTTTTTATTGTCTTAAGAATACACATTTAATGAGGGATTACTGAAATTTTTGAAGAAAATTATTAAAAACTCCACCATTGTAACGTCATTTTTCGGGAAATTGTTTCTCGTTGACAGCATAACTTCTCTTAAGAATACCTTTGCACAGCGGTGCGAATAGCGGCATTAACAATATTTTTTAAAGAGCCTACTTGGAGGCCGAGAACTTGAACAGCCCTCGCAGCACAATTTTTAATTTTGTATTGTTATTAATGACAGAAGTGGGCCTCAAGTGTTTGGAATCCAACTAAAAACTCTGTTATTCTATTCAAGATTTCATAGTTTGAGTTTAAATAAATGTAAGCTTTGGGATTATCTCGAAATCTGTTCTACTAAGAATTTTTTAAACTCCAGATTCGGATTCAGCGCGTGAATTTACATGAGGAATGACATAAAATTGAAGAGGATGCAAAATGCTGTTAACTAGTGTGATCAAATATTTCATTTTTCGTCTGCTATGGAAAAACATTGAAAAAAAAAAAAGTATTTCATAAAAATTGATTTTTTACACAAATTAAGCTTATTCAAATAAAAAAATTGGGCACTAGAGTGTTAAGCAGAAATTAGCTTCAGCTATCTTTTTAGCCAATTTTAATAACACTTAGCCGTTTTTAGCCATATTTAACAGTCGTTTTAGCTACTATTGGGCTTCAACAGTTGGCAACACTGGTTGCGTATGCAACAGCTGTTCGCAATATTGTCGGAGTCTTTGTTTTGTTTATTTCGTAAAATTAAACAAATTGGTTTTAAAACGAAATTAATTTATGTTTAATAGCTAGTGCAATAGTGAGTGTGTGTGTGTGTTTGTGCGCGTATATATATATTGTGGCGAAATGAGCACGGACGGTTTGTTGGTACGCCAAGGTGACGAGTCAGCAAGTGTTTCGTCTACGCCCCCTACTCCCACTCCTACTGGGACACCAACGCCTGCGCCTGGCACTAGTTCCTCCTTTTCAATTTTAATCGCCTGCGCAACACTTTGCGCCGCACGGAAAATATAAGTTCGCAAATTTTTAATCAAATCTCCACACAATTCTCCAATGCATCTGAAGTGATCGATGGAACCACTTCCTATCCACATCCGGAGGGCCCTTTCACAGCCCCAGTCCCTCAGCCCCAAGGAGGGGAAGCAAATTCCAATGCTCCGTCACCAACCGCTGCAGTCATACCCAAACGCAGGAAGCCCGGTGAGTAGAGCAAAACTTTGTATATTTAGTACAACAAATTGATCGGGTTATGAAAATGAAGATCTGTTGTACCTTTGCAGAGGTAACGAAGTGTATAAATTGGGTAAAATGTGTATAAAAATACTGCAAGATCGTGCAAAACTTAAGCTCGGGCTAGGACGCGATTGCGTTGAAAATTTGAGCCCCAAATGGATCGAGCCTCTAACAATATAGGAGTAATACTTGAAATGCGTAAAGGTGAAGTGAAAGTTAAAGAAAAAGCGACAGACCTACCCTTCATAGAATCTGCATATCCAACTACTTTAATTATTCAAATAAATGTAGTACTATCCTATGCAGTGGTCGAAAAAGCAACATAGCCACCAGATAGTGTTCTTATAAAGGCACAAGTGGGACTTGAAATTACAAGGAACAGATTAATAAAAAATATTCAAATGTATTAGAATTTATTCGATCATGAGTTCATGATTCAGTTTCCAGTAATAAATTAAAAAAAATAAAAAAATTTTGATTTGAATTTTAACCTCTGCGAAACGGTTTTAAAGACGGGATTTTCGCGGTGCTGCTAACTTCATGAAGTTTTTGAAAAAGCTTTTGTTTGTTGGAAAGGGGTGTAGCGGTGACGCTTGATTTTTAAAAAGCATTGCCACAATTGATAAGATCAAGTCAGAATCGAAGAACGAGGTGATGGCCATACCGAAAAGCGTATTTCAGAAGGGCTTCGAGGATTGGAAAAAGCGTTGGCCCAAGTGTATTATATCCCAGGGCGATTACTTTGAAGGGGACAAAATGGATATTGATGAATAAATAAGTACTTTTCGAAAAAATTCAAAATTCACCTTTTTTTTATCACACCTCATATATTTGTATTAACAAACGGCGTAGCTCAATCAGAAAACCATTAGCCCAAGAAAGTTTTGTAATCTTAAAATGTAAACAGAAAGAAAATTTTAAAGAACCGTCAATTTTTCGGTGGGTATTGGACCCCACAATTTGTACAAACGATTTTGAAGAATCATCAAGGAATGTGTTCTTGAATAAAAGGAATTTTTGAAAAGATTTTTTAAATTTTTTAACTTCGAAACCAACAAACAGATTTGAAAACAGGGTTGCAGAAAGTACCTACATAAAATACGCATCAGCACCCCTAACAAAAGCTCTCTAAAAGCTTTCATCCCCCAAGCAATGCGGGACAAATCAATATGAAATTTCGTCTCAGTCTTATTCAACGCGTACACAACAGGACACAAAAATAAATCATTGAGGCAATAGCATAAATAACACAAATAAAAACTCTACAATTGCTCAAATACTTTCGCACCGCGAGTATACCAGAGTGAGGCATTCCCAAAGGTAAAGGCAATTTTCTGAAAATTATGCATTTTCCCAACGCTGCCCGTTGATTACTCATATGTATATGTATATTTTAAATGCACCCACGCACACTCACACACACACACACAGCCAGACAAAATGCGAGGACTTGTCGAGGATGCGAAAAAGACAAAGCTGTCCCACAATAATAACAACAATGTGGCCAGCAGTCGCCTCAAGTCAACGTCATCTTCATCCGCAATGGCGGCGAGTTCGAGTGGATCCAGGCCATTGAGGAGTGTCAGCAAATCGACAGCAACAACATCCGTGGGGTCAGCCAAAAAGTCGCCACAAAGTGTGTCACAACAAGTCGGCAAAAGCACGAAGTTGGCTTCTACAGCAGGAGCAGGAGCAGCAGCAGTACCAACCACCAGCAAAGCGTCAGCAAAATCACCAAAAGTTCAAAATTCCACCCCCCAACAAGTGCAGAAAACGCCGCCACAACAACCACAGCAACAACCTCAAGTCAGCAACAACAGCAACACCATTGCCCTACCCAAAGCTTCGCACGCCAATCATACCAACGAAGAGTTAGCTGGTGGCGTTCAGGACACCATTTACCTGTGCAATTTTCGTGTTTCCGTTGACGGTGAATGGTTATGCCTCAAGGAACTGCAGGATATCGATGTGCCAGGTGGTCCACATACAGTTGGCGGCGGTGCGGCGGAAACCGTCAGCGCTACAGGTGGCGGTGCCGGCTCCAGTCTGAGCCGTAACCAAAACAAACGCTTCTCCAGCTTGTCAACGGCCCATGTCAGCAGTGCACTCGAGGATAATGGTATTATGGCAATTGAAAATCTTATCGGGCGTCGCCTGTGCGACGTTGTCGGCTCAGGCTCAAATGCACTTGCGTCGCAGCACAAGAATAAGAATGCCGGCCTGATAGGTGGCACACTTGCCGACTGGTCGCATCTCTGTAGGTTGCGCTTTTTGTCCGTTTACTTTGCCAGATTTGTTGTTTCGTTTTGTAGTTTGTTTGTTACACGTTTCATCTGTTGCAACAGCCTAGCTGTCGCATAGTTATAAGCCTGAAACCGATTTTTCTTCTGACTTATTGTCGTTTTTGCGGTAAGACTTTTCAAAATTTAAACTCGTTTTTTTAGATTTTCGTGAAGCCGATTAAAAAACCGACTTTAACTAGTCGCAAGGGTCTGTTTTTGACCAGCTCTGTTCTATCTTGCTCCATTTAAGCGACCAGCACACCGATTTTCAAGTTCATAGATTAAATGATTCCTGAGATATGAACCACTTTTTTTAACTAACAACTAACAGAATTTGATCCAGCAATATATCTAGCTCCTGATTACCGATACAAACTAGAATTCCTTTAACTTAAAACTATTTTCGAACTGGACCAAAATACATAAATACTAGAGTTCTGGAGGGATCTCTAATAACTAGATACAACTCAACGAACGGATATGTCGTATTCGTTCAAGTACGTAGCAGGCACAAACCCAGACTCGTGGCTATTAATGCAAAAGAATGTTGAAGAACTTCAGCCGCGGTGCTTCCAAGGGCATACATATGATCCTAACCAGAGAAGTGCAATGAGCCGTCACAAGTACACTCGCTCAGCGCTCAAGGCTTGTCAAGCTCGAGTGTTGCCCATACATATGTATACTGTTGTTGCGTTAGAAGCACACTAGCACGCATACACACTTGCAGTTTACTGAGGCGCACGCGCAATAACATACATGCGCAAAAGAAACTTTCAGCAGATTCTACCCATGCTTGTGAACCTCAATGCATCAGTCAAAATCGGTTTCAGGCCTAGTACAAGAGAAATGTTTAATTTTATGAAATAGTGTAATTTGGCATGTTATTGCATTGTTTGCTCTTTTGGTTTACATCTCTTCTTAAAATCGTCTCAACTTACATCATTTTTAATAGGAAAATATATTTAAAAAAAACAATGCCACAACGTAAACAAAGAACATAACGTTATCTAACTGTCCTCTCCATATGTAGTTTCCCAGCTGGGCGAGGTTTTTGGTGACTGTAGGTTACTTATAAGTAGTTTTAGTAAAATCTGTTGGTATATTTTTTACTTCTGTGACTTACATCAGCTCCGCCCTTTTCCCGACCCGATGATTGAGGAGGAGGAGGAGTTCTCGTCTTTGATTGCTTTGGCTCATCAGTGGAAGTTGCCGGATGTTCCTTAAGCGATACTGCAATTGAAAGCTAATTTTATGCATGTATACAGCCATTAAAGGGTTAGCTAGTGTCTAAGATCAGGGGAACAGGGGATTTTCCAGACTGCAGCCCGACCCAGAATCGAAATCTATAGAAATGATTGTCGAAATTAAAATGCTAAACTAAAAATCCACTTAGCGAGGCAAGTTAAAGTAGCGAACCCCCAATATTTCTGATATTACGTTATGTGATGAGTTATATTTAAATAATGTTGACTTGCCCTACTTGTAAGCCAGAGAACTGCAAGAATCACTTTTTTCTTCCTGCTTAAGCTGTATTTTCACTTGTCTCAATATCTCATTCAAGTTTCCCTTTTGAGATATCAGACAAATGTAATAGACAATCTGAGAAGCACAAAAATATATGAAAAGCTGCATGAGAAGTAGGCTATCTAAGTTCTCAAATGAGTTTTTGACAGCCAACTCACAGTAAACTAAGTTTTTTTTTACCTATCTCATATGAGATCTCGACAAGTGAAATTACAGCTTTATGGGCTATTCACACTGAGCACATCTAACACCTTTCATCCTAAATTATGAGTCATAGAAACTTGCTTGGTCAAAATTTGAAAGGTTTGCAGCATATTACTATAAGACGCTGATCCACGAACAATTTGACAAAACAAAATTTTTTAAATAGTTATTAAGCTTTTTAACTCAGGATGTGAGATGATAGAAAAAATGTGCTCATTAATCATTCAACAAAACTCAGCGTTGAATAATATCAGCGTCATTCCGGCAAACTCATCGTGCGGTTGAGCAAAAGTGGGCTGATTGAATAAGTTTGCAAGTAAATCGGCTTTTATCTCACCAACACAAGCACACTTTTGCGTTCTCTTCTTTTCGCTTGCCCTGCTAAAAATGCCAGAGCAAACTCTTTCTCCCCCTTTCTCTTTTCAATTTCTGTCAGCAGCCCATGCAAAAACTCATACGAGGTGATAATCTCTCATTCGTGGTTGAGACTCTAACGATCAATCACACGAATTGAGTGGAACAAAGATGAACATGATTAAAATCAAAGCGCCAACTAGGTTTGATTTTTTTGATTGAATAAAACTTAGCAGTGAACAAGGGCAATCACCCGAAGTCGTAAGCTCTAGAGATGTGATTGCGCTAGGAAGGACATTATTAAGCGCTCCCTTGATGTCGGTAACTCATTTAGCTTCAAGGAACGAGCACTTGAGTTGTAAGATAAGGTTCTGGAATTCTTGCTTAAACTACTCTCAATATTTGTATTGTTCTTTGGCTTAGGTCATGAGTGGGCGATTATTCTAAGCTTCTGAAGAATTTTGTGGGGGTGCAGTCTTGGGTTTGCTTTAGTGTGCTGTGGCTTAGCAGTTAATGACTTGGAACATACCTCTTCTTTTTTTATCCTTATCACTTGGCTTTGCTTTCGTCTTGTTTCTGGTATTGGTATCACTTGCGCATATTCTTACCTGATTAAAGTTAGTTAAAGAAGGACATACTTAAAAGATATTTACTTCTTAACCCACCTCTGACTTCTCCTTCTCCTTTCGATGTCTGTCTTCCGACTGCCTGCGCATTCGCTGCTCGTTTCCACTAGTCGCACCTTCCGAGGTTAGTTCCGAAGATGCTTTCGATTTCCGTGACGATTTCTTAGTTGGTGAGGATTGTTCTTCCGAAAAACCAAGTGGCCTGACAAGGAAACGATTCCTCTCCCTAATTAATTCTTCCTTGGCCAAAAATGCCTGCCTTTCCCGCTGTCGATCCCAGACACTTTTGCTTGACCGTTTTGGCGGACTTGTGGGCTTTTGCTCCGACTGTGTGTAATATTTGGCATGTTTCTCACGTGTTAATCTTAGGGGTATGCATTTACGTGGAAATTGGCAGCCCAGTGATGAGGTAGAAGTCATGGAATCTCTTCCGTACTCGCGTGCCGAGTCTGGCTCTCTTCTTGATCTTGCCCTATCGTTGTTAACCGAGGAACGCGGCTGGGCATTCTCTTGGAAACCCATACCCATTGGTTGGCGTCTTTCTTGTGGCTGCCGTTGATCTCTTTCCCGCTCTCTTTTGGCGTCCTCTTTAGTCTTCTTTTTGCTGTTAAACATGGAGCCCCAACAGCTTTTTCTTGGTGGAACTTGATGCCTATCTTCAACTTGTGCTTCCTGATCCTGAGTGGAATTCTTCGCGGGCACTATTTTCTCACGCTTCTTGCGCTCCTTACGTGCCCTACGCATGCACAAGCAAATGAGTAGCAGGAGAAGTAGCAAAAGTAAGGCTAGAAAGGCGGCCACATAGGCCACATACAACTCGTCATCGCACTCGATGCACTGCTCCCCATTTTCATTAGTGAAAACCTCTCCACGTGCCGGTAGCTCGTCGTGTTCTCTTGATGGTGCGTGTGCGCGTTTGGGAGAACGACTTAGCTTAAGACTTTGAGAACCTTTTCTGATTTTATGAGGGCTTTCCTGGTTCAATTCCTGATAGTCTCTAGAGTCTTGTTCAAACTCTGAATCTTGCTCCTGTTCCTGCCTTTCTGCATAGGATTTTTTTGGGCAGCTTAGCGTCTCGTAGATTTGTAAAACACCACCCAAACCGGGATAAAACATTTCATCTTTGTAGTGCACCTGTATACTCTCCCTAATCCAGTTGCGCAGCTTTCTGTTGTAAGGCCTCTGACTTACCCCCTGAAACTGATGACACTGGGCTAGGGTTTTGAAGAACTTCACCAGCACAAAAGCTGAGTTGGGTGACTGCAAATTGTAGATGCGTCGTTTACGGAAGGGTATGAATATGTTGCCCAGAAAACCATTAGCATCCACTGGCTCTAGACGTAAATTCACCGTTGTCTAAAAATTAGTGCGAAACTACAGTATTGTTCGGGAAATTTAATAAGATACAAGAATGGTACTTTATAAGGAAACATTCAGTTCGATGGCAAATTCACTATTCAAATTTAAATAACCGAGCACAATTGGAGACTGTGCAGTGATCAGAGATCGAATCGGTATTACATCGAATCGGAAGGCACGATTCTATGGATTTAACGCCTGTGGTAGGGTCAGCCATTATCACTACGCTACAAAATTCTTCTAAAAATATGTATATATTTTCCTTTTCCACACTTTCTTTGGAGCCATCCAAGCAACATTTCCCAGGCTGTCGGCTTCAAAAATAAAGAAATGATTAAAATTGCTTTAAGACTTACACTTTACCAAAACTTTAACAAAAGATCAAGGAAAGAACGAAAGGATGTTTATTATGCAAAGTTAGTTAACCAAATTTGTCTGACTGTTCAAAATTGGAATATTTGTTAATCAGGTTTTCCAGGGCTCAAACCGATTCAGATACTATTATTTTTCGACCCAAAACTATGCAAATATGAATTTTTTTATATATTATTTTAGACTTAATGTTAAGTGTTAATTGTTCGATGGTCGAATTTCCTGACCATAGTTTTTGTGAGTATCAATATAATCCTAGAGAGTGTCAAAATGATCTTTTGGTTATTAATTTGATGCGCAAAAGTATCAATTTGAAACCAACACATTTTTTATGAAAGTTCGAAAATTCGAAATGCTATGCTAGTAAGTAAAACGAAGCAGCTGAGTTGGTGGACTAGTAGGCGCTTGACGATTGACATTAATTGTTTTGACTTTGGTGCGCATCAGTAATTTGCTAAAAGTAAAAGCTATGTAAAGCAGTTCTCCAGAATGCTAGAATGCTATATTTCAATATGGAGCACATACTCTATATTTAAAAGGTGAGCAGCTAAGCATATGTACATCGTTCCTTGTAAATAACAAATATAACTTTTTTACAGAGGACGTACTCCACGCTGTTTCTGCTCTATCCAAGATGAGATAATCAAAGTCAGCTCCAGTTGAGGCGTGGTTCGCATACGCTGGGGTTTCAGAACCATTACTACAGAAAGTTCACGATCTGGGATGATCATGCCATCATAATTGGGGCAGCACCAAATCAGAAGAGCAGACTGTAATGTCAATAAGATTCGCTTGATGCACTTCCTTACAGTAACTTCTGTATTTTAATAACATATGCGTTGAAATGTGAGAGTACAATGTTTCCCATCATCATAAAATTCATTTTGTAAGAATACAGAATAAAATAAATTAGTTTTTAATGTTTAAGTTTTAGTTTTAATGGCAGTTAATGGGTTCTTAATAAGATAAAGTGTCAAATTAAGAAATGCTAGTATCAAAATGATAGCAGATGCTTGACAGTCAAAATATCAAAATGATAATTGTTAGTATCGAATTGATACAAAAAAATTAATACAAAATATTTTCGAAATTTCAGTTTAATACTTTACAAAATATCAACTTGATACTTGGAGTATTAAAGAGAATTTAATACCTCAATAGTTTCAAACTGATGACTAAATAGTGTCATTTTGATTACTACTTTTTTTTGCACTCAGGGAAAAAAACACTGATATTTAATATTTACACTTTGTTTTTACTATTTTCACCATTGATTTAGCGTTAAATATTGAATTTGTATATCTAAAGAGTGAACACTTCAAATTTAATATTGGAAATAGTTAAATTTAATATTCTTCACCTGTTATTACCTGGTCCGCATTCCTCTGGCGAAGGCGGAGGAGTGCCTCCCAACTCGCAGCCGATTGTACAGCTTTGCTGGAGCGTTATCATCCATACGGGTAACCCCCCCCCAACAAAAAAAAAAATTTTTTTTTTTTCGCGCTAAAAAGGGGGTGTCCCCCCAAAAAACAAAAAAATGTCGGTTATATCAGAAGAAAAAATACCCGCCAAAGTTTTGGGGTCCATAAATCCCCGAAAAAATTTTCTCTCGAACACGCCAATTGCCGCCTCATCCTCTTTTGTCATTGTCCATGCTTCTGCGCCGTATAGCAGGACTGGGATGATAAGCGACTTGTATAGCGCAATTTTCGTTTTCGAGAGAGGTCTCTGCTCTTGAACTCTTTATTGAGCCCGTAATAACATCGGTTTGTTTAATTTAATATTGGTATAAAAATTTTTTTTTTTTGAAAATTTTACCAGCCAATCCAGACTCAATTTATTTTGTAATGAATCCAAGAGCAGAAGAATTCTATTAGATTAGGCTCTGAAAAACTAAGAATTATATATTTTATTTGAATGTTTATAAATGTTTACTTACACACTGTCGGGAACTCGAACTCGGGACCTTTGCACTTGAACACGATTGGCATGCCGACTTAACCAGTTGCACTATCGCACATGATGGTTGTCACTCGGCTAACATTCTACTTATATTGAATTGCCTTAAAGTATACTACAATATATTTCTGGCATGATGTCGCTTGTATAGCCGCTTGTAATTCTCAAGTTGGAATTCCATGCCTTGGAAATATAAATATGGTAACTGAATTTCGCCGTTCTAATATGTTTTTAGTCAATTCAACATGCTTTTAAATTAATTTTAACACGAAATAGGCATAGTTAAATCAAATATGATTTTGTTATAGATTTTACTATGCGTTTTTTCCCTGTGTGTGGGTGTAGCAGTTCTGCATGCACGAACTCAAAAAGTTGCCTGGGGAAATTTGTGAGTATTTGAAAACGTGTGGATTTGTGTAATAACGAATTAATGATTTATGAAGAAGACACTTTGACAAACAAGACTTCATTAATAGTTACGACAATCTACTAAACTCTTTCTCCACGAATCAGCTTGAGGTTATGTTCACCTAAAAGAACACAGCACAAAACACATAAGACATAAGACAAGACACAGCTACACAAAAAACACAATGACCATCATGTAAAACAAACCTTGGGCTATATTTTCCATATATCCTTTTAAATATTTGGCTAATGCTTGTAATATTTTAAAGCAAATAAAAATGCGAAAAAACTTTCTGTGTATTTAAGCCACGTGCGCAGAAAACCAAGAGTAAACTTTCAGGGCAAAAAATGTATATTTCTGAGATGGGTAGAGTATACTCTATTAGGAAAAGTTCATTTTTTGCATAAATCGCAATTCAAAGTCAAATCCTAGATCCGCCAGGAGCCTGGCGACGATGCCTAAGATGCCAATTGGCAGGTAGGTAATCGGATAATCTTTACTCATACTCGGCGATGCCAAACATGCTACATTTTTACTTACTAAAGCTAAGCTAACTAATTTGTCCAAACTAATTTGTCAAAAATTACAAAACTAGTTTGATTTGTGTGTGAACGCCAAATTAATTTGCAGCCAAACAAACACAATGTGAACACTCTCCCGCAAACTGTAATCGGATTTGCCGAGTTTGTTCTTACCAGGCAAATGTAAGAACAAATTACGGCAAACTTGTGGGGCTTGTCTGAGTAATTTCAAGTGCAATGGCGTTTGTAAATCAGTTTTAATTTAAATTTGGATGAGATTTGCATAATTGTGTAAAAATGAGTAAATTAATATTGTTTTATTGTAAAATATTCAGGGCTGCATTGTTAAATAACCCAAACGGTTCAGACGACTTGCTGCAGGTATAGAATTGGCGTGACCTTTTTGGAAATGATTGACGCAAACAAAAATAAAAAAATTAGTTTTACGCTGCATCCTTTGGTTTCCCTTCGCTTTACCCATGGACTCGCTTATTCTCTACTTTATATGTTAAGGTTGTTTTTTGCAGAGAAGTTAGGGCATGCAACGATGCAGCGCCAAGGCAAATAATTAACAAATTCTTTTCCGTAAAGCTTTTCCCATGTCAGTGTTTGCCAAAATATTAAGCAGCTAGAGATTTTGATTAGCCCGATATTTTATATCGCACAAAGTCGATTACTTGATAGCTGCTATAGACAACCCAATTGTTTTGTGGGGAACCAAAAACTTTTCGCAAACCAAGTTTGCGAGTGTGAACACTAAGCCAAATTCAATGCAAACTTTCGAAGTTCCGGCAAATTTATTTGCAAACTAATTTGGTGTGAACGTAGCTTAAGGAAATATTACGATTTTCAGTATAAAATCAATTTTGTCAAATCAAACAATGTGGCTTCTCTCAGTGCACACACATGGCCAAAAGTCAACAACTACGTTGGCAATTTGCTGCAATCATCTACAACACGGTCAGGCCCAACTTTTTGCCCAGTTAAATTGTTATCTCAGCTTTTGTAGTCTACTTTTTGGGGCATGGCTTTGGATTGATGATACTCTCCACATTTCTCTTTCCCTCTCTCTGTATCTCCATCACTCGCTCACACACACACACACACACACTATTCTGGCTATTTGCATATGCCCAAACAGGTGTAAATTACATTTTGACAAATTTCTGCGGTCCTTGCATGGTACCACACTCTCTGCTCCTCTCTTGGGGCCAATTTTAATGAATTTACATGGAAATTTGCATAGCTCGTTGCTGTAGCAATTATGAAACTCGATTGTTGACCGAAAATCATATGAGACAATTATGTAAAATATTTTAATTAAATTCCTCATTTCAATTGGCATCTACCTCTAATTGGTGGCCCAGGACCTCCCAAAATGGCAAACAGCACAGCAACAAAAACTTCAGCGTTGTTACGGGCAACGCCTCAGCTTCAGGTTTCCGTCAGCAAATTGAAATTGAAATGCCGGCAGGAACGAGCAACCTGCAACCGCATTTCCAAAGCAGCAAAAGGCAGAAGGAAATGCAATGCGCGTCTGCAAATAAGAAAATATCATGAGAAAAGCTGTGGAAGGAGGGGAAGGGCAGATGGGGCCACATCATTATCACCAGTTTGGCAAAGAATCGTAACCGAACTCGACACGCTTCGATGTACCGTGCTGCTGCTTCTGACAACTCCGTCTGTTGCCATCATTTGCCCAAATTGACAGGTGATGTTGGATCTGAAACCTGTAACTGACTGCAGTTGGGACAAACATTTCCATGGAATGGAACTAATTATCAGATTATATGGTTGGCCTATTTCAGAATGCGTTTGAGAAGCATTCAAGTGGATGGGTTCCTAGATAAGTAATAAGGGGTGGAAATATTATTAAATACAATTGGAAAATGATAAAACTATGGACATTTAGAGAAAACTTGATGGCTTACAAAAGGGACATCAGGTAGTTGGTTAAGACCACGGAGAACAAAAATCAGGACTCAATGCGTTCAGATGAGACTTATATTGGAAGGCTTGTGGTGTAGGGATAGTTGAACTCTGCACAGAAAAAAAAAGATCCAAAAAAGATCCATTTGGAATGGATATGTCTTAAATATCCTATTAACCATTTTTAATATCCTTTGAATCATCCACCGGAACTGAATATCGTACAAAGGATATGAAAAATGGTCATCCTTTGGACGATTTTCCGCTCCGTTGGATGATTAAAAGGATATCAAAGAAATAGCCATTCCAAATGGATAAGAAAATCATCAAATGGATATTTTTAAATATCCATTTTTTTCTCTGTGTGCCGACCAACTCATAATAAATCCTAAAATGCCCATGGCCTTATTGACAGTTCTGGAAATGGAATCGAAAAAAACGATGTCATTATTAAGCTGATGGATGGCTCACACACCGAACTTATAGCATTGGTTTAAAAAGTTTTGTGTCATCTGGACCTTGCAGACTATTTGTCTCAGGTTTTTGTGCAAGCGTTTCCTCAGAATGGTGCGACTTGATTCCGGCGGGGAAAGGAAGTTTTGTATGGCTGGAACCGTTCGTCTTAGTTAAGGGCAAAAGCTAACACTCTGTCCAGCGGTAATATAGCCCAGGATCCATTAGGACGTTGAACTGGCGCCACTCGCCGCTTGAAGCGTTTTGTGAGCTTCCAAAACGCAAACTTGGAGCTGAGCTCAGTCGGCAACTCTTCGGTATTTTCTGTTAGTCCGGGGATCATTAGTGCGGCTTACTCTCTCCGTATCCGCATTTTAAGATATAGCAGCTCCTCAGCCACGGGGTTGAATCCAGTAGAGAGACATCCGTGTTGAAAGGTTTGGCCAGTGGGGGAGTTGCCTTCAGGGCAACGTGTTGTGATTTCTTCAGGAAGATAGCAATAGCATTTTCGACATCCTGCCTAGTATTAACCTCCATATTGAGGTTGCCAGAATTCGCCAAATCGGTCCGGAAGGTGTTGATGTTGAAACCAGGGGATGGAATAAATGGCCTCTTGGGGATTCCTTGAGGGGACGTGTGGATAGTAAACAAAATTGGAAGATGATCTGAGGACAATTCGTACTCCTCCCTCACAGTGAATTGGGCGGATTGTAAACCCTTTGTACAATATATAGATATAGAATTTGTCCAAGAGCCGTGGATTTCTGGTGACAGAATCAACTGCTTGAGGACACCCAAGTGCAACCTTTTCCACACCAAGGGTAAAGGTAAAAAGTTATTCAGAGACCTTGTCGGAAGCAGGACCACAAAACACCAGCCTCATACTAGGAGGCGATGTCAATGCACACCACACACTATGGGGCAGAACAGACATCAATGAGCGAGGTGAGTCACTCTACAATTTTCTATTGCAAACCTACTTGTATATTGTATAAGGCTGTAGACCCAACACTCATCATCAAAAATAGGAGAGAGGTTTTAGACGTCACCCTCATCTGTGAAAATCTCTTTGACCAAATGGTATCATGGAAGGTGCTGGCAGAGCACTCCTTCTTTCGCCATAGATACATATAGTTCGTATTAGCAAACACCCAAAGAAAAAGGAGGTATAATAAATGTTGCTCCAAAAACTTAAAACGTCCCCACATTTACGCCAAGTTTGAGGAAACAGATAGACGAGCCTGTAGAATCGCTTACCACGGCGTACTCGTTCGATAGGGATTGCCCACTTAGAAAAATTAAATTCAATTTCAAACCACCATGGTGGTCTGCAGAGCTGGATAAGTTAGAAAAGAAAGAAGGCAAACATTCAAAGCAGCCAAAATACCTGGAGAGATTGAGAAGTCACCCCAATACTCTTGCCAGAAGACTGTTGCGTAGACGAAGGAAGACCGGAAGCAGAGTAAGACGACGCCTCAAGATGATTCTCCCGAGAGAACTTCCCAACAGAAAAATTCCCTAGCAACCACCCCACACACTAGACTGAACCAATACACTAAACATATGTTAGAACATCAGAAATCAACGCTTCCATAACAAAGTGCACCACAAATTTTTTATACCAACGAGAACCGACTGGTTTGGTTGGCTAAGGTTTTTTATAACCTTGCAGAGGGTATTAAAAAATTGTGCGGATGTTTGTAACGCATTGAAGGAAGCATCTCCGACCACATAAAGTATATACATTCTTGATCAGCACGACGAGCTGAGTTGATTTAGCCCTGTCCGTCTGTCCGTCTGTTTCTATGCTATCTTCTCCGTCAGTTTTAAAGCTATCCTCACCAAATTTTGCACGAAGTCTTTTGGTACAAATACGCTGGACATTTGTCGGAACCGGCCGGATCGGATGATAGCATATAGCTGCCATAGGAACGATCGGTTGAAAAACTAGTCTTAAAGAGAAAAACTTTTTTGTTTTTAATGGAAACGCCTCCAAAGTACGTATTTCTTAGTTTACTATCCTTTCCCATGATTTCACCAAGTTTGGTCGAAATCGGATGACTATAGCATACAGCTGCCATAGGAACGATCGGTCGAAAAACTAGTTCTAGTGAGGAAAACTTTTTTGTTTTAATGAAAACGTCCTTATCATTGGCATACACTTAATTTATATACGTTTTCCACAATTCTACAAAGTTTGGTCGAAATCGGATGACTATAGCATATAGCTCCCATAGGAACGATCGGTCGAAAAACTAGTTCGAGTGAGGATACACTTATTTTATATACTTTGGACACAATTCTACAAAGTTTTATCAAAATCGGATGACTATAGCATATAGCTGCAGTATGAATGATCGGTCGAAAAACAAGTTCTAGTGAGAAAAACGTTTTGTTTTAAATGTGATCGCCTCCAAATTTCGTAATTAACAGTGTATTATGCTTTGCCAAGATTTCACCAAGTTTAATCGAAATCAGACATCTTTATAGTATAGATCCCATAGAAAAGTAATGTCCAAAAAAGTAGTCTTAGAAAAACTTTTTGTTTTCTATGGAAGCTGCAAGGGTATACAAAACTTCGGCCAAGCCGAAGTTAACTTTCCCCTATTTTTTTTAGTTAGGTTTTATTACCATGATCAGCAAACAATTAAACTTGGTGTTTTCCAAACTTGATTAGTAAAAAAATCATATTTTTCTCCTACAATTACATGAATAACTCAACTTTTCAAACACAATTACTCAATAGTCCCCTTACAGGTACAATTATGCAAGTAATTGTAAAAGTAATTACAATTTGAAATAATCATTGAATAAGCGTACTTCCAAGTTACAATTATGATTACTAAAAAAATCGTAATCAGGAATTGTTTTTTCATTATCTGAATAATCGAGATTATTGTAAGGAAAAGTAATAATTTACGGGAAGTATTGATAACATTACAGCTCTGGTATATAGATGTCCGACCGATTCGACCAAAAAAGTTGGTGGAACCATTGAAAAGCATAGCAAACTAAGAAAAACGAAGTTTGGAGGCGTTTCCATTAAAAACAAAAAGGTTTTTCTTTCTAAACTAGATTTGTTGGGGATTTATTTTTACCGATTCGTTCCTCTGGCAGCATAATCACGGCCGGTTTCGGAAAATCGCCAAAATGTGCAGCGAAACTATTTTCATCCGTGACTAAAGCAAAACTAAATAAAAAAATTGGCATTAATTATGCTAAAATTTGAGCGAACTTTAACGAAAAACTGGCCAAACAAAAAGAAAAGAAGAGCTTTCGAAAAACTGGCCTATGAGAGTTGTCGCCTCCCTGGCGACGAACTAATCTCTTTCGAGAGAACGCAGGAATGGTATTTAATTAATACCTTTCTGTATATTTGTGAAGCTCCTCAACCCAAAACAGCATCATTTGTGGTGTGGAGAAGCGTTTCATTGGATGCTTTTCATAACAGATAATTAAAAGGATTAAATGAATATAAATTTTGTGTGTAGGTATATTATTGGTTCAGAATTCTTTTCTTCCGTCCCAAGGCCAACCTTCGACATTGCAATTCACTGTTGCCCTTCCTGTGAAATTGCAACAAACATTTCCACCTCTACCCAGGTGGTCATGACTTTGTAAACTTCACTTACCTGCCATCAGACAACGGGAACTAAGTACATACACACACATGCATATAAGCCAACCACTAACAAATTGTTATGGCAACTTACCTACAAACATACATTTAAATGCGTATGACAACTTTGGTAATTAAGGAATTATGTCAAGCGCATGCTCTGGCTGGCAATTCAAAGAGTTTTGCACATATTGTGTGAGAGGCGTGGGTTATTTCTTGATTGCTTTGTTGCCTGGGTTGTGCCCCTTATGCACATTGACTTTTAAATTAAAAGAAAAAGTTTACTAGTTGCACTTTGGCTGTGCTGGAAAATCTCATCATTAAATATCAACATTTATGCTGAAGCTACGAAAAACCCAAAAAAGTTTGTAAAGGGTGTACAAACTCCCTGCCCCCACTGACTCACACATTTGCCAGACATTGTCAAATAACCACAAAAATGATAATAAAATGCCGGCACGCTTCGATGGTCTCCGATGGACATCGTTGAAATCAGACGAAAAAAAAGAACAGAAATGGCAGCAGCAGCAGCAGCAGAGTCAACCGTTTCGTGTTCCAGGAAAACAAGTTAACGCTCTTCACACGGACAGCAGCTGCCTGCCATTGTGGGTATTTGTATCTGGACGAGTCAGGTTAATGAAAAACTTCGACATGTTAGCCTGTGTCTGAACAGGTGATGGTCCTGAACCAGCACACACGCAAAGTGCAAAAGTTTGTCAACACTTTAAATTTAATGTCGAATCTGGGAACGGGCTACAGACCGATGTGTGAGTCGGTTGAACCTCTTTTGGGATAATTAACATTTGTGTATCAATATTTGCTTCCAGACCCAAATGAGAGTCGGTTAAACTGACATGAAAAGTCCTCCATCTGCAGGAGTTGTCCAATTTCAGGTGCTTCAATTGTTGGCCACTTTGAGTGTTTTGATTGGATTGTGGGACAGGCTGTTAAAGTTGTTTGTTGATGGTGAGTCCTTTTTTACGTGTGTGTAGTTAATAGAGCTATGAGTCATAGCTAGGGCAACCAGCAGGGTTATACTGTCTGAAATCGTATTGCGTACAAAGAATAGTTGAAGTTTGGTGGCCTTGAAAAGTTTTGCCTGGGAGCGATCAAACGAATTTTATGGAATTTTATATGATTGGACTAAAGAGAATTTTGTAGGTACCCTATGGTTTTTTGCTGTGAGTTGGAACATAGCTGGCTTCGGTCATTAAATTAGTCCCACCGGGTCAAAGATTGCTATTCCTGGGTTCTCAATCTCTAAAAGTTACAGAGAAGCTGTTATCAAATTTGTGGGAGATAGGTGGATTTTTTAATTTGATTGGAAGGCAGGTTACGTACCAAACAGACGCTGTGTGGTTCTCAGGTTCAGTTCTGAATCCTCTAAACGGTTACAGTTTCGCTTGTTGCTTTCGGCTAGCGAACTGCTAAAGTGTCCTTCTTTGATCTAAACAAAACAAATAAATTTGCGCAATACAAGCACAAGATTTACCAAGTCGGTGATACCTCTGAAGAATAAGAAGTTGCTTGCCTTTTATCCTTGCGGTATTTCGACGAGTTCTTATTTTCGCGGTTTCATTAAAGATACTCGGTCCGAAATTAATCCCCTGTTGACATTAGTTAAGTCTTCCTTTTTTAGGTGAATTAGAAACACAAATCAATCAATAACCTAGAGTGAAAATCTCTCTTTTCGCTCCTTCTCTGTATCCCCCGTCCTTGAAGAAAAATTTTTGTTTATAGCTTCGGTGTTTTTTTGTCCAAACTTATTGTATTCTTCAGAATAGATAAATATTGGGCCTTACTTCATATTTCATATACAAATTTGTCTGATCCCAAACAAACCTGATCTGCGTATGGTATACACCTACCTACATTTAACAATTTGTGGCTCTATCTATTATAGTCTCTGAGATCGACTCATTCATACTTAAAGACGGACGAACGGACAGACGCATATGGCTAAATCGACTCGGCTGTTGATACTGATCAAGAATATATATACTTTATAGGGTCGGAAATGTTTCCATCTCCCAGTTACATACTTTTGCACAACTTCATGATCCCCTTTTCCCCATTTTTAATGGGAACAGAGTACAAAAAGCAAATGCCTCCAGTGTGGGTTTGAACTCGCAACCTCAGCGTTTTATGGCAACCGTTTCAGCATCTCTAACACAGGGCTGAGAGGCTTAGCTGAGTTTCGCCGCCTTGCTTATTTCTTTAGCTACGATATTCAAAAATATTATACCAAATGGATTTTTCAAAATTCAGAATTCTCCCGGAGATATACAGCCTTGTTCTCAATTCCACTTCCACAATAATATTTCGAAAGTGGAATTGATTCGTGTTCTGTTAAAAGTAAAACGATCGAATTTTGCGGTTTCAAAGTTTTTCCTTGGGCTGGTGAAATGAAGAGTAAATTGCAAATTTGGCATTTAAAAATATTACCTACCCTCAAAATGGAAATAAAGGATTTTTTTTTGGAAAATCTTAGATATTTTGGTATCTTGAAACAGTCGTCTGTAATGTTAGACTATTTACCAATAATTCAATTGCTGAACAACTAAAAAAAATAGGGGAAAGTTAACTTCGGCTCGGCCGAAGTTTTGTATACCCTTGCAGTTTGTTTCTCTAACTAAAACTACTTTTGGGACCTTACTTTCTATGGGAGCTATACTATATAGATGTACGATTTCGACCAAACTCATGGAAAAGCATAACAAACTGTTAATATCGAAATTTGGAGGCGATCCCAATTAAAACAAAAAAGTTTTTCCCACTTTTACTGCAGCTATACACCGGAAAAAATGGCGTTCTGAAGGGCAGCCCCATTTTCTCTACTTTTACACCCAATCCGTTCTTGATTTTTCCGTTCTTAAAACAAGAGCCACGTTCTAAAAAGTAACCACAAACGTTGTAGATCGAATAAAACCCGTTCCCGTTACCGGTCTTAAGAAATGACCAAGCCGAACATGATGATGATCGCTAACAAAAAAATATATTTAATGTTTGTGATGAACTATTTTTATATTAAAAAATCAGGATATAGTTGAGTATCTAAATTAAACATATTAAGTCAAGTTAAACTAAGAGGAAAACAAAATGGCGTTCTAAAATCATGAACATTTGGTCATGGATTTGGTTCTTATTTTCACATGTAGAAAAAATAAAGCGAGGTATTGATTTTGATCCCCACGCAGACAATATAAAGAGAATGTTCAAAATATCTCAAAATAAAATAAAAAGAAAATATATGCCACAAAGGGATTTGTAGCCCAGATCACTATTGTTTGAAAATAACATCCCATATTTCCATTAATTTCAGGAAAATGCTTATTTACCAAAATGACTAATTACTATTTAAGGTTGATTTTGGGAGAACCTTTTTCTAGGTTAGTGGAACCTGATGACGTGGTCTAGTGCAGTACTCTAGGGACTTTTTGCTGCCGCCGGGGTCCCGAGTTCTAGTCCCAGACCCAGACAAATTGAAGTGAAACAGAAACTTTTGCAATATAATAAAAATTGTCATCCTCTCCACATTACTAGAGTAGAATACATAACAGCAAAAAAATTCTGCACACCTCTAGAGATGTGTTATAAAATTTGTTTTATTGACTGTTAGGGAGAACTGTCCCCATTCGTTGTGTAGCAAATACGGAGCGATTCCTTGAGGAGGAAGAACAGAGACTTCTTAAAAATTAGAATAAAAATCGGTCTCAAAAAAATCGGTTCCTATGGCAGCTATATGTATAGTGATCCGATTTAGACCAAACTTAGATTGGTAAACATGGGAAAGGATTGTAATTTAACTAAGAGACGTTCCCTTGAGAAAAATAGTTGGCTTCGAGTGGCAGCTAACAAAAAAGTTATTCTGACAGTAGAACTACGTTTTTTGACCGATCGTTCCTATGACAGCTATGTCTATAGTCATCCGATCCGGCCGGTTCCGACAAATGTGCAGCGTATTTGTACCAGAAGACTTCGTGCAAGGTTTGGTGGGGATTGCTTTAAAACTGACGGAGGAGATAGCATAGAAACAGACAGACGGACAGACAGACGGACGGACTGACGGACAAGACTAAATGAACTCAGCTCATCATGCTGATCAAGAATATATATACTTTATTGGTCGGTGGCCTCGGGGTTTGGGTGGGGGACCGCTTAGGAAGAGGCCGTGGGTTCGATCCCGCCATCTAATGAAAGTTTTTTTCCTTGAATAAAACTTTACCACCCGGCCACACCTTTTGCTGTTGGCGCCAGCATTGCAGTAATTAGCCATGAAAGGCCTCTCAAAAAAACTGCCGTTCGGATTCGGCGTTAAACTGTAGGTCCCTTTCTCTTGTGCTAAAATTAGCGCACAAGCCAAGAGATTGAGAGAGGGCTCGGCTTGGGCCCCTTGGGGCTGTGTCATCTTGACAAAGCCAATTTTACCTTACTTTACTTTTATAATACCCTCTGCAAAAGGGTATAAAAAGAAATTTGAAAAAGGGGTCCAGAGGTACGCGTTTTATAACCTTGCTGAGGGAAAATTGTCTGGATGTTTGAAACGCATAGAAGGACGCATCTCCGACCACATAAAGAATATATATTCTTGATCAGTATGACGAGCTGAGTTGATTTTGTTCTGTCCGTTTTTTTCTATGCTATCTCCTCCTTCAGTTTGAAAGCTATCTTCACCAAACTTTGCCCGAAGTCTTTTGGTACATATACGCTGCACATTTGTCGGAAACGTTTTAAATGGGATCGCCTCCAAATTTCGTGATTAACAGTGTATTATGCTTTTCAATGATTTCACCAAGTTTGGTCGAAATCAGACATCTTTTTAGTATAGATCCCTTAGAAAAGTAAGATCCAAAAAGTAGTCTTAGTTTGAAAAACTTTTTTGTTTTCAATGAAAGCTGCAAGGGTATACAAAACTTCGGCCGAACCGAATTAACTTTCCCCAATTTTTTTTGTATACTTTTACACAATTTACAAAATTTTGTCAAAATCGGATGACTATAGCATATAGCTGCAGTAAGAATGATCGGTCAAAAAAGAATTTTCTAGAGTGAAAAGCTTTTTTGTTTTAAATGGAATCGCCTTCAAAAATGTTCATGTTAGTTTCTTATGCTTTTCCAAGACTCCACCAAATTTGAACGAACTCGGACTTCTATATAGTAGAGCGTCCATAGAAAAGTAAGGTCTTAAAAGCAGTCTTATTTAAAAAAACAAACTGAAAGGGTATACAAAACTTCGGCCGAGCCGATGTTAACTTTCCCCTACTTTTTGAATTTGTTAAAGATCTTTTAGAGATCAGCACAGACACTAGTTGTTCTGTTGTATAATGATTTTGGTCCGACTCCTTGGTGATAAAGTGACCAAAATGCTCACTAATTATAAAGTCACATGAAAGCTCTGAAAAGATTGTAACATAACTGGAAAATTTGCGCAGACCTAAAGTTGATGCAATAGGTCAAGGACTTCAAGAATATACTAAACGCATGTGTTTTTGTGCAAATGGGACAGTCGGGCACTCCACGAGCATTTCGTTCGAAAAGAATGGCCGGAACAAACGAATTACATAGTTGATCAAGAAAATGTAAAGTTCTAGCCACTTGAGAGTAATGGGCAAAATATACTGCCACCCCTTCATATAAGACTGGGTTTGTTTAAAAATTAGGTGAAGGCTCTACAAAAGACGGGGATGCATTTATTTGCATATTTGGGGAAAATCGTGTTCCTTAACCTATCTTAGGTAAAAATCGAAGAGGGTGTGTTTGTTGTGCCGCAAATTAAAATACTTCTGGAGCACTCCAAATTCACTTTAATGTTGTCCAAGGATAAGAAGGACTTATGGAATTCGTTCCGTCGTGTGGTGACTTCATTTTTTGGAAATTTTAAAAGTTCTAACTACAATGAAGTT